>CADWAE010000304.1:0-600000 GCA_902982915.1 Phalloptychus januarius
CTACCATCCCTGTTAGGAATTGGTGCTGATTGGAAGTGGAGTCAGCTGGCCAGTGTCTCCACAATGACATCAGCTCCACCTTAAGATGCCCATTCTTTCTTGCTCTCCCCAGTTCTTCCTGTTCTTGCTGCTCTCTCCTTCTCTCCCTAGCTCTCTGTCACTCTCACTCTTTCTTTTCTCCCCTTTCTCCCTCTCCTCTCTAGCCAGTTATGTTTTTTGTTAAATAAACTCACGTTTAAGTTATCTATGCATTGCTTCCCTTTCATTTGTTATGGTTTCAGAGCCAGACCATAACAAATTGGGGGCTCGTTCAAAGTTATGTTAGTTTTTGTGAATTAGTTAATTAATAAGCATTGTTTGTTAATTTAACTGGGAAGCTGGTATGGGAATATTGAGTTTAGTTTTGGGGAGATGGTTTTCTTTTTCTCCTTGTTTTTTCTCTGGCTTGTGGTAAGTTGCTTGCTTTCATTTTCATCTGATGAGTCCAGAGGTAAGTGTTGACTGGTTTGTGCAATTAACTATGGCTGAACTGATTCCCCTATAGGCCTCAGCGTGTCTCCCCTTTGGGATTCATGTGCTCAAACACAGTAGTGTGAGATCATATGGTTGGAGCAGTCGTCTCGGGGGGCCATAGTGTTGGGGGGGGTTGCTGGTTTTCTGGTCGCCTTTTCCACTCTATTGGTATTTAGTGCATAAGTACCCACCGTCCCTGATCTCTGAAGACTAGGGTTGAGCTAGTTAGTTTCAGATAGGCAGTTAGAGGGGAGGTTCGGGTTGGTTGTTTGGTGTTGCACATATTGTCAGCAATTTACTTGGAAGCACGTTTGGTGATTAAGAATTTAGTCATGTCTGTTGAAGACTTTAGTAAAGCTCCATCGGTGGAATTTCTGGACCAGTGTTCTAGAGAACAGTTAGTGAAAATTGCTGAGCACTATAAAATAAGTGTTGGTGATAAACGGTTGAAAGAAAATGTTAAAGCAATTTTAAGGGAGAATCTAATTGAAATGGGTGTTTTGTCATTGCCTTTGAGACCTGAAGATTTGGGCTCTCAGGTTTTAAAGCCTAAACTTTTGGATTTTGAACAGCAAAAAGAGATGTTGAGATTAAGAAGGCAGCTGGAAATGGAAAAAGAGTTGGCTTTGGCAAACTTGCGATAGCAAGCAGATTTGGATAAAGGCTCTTGCTTTGGAAAAGATGAGACAGGAAATTGAATTAGCAAAAATAAATTTGGAAAGTGAGAAATTAAATCTGATGAAAGAAGGCAAAGTGTCTATTGGATCTGGTGTTATGGACTCCACATGTAAAGGCTCTGGTATTTTAAGTGACTTGCGTTTGGTCCCAAAGTTTGGTGAAAGGGATGTTGAAACTTTTTTCACTTTGTTTGAGAGGGTCGCAGAGACAAGAGACTGCTCTGATTCAGACCGCATTGTTTTACTTCAATGTGTTTTGGTTGGTCGTGCACAAGAAGCTTTCTCTATGTTAAGCTTAGATGAGGGCCAGGATTATGCTAAAGTTAAAGCTGCAATACTGAAAGCATATGAATTAGTCCCTGAAGCATACAGACGGAGGTTTTGGAACTGGAAAAATGGTGACAAAACCTATCTGGAGTTTCCAAGAGATTTGGAGATTAATTTCAATCGATGGTGCAATTCATCTCAGGTTAAAACATTTGATGACCTCTGAAATTTGATGGTTCTGGAACAATTTAAAAACTGTTTCTGAACGCATTGCGATGTACATCAATGAACAGAAGGTAAAAACTGTATCAGAAGCTGCAGTGTTGGCTGATGATTTTGTTTTGACACATAAAGACACTAGTGAAGAGCACAAAGATTGGATGAATGCAAACTGGCGTTCAACACGTTCTGGAGGTTCTTTTGTAGACCGCAGTAACCGTGATCTGGACAAAATTTGTAAATATTGTCACAGGAAAGGTCATTGGAAAAAAGACTGCTTTGTTGAAATCTAGAAATAAAAATGGAACTCCAGATAAGCCAGCAGCATTTGCTGCGTCAGTTTCTTTAAATGTTTCAAACAAACTGACTGAAGTGCTATTTGCTGGAAAACCTGACTTGAGTTCTTATGGAAGGACAAGTTTCTTTAGTTGGGAGTGACATCAGGGTGCCAGTCACCATCTTAAGAGATACTGGAGATACGATTCATTCATTCTAGCATCCGTGTTGCCTTTTTCAGATGAGACTGACACTGGATTATCTATACCTGTGTTGGGTATGGGCATGTCTGTGTTCCAGTGCATAAACTCGTGCTCCATTCAGAGTTGTTTGAAGAAGCAAGGATGGGGTGTCAGACCTGCGCTACCTGTGGTTGGTGTCACAGTTATACTGGGCAACAATATAGCTGGAGGGGAAGTCTGGCCTGATCAACCAGAGTCTCCAGTTGTTGTTTCAGTACCTTTGATCAACAGTGGTCCTGACGAAAATGAGAAGTTACACCCTGAAGTTTTTCAAGCATGTGCTGTGACACAAGCAATGAAAGCAGCCAGTGACGTACATGAGGATCAAGACTTTGGAAAAGATAAACCAACATCCTCTCTTTGTTTGGCTAATATTCCTTTGTCTATTTCACAGAATGATCTGGGGCAGGAACAAAGAGCTGACCCCACAATACAATGTTTGTTTCTGTCTGCATTACCTGCTGAGGAGATGCAGAGTCATGGATGCTCATGGATACTTTGTGGAAAGCGAGGTATTGTTACGGAAGTGGATGCCGTGTGGTGACAATGTTGTTAGGGAGCCAGTTTATCAGGTTGTGGTGCCTTTGAAATGGCATGACGTGGTTTTGCGGATATCCCATGATGAGTCCGGACACATGGGAGTTAGGAAAACTTATGACTGCATTTTGAGACATTTTTTTTTGGCCGCGGCTGAAAAAAGACATTGCTGCCTATATTAAAACCTGTCACACCTGTCAATTGACTGGTAATCCCAATCAAATCATCAACACAGCTCCACTGCATTCCATTCCAACTGTTGGTAAACCATTTGAGTACTTAATAATTGATTGTGTAGGTCCTCTTCCCCCTTCAAGTTCAGGGGCAAAATATCTTTTGACTATTATGTGCCAAAGTACCAGATATCCAGCAGCATATCCGTTGCACACACTTACTGCAAAGTCTGTGGTGCGAGCGCAGCTTCTGGGTATTTTTGGAATACCTAAAGTCATTCAGTGACCAAGGATCTAATTTCTCCTCTCATTTGTTTGCACAAGTTTTGAAGCAGCTGCACATTAAACACAGTCAATCTACAGCATATCATGCGCAGAGCCAAGGAGCACTGGAGCGATTTCATCAAACATTAAAATCTTTACTCCGTGCTTACTGTGTTCAGATGAATGCTGATTGGGAGGATGGTCTGCCTTGGTTGTTACTTGCAGCAAGAGAAGTGACACAAGAGAGTACGGGCTTCAGCCCGAATGACTTAGTATTTGGTCATACTGTGCGCGGTCCTTTAACAGTTCTGCGAGATGAGTGGAAGGATGTTGAACCACCACAAAACCTATTGCATTATGTGAATGGGTTTAAGCAGAGACTCTTTACTGCCACACAGTTGGCAAAAGAAAAACTATCATCTGCACAGGAAAAAATGAAGCGTTTGTTTGATAAGAAGGCTGAAGGTCGTGTTTTTCTTTCAGGTGATCAAGTATTGGCCTTGCTCCCTGTTGTGACGTCTCCATTTCAGGCCAAGTTTTCTGGCCCACATACGGTTTTGAAACAGCTGTCTGACCAAAATTACCTTATTGCGACTCCAGAAAGACGGAAAAAGCAGCAAAAGGTTCATGTCAACCTCTTGAAACCATATCATGTTCGTGCTGACACTGTATTGGTGGATGAAATTCACCCTGTGTGCATTGGTGAAACAATGACATCTGCTGGAGGTGAATGGAATTGCGATGGATTGCCTGTTCCAGATTCAGCCATGCTAACTGCTCGACTTAAGAACTCAGAAGTGCTGAAAAACCTGGACGCTGTCCTGAGTTATTTGCCAGAGTCTCAATGTTTTGAGTTGAATCAGTTAAATGAATCTCACTCTGATTTGTTTGCAGATGTTCCATCCTGCACTCACTTGATTGAACATGATATTGAGGTGGGTGATGCACAACCGATAAAACAGCAGTTTTACAGGGTTAACCCAGACAAACGTAAACATCTGGATGCTGAGGTTGATTACATGTTAGAAAATGGCATCGCTCAAGCATCATGTTCCAGCTGGTCTTCACCTTGCTTGCTAGTTCCAAAACCAGACAAAACCTCTCGGTTTTGCTCTGATTTCAGAAAGGTCAATAATGTAACCAAACCTGATTCATACCCTCTACCTCGTATGGATGACTGTATTGATCAGATTGGTAATGCTAAATTCATTAGTAAGATAGACCTACTAAAAGGTTATTGGCAGGTCCCTTTAACTAAGAGGGCACAAGAAATCTCTGCCTTTATTACACCTAGTGGTTTGTATTCATACAATTTTATGCCTTTTGGTTTGAGGAATGCCCCAGCGACATTTCAGCGCTTGATGAATAAAGTTGTTGGGAGTTTAGAAGGTTGTTCTGTGTATTTGGATGATGTTGTTGTCTATTCTCATAGTTGGTCTTCTCATCTGGAACAACTCACAACTTTGTTTGACCATCTGGTGGATGCACCTCTGACAGATCTTTTGAAAAGTAATGTGAAATACATTTGGTCTTCAGTCTGTCAGCAGGCTTTTGAAGATGTGAAAAAGATGCTATGTAATTCTCCTGTCTTGTTGGCTCCTGATATGACTAAGCCTTTTAAGCTCCAGGTTGATGCCAGTCATGTTGGTGCAGGAGGAGTGCTTTTGCAGATGGATGACTTTTCAATCGAAAGACCTGTGAGTTTTTTTTCTAAGAAATTTAATAGGCATCAGCAGAATTATTCTGTGATCGAAAAAGAGACCCTTGCTCTTATTTGGGCTCTACAACATTTTGAAGTCTATGTGGGTTCAGGGCCTCTTACTGTTTTCACGGATCACAATCCTCTGACCTTTTTGAATTCTTTTCGCTCACCGAATCAGAGACTTGTGAGATGGTCATTGTTCCTGCAGTCTTTTTCCTTGGATATTCATCATATCAAGGGGAAGGATAATGTCATCGCAGATGCCTTGTCAAGAGCACAAAGTCAGTAGTTATTTTTTCCCTTACCTGTCTGAGTCACTTCAAGGTACCAGTTGTTGACTTGGGGAGGGGATCAGAAGGGATCTGAATTTTGTTTGTTTTTGGTTCTCTCTCAGCTGGTCTGAGTTATTTTGTGTGTTTAATTTTGTTTTTGTTTTTCCAGATGTTAATACACAGGTTGCCCAGGGTTCCAGTGGGGACCTTGTTTTGAAGAGGGGGGGTGTTATAGCCCCAAGGCCTTTCCTCTGGGTTTCTACCATCCCTGTTAGGAATTGGTGCTGATTGGAAGTGGAGTCAGCTGGCCAGTGTCTCCACAATGACATCAGCTCCACCTTAAGATGCCCATTCTTTCTTGCTCTCCCCAGTTCTTCCTGTTCTTGCTGCTCTCTCCTTCTCTCCCTAGCTCTCTGTCACTCACTCTTTCTTTTCTCCCCTTTCTCCCTCTCCTCTCTAGCCAGTTATGTTTTTTGTTAAATAAACTCACTTTTAAGTTATCTATGCATTGCTTCCCTTTCATTTGTTATGGTTTCAGAGCCAGACCATAACAACACCATGAATGGTGAACCACATAGCTGAGCTGAGTCTTCTGTAGAGACTCCTTACTAAAGGTTCTGCAGCTGCTGCAACTTTACCACAAACATCCACTGCTGTTTCTGGGGTTATAGGTCAGATTAAAGGATAGAGTGGAGTTTCCTTTGTGCATGTGGTGAATAAGCTGAGACAAAACTTTCACTCTGGAACCTGTTTCCAAAAACAACAGCAACAAAAAACCCCTGCAGTGCAGTTTTCATGTGGACAGAAGATTCCAATCTTTCCCATTTTAGAAAAAAAAAGTTCCACTGAAGAAGGTAATACTGGTTCTGATAGAAAGGTTCTACAGTACACAGTGTGTATGGATCAGTCATAGCGGCCATGTTGACCGTTGTCCAACATGCTGTCCGGCTGAGCATGCTGGAGGTAAAGTTTGGGTGGAGGTCAAGGTGATGTACAAAACATTTTAACAAACATTCCATGATGATCCTCCGGCTACTGAGCCAGATCATCTCCTCTTACTGCCACCAGCAGACCAGGCTGTTTTCAGAGGGTCAGATCCTTCTGCCATTTCTTCTGTAAGGTGAATTTCTGCCAATGCATGTAAACAGTTGACATGAATTGTCAGTAGGTAACTTCTGCACTGACGGTGAGGTCCAACAGAACCAACACTGAGCTTCTTTCACAACTTTAGGTGCAACTGTTCTTTGTGCAAAACCGACTGTCAGTCGGTTCAGCCTTAACGCTTCTGCTCTGAAGCCACATCTCTTCTTGTGTCACACACAGGCTGAGTGTGTGTGACAGGCTAATAGAGTGAACCAGGAAGGACTCCAAGTTTGATTGCAGACACACAAACTCAGGAGATACAATCTAAATAGAGAGTAGGAGAGAATCACCCTGAGCTGAAGACAAACAACTGTTCCCAGATAGTGCTAGATAAGCCCTGTTCCTGGTGTCTGGCTCAGATAGGTCTGATTTCTTTGTTTGCTTTCCTCTCTCACAATGTTACCATTTCACTCTGCTGCTGCAGTTTTACAGTCTAAATGCTCAGCTGGAGCTTTGACTGCTTGTTTCACACAAATTACAAGATGCCATTAATCTGAGTTCTGATCTCTGCAGAAGCATTAACAGCAGAACTAAAAGGAAAAGATTAGAGGAAGAATCCTATCATCAAAGCAAAGGTTTTAGGATCTTATTCCACCTGATGACAGCATCTGATGTCCAGCAATATGAAGCAACACCGAGTCGTTTAGCCAGAAAGAACAACATTAAAATAAAATAACGTTGTTCTTTCCCAGCGGTTTGAACATGTTATCCTCCTGTGAACAGCTGCAGGTTGAAAAGTTTTGCAGATCCTCTTCAAAAACTTCAACGAGTCAATGAGCACAATCAGACCTGCAGGCAGCAGAAAACAGACAGCCATTACCTTTTCCACAACCACACCGGGCCTGAGTGCTGTTTTCAGGTGTGTGTAGAGCTTGAGGAAGCAGAGCAGCGTGTGGCTGTGGTTTGGGGTGTGTGTGTGTGTGTATGCCCACAGGCTAAATGTACATATTACAGCTTCATACATAAACAGCTTGTGTGTTTACCAGCTCTTCTGTTACTGCTCGGCTCCTGACTGGATCAGCTGTGCTCCCTCACACCTCTTCCTCCTCATTGATACATCACTACTGAGACTGGAACACACACACACACACCCCCCTACCCACACACCCCCACACACACCCCCCCACACTCCTTCTGAGACCCTCCGCTGGTTCCAAGGTGGCTCATTATTCAGGAGCAAGTGAAATATTCATCAAGTGAAACACAGAGTGTTATCATTTGCTGTGTGAGTGAGCAGAGGATTTCAATAACAATTAGCTTTAAATTGCACCTTTGCTCTTGTCTATTTATTCCAGCTCTCTAGTCGCCTCATAGGGTCAGGGCTCATATTTTCCGAACATTTTTCAGCGCTCCCTCATGCATTGCCATGCTAAAATATTCACACCCCTTGGACATTTTCTCATTGTGATTGTGGCAGCATGATGGGATGGTTTAATGTATTTACTTTCATGTGACTATCAACACAAAGCGAAGGCTTTATGTAAGAAGTGGTTCTTCTGTGGGCTCAAATTGCAGTAATAAATATTTGCAGCTGGTGAATCAGACGGCGCTGTGAATGGACTTCTGTAACCTTGTAGAATGAAATGGCTGAGCATGTCTGCTCTGTGCAGGTTGGGGTGGGAATGTGGGGGGGGGGTGTGCAGGGGTGTGTGTGTGTGTGAGGCATATAAATGTTGTGCTACTAAATCAAATCCTTCAGTTTTAATACATGCAAATAATACATGCACAAGGATTTTTTTCTTTGTGCTTCAATGAATTTATGTCTGAAAAATATTTGTATTTGTAAAAAAGGAATAATGCTTTGCTCCTTCAAAACAGGTTTTCTGATTATAGAACTGCCCATCAGCATCCGCACAACATCATACTGCCACCACCATGTTCCATTGTTGTCTCAGATTTGCCTCGGGAAACTTGAGTGTGTCTCTGATTAAAGGAATATTCAAAGTCCAGACTGGATCCAGGCAGATACAGCAGTACAATTATTTTTTCTAGAAAGTTTCTGATTAAATGTCAAAACAGATGAATGTCTGTTTGGAGAATCAGAGTTTCTTTGGTTGTTTTTTTTTTTTTTTTTGGCTGAAATGTCTTTTTTTTGTATTTTTTAAATACAATAACTGTAATATGCCATCATACATTTGATCAGGTTTTCAGTTGAGTAAACATTGATGAGATGTTGACCTGTCTGCTCTGGTCCTTGTTCTCTAATAAACCTCTGAGGCCAGAACAGAACATTTGGATTCATATTGAAATGATTCACAAAGATGGACTTTAATTAATATGTGAAACTATTTGATTGCATGGAATTTTATTACAGGCATCAGAATTAAAGAACTAAATAGAAATGTACTTTGCTATTTTAAAATGTTGTCTTATAGACCACACACCCGCACACACACACACGCACCCCGACATGATAATCCAGCCATGAGGGGCGCACAGACCCAAGAGCTCCTGGTGCTGGTCCCAAACCCAGATAAATGGAGAGGGTCATGTCAAGAAGATAGTCTGATTGAAATATTCAAGCAAATATTCATGCAGACATCAACAATTTTATACAATAAAATACACAAACTAACATTAACATGTTGCATCTTTTTAATTCACAAGGTCATGTGTCATTGTTGGCCCTGATCTGGCATCTCAACTCTTATTTCTACGACCTATCACTAAAACTAATTGTTGTGATTTAAATACAATTATATGTCAAATATAATTTTCATGATTAGTGACATATGTAGTTACATGCTAATTATCATTTGCTTGATTAGCGACTTATTTAATTGTATGTTTGGTATTATTTACATGATAAAATACATTTGAGAGCAAAGTCTGATCTTTTGGGAGGCAGTGTTCTCATATCAAGCATATTCAACAAGATCTGGTTTCGTCTTTTGTCGCTTTCCTGCCTTCTGTTGTTTTCTGTTGCTAGCACAGACATCTATTGCTATTGTCAGCTGCTGATGTCGCTTGTTCAATAAAAACTGAACACAAAATCTTCAGCTAGGACGTCTGAGCCTCTGTTATGATTGCAGAAGCGTTCACTACACAATGCTAACCATTACGACTACACGGCTAATCCTAAACCCAACCTAAACTCAATACACACCGTAGTTTTAAACCTGACTCCAAGATTGAAATGCTAACTGAAGTCCAACCCCCCAACCTTAACTTTGAACCCCCATCTTCAACCTCTTTCCCGAAAGTTAGACCAAAACTCTTACACTTAACACATGCACACCCCCGCACACACACAGTATGCTTATTTGAGTGGTGATGGAAAGTTGTTTGTGCCATTTTTCAGCCTCCAAGCCTCAGATTGTTGGTTGTTGCTGAGGAAAGCAGAACAATTTTTCGTTTTATTTTGGGTCTTAAAAGTCATTTCTAAAAGGGGGAAAAAGCAGCTCCTCTAAATGTGGCTCCTGCCAGTAATTCCAGGCTCAGAGCAGCACTCTCCTCAATACCCCTACTTCTTCTTTCATCTTCACTCAGCACCAATCTATGGACATTAGCTCAGCGGCTAGAAATAGGTAGAAGTCTGCATGTCAGCATTTATTTGGAGATGCGGCAGAAACCCGTCCACCACAGTCCACATTTCTGAAAGCGGACTCGGTGACATCTGGAATCCCAGCACACCAGGGAAGACCGGAGCGCCATCGGACTGTTTGTTCGTCTCTCAGAAAACACTCAGAGACTGAATTAGCTGGAGCTCTGCGGGTGTGATGGTCCCGTCGCTGTGAGCAGAAGCATGAGACGAGCAAGAGGAGCGGCGGGAGGCTGTGTGCAGCTAAATGCCAGACTAATGTTTACGGGTGGTAAATGACTGCAGGGGGAATTCAGGCCAGCGTCGATACAAAGCCGGAGTAAACAAGCCCTGCAGTTGGCTGGCACGCCAAAGTGTGGCACAAAGATTAGAGACAAAACTGTGAATGAGCACAAGTTGTTATTTGGAGATCCTGGCCACTCTCCAACGCTCCCACACACTCCAGTGGAAATGTCATCTGAATGCAGAGTGAATAAGTGACTCTCTGCTGAGTGTTTACCTGCTGGATAAAAGGACATGTGGGTTAATGGAATCCTCAGATTTGCACGTTTTAGCGGGGAAAGTGGCGGTTTGCTCAGCTGTGACTCGGAGGACGTTCGGTCGCTCTGATCTTCCACCGCTGACACTCCCTGGACAAGGTCAGCCATCAGGCAAGGGTCGGGAGTGTGTGCCTGGAATGATCCGGAACAAGAGCAAAACAAGGTTTAATGCAAGATCTGAAACAATGACAGTAAACAATCAGAGAGCTTTATCTTCTACAACAGGTTGGGTAAATCCACCAGTAAACCAGGGCAGCATCCTCTGAGCTCAGCTCTGGCTCATCCAGTCACACACTCACAACACTCTTTATAACACTTGATGGATTAACTACTTGATGTAAAAAGGATTTTCCTCCCAACGGGGAGAAACACTTCTATTTGCGTTTCAGTTTTTTGTCACACAGAGATTTTCAAGACAATTGATCACGTTATATAAGTTGTTAAATAATCTGAAATAAAAGTTGGACAAGAAGCCAAGATAATTAAATTAACTAGAAAGTTGCATTGCCCTTTAAATTTGCCCAGAATATTCCAAGCATTGTTTCCATTCCTCTTAATAAAAGGCTTATTTTTACCCACAGCATTCCTGATCTGCAGCCTCCAGTTGGTGATGCTCGAGCCTGTGACAGAAAAGTTAGTCAGTGTTTGAAAATAAGCCTCCAAATATCAAGCGGGATATTCTGGGAGGTGTAGATACATCTGGGAACCCTGGTAACTGCTGACAGGACGTGTTTGGGAGCAGCAGGGTGCTGTTATGAAGACGTCTACAGCGTGCAAAGTTTGAGTCTCCTAACCCAGAGAGAACAAGTTCTTAATATCCCCAAAGCATTTGGAATTGAACCTGGTGAAGCTGGTGAAGGCCTGTAAGCCAGATTAAATGTCTGACTTTTAAACAGAATGTAGCTCTGGATTCTTTGGGATCACATTTGTTTTTAATTGCCATTCGATCAACAAAGAGAACTGAAATGACCAACCAGCAATCGTATTTGTTGGTTTCTGGAAGGATCTTTGAGCTCCAGTTCTTCCTTCCCTTCTCCCAGGTCAATCATCAATGAGCACAAGTGCAATTCTCTGTCATGATGGGTTTGATGTTTCGAGCCCACATGCAGAAACACTCGCAGAGAGACAATTAAGAAATTAAAGTATTTATTTACAACAACGGGAAATGTCACACAATCTCACTGGAGAGAGAGGCTGCTGCCTGGAATCCGGGACCGGCTTGGGCAGAAAAGGAGCTAGGCGATTAGTTGCAGGAAGATGGGATTTGCGATACCTTAATCTTAAAAAGGCAGGGTGCTTACTCAAGGTGTGTAGAGGAAATCCTTGGGGGGGGGTCTTACAGTTCCAGGGGGTAGGCTCAGTAGAGGGTGTCGGCAGGACGAGGATGGAAGCAGCGTTGGAGGGCGGACAGGTAAGTCTAGAAGCGGCGTAGAGGAGCAGCAGGATGGACAACCAGCGATTGACTTGATGGAGGTAGGTGAAACGGAGAAGGATGTTTGAGGAGTTTGGATCTCCGGTGGGTTTCGAACCACAAAGATTCGACAAGAAGCCAAGTGGACACAGGGAGCTCTCTCTAGGTTCCTCAAAGGTGACCTGAGGAGGAGTCACAAGAAACAAATTAGCAAAAACTCTCAGAGAAATTCAACAAGAAAGCTTAACAAAGCTACAAGGGGCTGGAGTACCAATACAGGCAAACACTCTGGCAGAGAGGTGCTGGCTGTCAACTGCTCATATACTCCTCAGATGATGATGATGATGATGATGATGATAGGCTGCAGGTGTGTGGAACCAGCAACGCCGGCACGCCCTCCTGGAGAGACCACCACCTGGCGCCCTCTGGTGGACGAATGGTGGTAACTGAAAAATAAAAACCTACTCCCACACCCTGGTACACAACACTCCCAAAGTAAACGGAAACTGTTTCTGATTAAAGCTGATCCAAGTTTCTCTCAAACTGGTTCCTCCATCATTTTCTGCTTGGATTGTCAGACTTTTAAAAATTAATCTTTTTAAACTATTAATGCCGATGGAGCTAAGTTAAAGGACTCTTGCTGAACTGACTCTATGGCTATTAAATAAATAATCTAGAATAAATTGCCACTATAAAGAGATGAGCAATTGTCTTTGGCTTCATTTCAAAGGAAAACTCAGGAGGAAATGGTGATTCATGATCATAAAAAACAAATACCCTTTACTGTTATCTTCACTAATATTCCATGTACAGGTGGGGGTGGTCAGGTCAGAATATTTTTTTTTCGCCCCATAAATGTCAAACCACAGAGAGAGCAGCACAGATCATACAGAAGCTTTTTCATGTTGTCAGAGTGATAATCATTTCTTTGGTGTAAAAATTTGCATAAGTTGCTTGGAAAATTGATTTCCAAATAACTAAAACTTTGCCTCCATCACCTGCTGATTTCTATTACAGAAACTTGGTGCTGTGATATGAAGGAAGTCTGTTTATGTGAGACTATATATAAAAACAAAAGGCATAAATGAGGTGATAGTGGAAATGAGCTTCTCACTATGTTTGGGTTGATTCCTCACCAGGCTAATATTATAACCACATAGCTGAGGATGGACCTGCCTGCAAGTCGCAGCTCCTCTATAGATCTCATAAGATTACAGCCCTGTTGTTTTCTAATGACTCTAACAGAACTAAAGGGAGATGAAGGAAACAGGAAGGAATTGCTGTTTTTCCATTACCTTCTGTGATGGGATGAAAATGCTGCATAACATTTATCTAATGGTCAGAATGTTGATTTTGTTGAACATTAACTTTGGGAATACAGAGATCTCTACATGACTATAACAGACTGTATGCTGGTTTAATAGGAAGTGGCTAGTCTATCTTTTGGTGGTCCAGAATGCTTCTTCCGGGTCACTGACTCGCTCAAACAGCAGAACTATATGACCTCTGAACCCCCTGGAGTCCATGGTTGTCCACTGAACTCCACCCCAGACTAAAAACTTCACCCAGAACACATCAGTCATCAGACACACAGAATAAATTCACCAAACCCAAACACCAAACATACGGCATGAAAAGTGGGATTTTTGAAAAGCTATTGACACCTCGTGCTGCCCTGTGCATGGAGACTGAGGGCTATCAGCAAGGGTTTCTTGTCAGAATGGGAAATTGTAAGAATTGTCAAAAACTGTGTGTGTCCGTGTTGCCCTTTGACCTCCCTCCCCTTGGGCCCAGGAGAGGCTTTCATACTTAAAAGAAGCTGCTGGGAGCCATGCAAATGCAAATCAACTCTTGAGCTCCAGCCTTTCTGACTGAGGTCTCTGTTGTTGTTCACCCATTTTACCTTCTGACCACCCAGGTCTGGTTACCAGCTCCAGGCCCTGAACAAAACCCCTCAGTGTTATCACCTTGACAAATAATGAGATTTGTTTCAGTATAATACAGGCATTAATGCTGAAAATGTTCTAATGTTACAAATCATACAAATGGAACAAATACAGAGTGACATTCACCAGCTCTTGACCACACATAGCTCACCTTAGAGATATAACCAAGTGTGAATCCCTTGGGTAAATCTGATGGCATATTGTCAACATTGCATGTCTGTCAAGCTCATCCAAGATGGCGTGGTGGAATGCAGACAGAGCCACCGCTGTTTCCAAGAGAAGTGTTTCTGCCGACGTGAAAGCACTGCACTCTACATAAACCACATCAGTTGTGTCATCATGTGATAAAGTTCCAATCATTTGCACATGTAAAATATTGGTCATTATGGTACCATAGGCACATATTCATGGCATACTAAGTTGTGGTTGACTTTTCTGAAATCGCCTCCTGATCTGGACGTTGTGATTAAACATCCTCAGTATTTAATCACAAATACTGGAATACTGGCTAAGAATCCGTGCTAAGAAACAACGGAACTGGGACTGGACTTGTGCCTGCGTTTTTTTCCGGAAGCCACGTTTGATTGCGGAAGTGCAAAGACAGAAAAGTTTGGATCTGAACTTTTGATAATAAATGTGACTTAAATCAGAATATGGCAACGATGGATTTAGAAAGAAGTGACTAGAATAGAGTAGATTGTAGTGAAGAGGAAGAGACGGGTGGTCAAAATGAAGAGAAAGAGTGGGAAAAGGAGGTGAGGGTGGTAAGAAGCCCTGGTGGAGTCCAACTCTCACCGGGAACGAGCCCGACTTACTGCCGGCAATGCGGACCAGACTCTGGCACCGGTCGTACAGGGACCTGACAGCCCGTATCAAAGGGCCCGGTACCCCATACTCCCGGAGAACCCCCCACAGGACTCCCCGAGGGACGCGGTCGAACGCCTTCTCCAAGTCCACAAAACACATGTAGACCGGTTGGGCGAACTCCCACGCACCCTCCAGGACCCTGCTGAGGGTGTAGAGCTGGTCCAGCGTTCCACGGCCAGGACGAAAACCACACTGTTCCTCCTGAATCCGAGGTTCGACTATCCGACGGACCCTCCTCACCAATTCTGTTCATTACGTTTATGGACAGAATTTCTAGGCGCAGCCGGGGTGTTGAGGGGATCCGTTTTGGTGGTCTTAGGATCGCATCTCTGCTTTTTGCGGATGATGTGGTCCTGTTGGCTTCATCAGAGCGTGATCTGCAGCTCTCACTGGAGCGGTTCGCAGCCGAGTGTGAAGCGGCCGGGATGGGAATCAGTGCCTCCAAGTCCGAGGCCATGGTCTTGAGCCGGAAAAGGGTGGAGTGCCTACTCCGGGTGGGGGGGGGGGGTTCGCCCCAAGTGGAGGAGTTTAAGTATCTTGGGATCTTGTTCACGAATGAGGGAAGAAGGGAGATCGACAGGCGGATTGGCGCAGCCTCTGCAGTGAAGCGGGCGCTGTACCGGTCCGTCGTGGTGAAGAGAGAGCTGAGCCAAAAAGCGAAGCTCTCGATTTACCGGTCGATCTACGTTCCTACCCTCATCTATGGTCATGAGCTTTGGGTCATGACCGAAAGAACGAGGTCCCGGATACAAGCGGCCGAAATGGGTTTTCTCCGCAGGGTGGCTGGGCTCTCCCTTAGAGATAGGGTGAGAAGCTCGGCCATCCGGGAGGGACTCAGAGTAGAGCCGCTGCTTCTCCACATCGAGAGGAGCCAGTTGAGGTGGCTCGGGATCTGGTCAGGATGCCTCCTGGACGCCTCCCTGGTGAGGTGTTCCGGGCACGTCCCACCGGGAGGAGGCCCCGGGGAAGACCCAGGACACGCTGGAGAGACTATGTCTCTCGGCTGGCCTGGGAACGCCTCGGGATTCCCCCGGAGGAGCTGGAACAAGTGGCTGGGGAGAGGGAAGTCTGGGCCTCCCTCCTTAAGCTGCTGCCCCCGCGACCCGACCCCGGATAAGCGGTAGAGGATGGATGGATGGTAAGAAGCAGCGAGCCGCTCAAACAAAGAGAAAAAAGTGAAAGTAGAGAAGACACTGAGAGTGATGACATTGAGGAAAGAACAGAAGAGTCAAAAATCCAACTATGAATATTATAGTTTGATGAAGGAGATTTGATGAAGGAGAAGGGGTTAAGAAGATTGATCCACTTCAGTTAACAAAAGCACTTAAGGCACATGTTGGAGAAATTAAATATGCTAAAATATTGAGAGACAGAAATCTTCTGATTCGATGTAATTCGGAAGTTCAGGTGGAAAAAGCAAAGAAACCTAGGTGGATATTCAGACACTGGAGAATCAACTGGATTTCAAAAATAAACTGAACTGAATTTAAACCCAGTAGGAACTTTGGTGGAGGGTTAATGTTCTTTCTCTGGAGAATGTTGACAGCTGTGCTCAGTTTATTGCCCATGTCACCATGTGAAATATGCAACATATCAGAATCAGTATACGGTTGTGTTTCAGCAGCTGAATCTGTCAGATCAGGCAAAGATCAGAGAAATGTTGCTTTAAATGTTTTTTTTTTCCTTTTATCTCAACCGAAACCTCAACCTGCCAAAGCAATCTCTGTGCTCGTGTAGCAGTGCAGCCACTAACGCACGTTTGCGTTTGTAAGTCATTCTGATTGGCTGCCTGAGTTTCTCTGCTTGCTTAATGTCAGCATGGGTTCTGCAGGAAGAGGGGAGCCGATGAAAAGCTCTTAGCCATCAACTTTTTTCTGGGAGATTCTCCTGAAGTGACATTTAGTCATTTTATGTTCTGTTTGTCTTCCTGCTGAAAACCAACATAAAGCACCAACAGAGCAGCAGCAGGAGAATCTGATGGCTGACTGCGAAAACAGAAAAAAATATATATATGTATATATATATATACACCAGCAACAACTACAATCAAGTGTCTGTGATAACTTGCAGTGAGTTTTTTCCAGCTGTAGAGGAATTTTGGCCACTCATCTTTGTTGCAGTTCATCTATATTGAACAGTTTTCTAGCATGAACAGCCACAGCATCTCAAAAGGATTCATATCAAAACTTTGACTAGACTATTTCAAAGTCTTCATTTTATATTTCTTCAGCCTTCCATTTATCACAGTGACTCTTCCAGGTCCTGATAAAGAAAAAAGCTCAAGACCATCACACTACCACCACCTTACTTTATTAATGGTATGTTCTTGTTCTGAAATGCGGTGTTACATTTATCCCAGATGAATTGGGAACACGTTTTCCAGGAAGTTCAGCTTTTGTCTCAACAGTATACAGAATGTTCCTCTAAATATCAGGCATAAAGAAGTCAGGTGAAACTGAATGCCTGGAACTCTGAAGCCCAGGAATTCCCCTAGCGACTGCAGACGGAATGCTGCCGTAAAGTAATGTCGTACTTGGCTCTTAAAGGGACACTACCCATAAAGTAAAAACAATACAGAAAAGCAAATAACATGGAAGAAACACATCAAATACAGCTGGGTTACACCAGCACAGTGTTTTTAGAGACATCTCCATGATGATCCAGACTTTTGGGTGGCCAGTTTGTTCTCCTTCTGAACACGTTTCCTGTTTCTGTTGTTTCTCAGGTGAAGAATTCTACGAGACGTCTCCATACGAACCCATTCACTTCTCGGAGGAATTCAGACACGCCTCTATTATCTCAGGTAATACTGCTCTGCCTGTGTGTGCACACACACAAGTGAAAAATCACAGAATCACTAATGTACACACACACACACACCCGCATGTGTGTGCGGGGGTGTGTGTGTGTGTGTGCATTAGTGATTCTGTGATTTTTCACTTGTTTTGAGTCTTACAAACACATCCATGCACACATTCAAATGCTTCGGTTGATGCAGCAGTTGTTTTCATTCCCAGGCTGGGTGGGATAAGCCAGCAGCTCAATCTACTGGCTCCTTCTGGGAGCAAATGAATCAATGCTTGTCTTTGTAATTACAAACATCAGCGAGGGAAAAATGAGAGTGTGAGGGTAAAGGAAACTTTCATGAAGCCTTCCAAAGTTTACTTCCAAAGTCATCAAGGATGACAATGGCATAGTGTCGTTTATCAGGCGAAAGATTTTTGTTTTACAAATGGACCATAAGTCTACCTATGACCTGGTAAATACATGCTAAATACTGCAGCTTTGACTGTAACCATGACGATGAAATGCCTGACATGAGAAAAAAAAAAGGAAGCAAGAACTGCAGAGCGGAACACATCTAGACCATCATAAAAGGCTTTAGTTAATGAGCGGATCACTGATGATGGGACATCATGGATTTATGTTAACATCTGTTCGATATGGAACCTAATGAAATGTTACAGATGTCATCTACAAACCATTTTATTCTGTCTGATTTGAATTTGTGTTCACACTGCAATAAAAGCAAATATGAAACAATTGGGACCACTTGGTGTGCCACATAGTAGAATAAAATTACCTTTATTGTCCCACAGAGAGGAAATTCACTGCGACAGTTTTTGGCAGCAGTGTTAGGATTCCAGCATCGATTTGTAATTATATAGTGCTGTGTCTTGATTACAATTTTGAATCAAGTTAATTGCAGGGTCTCCAGTTAATCATGTGTTAATCAAAAGCCATACATCAAAAAAAAGCATTTGTAATTTATAATTGAGCAAATAGAAATATGAGCTCAACAACTAAGTTCTACACTATCGGATGTGAGCAAAGTTCTGTTCTCTCCATCCATGTTCCCAGAGTTTCAGGAGGCTCTGATCATTCATGGAGCTTCTTTAGGAATATGGACTGTGGACATGCTTAGCATTAGATGCTAAACATAATTTTGAGCTCAAATAGCTTTGCTAATAGGCTAACTCCTTTCAGCACAACCTGGACTTGCTCAATAATTTTAAGATTATATAGTTATTAAAATTGGCACATTTGCTTACCTTGCACTATTTAAGCAATTGAAATATTTATATTCTTTTTTGGTGGTTTATTGCAAACAGCTATTGTTTTTCTGGAACTAACCTGCAGTGCTGTTGGCTACATTTTAGGTGCAACTGTTTAGGTGACGATAGACACAGCAGGATGATGGCGTGTCTGATCTGCTGATCCTGATGATCATCCATCACATTCTAGAATTCACATCTTTATGATGGGAAGGAGTGAAAATTTAGAAACATTTTTTCTCTGGAGTACCTGCGCTGTTTTCTTGCTCCCTGCTTTGAAAACGGGACCTTCTAATATAGTGCAGGTACTTTCAAAGTCACACAAAACATCTGCACAGGTGTTGTGTTGCATTTCACTTCTGGACGCTGTGATAACAAGAGAAAGTGTGGTGCTGGTGAGCTCAGCATGCTGTCACATTGATCTAAATTCCGCCTTGTTGTTTATGAGCCTGCTGTTTCCATCGCCACATGATGCCTGCTGCATAATAATCTCATCTATCAGAGTTCAGTCAGGCAGCATCGATTAAACCACTTTTCAAAGATTTGATGTGTTCGGTCCCATCATTTCCCATCACTAATTAAACCAAAGCAAACATGTGACGCCAAGGCAAACAGAGATACGTCTGAACCAAGCAAAATGTTGAACAGCGTGAAGTTTTGACGTGACGGTGCTGGATGTGGACTTCACTTTCTGATTGGCTGTGCGTCACTGAACCTGCTTCACAACTCGTGATGTGTAAGGGCTCCTTGCGCATTTTCCAAAAGTATTTAAATGTCAGGAGCCCGAGCGATACGTCGTCATTTACACTCTCCGCATGTGTGTTTTTCTGTGTTCAAACAGCTGTGAAATAGACTCGCAGTTCTGTAAATTGGCCTCTGCTCTCTGAGATTAACACAAGTACAAACACGGTCAAAGCAGGAGAGCTGCAACAATGCAGCTTCAAAAGCACTTTGTGTTTTTATCTTCCACACACACACGGACGTTGATAGTAGCAGGAGGCTCATTTTTATACCTTTTCATATATTTGTTAATTCGAGGTCCAAAGACCTTCAGAGAACATAACATGCGTGTTTGATGATGCATGTGCAGGACTGTTGCAGGAGCAGTCAGTGTTGCTGTTTGCAGTCAAATCAACTGTCAAGCAGAGTGTGAAAGCGTGATGTGAGCATCCACAGAGAGCCTGTCTGCCAATGCCTAAGCGGATAAAGAGAGGTATGGAAAGGGAGGGGGAGTGCGTTATGGGAGGAGGGCAAGATGAGAGGATAATGCAGAATTGTGTTAAATAGCAGTGGCAGAAGAAAGAGCACCGGAACATTGAAATAAGTTTCAGACAAGAGTGTCACAAATTGATTGGAGAGCAAGGCTGGCCATGACAAAGTGTTTGTGAGTCTGGAGTTGTGTGTTTCTGTGTGTGTTTGCTGTGAAAAACAGTGGGCTGAACGCAGCAGCTAGAGGATGTGAGTGAGGGGTAAATAGAGTCGTAGCCATTACTCATACAAGCTGCTGCAAACATGGCTGTGAAATTTAAATGTCAGCACTGAATCCGTAATGTTGTCCTATGCAGCTTTCCACAAATAAATGGAGTTTCAGTTCCCATCAGAACACATTGTTTCATGGTTTGTTCACATTGCTCGTGAGCACACACACACAGTTGAAACCAAATATTTACATACACTACACGCTTTCTTCCAAAGTTAGAAGTTTACATCTTCTAACATTAGCATGCCTTTACATCGTTGTGAAGCATACATGATGATGATGTCATGGTGTTTTAAATCTGTCACTACATCACTAACTGAACATCTGGTTAATTAATATTTCCATGACATCACTGCTTCAACATGTGATATCATGGAAACACCATGAGAAATCATCCAGGATGTCGCCTCCAGTAGTCTGGTTGCTTCGTGGGTAACGTGTTTAAACAAGTATGTCCAAGTATACACCATGGGAGTGTTTCACCACAAGACAAAACAGAGGCACAAAACTATTCATGCAGACAATTTAGAGAGACCAATTGATCTAACAGTCATGTTTTTGGCAGGAGGAAGCCAGAGTATCCAGAGAGAACCCAAACATGCTCAGGGAGAGCTCAGTACCTTCCTGCTGCAAGGCAACAGTTCCGCCCACTGGGCCACCGCTCAGCCCCACTCTGCATTTGTGTCGATTCTATTCCCCTCATAACTGATTTGGAATGCAAAATGTCCTGTTCAACTCTGTAGCAGAATGCTTCATTGGTAATCAGCAGCAATTTCCCAAACCTGAAGAGAAATGTCCTCTCTTTCAGTTCTACATACCAGCAGAGGAAACCTGGAAGGATATTAACCAGAGTGAAACTGTCACACATTGAGATGCTGAGCTGATAGAAGCTATGTAAAAAAAGAAAGAACCCAAAAGGCTCAGTGACCAGTGGGAGAGGCATTGCTTCAATAGAGTGAGATATTAGTGCCAAGAATATGACAGCCGGCACAGGTAATGTGACACTGTCAGGTGTTAGAACAGAAAATGAAGCTGAACAGAAAACTGCAGAGGTAAAAAAAAAGAAGATTAGGCTGACAGTAAAGAGAATCAAGAGAACAACTTCTGAGCTGGAAACTGCAGGAAAGTTGACTCAAGTCCCTGTAATTAGATTTTTAACAATCATAAGTCATAGGTGTTCACCTGAGCCAACATACCTATTCTTTGTCTTTCTGGTTTTACTTCACTTTACTGCTGAGAGTGTAATCGCAATGTTATCGCCAACACAAGATTTAGTAATATGATGCAGCCATAACAATAAGAATAACTGTCAAAAACCACCAAAAACTATTATTCTGTCCTCGCCCAGAGTTTTCAATTTTTCAGCCGCTAGACAGACAGACAACGACGCTCCAATAAGCAACTTCTTCTTTTCTTTAGTTGTTTATTAAAGAGTGGCCTCTAACCACTGCCCTCTCTTTGGCCATCCGTAAAAAACAAAACTTGTCCAAGGTACAACAAAAAACAGATATTCCAGTCACTGCTTCATGAACCGTTTGGCGCTGCATTCCACCATCTTGAATTTTACATTTTTCTTGCGTCACCAAACTAAATAACAAGAGATATCCACCAGGGGGCGTTGTAATGCGGTTTTCAACCCTTGCTGCTCCAGCTTAGTTTACAAAAGTCAGCACAACTATACTTTAATATTCATAAAAAAAGATAGGATCAGTGCAAATTAATCGTCAACAAGATGATTAGAGTGCAGCATAACCTCAACTGATACAGGTCATCTGTTCAAAATTCTGACGTGAATTATGATTTTGACTACCAATTTCTACCTTAACTTAGTGAATAATGGAACTTTGTGGCTCTGCTTTCACATTGTGGTTCATCCAAACACTCAGATCCAGATGCAGCTACTTGTGAAATGTTTTATTTCAAGTAAACCAGTCACTTTTTCGGGTAAAAAAGTTAATATTTCTATATTTTAGAGAATATAGAAATATGGACTACCACTTTCTTCTTTTATGTTCAGAGGTGCTTCGCCTCACTTTGTGGTGGATCTCAGAGTTTTCCACCACAGTGAGGTGTGTGCTTGTGTCCTTCCTTATCTGGCCTGATGACAGTGAGTGAGATCTCACCTGTGACTGTTTTCTCTCCATGCGTTCCTGGCTTTAGGTTGAACTTTTTGGGTCTTTGTTGTAAAACTTACCTATGAAGTTTATTTTCAAAAATGTTGTTTCTCTTCACTTAGATTCACATTTCCAGCACTTACTAATCATATAGCAGCTTCGTGTAGTGGTGTGGCTCTCCATTCTCTGTGTCAGCCTGAATGAAGGAAGACATGAGCTACAATAAGGTGACTGAATGAATAACGCTGCTGACAGATTTAGATTTAAAATGATTCTCATTCTAGAAACTGGCATCTCTCAAAAGCTGCTTAAACAATGTAAGTTGTTTAAAATAGAAGTTATTTTTATATTCATTGGAATAAAAATGAGCAATTCTAAAATTGATGAGACCTTTCTCAATAATCAATAGGGAAATGAAACTGGCAAACTAAAACATATCTTTCAACATTTTCTGGAATTAAATAATCATAACTAACTTGTAAAAAAAAAGGTGATGATGGGGCAGAGTGTGACGTATGGCAGAGCAGTCTGCTCTGGACTTGGATGCAACCATCAAAGCTTCAGATCCCAGCTGCATGTCCTCTGCTTCAAATATTGCTCTAGTTAAACATATTGACAGTAATTGAATCTATTTCATGGTGTTTTATGAATATTTGCCTGTTAATGTTGGATCTGTGCTCTATTTGTTGCTTTATTTAATGTTCCTTCCTGGTTTTTGGAGTCATTATCAAAATCAAGAAAATAAGTGGCGATAAGCAGAAAGGTGTCCTGCAAAAAACGTTACGATTCTAAATTCTGCACTATTGCACTATTCTGATCTTCTTAGGTAGCTGACCTGATCGCTTAAGCACTAGATCTTAGCCTACTTAGAAAGCAAGAGAGGGATTGCAAAGGAAAGCACTGCAAAGAAATCTTAGAAAAAAAAGGGGACAAGGAGAGGACAAGATGAAAGGTGACAAGAAGAGACTGGATGGGATGATAAAATGAGAGGAAGTGAAAAGGAACAGGAAGAGAGGTGGAAATGAGTTGGGGAGAAAAGATAAAATGAACAAAGGCAATATGGGACAAAAGGAGGAGGGGAGAGTGGAGGAGGGGAAGGAAACGTGAGACGAGAGCTTGAGAAAGCAGAAAGCAAAGGAGAGTTGATGGCAGCAGAAAAGAGAGCAGAGCAGATAATCTATCCACAGGGGACAGAGGTAAGACGTTTCCTCCTGACACAGCTTCATCTGTGTGTGTTTGGTCAGGATGTGGTTCACATGGTGACCTGAACACTCCGTTTTTTGGGATGTCAGAGGGAGATGCTATCTTCCAAAGACATTTGGTACACTTGATCACAGAATACAGCAGCAGAACCTTTCTGGGCTGTTAGATATTTCAACGCCACAAAATATGTAGGCAGTTCTGAAGGGAATCTGGTATGTTATGCTTAATAAGGTGGCTAGTGACTGGGCTCATTTCAAACTATTTTAAACGAACTCTGTGAACTGATTGGACTTCTTTGTATTTCTTTTGTCTCATATTTTGACTGGTCTGTTTTACCTGTTTTAATCCAGCAGATTTTGTTCAAATGGTTCTGGTGGTAATCTTCGTCTGCTGGTGTTTCAGTGTTTCCCATCAACCTGCTCAGAACACCTCCCAGTGCAACACCTCCCAGTGCAACACCTCCCAGTGGAACACCTCCCTGTGGAACACCTCCCAGTGCAACACCTCCCAGTGGAACACCTCCCTGTGGAACACCTCCCAGTGGAACACCTCCCAGTGGAACACCTCCCAGTGGAACACCTCCCAGTGGAACACCTCCCTGTTCCATTGGGAGGTGTAGTGTGGAAAAGTGAAGCCACCACTCTGCCTTGGCTCTACAGCAAACAAAACTGCTTTACTGGTTCCCAGGTTCCCAGCAGCTTTCAAAATGTCAGCCGTCCCATCAGGCAGCCCACACTCAGACTCCGCCTTCAGTTTAAATGGACCAATCACATCACCCTTCCAGAGTGGGAACGGGAAAACAAATTTTACTTTTACATAAATCATGTAAGCATTAACAATTATTAATAGTGAAATAGCAATTAAGCATGTTATGTATATCCCTTCCTATTAAAGAGCTGGGTTTGAGGCAGGACTCCTCCTTACCTGGAACACAAGATGGCTGCCACAGAGGACACACCCCCATGGTAACGAAGAAAGCCTGATCATTACATCTGGCCATTTACAGTGTTTTACTATATTCATTACAGTGCATTGGGACTTGAAAATAAAACATGGATCTTTGTATGGCATAGAGTGAACTGATGACCCCGATTTCAACTTTTTATGAATGAGGGAAAAAACATCCTGCTGCGTGTAATCTGTTCAGCCTGGACTAGAGAGCGAGTGCGAGCTTCCAACCACCGATGGGTCACTGACCTGTGACCTGGCATTGTGAAACAACTTGTTTTGTTTGGACTGGACTGATCCTTGCCGTCATAATGTTTAGTTCAAGGTAAACAAAATAAACTGGAGCGTGAGTCAGAGACAGGAGGAGAGATCGTATCGGGACAGTGAGATGGTAAACCCCCGAACTCGTATGGCGCTTTACCTAGTCCAGAGGATTCCAAAGGACTTCCCACTACATTCAGTCAGTCACCCAGTCACCCAGTCACCCAGTCACCATTCACCCAGTCACCCAGTCACCATTCACCCAGTCACCCATTCACCAGCGCCACCAGCAGGCAAAGCAGTTGAAGTGTTTTGCTGAAGAACAGACTGACAGACAGGCCTTAGGGTTAGGGTTAGGGTTACGCCTTGAATCAACCCCACTGGCTACAGGTTGAACTGTTTTACATAAACTCCTTGTAAAGTCAAATGTTTTGGAATTAACTGTTTGCATTTTCAGAGTTAGATCTGAGTTTTTGCGTTTTGTGTTTGTATGAAAGTTCCAATTATAAAACAGCTGGCAGCTCAGGATCAGCTGCTGCTTGAGCTCCATTCCCTGCTGTTGACCTGTCTATTGGGTTCTACTGGGTCCTGTTGGGTTCTGCTGGGTCCTGCTGGGTCCTGTTGGGTTCTGCTGGGTCCTGCTGGGTTCTGCTGGGTCCTGCTGGGTTCTGCTGGGTTCTGCTGGGTCCTGCTGGGTTCTGCTGGGTCCTGCTGGGTTCTGCTGGGTTCTGTTGGGTTCTGCTGGGTTCTGCCAGGTTACCTTACCATGCTCATCACTCTGAGATAACACTGATGGAAAGATTTCTGCTCAACTTAGTTTTTGAATAGAGTAGTATATGAATGACCTTGAATTGTAGAGTAAGAGTTTCTGGAGCCAGAGTGGACCCGTGAGCCGTGGCTCTCGCACGGTTCTGTTACAAATCTTCAGTCCACGCTTCCCGCAAATATTCTGAGGACACAGAGAAGGAGACAAATTTAGACAGCAGATGTTTGGAGTCTGTGGCCCAGAATAACTTATCATAAAATAAATGTGTTCAAACTGCTAAAACCTTTGTTTCACATAATCCCTAATTTGGAGTTAACAGGAAAAATGTGAGTTGGGAATGTCATAGTTATTATACAACTGCACAAATGAGGCAAAACAACAATCCACATCCAAATCAGCTGTAGTTATGACGCCTTTGCTTTTCCAAATAGAACATGTATCATCTAACAGCTCCAGGTCTAAATGCAGGATTTCTGCAGATTGTTGGTGAATCTCATTGGCTTCTTTAATCTGTTTTAATATTTGTTTTGTGTGACCAGCTGAATTTATACTGAGAATAAGTTACTGTAGGTGATCTTTAGTTACTATTTAGAACATTTCTGAACATAATCGTTTGGATTTTACTAAGAGTATCAGAGTAAAATTTTCAGGATTACATTCTTAAGAATTTTGAAAACAATGTCATGTTTTGTTTCAGTACAGTTTAGGGTGTTTGTGCTACGTTTGGTTGGTGTGTCAGACATCCCAGTTGTTTGTGGTTGTAAAGTGAAACATGGATGTATTTGAGGTCAGATTTACTTTTGCTAGGACAAGCAAGCAGGTGACACACGAGGTCGACGGGTTACTGTTGGACAGAAGCGAGATAAACATGGCTGCTTCTCTTTCTCCTCCCTTGTCTTTCACAGCCTGACCTCTTTTCCTGCGTCCTTGCTCGTCTCCAGTTCCAGTCCTCCTGTCTCTGCTCTCCTTTACGTCCTCCCCCAGTTCTGCTTCTGACCTCGTTATATCATGTCTCTGCTGTGTGTAAATATATATCTATAATAGACACAGAAGCTTGGAGTGTTTTAATAAAACATTGTGTGAGTACATATATGGGTAAAGTGTGTGTCCCACTTGCACACCGGCGTTCGGCTTTGTCTCCACATCCTGCTGATGCTGTGTGTGAGAAAGATAACGGGACAACCCAGGGCGACCCTCTAATTGGCCTCCACTCCTGCCCCAAACAGTCAGTCTCTTCTTCTCTCTCTCTCTCTATATATATATATATATCTATCTGCTACGTTTCAAAGCTGCCCTCCTCCTCTGCTGCGCCTGCTGGAAGGGAATCACATCATGAAGTGAGAGCAGAGATAGACAGTTGGGTGGGGAGGGAGGGTTCAGAAGTAGCGTCTGGGTTGGGTTGCTTAAATAGTGATATTGACTCTAATATGAGTATCAGTCTAAACTGGCAGCTGTGTATCCAGTTTGTGTCAACACCTGGTCCTGCTCGCTGTTCAGAGAAGCTGCTGTGGAAGCATTTTGAGATGAAAAGGGGTTTAAACATTGAGCAGAGGGAAGTATGCTTTTTGTCTGCTTATCTGTAATATATGACAACCTTTTTTGTTCCAGTTTAACAGTAAATTCTTGCACATTGCAGTTCATAAACTAGACTTATAATCAGTTGTCTTGACTTCTGTTTAGGGAGTTTTCTCTCTTTCTGTCAGATGAACTCTTCTATCCGCAGCCACAGCTGCTGGGAAACTTTGGATGTTCCCATCTATCAACGAAGCAAAAATATCAACGTAAGACCAGATTCAGACGTACAAGCAAAGCATAGGAGCCGTATATGTGTATGGTTATGTTGCAGTCTGGATGGACATTTGGTGAAAATGAGATAAAGACTACCCAAAAATATGGGATTCACGCATTTCAGTACAGTAGCTTTAAAACGTATCCAGCCCTTAGTAGTTTTACTCTATTATTGCTTTTAAATATGAATCAAAAAAATGTCTTTGACAAAAAAATAATTTTTGTCAAAGTGAAGATTGAGTTCTACAAAAAAAAAGACAAGAAAAAATATGTAATAACATATAAGTGCTTATTATAAGCATGGGGAAGACTCCATAGCAACCACCTGTGACACGGCCAGCTCTCCTGGTGTCTGCAGAACTCTGCATCAGCTTGTTCATTCACAGGTTGAGGGAAACGATCCAAATAATGAATGCAATAACGTCCTGTGGTAATTAGTTACATTTCCCTGAAATTTCATTTCCTTTGGTCGGTTTTTGTGACCGTGCGTGATATGGAGTCTGAGTTGAAGGTTTTCCCTCTGCAGTGTCAGCGACGTCTCTCTCAGCAACTCAATGTGGGAGGAAGGCTGCTATGGCAAAAGGAGGATTTTTAAAAGAACAATAAAATAAAACAAAACAAAAAAAAGACTCTAAGATGATTTGATACAGGAACTACAGTTTCTAACTTCTGCAGAGCAACAGAACAGTCCATGGAAAGGTTAAATCTCACACAGTTTTAATAGGATTTTACCGAGTCAGCCTTCAGTATTCTTCTGCTTTTGGAGTTACAGGGGATAAAAGGAGGAAGGACAGCTCTGGACTAACAACCTGGTCTTCTAGTGATAAACTGGAGTTTATTTCACACGGCTAATGCAGTGAAACTGGATTAAAATTCCTTCAAAGTCAGAGGAAGTTTGTCAGATAAATAAAGACGTGTCCCAAAGAGCCACTGAGCAGCAGCACAGTGTCTAAAAACACCTGAAAATGATCCTCCTTACAACATGAACTATTTACAACCCTACAGCTCTTCCTTTACACACACCGGTGTGAACAGATATTAGCATTTGAAACTCTTTAAAGCTTAAGATTAAAGGAAATGTGGCTGCAGATTGATACTGATATGACTGGATTATAATGTTGAGGGAAACTGAATCCTAACATTCCTCGTGAATAAAATCCAAAGTACTGCCTCCCTACCAGGGCCTTTATGGGGCCCATGCAGTGAACCTCTGGTATATCTGAGGGGGAGGAACCACACCCACATTTAAAAAAATGAAATGCATCAATTTATCAGATGCTCTCTAAAACCTTATATAAATGCCTATTTAAATACGTAATATAGCCTAACATGCACTAATAGATGGAATAAACGGTCTTGGTGATACAACAGAAGTTCAGATTCACTGTCTTCCTTATTTCCCCTTCTTGGGTAACAGCCAATCAGATCCAAGAAAAACTAATGGAAGTTCTGGATTGGCTGGATTGACATGTAGTGTTAGTTTGAAGAATTTCAGCTTCCAAAGCTGCTTTTGAATATTTTACCAAAAAAAATCCACACTTAGATACATTTTCTGTGAATAATTTGGAGACATATTTCACTTTACTGAATCATGAACTCAATGTTTTTACCCTGATAAATTCAGTGGGAATCCAGGTGAGTAATAATGGCTACAAGGCTGCATTGAAAAGGTTCCACTAGTGGCCCTTATGTTGAGCCATTTTCCTACAAGAACAACATCCACACTGAAGAGTGTTTTGTGTGGGAACAGGGAAATCTTAGGAATACTAATACTATAGTTGGGAAAGAAAAGATTTCTTGTCTGAGCTGCTGATACATGAAAACGAGCTGATTCTGGCCACCAGCCGATTCCTCAGTTAATCTTTAAAGGACAGAGACGTTGGCTTAAAAACTGATAGAAAAATTAAAAATTAAAAGTACCATATTATTTTTCTGTACTGTGTTTTTAACCCGCCTAAAAATGTAAGGAAGTGTCAACAGGTTGGATTACATGACATAAAAAACCTGCTTAATACAACAATAGTAGATAAACAAATCATACTCACATGTGCTGAGCTGATATCCTCACATTACTCCCCACTGCTGGAAGCAGCTGCAGGCCTCCGTTTGCACAGAGCATTAAGCTAAGTGCCTCCAGCAGTTAAGGCCTGCTTCATTTCACAGAATCAATAAGCTTAGATGTGAGATGGTGTTAGCTGCCCTTCAGAAACCAAACATGCTCATTTAACCGAGTGCATTATGGCAGGACTCAGTGAAGGGGATGCAGGAATTATTCATGGGAAGAACACAGAAAGAGCTCTGGAGGAGAAGCTTTCTGTGCATCCCTGAACTCCTCATGCACTGCTTTGGTTAACGTGCTTGACAAACCTCTGCGGTGGTGAGCCGCCTTCATTTAGATTCCTGAGCAGAAGCTGCTCGGTGCTGGAGCATGTTCTCTGGAAGCGTGGTCCCACTGGAAGGCCCACTGGGTTTGGATGCCAGGTGCGGGTCAGGGGTTCTGTAGGGATACAGGCATGTTCTGGTTCTGGTTCTGGTTCTAGTTCTGCTAGGAAGCAACATTCACAAAATTCTGATTCAACTAAAAGAGAATAACTTTAAAGAATATATTAATAGAACATGTCGGTTCCAGAGTGGTTCAGCTGCTGCTATCAATCTGAATAACTCCATCAGTTTAGCCGTCAGCTTAAGTTTGGAATGAAACAAACGCGTTTAGAGAATTTTCATTCTTTTGATTCATTCGTTCGACTGCCACCTGCTGAGCAAGCTCTGCTCTGGTGGCAGCTGCTTATTGTCAGAAAAAGCAATGAATTAGTTGCATGATAAGTTAAAGTGAGCTAAATAATTTCCATTCTGATAATTAACATTTTTGAAAGACAACTTAGTTTACAAAGATATCATTGTTGTTAGTTTATAAATCACTGAATGGTTTAGCACCACAATAGATTAAATATCTGCTGTATTTTCCGGTTTTATGATGCAACAAGCCACTTTGAACTGCCTTGTTGCTGAAATGTGCTGTACAAATAAACTTGACTGATTGATCATAATCTATTTTATTTCATTCGCTGTGTATAATTTGGACATATAAAATATCTTCCACTTCCAGTATTAAGTGTTCTTTACAAAATTAGTTATTTTGTTTAATAATAACTATATAGTTAAATAATACTCAGTAACTAAAATTAACAAAAATTAGTTATTTTAGTTAATAATGCAAGACATTGACCTTGCATTATTATGCTATCAATTCGTTACCTGGAAATGATCTTCAAACAACAGTATTATCATTCATGGCAATCATTTCTTGGACAATCTGTTGTCCAGTAATGTTTGTTTCTGTGGCCGTCCCGGCGGCAGCAGCAGCCTGTAGCTCACTGCTCAGCAGGAGTCAGGCTTGGATTTCCTTTAAGCATCTTCGATGCAGATCAATGTTTCACTGGTAAATTGTCAACGATCCAGAAAACGATTCCATCTGACAACATTCAGTGTGGTAATAACTACACTGACCAGGAGGTTTCTGCTCAGCAGCTTCACCTGAGTTCACACAACAGCAGATTATATTCAGCCAGAGCAAAAACAGAAGAAACGCTTATTATAGAGAAATAGATTTAAATATGCTCATTTTAGAGCAGAATGTGAACATGGAAACTACTTTACTTACTTTCATATGAAGCAATCTGATCCTATTAATTTAGTAATTTTAATGAATCATTTAGATCTGATCTATCTGTTGCTATAGTGAAACAGAGACTCGACTTAAACTCTTAAGATGAAGAGCTGGGATCATTTAGAGAGGAAGAACCTTCAGAAATAAAAGGTTCACTGAGTATGAAATGTTGATTAAATATCCTATCAACATCTATCACATCTTCTCTGCATCGCTGCACTGCTTATTATAGCAAGAGGGAAGTCAATAACATCTCCCTGTAAATCACAGGGAAAACATTGTGAGAAACATCAGCACTGTTGTCAAAGACAGCATCTGTTTTCACATATCTAGACAGAAATCTGATGGACATTTACAGTTCCACTCAGCAGCTCTCCTCCTCTCCTCCTTTCCTCTGCTCTTCTCCTCCTCTCTTTCTCTCCTCCTCTTCTCCTCCTCTTCTCTTCTCCTCCACCGGCTGGATGAACCAGATCTCTCTGTCATTTCTGACTTCCAATAGATCCACTTGTGCATAAATAATTAATCTGCTTACTCAGTCAAAATCGATTCATACATGCATTTCTTTGTTGTGAAAGAAAACATTTTAGGAGAAAATCAGTCTTCTAATTAAAAAGGATAATATCTGAATGTAGTGTTGGGAACTGGGGTGCCTCCAGGCCTGAGACTCAAATCCGCTTCACCTCTTCCCACTATCGACCACCCAACCCTGAGAGGTTTGCTGGAGATCCTAGTAAATGCAGAGGTTTTCTGATGCATTGCTCAATTATGTTTAATCATTCACCACAGAGTTTTGCCCATGATGGAGCAAAGATCTCATTCATAATTGTTCATCTTTCTGTTCCTGCATTGGGCTGCAGTCAGGTTTTCTTCATCCACAGATCATGGTTGCTCTTTTGATGAGTTCTTAAAAGAATTTAAACAGGCCTTTAACCAAGATCCTGACAAGACAACCACCTCCCAAGATCTCTGGAACATTAAGCAGGGACAAAGAGCAATAGCAGATTTCGCTATAGATTTCCACATTAAAGCAGCAGCTACTGATTGGAACTTGTCTGCATTAAAGAGCGCTTATTTCAACGCTTTAAATGAGACGATAAAAGATGAACTGGTCACATTAGATGAGCCCAAATCCTGGGAGGATTTAATTAAATTAACCATCCAATTAGATAACAGGATTCAGACCAGAACCAAAGAAAGGAACAAGAGAAATCCTCTAACAGATCGCCTCCGTTCGCCAGCACAACTTTTAATCCTGCTCCTCTACAGTGTCCAACTGAACCTGAACCAATGCATATGGGTCACACCAGACTGTCTCCCGAAGAAAGACAGAAAAGGGTGAGGTCAAATCTCTGTCTGTACTGTGGTGAATCTGGGCATTTCATTGCTGTTTGCTCAGCTCTATCAAAAGCCAGGATCTGCTAGTGAACGCGAGGAGACTGGTGGACCATTGAGTTAATGAAAAATCTCCTCGCCTGCTGTTACCAGCAACTACTCTTTTTGGAAATTCGTCCATTACCTTGTCAGCTCTGGTGGATTCAGGCTATGAGCGTATTCTTATTGATTCAAATTTAGTTCAACAAATGGCTATTGAAATGGTAAAACTTCCCATTCCACTCCAAGTATCCACTCTGAATGGAAGGTCATTGCAGCTAGTGGTTTCAGGAAATCATCGTGAATCAGTCTCGTTTTTTGCTTTTCCAGCTGCAAATTCTCCTGTAATCCTTGGTTTTGGATTACACAATCCTCAGGTAAACTGGTCTGAGAAGCATATTGAGTCCTGGTCTCTTGCCTGTCATTCATTGTGCCTCCGCTCAGCTGTTCCGCCAGCAGATCTACAGGAGGGTGACCCACCTGATTTCTCCGCCATACCCACCGAGTATCTGGATCTGGCTCTGGCTCAGATGTTCAGTAAGTCTAAGGCACTGTCTCTTCCTCCGCACCGCCCCTACGATTGTGCTATAGCTCTACTCCCGGGAACACCATTTCCCAACAGCCGTCTTTATAACATTTCTAAACCTGAGAGAGAAACAATGGAAAAATACACTTAAGAGTCCCTGGAAGCTGGCATAATCCACCCCTTGCCCTCTCTGTTGGGAGCTGGATTTTTCTTTGTTGGAAAAAAAGATGGCTCACTCAGATAGTACATAGATTACCGGGGGTTAAACCAAATTACGGTTAAGAACAAGTACCCTTTACCTCCGTTGTCCTCAGCTTTTGAACCTGTCCAAGGAGCCCCTATTTTCACTAAGTTGGACCTGAGAAACGCTTACCATATCCTCCGTACTCGAGAAGGAGATGAGTGGAAGACAGCTTTTAAAACACCTTTAGGGCATTTTGAGTATTTGCCTTTTGGGCTGTCAAACGCCCCGGCCTGTTTTCAAGCCCTCGCTAATGACGTGCTAAGAGACTTTTTGACTGTATTTGTTTTTTGTTTACCTCTATGGCATTTTGATCTTTTCCAAGAATCTCCCTGAACATAAGAATCATGTCCGCCTTGTTTTACAGTGAAAACAAGTTGTTCGTTAAAGCAGAAAAATGTGAGTTCCATCTTCCATCCGTTACCTTTCTGGGATTTGTTCTTGAGGGCAGACAGGTAAGACTTAAGGAGGAGAAAATCGCCCCAATCCCCATCTCGTCTACTACAAGAGCTATCCACACCCAAACGTCCATGGTCCCATAGTGCCATCGATTTTGTCACAGGATTTCCCATCTCTAAAGGTTTGACCACAATTGTAACCATTGTAGACTGATTTTCTAAATCTTGCTATCTTATTCCTTTGAGAAAACTCCCTTCGGCCTTCCAAACTGCTCAGCTCATGGTGAAACAAGTTTTCAGACTCCATGGCATCCCACAAGAGAGCTTATCGGACCGTGGTCCTCAGTTTACAGCTCAGATTTGGAGACAGTTTTGTGTAGCCCTTGAGGCCAAAGTATCTCTCACCTCAGGTTATCACCTTCAGTCTAATGGACAATCTGAGCGCATGAACCAGGAGCTCGAATCTACCCTCAGATCCCTCTCTTCCATCAATCTGTCTGACTGGTGCCAATATCTGCCCTGGGTGGAGTACACTCATAATTCTCACATTTCGTCTGCTACGGGTTTTTCTCCTTTTGAAGGTTCCTTAGGGTATCAGCCCTCACTCTTCCTTGCTGATGGGAAGAATATCGCAGTCACCTCCGTCCAGCATTACATTCATGGTCGCAAGACGGTTTGGAATCTCAACCGCACCGCCGATCAGAACCGCCGTTTCGCCAATCGGAAAAGAAGATCTGCTCCACTTTATACACCCAGACAGGGGGTTTGGCTCTTCACAAAAGATATCCTGTTGAAATCAATGTCTAGAAAACTGTCTCCCCGTTACATTAGTCCCTACGAAATTGAATCCGTCATCAAATCTTCAGCAGTCCATCTTTGTCTTCCAGTCTCCCTTCGTGTTCATCTGCCTTCCATGTTTCCCAGGTCAAACCCATCCAGACCAGCTCATTGTGCCCTCTTTCTGACCCCCTACTCCTGGCCGAGATATTGATGCCTACACTGATCACCCCCTCAGCTAGGCCAGGGTTGGCAGTCTCTCGCCAAATAGGAGGGCTATGGCCCGGTGGATTGCTGGTGGCTTCCTAGCTTGTTCATTTTGGACCCCTCTCTCATATCTGATTATCGCTCGTCCCTTCCTTCTGGTTCTTCTGGACTGTCAGGTGGCGGTCGTTGAGAGTTGGGAGGGTACTGGGGTGGTTGTTTTTCTGCTTTCCTCCTCTTTGTTCATTAGAGGGTGCTAAAAGGCTACATTACCTAGAGGGTGTGTCCATGGTCTCTGGATTTCAACACACCTTTATTGATTTGAAAAGTAATAAACTTCACTTACTGAGCTTTGCTTCTCCGTTAAGTGTTCTGCATGTGGGTCAGAAAAATAGATTTGAACATGACATGCAGAGCCTGAACATCTGGTTCTACCAGCTCAAGAAAAATACAAATAGTCAGTAATTTACTCCCCAGTGTGTTTACTACATTTCTCAACTTGATTTTTATATTGTGTTTGTGTTTTAACACTACAAATAATTTACAAAGGTTCTTCACAGTTTATTAATGTGGTGGTTAAGTAGCAGACAAGGACAGACTCAGCTGCTGAGCATAGAGTTGTAGAAAAGGGACAGGATTACGTACACTATAGGAGAAGAAGGAGGAAGAAAAGTCTAGGAGGAGATAGAGCAGGAGAAAAAAGAGGAGGATGAAAAGGAGGAGGAGAAGGACAGTGAAGCAGGAACCACTTGGAAAATGTTCCAGATGCAGGTGCAGTGTGTGGGATTAGGTTTCCTTAGAATGACTTTAATCTGCTGAGATTACACCGTTGTGGCCCAAACCTCAGCTTTTAGAAAAACAGTTTAAATAAGTATTTTCCTTTAAACATTTAATTGTTGACAGATCTGTTATTGAATTTCACCCAGTGAGTTTTTTTTACACACTTTTCCTGATGATAGAGACTGACTTCAATCATTTTGTTTAAATTGAGGAATGTGTTCCTATTGGATCATAAACATGAAGACCTACTTTGTACTGAAAAATGTAAGTAAATGTTTGAAGAAAAATGTATAATTTTTTTGCCTCTTCCACTCCTGAAAAGCTTGGCTTTGACTGAGGTGCTCCAGTGTTAGGAGGTAAGGATGTTAACATCCATTTACTGTCTTTTTTTGAGAAGTTTCTTGAAGAAAAAGCTCTGTAGCTGTGGGCAGATACTGGTGAAGCATTCGTAGTAAAAGGAAGCTGGTACTCCAAACGGATGCCACGTCTCTGCTGAACTGCAGTGCAACTCAAAGGCTGAACCACACTTCATACCAGACTGAGGAGAAAATACACCCATACGTTATGTGCTGATCCTTCAAAAAGCCAAACATTCTGGAGAAGGGAGGAGTTAGATGGCGGATCTCAGTACTGAGCTCATATTGCACTAAACTTTTTTATTGTCCATCATTTTGATTCACAGTATGAAACAAATCCTGTCCTAATCATCCATCAGTTTTTAAAATGATGATTATGGCATTTAACTGCGTTTCATTTTCATTCTGTTCAAAATTCAACAAGCCTGTAAACACACAGCTACTATACAGTTTAGGGTTTTGTCTGTGTGGGGGTGTGGATGGTAAACTGCCAGTACATGTTTGAATTTCTAGTATAATTCAAACATGTATTGGCACAATCGACTTTGTCAGCTGTGATAAAATGCTATACCAAGCTCTACATTCCTTCTCACTGAGTAAATCCCTGCATTCAGAACGAACAAACAGGCGGGGTGTGTGTGTGCATCTGAGAGTGTGTGATCGGCCTAACAAGCTCCAAGGAATTTTGCGCTGTGTGAATGTGTAAGATGCGTCAGACACACATTACTTGTGTTGATTTTCTATTATTTAAAGAGGAATTTGGATGAGGATCCACGGCTGCAGACTCAGTCTGCTTTTCACCTGAAGCATAGGAATAAAGAGGACTCAAGGGTTTTACTACGCTACTTATTTGTGTTTTATTTTCATAAAATCCATGTTTGTAATAAATGCTACGTTCTGTTTCAGTACATCTATATTATTTTGTCACTGCCTCTGACTTTTCACTGTGATCTTACTGTTTGTGGTGTAAAGCAGCGAGGTGTGGTGGTTTAGAACTGGTGACCTGTCTTTCTGTCGGGCCTCATCTTTCCATTTGGTGGATTTGAAGTCAAATCTGAAAGTCTGTCTGAAGAATTATTATATATTTCAGTCAACAAAAATTTGTTTGCCTCCCAAATGTGCATTTATTGAAGAAGTTTATGACAGTTTTGCGGCCGACGGCCCCACTCGCTGCAAAACCATCGAGTCACATTTTTATGCAGAAATTCTTGTTTTAAATTCTGGACTAAAAATAAATAAAGTTCCAAGCAATTTACTTCTCGCATTATTCTAAGATGAAATGAAGCAACAATTTCACCCGTGGTTACCTTCTGTAATGAGTGTAAGGAAAACAGTTTTTTCTTCACCTGAACTCATCCTCACTTTACCCACAGAAGCAGGGGCGTTATTTTTATGGCAGCAGTATAAGTTATGCAGCAGAAAACAACCTTGAGCTCAGATGAATTTCTTCTTGGCTGTTTTTTTTTCTGGCCTTCTCTTCTGTATTACAGTAAAACTCAACAGCCCTTGTCATTTGATATAGTTGGGAGAGAGGGGACAGGCAGGGGGGAGGGGGGCAAAAATGTTCTTTGCTCCCTGCCTGTCAATACTTGACATTCTTCAAATGATCAACTATATCTGTTTCACTTATCAAAGAAAAACACAGCAGATATAATCAGTAAATAAACGGTAATAAAGTATCATCAGTTCCATCAAAGATGAAATAAGGCTAAAAACAACATTTTCTATTACACTGTTATAGTGCACAACTACATATGCAAATGAGATTCTGTTTTATTTTATTGCTTTGTAATGTGTTACTTTGTACATTCAAAGTTCTTCCAACCAATCACATCTTTCTTTATTTCGGACTATAAAAAGTAAAAACAGAAAGAAAAAAAGACAAACAATGTTTGAAAGGGAGCAAGTCGGATTAAGATTTTTTTGATTTCCTGCTCCTCTCATATTCATCAACATGCAAACATTTAAATCTCCACACACCAGATGAACTCTTCAATTAAATGATACTTCTCATCCTTCCTTAAATGTACAATTATTTATACATTTTTAATATCAACAATAGCATACTTGGTCTTTGAGAAAACGATCCAATACAACATATTTCCTAAAAAGCTTGTTTTTGAAACATTTTTTAAAGTTGGTTTATATTTATACATTGTTTGAGCTCATCATTTCGTCCGTTCCATAAACCGATCCAACACTGATGAACAAAAGCTCTTTCTGGTTGTGCTAATACATAGTTTTTGTTTTGTTTGTTTTATTCACCTCTGAAATTATAACCCCGCATCCCACCCCAAAAATGACACATTTCTTGAATATTGTTTGAAAATTTCTGGTTTTTACTTTGAACATAAATTTTACTGTTTTGAATTTTACAAGGCTCCAGGAATTCAGTACATTTGATGTGAAAACTAATGGATTCGTCTGTTCTCAATGTACAGTGAGAGTGTATATAACCTAAACAGAGATTTGTGAACATCTCATTAACACCAACACTATTGGCTAATTTTGATTTTACTTTGCAGATCTATAATTTCTAGCTAAATTTATCATTCAGAAATTTGACTCATTTTAAATCAACATTGTCCATATTATTAGTTATTTTATTGATAGTTATTTTATTTTTTTATTGATAGTTATTTTTTTGATTGCATTATTTTATTGTTCATTGCAGTTTCCTCATATCATTTAGTTTTATCTAAATGTAATGATTTTTGATGGTTTTAGAACCAATGTTTTATTTATTTATTTATTTTCATTTCTATAGTTACCACCTGTGAGAGTTTTGGATATATTTTCCAGCACAGGAGAGTATCTCAGGCTTGATACTTTGAATATGTCATTTATATACAAATTAAATAGTTGTAATAATTATTTAAATAATCTAAATACTTACATTTGTTTTTTTTTTTTGTTAATTAAAAACAAAAGGACTTTAAAAGCTAAACTGGGGGAGATGGGCTGATATTTGTATGTGCTCGATCAGAGACGCGTCGTAACATTTTGTACTCTTTGTAGTGAGGCAGCACAGGAGCCACTCACCACACATAAAGTGCATTACAGTGATCCTGCTGAATAGCAACGACGAGCTCTTCTCTTGTCTTAATCTGGTCTTCGTCGACGAGCCAAATGTCTTCTGGAGAGAAATTTCATGGCTAGATAAAACAAAGACTGAGGCGTTTAGCTACATTGATGACAGCATCCATTTAAAGCGGTCGACATCAAGCTACATATCATTAAAGATTTAAGTTTCATTCACACAGCAGGTCTCGAGGCTCAATTCCAAGTAATTCTGAACACATTGTCCGAAAGAAACTAAATCAAATCAATAGCCTTCTACTACTTCCTCCCATCTTCTTTGGCGTTTTCACCAGTAGTAACATCTGGTGGTTGATCACTTGTGTGATGTGAATAAAGTGTTTCGATCCGGCTGAAAAACCAGATCATCCAAAAACTTTTTTAACAAAAATCGAGGGCTTTTTCTAAATTGGCAGTAAGCAAATTTATTTTCACATTTTCAAGTTGCGGAATTCTATGGTTAACTGCACACAGAATTATGGGGAATTAACCACTTTGAGTAGATGGTACTTTGGCTAATCATGATGCAACTTGACCACAAGTTACTTTCTACTTAAGAGAATTTTAACATTTTCATTTTTATGTCTGGTTTCTGACACTGTCTACAAAAGAACCACAATACATTCAAATTTCTTGTGCTCAGTTCTGATGTTTTATGTTCATCATTCATCCCACACTGCAAATAGTAAAATTCAAATAAAAGCCCAGAGTTAGATTACATTCATAATGTCAATGCGTGTCCTGATCAGAACCTGATGTAGTTTAGAATAACACAGTAAAACAATAACTGCCTGTTGGGTAATTGCAAAGTAATATTTAATTGCTTTCAATTATAGAAGGGTGACCTTTTAAAATAGCATCTCGCCCAGTGGATCCATCTCATTACATGGCAGATGAGACTCACTTCATTATGTGCATCTGAAAATAATCATTGTTTTTCCCTCACAGAAAAATAATAAAATTGATTCCTCTCAGTACAGTCATGCAGCAAAAGGCAATATTTTTATGACAGATGGACAGAGTGATGTTAGAGTCGGAGAGCTGAACTGTTATTTGCTTTAACAGTGTGAGATTAGTGGGCCTGACTTCCTCGCCATCTGCCTTCACCTCTTACAGCACCAGTAGTAATCTCTAAACCCAAACCTGAAGGCTCTGTTTATATTTTTACATGGGGCTCTCCAGAGTAGTTGTGTGGAATTAATGTCTTATCTGCAACGGAGAATTCCATCAACGTCTTTGTTCTGATTGGACAGAGGCACGTTTTCCAGAGGGAATTAAGACAACAGCTCATCCATGGTGGAGGGAGACCAAAGTAAATGTTTACCATCTTAAAACACGTGTTTATTCACCTTTCCAATTCTGTTGCATTATGAATTACAGTATATTATTTACACCAACCTGTAGAAATGATGAGGCTGCAGGAGATATTTGCCCTCTAACAGATTTCTTCCTTTTATCTTTTCTCACCCTTGAATGTTTCCAATCATTAAATGAATCACGAAATAACTGTTTAATCATCTGTTCATTTTCAAAATTATCTAAAGTAAATCAAATGAAGTCAATGACATCTATCTGGAACGGTTACAAATTCATTTCTAAGACTTTGGTACTCTAGTGAGAAGGAGAACCTTCGAACCCGTCAAATTTAGTCCAAGAACTCATCAGTGACCATGAGGTCCCAGAGCAACCGGGAGCACCTAAAGCTCTGCGGAGCTCACTTGGCTCAGTTACGGTCAGAGTTCAATACTTCACTAAAAGAAAGATTTGGTAAAATGACTTCCAGGGGAGTGTTCACAGGCCAAAGTAACTGCTGACGAAAAAGAAAACAAAGGCCAGGAATCATCTTAGTGATCTGCAGCACTGTTGGCTTTAAAGTGAGACTCATGTTGTACACAGAGCAGCACGATCACCTGTGGACGGCTTTCTGAATGGAGCTCAGCTAGGAGTAACTCAGTGCATGTCGGCCCAATATTCTTAAGACAACACATGTTTTGGATGGCACGTGTTCCTCTTTGTTCCTCCCTCTATCCCCCAAACATGTGTTCACGCTGGAGGCTTGAGTGTGTAGTGTGTCCCAATTCTCTGCTTTCATCTTTAGCCCCGCCCCTTTTATGTCCTGTTTCCTCACTTCTGATAAGACCATATGTGGGCGGACTTCCGCGAAGTTTGTTACCCATAATTCAGTGCTGCATATGACGTTTTTGAATTAACTTTCTAAAAGGGAAGTTAGGCTTTAAAATCTAAAGAGACGACAGCAACATGTCATTGCTTTTCAAAGTCTCATTTTGCAATTCTCCCATTTAAAGAAATTAGACACTTTTATTGGACAACAGTTGATGCTGCAACACAGTACATAAGGCAAACGCAGCCAATAAGCAGCGTGTAAGGCTCATGCAAAACTAAAAAAACACACCAACATTTCAGTCATTTCCTGTCAACTGGTCGTGTTTTATCTTGATTAAAAAAGTGAACAAATATTTAGTCTTTACATAACAGTACTTGGGGCTGCTCAGTGGCGCAGTTGGTAAAGCTGCTGCCTTGCAGCAAGAAGGTTCTGGGTTCGATTCCCGGCCCTGGTCTTTCTGCATGGAGTTTGCATGTTCTCCCTGTGCATGGTGGGTTCTCTCCGGGTACTCCGGCTTCCTCCCACAGTCCAAAAACATGACTGTCAGGTTGATTGGTCTCTCTAAATTGTCCCTAGGTGTGAGTGTGTGTGTGCAGGTTTGTTTGTCCTGTTTGTCTTTGTGTTGCCCTGCGACATACTGGCGACCTGTCCAGGGTGACCCCGCCTCTCGCCCAAAACGATAGCTGGAGATAGACACCAGCAACCCTCCTGACCGCAGTAAGGGAAAAAGGGTGCAGGAAAATGGATGGATGGATAACAGTACTCTGGGGTACATTCTCCCACACTTAAATAAAATATAATTTTCAGATGCATTTGAATGTTTTTCCTGTTTATTGATGGTCTGTTCAACCAGACATGCATCTTAAAAGCTGGATGTAATCAGGCTTTTGTTTTACTCCACTAATTCTCTCGTCTCTGTGGATTTCAGAAATAAAGACATCCTTCACAATATTTTGCTGGGAATAATTTCCAGGTCACTGGCAGCAGGACTGTGGAAAAAGGAGGAGAGGAGGCATAAATTAGACTAATGACATGAGCCTGACGATAATTTACACAAAATACCCCTATTTATGCAGCCAGTAATGACAATTTAACGTCAGCCAAAACACAGTTCTGAAAACGTTCAATCCTCCTCTGTCAGACAGCCCAGAAATATGTGTTTGTGTCGGTACATCTGCCTAAATCGTCTTTTATCTGTGTTCTCTTTGTTCAGACTCATCGTTGTTGAAGACCAGGCCCTGCGCTGAGGCAGGGAAACCCTGCAACCCCTGTGTGGATGCAGCTAAAGCCTGTTACCTGAACGAAACCTGCAGACGGCTGCGATCAGCCTACAACATCATCTGCAGCAAGGTCACGCCCCCTCAGGCCCCTGCAGCCAACCAGGAGCCGTGCAGCAGGAAGAGGTGTCAGAAGGTAGACATGTTTAATGCTAGCCTCTGAAGTTGGTGCACTTTGCAGTGTAAACTAGCCACCACCACTCTGACGTCTCGTACTGAAGTTCCAGGACTGGGCTGAAGCAGAGCTGGAACTTCAGATCCAGGACTGCACTGGTCTCAAAGTAGTCTGGTAAAACCAGCCCCTTGGGCTACACTTTGCTTCATTCAGAGCAAAGTGTAGCTTTGCAGGGCTCTCGACTGCTGAGAAATGATTGCTTCCTGGAGGCATGGACTCTGAGATTTTAAATCTTACATTTAAAATCTAAATTTTTACATTTTAAAATTGCACCAAACTGGCACATCTGTAATGTGCCAGTTCAATGCTAGGAAGCTGACTGGAGATCTCCACTGAGATTAAGTTTATTTTTTTCTCATTTGTTATATTAAATTACTAAGAGCTACCTGCCACTTCTGCCTCCCTGCATTTGGGTCCGTCATCATGACAGTCAGTAGGTAAATGGGATGTCTGACACTCAGTGCAGCTTACATTCAGTACTGGGTTGTTTGTCTGATGCCACTGGTTAGAAATGTCAACTCTCCTTCTTTATACACATGGAAAGTAAAAGGAACACTTCTCTTGGTGCTTTTCTCAGAAAAGTGGCCAAGTCATTTTAAGTGATAATAAAACTGGGTAACTCTCCGATGGGAGCAGAGCGAGAGATTACCTCACCATGTCTTCCCACCAAACACTGTGATTGTGTTTTCACGTCATTGTATTATATGAAACATGTTTTTGTTGTGTGAACGCAGCTCTGTCTTCCCTTGGGAAGCTCTGTGTTGGAGCAAAGAGAGAGGCCGACCTCGTTTAGACAATAAAACAAACCTGGAAAAAATTGGCGACCTGGGGAAATAGTTTTGTCTTTCTTAAATTGTGCTATTCTGTAAGGAGATTTCTGTATTTTCCTGGAATTACCTTACGAGACCATATTGGTTCTAATATTTTGGAATATGTCTGTACCAGTGTCTTTGTAAAGCATCACCAGCTGAATAAGTGTCTCTTGTATCCCCTAAAAGATATTCTCAGTATTTTCTTCAATATTTTGAGTTTCTTTCTTGATTTTTGACTTGCATATGGAAAAGTTAATAAATAAACTTAAATTTAAAACTTAAAAAGACTCATTAATTACATCCTAGCTCCCATTAATTGTGTAATACATTGGTAATTATATTTTCTTTTCTCCCGGGTAAGACCAGAGAGTAGGAAGACTGAGACAAAACCGAGACTTTCAGACTTTTCTGTTTGAGTTGACATCACATATGAATGTATCTTCAGTTTGATTGCATTATGTATGTAGCAGCCCTGGTTCTGTTGTGATATATATTTTAATTGGGCACATTTTATTGTGCCGCTCCACACTGGCACAATAATATGTAAAACATGATCTAAGGTGTCTCTCATCTGAAAAATGAGGGCCGGGTAAAGAATTTTGGTACAGAGACAAATTGCTAACATTACCTAGCTAGCTTTGCTAATATCACTTACACCTTTTTTGTGCGTTCTTTCCAAGCAGAGCAGAGAAAGATGGTCGTAGTGCTGTCAATCACACTGGTGTATGTGTGTGACTGAATGTGCTAATCTGCTGTCATCGGTGGCCATGGTAATTAGCCATGCTAATTAGCCTTAGTAATCATCTGTTCATTGTGAGGAACAAAAGAGAGTACACACACATGGACAGGAAGAATATTCAAACTCCATGCAGAAAAACCCCAGGCTGGGACTTGAACCCAGGACCTTCCTGTTGCAAGCCAGCAGTGGAACCAACTGCAGAGTCACTGACTGCAGCTTTAAATCCAAGTGGAGGTTTCACTTTTATAGGTTGGTGTTTTATTTGGCTTCAGTCTCTTCAGATCTTTTAGCTTCTACTTGCTTTAGTTGCTTATCTTTGAAAGCACTTTGGCTTTCTTTGTTATTTTTAAATACATTAGTAATAAAATTTACTTCGACATCAATTGTCAAAGTTAAGGGAGGCTGTCATTTTCCTGCTGACAGCCTCCCTGCCTCTTAGTGTTGCCACTCTCATGTCTTAAGTGGGTTAGTTTTGCTTTTTGCAAGTGGGCTGAAAGTTCCCGGGCCATGAGTATGTTACAAGGCCATGTATGTCTGTGCATGTATATGTATGTGTTCTAATTAGCATCAGTTGTGTTTCCCTTCTGTCACATTGTTATTGTAAATAAGAACTTGTTCTTAATAGTTTCCCTAGTTAATTGAAGGCTGAATGAACTTCCTCCCTGCCTCAGGCCCTGCGGCAGTTCTTTGAGCGGGTCTCATGGGAGCTGAGCTACCCTCTGCTGTTTTGCTCCTGCCTGGACCAGGCGTGTGCTGAGCGCCGCCGCCGCACCATCATCCCCTCCTGCTCCCACCAGGAGAGGCATAAACCCACCTGCCTGGAACTGCGACGCACCTGCCGCTCCGACGCCCTGTGCAGGTGAGCCGCACTCTGCAGCCAATCAGGCATCGTCACACCGGCGCTCATTCCCTTAACCCTGACTGAGTCTTTCCCACTGATTTTAAATATATTTTGGGAGGAACTAATCAGCGGAATCAAAAGTCGAAGAGCTTAATTGCAGCAACATGCCCCAGCCTCTCAGGTCAAATTTGCACATTTGATTTATGACTCTTCAGAGGCTGGAAGAGGCACAAGAAGGAGCAGTTAAAGGAGCACAACACCGCTCAGTGATGGCAGCCAAGGTGCCCTTCAACTGAGAACACTGTTGGTTGTTCTTCTTTGTGTGAATAGGCTGAATGAGATTAGGGTAGAAAGGGAGAGCAACTGGAAGCCTCAAAGCTTTTAGAAAAGAAGAGCTTATTTCTGCTCAGTTGCACAGTTTCTTTTAAAGTGTTTATCTTTGTAGATAACAAAAATTGACAGAGCACAAACAGTTACAGTGAGGAACCAGTACTTCCAAATTCAATGGGAAAGATTTTAAAAGAGGACTGGATTTTCTGCTGTTCATGTACATAAAGCATCATTTTGACCCAAGTGGAATCCATCATTTCATATCCTGCTGAACAAACGGGCCTCCGTCGTTCAGCTGTGTGTTCAGGTGAGAGAGACTCACCCCGTTAAGTTTGGAGGTCACAGTGAATAGAATGTTCTTTGTTATGTTCATGTTCTGATTTCTAACAAACAGACAAAGTGACATCAGTGGGAGACTTAAGATGTTTTCAATAGACCAGAAGCAGGCCTTTTGTGTTCACAAGTGCTGAAATGTTGCTAAATTGAAGCAATTCTTCCTGACGTTTCTGAATACCTTTTGTTTAGATTTGACAGATTATTTTGCTGAAAACATTTATTCATGTTTTCTATTCCCTGTTTGCCTTGTTGAAATTTTAATGACATAATTCCCCATAATTCATCATTTTAATGACTTTTGATAACTTCCCTTTGATATATGTTCCCTGATTTCCAAACTTTGGTTCAAATGTAGCTTGTAATTCCAGTCTTCAGTGTGGCTACAGAGTGTAGATTCAGCCTCCAGATCAACATCCAATCCTCTATGAAAGTCGTCTCTCTGAAGCAGAAGACCCAAACCTCATGACAAAAGCCTCTGCAGCAATCCCCTTGAGACGTCTGACTAGTGGCGCACAGCTCAGGTCCATGCAGACCAGGAGGAAGATGAGAGGCTGTGTGTTCAGACCACTTCTGGTCAAGCATTCAGAATTTAAGGGCACATTTCATTGTTTATCTGCAGTTACTGGAACAACAGTCAGAGGTTTTTGTCATTGTGCAGAACAAAGTTGCATGTTGATGTGAGATAACACCATGTGGATTCCCTGTTCAGCGTGTTCAGACTCAACATTAATTAAACCGAATGAAAATTAAATGCATTTGAATATGCTATAGTCATTTCAAAAATTTTATTGAAAAAACTACAAATTGGGTAAAACTAGATTCAGTAAGAATTACAGACAACTAAAAGGTCTAGCGCAGCCTGTGGTGTTCATTCTGCCTGCAGGTCTGATGGTTTAGTCTCTGTCCGTCTGGCTGAAATCGTTCCTTAAAGCTCTCTTTTCCTTTGCAGATTTTCAGGATTTCGCTCTCTGGTGCTTAGATTTCAAGTCAGTAATTAGAAACGCGAAATGCTTGTAAAGATGTGTTTTCCACCTGCACTAAGTTGCTCCAGATCAATTGCTGTTCATGGCTCTAATAACTCAGGACAGGCTTTAAAAGCTGTGGGATCTTCATCAGCATGTGAAAGCAGCATATGTGGGAGTCAGAGTCAAACTCTGTGATCTTCTAATGTCTTCTGAATAAATATGTATCACCTCCCCTGCAGCAGAGGGCTTGCTCTCACAGAGAAGGTTAAGCACTTGATACATTCGCTTTCTGAGTACACTTAGGTTCGGTGCATTTTTAACAGTTTTGCACATCGTTTTGTAAATACATGGTAATAAATTAAAAGCATAATTGAATCTTTCATGAAACACAGGAAGCAACTTGATCAAAAAGTAATTTCCTGTCATTTTGGCATTTATGGGGAATTGAGAAGAATTTTGTTTCTAAATAATGACTGTGTCTCAGCCATGTTTCAGAGTAGATCTTGATTTAAGTATTTATTTGATTTAAGTTTATAGACATGTCCAATAAATGGCTGTTGAAATCAAGAATTGAGTTTAATCACCTTGATTAAACTCAAGAGGAGTAACACCTGCTTCGTTTGGATGCTGTAAAAGAAACAAAAACTGTCACAAGCAGACATCACACAAGATCCGACCACATAAAGACCAGCCAAGGTTCTGATGGTGAGAGCAACAATCCAAAGGCTGTTCTGCCCGAGAGGAGTTCCTAAAAGACTCAACATCCACATTTGACTTTTCTATTATTACAAATGTAGAGCTTGCTTGAATATTAAAGTCAAATTCAGCAAAAGTAAACTATAATTTTGCACAGCAGGGGGGTCCATCACATTCAACAGCCACTTGAAGCTGAGTGATGTGGCTGTTAATATGTCCACATTTCTGTGCTTTATTTTAATGAATAATACCTATTTTATGTCACAGAATAATAATAAATCCTACCTTCTAATAGATATAATTTTTAAAATATTACTATTCATGAGTCCCTTTTGATTGGGTTTATTTATTGAAGTTGTTTTAGCTGAATAAATAAAATAATAAAATAAGAATGAAGTGAAGTGGAGCAGAGCTGTAAGCTCATGTGGAGAACCAGGAAACGTACCTGGCAGGTGTTCCTCAGGGCCCGTCAACACAACAACTACAGTCAGAACCACAGCGTGGAAAATAATGTCCGCCATGTTTTTGTGCGCTGAAGAACTTTGGACATTACAATCTCACAGTTGTGCATGGTTGCTGGTGTTACCATGGAGACAATGAAGTGAAACTGACTTATTGGTACGGCAACATTTGTTGAACGACGTGCAACATATGAATCAGCTCTGATCAGAGTTACCGTGGCTACATAGAATCAAACACAATCCAGTTGAAACAGACGTCTCTGATCTGAGCACATGAATCACAACGAACAAACTACGGCTGAACACAGCGCTAGTGTAAGGCTGGGACTAAGGCTGGAACAAGCAATCATTTTACTAATTGATTATTTCAATGATTAATTAGATAAAAAAAAAAACTGGCACATTCTCCAAATTCTTTTATTTTACCCCTTCAGGTTTTTTAATACAATATTAGAAAAACTTAAAAAATACAAATAAACTAAAGTTTCAAATCCTTTCTTAATAAGAAAATAATGCATTGACTCAAATGCATTATTAGTGAGCTAATGATGCATTTTGTTCTTTCAACTAATGGTCCTATTTGAGTTTGTGTCCTCCAGTTATCAATCAATTGATTACTAAATTACATCGAAGATTATTTCAATAATCGATTCACAGTGATTAGTTTGATTCATCGTTTCATCTCTAGTTATAATATTTTCATCACGTCTGACTTTGTGTTTTTAGCATGACATGTTTTTTCCAGTCCTGACTCCAGTAAAGCAGACAGAATGATGAAAACACCACTGAGGGCTTGAATTGCTGCTGTCAGAGTGCTGTGCTTCTCCTTTGTGTTTAAATGAATGTGTGTGTTGTGTTCAGTGTTTAATATTGCTTTGTGCTTTTTGCTCAGTGTGGATATTTTTAAAGGAAACACATGAGTGATAGGCAGAAGAAGAAGAAGCCAGAAACAGATGTTCATTTGTTCCCAAACCAACGTGAGTGGCTCCCTTCAGGTAGACAACAAAGCTCCGTGTGACAGATAACAGCTTCGCCCTCAGTGTGGAGCATGACTCATGTTTTATTGCCTAGAAAAGGAAGCTCAAAGTAAACTCGTTCAACTTTTAGCCCCCCATTAACCTCAAATGGGTTTTGAAGAGCTGCATAAATCCTGCAGGTCTGTGGGGATTTCCGGCGCAGCAGGGCGTCCGGCTCCTGCTGCGGCCAAGAGCAGGCAGGGCGACGCAGCTGTGGGGAATCACTCTGACTGACACACACAGTAATTAAATACAATCTCTGTCAGAAGTAATGCATAAGGAAGCTTTGGACAGCTTGATATATATATATTTTTTTTTTTACGAAGAAGTTAATTAGCATATTAAATAGAGCCTAAGTCACACCTGCAGCTAATCTTTAATAAAAGCAGAATGAAATAGCAGTACTGTCAATGTTCCACATGAGAAGGTTCAATTAGGGGATGAACAGTATTATCATCCTTAACCTCCTTGTTTGACAACCAATTTTCAGTTCTCCAACCAGCTTCCTGAGGTTTTCACATATTCTAGGTACTCCCTGCTGTCCTTTAAACCCAAACCATTTAAACCGTCTCAATCTGCTGGAGAATCAAGCTCCTGACATCCCTGATCTTATTTTAACTTTAACAAACCTCAACACATGCTACGCCTCCAGGAAGCAATCATTCCTCAACAGCTGAGGGCCCAGATGCTCTGGACAGAGCAAAGTGTAGCTTTTACCAGGTTACCTAACTGAGTATACGGCACTCTTGCTTTAGATTATTATCTGCTGCAGTTTGGTGTTTCACTGTTTTGAATGTGTAGAACTCCTGTAGAACTATGGAAGATGTTCTTCCATACTCTTAACCAAACTATTCAGTATTAGTAGGACAGCTGAGATTGTTTCTCTGTATTCTTTCAGCTCCAAACCCTCTGCATTCATGTCAGGCCTGATAGCAGGCATCTTATTCTCCAACATGGCCAGACGGTCAACAAGCTCTTCGCGTAGGGAGGTTAATGGCTCACTCTGAAGAAACCCTGTGTCTCGGAGAAAGCCCGTTGCTTTTGGGTCTCCAGCGACACTTCAGTCGAGTTGGTCTTGAAGGTCATGTGGTTAAAATGTCGTTTGCCGCCCTTTTCATCATTGCCATCTGCGATAATGTGGCGGTTTATGAAACATAAAATTTCAAAGTTTTTAGATTGTCTCAGAAAAAACACTTTTTACATAGTTTGTCTCCAAACACCACATCTAGACCCGATAATCGCTCAACAGTTCCCCATAAACGTTTTATGATAATTCATTAAAGTTGGTTTAATGTACAAATTCTCAAGAGCTATGAATACTTTCTCAGGCCACTGTGTCATAATGAAAGCAGCCAACTCTTTGTTCCCCAAGAAACAAAGTCTAATACTTACTACCAGCTCGGACAAACACACAGATGAAAATGGTTTTAGATGACAAGAATAAATTATTTTAGAGCTTCAATTATTTTTCATTTTTGAGGAGCAGTATGACCTTCACCTTGTTCATGAGACAATGGACCATCATTACCCTTACAGAGTCACTGATGGAGTCCTGGGGATTTAGGTTCTGTCCTTGTGTGCTGTGGGTAAGGACAAGGCCTAATACTTGTCCTTGCCATATTATCCCATAATAATTATTTTGGTATATTGGAGGTGCAACATGTTGTAGGAGAACTTGTGGGGGTTTGGAGCATATGGATGTAATTCAGTTCACTTTGTATTTTCAATTAGAAACTTAGAAAGTCTGACTTGTGTATTCAAAGAGAACAGAATAGCACCACACAGCAGCATGTTTGGTTAGGAAAGCTTAGGGTCTCATTGTCGGTATGGACATTGATGACCATCAACAAGCACTGTAACAGTTCACACTGTATGGAGCAGAGAAGACGAATGTTGGCTCTAATAAGTCTGACACTGGGAGCAGCAGCAGAACTCCCTCTGGACCAGGGATCAGTCTCTGCCTCAAAAGAAATCCACTCAACTTTCTTGACATCTTGTTTGAGAGTGATGACAGAATGGAGACAGTTCAATGGGTCGGGGCATTTTGAGCGATACCAAGTTTCAGTTTGTGGTAATTTACTCATCTGTAATAATAATAATATCATGTTGACCATTACGGTTTTCTACAGTCTATAGTCAAGACTGACAGTCTTTAAAGGTATCAATATGAAAATGTATATTATAATGTTATTACTAGATGATGGGTCTTGGGGATCTGCTCAGAATGCCCCCTGGTGGCCAGCGTTTGGACTGCTCACTGCTCTCCTCTCTGCAGCCGGATAACCTGCTTCCTGCTCAGGCCTCTAATGAGGAAACGGCATCTGTCCTGAACCTGTTAACCCAGCGACACAATTATGAACAAGCAGATACTGAAGGTATTGTAGTCACAGCCAGTCTGTGGATACTAATCCAGCTGAAGCTCTGTTTTAGCTCTGTATTGTGCAAGTTGGATGGAAAGTTGAGGACTGTGATCTGGTTATGATGATGTAATACACGACTCAAAGCGGTGCTAAAATTTACAGTTGATAATAATGATGTTGGATCTACCAAAAGTGTCCCATGCTAAACTGAGAAAGTATATTGTCTCTATGCTTATTCCATAATAATATAAATATGATGTGATGGAGGTGTTATGTGCAAAGGCTACAATTTTTCCTCTATAACATTGGAATTTATAATCAAGTTGTGACAGTTTAATTAGTGTGAATGCTCTAAGAGTTCCACTTTTCTGGTTGCTCCATAGATTTCGCCACACTTCTTCTCCTGCATAGTTTGTGCTATTTTCACCATTCAACTATTATACTATTCAGCTTGCTCTCCTAATGCCAGTTACATAACCTTCATACTTTTTATAATATTCAGCTTTTTATACATTTTTCACCCCATGAGGGAAACAGCTGTGGCAGAATTGAGAATTACAATATAAAATGTCCGCTGTGTTTCACAGTGGATGCTTTTACCAGGGTTTTTCACAATTCATGGACTATTTCTTATCTTTCTGCTTTTGCCATTTCACCAAAGACATTCAGCATTGAGCATTCAGCATTCACGCTTGCATTTTCATAGGAAATGAACATTTTCTAGTTAAGTTCATGGTAGATTTTCTCACTGTGAAGTAAGATCATTTTTAGTTCATCTAAAAATGATCTGTAAATGAAAGTTTCAAACCTGATGAAACTGATTTTCTGACACTCTAAGAAACCATGCAGGGAATGCAGGCCGGACGTTGAGACGTCCTCACTCCGTGAAGAGAGGAAGCCCTTTTCAAGATGACATTAAACTTTTCACTAGACCAGTTGATTTAATAGATTTTTTGACTTTGTCTGTCCACACAACTGAAGGAGAGTGAGCTGCCAGAAGTGGCTGCTGATTACCTTGAGGGGATGTCTGCAGCACTCCCACACAATTATCAGAGAGCCGCTGCCTCTTGTGAGTGGGGAAAAAAGTGTTCAGTCATTACTGCATGACGACAGTTCAGAAAAGGACAGAATCTGGTTCTGCTTCTGACCTGGAGTTGTCTCAGTCATGCTGCCTGTTAAAACTGAGTCACCCTTTGAAAGGTTGTAAACAATGATGTTTATTCTCAAACTTTACACCAATGAAGTTAAGCATCTCAGTCCCTCATGTATGACAGTGAGACAGAGGATGAGATGGACAGATAGACCGGAGCCTCCTCTGCAGTGATGCTGCTCTGTTTCATCAAAGTGAGGGAAAAAACAATGCTCTAGAGCTTCAGCTCAGTTCCAACCGTCACTTATGGCAGTGAGATGTGGATCACAATTAAAAGACAAGTGTCTGATTTAGCTCTACTCTGTACAGTTCAGGTGGTTTTCCTATCTGTGGTGGGTGGGATCATCATATAGTTGAGCGGTGCCAGTGTCTGAAAAGTAGTGTGTGACCTGATCAATCAGGTCAACACCAATGGAGGACGTGGAAGCCATATTCCTCAGTCTGCCATTATTCTTAAAGTTCTGTTGGGTTTGGAGTTCTGATGGAACCTGGAAGCCATTCTGATCTGCAGGGATCTGTCTATTATCTGGACAGATATACAACACAAAATGATCTTTAACATACCTAATTTAGACTCGAAATGAATTTCCTTCAAACTTTTTACATTTAAAGTAGGAATATTTACACATTTAATAAGTATTGTTTCCTTTTAATAATAATTTTATTTACATTTAAAAAAGAAGTTGCATATTGAAAAATACTCATACTATATTCATAGTAATATTTCTTCTGAAAATCCTTTTCTGCCTTCACTTATTTTTTATCAGATGTAAAGTGCAGCTAACCCCCCAGGTTGCTGATAAACTCTATAAACAGATTATTTAGGTTTATAAATATATGTTCCTGTGCAAATTTGGACAATTTTGTGTTAATTTATTTAGTTCTGCAATATTTAGCCTAATGCATTAGAAGGCTGGGCTCTGCAGGATGAACAGTAATGTCCCTATTAGCTACAGCAGTGCAGCTTTGAACAACTTTGTCACAGAATCGTCTCAGTCAGTCAGACAGACAGACAGATCCGCCTGAGAGTCAGAAGCTGGAACCGTGAGCGCTGCAAGACGCTGTTCTTTTCATGAAGGTCATCAGTCACTTCTACAGCAAAACATTTACACAAGTAAGAGGCGCTGCCCTCCCCTTACAAAATTATTATAGTTTGATATAATGTTGTTAGTTTTGCCAACCTTCCCTTTTTTTTCCCCAACATGATTCTTTTTTTCATATTGGGAAATATGGCTAGTAGTTATGTCAGACTACTACAGAAATTAGTCTTATAAATAGTGAATTTACAAATAGGATTCTGGCTTTTCATGCAGCTTTTGAAGTGATGACTTCTTCCTCACTGAGTGACTTTTAGTCTATGTCAGTGCAGGATTTTATTTTCCTAGCAGCTTTAGCGTCATCATCTACAAAAGAGATGTTGCTGTTCAGGGGTTGAGTTGCATATTTGCCACCAAACTACATTCATCTTGGTCCTCCAGCTCCTCATTAATTTCTTCTTCTTTTGTTCTCCAGGACTATTATAGTCATATAATAGTCTTATAATAGTCCTGGAGACTGGCAAGTTTTATAATCCATTGTAATCCTTTCATTTATTTTTTCACTTATTTCGTTCAAATGTTTATTTTTCCTTCTGTTTTAATGACAGGTGTTTGGATATTTTCATTTGAAATGCTACTATGCCTTTATAACATTTGATGCATGCTAACACTATTATTTTGTATAGATCAGGTTGGAGAACTGGAGCACATGCTAGTTGCTAATGCTAATATCTCCCGATTGACAGATTAAATAAACAGAGACCGCCTCCAAATCCAGACTTCTTGTGGTTTGTCCAATCACCACATAACACGCGCAACACAGAAGTCCACCAGTCGCACAGGCCAGACCCTGAAAGAAGGAAGATTGAAGTTTTTAGATCATAATTTGAGAAAGCAGTGTAATGTCTCATGTTTCTAGCTTTTGTTTTACATCTTCCAGCTCTGCTGTCTCTTTGTAGCGGGTAAGTCAAGTGCAGATCATCTGGGATGTGTGATTTTCAGGAGCTGAGCAGGGCGGAGCGGTGCAGCTTGTTACAGTCTAATGAACATCTGTACCTTACTTTCTTTCCTCAGCTGGATAAACTGGCAGCTTCTCTACTTAGACTAGAATAATTAGACTAGCCCAACCTTCTACTGAGCATTCTTGTTGGGTTTCTTCTCCTCTGGATGTATTAAACACTCCGCAGAAGCCAGAGCCCAACCCGACCAACAAGCAAATATTTTTGAGGTAGATCATCGTTGGGTCCCTGAATCTCTTCTGCAGGGAATCAGTGGGATTTTAAAAAGGAGTAAGGTGTAATAAATTAAAATGACCAAATTTAGAGACCATTAAATGTGTCAAATTGTGCAATGATTGATGGATGGATGGCTGTTGCTCTTTAACTGATGAAGTCATTGCAGTGATTGGATGCTGCCTGCAGTGTGTTGACATGTTTGACCTTGTTTCCTCCTGAGCTGTGTGTGAGTTCACATCGGTCTGTTTGGTGCTCAGCTCCACCAGTTTGGCTCCATGTTGTCTATAATTAACAGTCCCAGAGTGCGCCGGCTTATTTGCAAATTTACATATTTGCATAGCTTATGAGCTGCCGCCTGCTGCTCTTACTCAGCGTCAGTGGATCTCGCCCTTTTCTTCTTCTCCTGCTCCGGTCACATGAACACCTCGCCTTCATCCTCATGTTAAAAATGTATCTGCTGCTCATCATCGCTCCTGTAAGCCAACAGGACACTTTCAGATGAGCACAGAGGAAATGAGACGAATCAGAGGATGTTTTTGTGTAAACTCCCCCTCCCACACACACACACACACACCCACCCCGAGAGAAAGTGAGCAGAGCTGCTGTGTTACCACCGTCCTCTGTGACCTACAGAAAAAAGGCTGCTATTTCCATCACGCCACCACCTCACCTCACTGACCGTGTAATGGAGCGCTGCCGTCACTAGATTGGCTCCCTCGCCTTAAAACACACTCATCGCCCGCTCCCCGCGCCGTCGCCATCAGCTTTGGAAAAGCAGTTTAGCTCAGCATGCCTCAGCGCGTGGGGCGGAATGTTTGCATGCACAGCGGCGTTGTTAGAGCGATGTGCGTCGTTTGATGGAGGCCATAAGGAAGCCGATACATATAAATCCTTGCATTTGCCAGATGCGTCTTGATGGAAACTTCCAACAAGTCTATTAGATGTAAAGTTCTTCATCCGACCCTGCAGAGGGTCTGTGAGGGTCACCTCATACACATTACAAAAACATTGTTCCTGGAGTGTGTGTGATGGCATAGGCGGCACACACGCTGTGCACACTAACCCTTTACATCTGTTCAGACCACCACACACACACACACACACGCACCCATACACCCCCCCCCGCGCACACACACCGCAGGCCTTCACCGCTGCACTGAATGTGTGCTTTGCTTTCAGCTACACATTCTGGTGAATGTCAATGCATTAAAATGAACTACTGTCATAATTGGAGTTAAATATTTAAGTGCTTGAATAATGACTGGAATAAATAACTCAAAATTAATAAGGATACAAATGCTGGAAACACACTTTTCACTATTTGGCATCTCTTATTTGCATCTCTCCCACCGACACTGAAGAAGAACATGATAATTGCTGAGACATTTCACACACATATCACACCAAACTGAACTTCACCTGGTGGAAAACATGGTTTGATTCATTTTACAGTTTTTGCACAACTAACTTTAACCTTTAAATGAAGGTTGTTCCAGTCAGGTGTGTTCGTGTCATCGGCACTGTGATGATGTCACACTCTAGGTTTTGGTGCAGTGAGTGTGAAATATTGAAAAACACATAAAGACATTAAAAACAGATACTTTTGTCAGACACTTCCCCTAACACGTCTGGGGGAGGGGCCGGTATGACTCCTTGATCAGCAGTAATGTCTGTCCACTAATCCATGCTGGGTCTCCATGGTAACCAGCTGTCATGCTGGCAGATGAGTGGCGGTTTGTGGCTGCATCAGGTGTTAAATCAGACAATCAGCTCAGCTTCAGGGTATCTGACAGCAGACCGACAGCTTTGCATTCTGGGAGAAATGTGTTCGCTGACAGCTGTGCTGGTATCGGCTGAATCTCACACTCTGTTCTGGAAAACAGTGCTGTAGTTGTAAACAATACAACTACAGCACTCTGGATTTGTTTCTTGTGCACATGCATTTAATTTCTACTTGTAAATATTCCATCACATTATAGTCATTTTTACACTTTTCTAATAGTTTCACCAGCATGTCAATGATTTGCCCAGTTTGCTTCGTCCTCCCAGTCGGGTTGATGCTGTTTTATCCTCTGCTGTTCAGCTGCCTGCGCTTTTGGATTTCCATTTTAATAACCATTTCTGTCATTTTATTCTGTGTATTAGTTCACCATTACTCTCCAACTTCTTATTTTCCCCATCTGTAAGTTTTACAGAAATACTCATTGCTTTTGTTGACCTGCATGATCCTGATATCAGGATGTTTTAGACTACATGATTTATTTTTGAACCTGGAAGAACCTGCTGGCCTTTCTAACTCCACCACCTCCCTGCAAATCAGATCATTCAGATGCCCATCACTGGCCTGCATGCATACAAAATGTTTTTAAATTGGTACATTGCTTTTTGTCAAGGATTGATAAAGTTCACTATCTTCTCTCATTTGATTCTGATTGTACAAAAGTGGAGTTTCATTTTCACAGATTAAAAAACCTCAAAGTTCTCTTTGGCTTGGTGTCACAGAAATATTCGAGGAGAGGTCTGCTTCAGTGTTCAGGGAGACTCAAATAAATATTTGATGCTGTGTGTCACTGCATCTCAAATGTGAGTGCACTCAGAAAAAAGCAGCACACACTGAGGCATTCGAGTGTTTAAATTAGAAGGGAAGGCGTCTCAGAGATTGTATGTGGCACACCGTCAGGAAGATTCTCAGAAAAGGACAATTCCTCTTTATTCCAGCCTGACTTTTGTTGTTCAGATCAGAAAAGTGAATTCGACTCCTTCCTTCTCTGTGACTTGTGTACTTTACTTTGCCTCAGGAATGTGTCTTTACTCTGGGGGAAACTGACATCCCTGAGTCACACAAACAAGAAGATCTGATTTACCAGCAGGTTGTTTAGGAGCCAATTCATTCTTTAATCATAAATTTGTTCCGTTTTTGTGTTCAGAGTTAGTGAATGCTTTAACCCTTATCTGCATGAATGACGGGACCCTTCGCTCTTTCATAAGTCAGTCAAAATTAACCTGCACTACAATCAATGCATTTTGATGCTATTTTTGTCACATCGGTTCAGGATCATCGTGTGCAGTACAGTGCATCTTAAAACATTAGACTACTGTGTAAAAGTGCAATATTTTTTGCACTTTTACACAAGAAATATTGTGTAAAAGTTTCACTCAAAAAGTGAAACTGTCATTTTATAGAACTTAAAATATTTCAAGCTTTAATTTGTTGTAATTTTAATGATTCCGGCTTACAGAAAAATTCTGTCTCACGTTAGACCAATGGATGTTTTAATTCAAATGTCAGGAGATGTACACAGGTGGGTGCAATCATTGGTAAAGGTCAGAGGTCGCTCTGGGGAGCGCTGCGCTCAGGCCAACACTAACTGAAGGCTGTGCTGTTCCTCTGTTTCTTACTGACCCTTTAAAGATGGGAGAGTAATAAACAAACTTTTTAACAACATTCTAATTTTGTGAGACTCTGAATCATAAAAATGACCAGAATCAAAGACTTGGAATATAAAACTGTGATGATTCTTGGTAACATTTGAGTTTCATTTTCTGAGATGACTGGGAAAACATATTGCACTTTTATGCAATATTCAATTTTTTTGAGATACATATACTGTCATTCAATGTTAAACAGAATCAAATGTTCCAATGAAATTGCATAGGAAATGACCCACTTATGCATATGAGTTAAAAATGTATCCGTAATTTATGGAAACATGTAGAACACTTCAGGATGCTCACAAGGCTTCGACTTGGTTTGTAAACACAAAACTTTCACCACATACAATAAATTAATATCAGCAAAAAAACATATATATATCTCAGCTGTAATAAATATTACACAGGTGTGCTTCTGCAAATTAGTTAGCACAATTAGATAAGTTTAAACATACTGTGATCATAATTGCATCACTATTGTTGATGCCAAATGAATAATTGCAACATATCAGCAGGCGTGTCATAAATGATAAATGATACTACACACTGTTATTGTGGCTGTGTGTGTTCTGCAGCTCACAGTATGTGTGTGTGTGTGTGTGTGTGAGCATCTGTGTTGTGTTTATCTCTGTTGTTGCAGGTGTGGATCTCCTGCTTCCCTCCGTGACTTATGAGTTTGGGTCCAATACAGAGAGAATGAGGGCATCACAACATTCACACAAAAATATCAAATATAATTGAATTAATTTTATATATATACATACCTGGGGGGGCTAATCAGATGTCGCGGGGCGGGGGGGACACTGGACCCTCCAGGCTCCCGTCTGGCTCTGCCCCTGCCTTCAACATTCCATGTCCTCTCTGGACAGGCTGAAGTGCTCCTGAACAGATCCGCCCTGTCCTCCTCCTCCCAGCCTCAGTTAACAGGATGAACTGATTCCACCATGCCCTGTTTCAGTCGCCGCCTTTTTCATCTCATCCCATTTCAAAATGCAGAATCTGAAACGGAAGAAAGAAAACACACAAGAAAAACCAGAGGCAGCAGAAAGGTACAGATGAAAGAGAAACAGAGACAAAAAGAGGACAGGCAGCAAACGAAGCTGAGCAGCTGCACAGTTATTGGCTGTGACTGTTTCTTGTGCATTAACATATGTATGATGTAGAGGATCCTGCAGGACACACATAATGGAAATGAAGATAATCTTCTAAACTGCTGTTTGAATGAGCCCTTATTTCCTGAAGGATTTGGAGCTCAGGAGGAGAGTTTTCCTGCATCTGTTCCACAGCTTTATGTTTTGCTCAAGGACTTTACACAAAAACGAAGCAGTCTTCAGCAGGCTGAGTTGTTTCTCTACATGCATCACATAGAGCAATAAGCATACAATATAATCATGATGACACATTTTGACAAGTTCTGTTCATGTCTCATCCTGGTAAGGCTGTATTGAATCTTCCTTTGTAGGAAATTGTGAGGAGTGTCAACTCTGCAGGAGTTTCCATACTGCTAACGTTTCCTTCTGTTGGTGGTTTATTGGATAAATGACCTTCTTCCAGATTTGAGTTCTGATTCCCAGTCAATGTCATGATAATAAGATGAAATGATGACTTCATCCGAGTTCAAATACACACCTGAATTTCCAAAGGACCCATATTTCTTGCTCTCTCAACATTTTTCTCCAGAAGTCTTTGAGTCATTTGTATGAACAAAATTGATGAAGGATCTAACAGGTGGTCACTACCCTAGCAAACTAAAACCAATTTTTTATCCACAAAGTGCCTAAACTTTGCTGTTGGCTAGTGAGAGAAAGACGCAGGGAGAAACATCAGAGACAGGGAGCACCATTAAGAACTTTGAAATGACAATGAAGCTACTTCCACTGGCACCAGTACCAAATGTGAAATCCCAGCCTTGACTCCAGACCAAAGACCAGACCAGACAGGTCATATCAACTACTTACCAGATCACACAGTCCGACCAGAGGTATTTCTACATTCCCATCGATTACTAGTTCAATTGAAAAGGATTAATGATGTGGACTAGCACAATGGAACCTAGCATATGCCATTTACCCAGAATGCACTGGAATGTAAACAACATGGTGCCGTCCGTATGACAATGATTTATTTAAATCCATAAAAACTAAACGGCCTATAGTATTTTCTGTATTGTTTTTACATCTTCAATAAATATTTCTCAAATAAAGTCTATTGTTTCCCCAGAGAAACCAAGTCGATGAGTAGATGTGACCCTATTTACCATGAAAATTGAATGAAAATAGAAAACCTGGAAAAGATGATCACTTTTTTGTGTTGCATATAACATTTTCTTAAGTAGAGTTCAATTTAAAGATACACTTTAGTTTGAATTGATTTAACTTATTCTTGAATTGTGGTCTGGGAGGAGGGTGTGTGCACAAAATCAGTGCAAGAGCTGCAAATGGCCCCTGGGCCTCATTTTGAACACCCTTGGTCTAGATGATAAAACCATGAAGTGCTAAATGTTTTTACATCTTGAGGCCCATATAAGGGATTGTATGTAAACCTTGGAGGCTGAGACAGTTTATCAATGCTAAGTAACTGTAATTAGTCGCCACAAAGCGAATATTGAGCAACCCTGAATGACTGCTTTTGTGTGTTTTAAACTTCATGCCCTTTTCTGCCTGCCATCTAATGATGCTATTTTTGAATAAATCCCATCCTCATGTCTCATCAACTCACACATAAAACCCAGAGTGGGAAACAAATCACTGCAGAGGTTTAATGTTGTATGTCCAACATATGGTGTCCCATCAGTTGAGCTTTGACTGCAGCTTATTTATGGAGATCATTTTGGTGATTTCTTTCCCTCTACGGCGATTTAATGTCACCCAGTAGAGCAACACAGGCTGTCTGTTGTATATTTAGCTGCTAACTGAGGTTCAGCACGATTCTGAAGCCATTTTTATTGTTTATTTGAATATTAATCATTTCCCCAAATACTCCATCTGTTTATATTCTGTTAATATGCAAACATACCTGTGACAGCTAAGGAACTCTCTTTTCGTGGCTGTTTTCACGTTTACTGCACTGTTCATATTAGTCTCGATGTTTGCCATTTTCTGGAGTGCAACGCAAAGCTCGACATCATTCACAGCAAATATATTAACTTGATAGACACAGCGGGCCGGATCGTCTGGGAAATGATGGACAGTGAGAGTCTGATGTAAACTTGAGTTTTCTACGTAGCGATGCAGCTCATTACTGAAGATCTTATTGAACTATACCTGGTGAATTTATTATATGACACTGAAATCATCATAGCTTCTGGTATTGATAAAATCCAAAATGTTGCTGCTGGAGTTCTGACTAAAACCAGAGAGATAGAGCACAACTCCTAGTTCTGCAGTCCTTCCACTGAGAGAATAGACTTTAAAATACTGTTAGTTCATAAATCACTCAACGGTTTAGCACCACAACACATTAAAGATCTGCTGTTGTTGAATCAACCTTCCAGAACCCTCAGGTCTTCTGGTTCTGATCTGCATCCAGAACCAGAACCAAACATTCAGCTTCTATGCTCCACACACCATAATAAATGAAATATTGACCAACATATTTGATCATTTTGATGATGGCACTTGTCAAAATGTAATGTTTGTCAGTGGTTTCGTAATTGTTGGTGTTTTTTAAAAGCTATTTATTTTGTGTTTTTATGATGTAAAGCACTTTGAACTGCCTTGTTGCTAAAATGTGCTGTACAAATAAACTTCATACATTTAAATAAAACAAAGATTCAATCTGTACTGCTAGGTTTTTGTTATTATACAATTATAATAAGGAACCTGCTTCAAAGATTCCTACTGTTTTGTATGATTCAATAATACACTGTTTTTAGAAACATTTCTGTTTTATAGTATTAGTTTCTAATTTTAGCTAATACTGAATATGTTTGAGACCTTCTTTAACCCTGAATTAGCAGGTTTTGTCTGATGATTGGGTTGAATTAGTTTGCTGGCACTACGAACTCGTGACGAAACACTGCTGACTCAGGTTTTGGCTCAGTTACATAACTAATGTTGATCGTCTCCATCAACAGAAATTGTAGATCTGTCAGAGGGTGGCGCCATAGAAAACCACAAGTAAGATCAGGAGTTCAAACAGATCGTGGGGAGTTAGGCATATCGTCGGCTGGTTCTGGTCAACTATCCTTTCTGAAATCCACAGTCCACCCTGCCATGTACCGGGACATATTAGCACTTCATGTTTCCTTCTGCTGACGGACCAGTGCCATATCAACCCCTCCCATGATCATTTCTCCATGTGCATTTCCTGTTGGAGACTGACGTGTTTTTGTCTGGTTACTGTAGGTCTCGCCTTGCTGATTTCCACATGAACTGCCAGATGACATCTCACACCGTCACCAGCTGTCCCTATGACAACTACATAGGCTGCCTCATGTCCTATGTGGGCCTCATTGGTAAGGCTACTTCAGATTTCCGTTCTTCAGGGGATGAGACTGAAAGAGTAGTCTTTGGGTGAATGGCTCCCTGCTGGACGGGCCCCTTTTCTCTGAGACCTGCATCACAGACAACCACATAAAGCTGTAAACATGAAGATATCAACTTCACTGTCATTAACTGCCCATGATGAACGGCAACTACATGCAAACAAGCAATAGGAAATAAGTTTATGTTGTAACAGATGACCCATCTTTGCCGTGCTGAGCATTGAGACATAGGCTATGTTCACACAGCAGGTTTTGATGCCCGATTCTTTTGAGATGTGAAGTCAGAGTCATGAGAGGTGGAATTGGGATGTAGTGCACTTCAGTGACACAGACTTTCATAACTCTCATTTTTTTCAGTCATTGTTTATGTCAGGATTTGCCATGTATTGCTTAAATGCGAATTATCTGCAACATGGCTTTTGGGTAAATATCTGATTTAGTTCCACATGCAGAAGTGGCTCAAATTGGGTTTTTTTTAGAGGGTGAACATATCAGAATGGGGCTAATCAGTCTGCTGTGAAAAAATTGCATTGCTGCATGAAACCTGAATTGTGTCGCATCGTGAATGTAGCCTTATTGTCCAGATCAAACCAGTGCAACAGCAGAACAGGGCTTCCACCAGGCTGTTCCTGGTGTTTAGAAAAGGAACAGCCTGAACCAGTCAGCAAATTGAACTTCATTGAATCGGGAGGATGTTTGACAGATCCATTTAGCTTTTTACAAAAACTGCAGCATTCTTGAGGTAAATATGAATAATGCTGCAATTTGTGTTTTGATTACCATTTTTGCCATCATTCCTGTTCCCCAGCTGGCTCTTACCAGCGTAATTCCTCCACCATTTCTTGATCCTTCAGTGTAGTGTACACAGACACACGTTGCAGGTGATTCATTTGTTCTCTATGAATCACCCGCTGATATTATTCCTAATTTGCTAAAATCCTCTTCAGTTTTCTTCCTGGACAATCTTCATTTTAGTTATCACCCCCCCTTCCTTCCTGTCGGGACACAGGCTCAGATGTAACACCGAACTACAGCGACAACAGCCCCACCAACATCACCATCAGCCTGTGGTGCACCTGCAGGGGCACAGGTCACAAGGAGCAGGACTGCGACACCTTCCATCGGGACTTCACCCACAACACCTGCCTCAGTAAGTCTGTTGCTGGGTATAAACCGAAACTACACAGAAAAATGCAGCACAAAGTCATTAGACAAAGACTGAGTGAAAACATTTTTATAAAGAAGTCAGGATTACAGTCGGACTGTTCCTATAGTTAGCAGCTAATGAACATACTCTTTGTACAGAAGAGATGCTGAAAATACAGCTGGCTTCCTCTCATTCACATTCCTCTCTGCAGCTCTAATTAGGGTTGTAACGATTCCTTGGATGATTCAAGAACCTCGATTATTAAAATCTCTCTAGGAAAATGGATCTGCCTCGAAGCTTCGTAAAGTTATCTTTTAGTATTTTGCTCACCGTGTTCTGCCCAGGTCATTACTTGTATTGTGCAGAGCTCTCACTTCCACCTACGAGTTTTTGATGAAAGCTAAGTGTTAGCAGCACAAGGTCTAATTTTCAAGTTTGGTCTGAGAGGATTTTATTGATTGATGGTAATTTCTGGTTTAATATTGTTCTTTGGTTGACCGATAAGCATCCTCAAAATAACTGGTGTGATGCTGGAGTACGGCAGCTTCTCTCCTCCTGGAGCTGCTGCCCAGGGCCCGGCATTCAGAGCCAACGGTGGGGCAGAGCGCTGCAAGTGTATTTATACGGGTGAGAGGATAGACTGAGCAATGTGGGGGCCAGGCTGTAGTTCAAAATAAACAATTTAATTTATGATTAAATTGAATATGATTTCAGATTTTTGTATAACTGTTCTTCAGGTTAACTTAGAAAGTGACTTATTATTGTTACAGGTCAATTTTGTAACCTACAGAAAAGTAATTGTTAGGAAGGCTCAAATATGAATAATTGGACTGATGTTGAGTCTGTCTGTCCAGAACAAAGTGCGCTCCTCAAGCTGCATCACAATGTCAGGGATTTTACCGTCCAGTCCTGTCACAGTGACCATCCTAATACAGCTGTTTAACCTGCAGGAGGTAAAGCAGACCCAAACCTCCTCTAGCTTATTGGTGATAGACCTGGCGTTTCTGTGAAAAGGCTGGACTGAGCCGGTCTGTGTGTTTTGCCCCATTTTTGTTTGTGGTATCTTCTAAATCTACTGAGATGGTAAAAACCTCCTCAGACAAGTTTTGCTTCATTGACTGTGGATATTTCAACATTATTCTAGTCAATATCAATTCTAAAAACTCCTCTCATTCCCTAAGACATTCTTCATTCTGTTTGAGGCTGATTTATCAGCACACAGAGCAAATAATGGAGAAGAAAGGTCAGATCAGGTGGAGGAGGAAAACCAGAACTGAGACAATGTGCTTAAGATCCCAAGACACTTTCTCTACATATCAGTAACGTAGCTGCAGCATGACCTCTGGGCCCTACATCAAACACCAAGTGAACACAGAGCAGCCACGCTAACAGGCTGGATGAACCCGGGTCTCTGAAACGCTGAAGTGTTTCTCACAGAACGGGTGAAAACACTGAATGCAATCAGCATTTTTTAAATTAAAAACAGAAATAGTTTTCTATATGAACCAGGTATGTTTAATTCAATCCAGTTTAATTCAATAACACTTTATTAATCCCAGAGGGAAATGAAATGTTGTAAATCATATTATCCAATTTTCTTCAAAGAGCTGTCAAAGATGAGAGGAGTCACCAGAAATAGTATTTCTACAGCAAACAGAAGGATTTTAAAGGCAGACTTTGCAAACTCTGAAAATCATCACTGTAAAATATTAAGTATAAATGTAGGAATTGGGGACAATATGATTATCTCCTCAGATATCATACTTGCATACAAGGTGGGCCACCACCTTCAAGAGACTTTGTTCAATTAAAGTGAAAGGGTCATGATACTTTCATTGTTGGTGTTTTGAAAAAACCTTAATGAATTATCAGCTACTTTACATTTGACCAGATTTGACCAGTCAGAGCCTGCAGGAGGTGCAGAGCCATAAGGAATCATTTCAGACTGAAGACAGGAGTTGGCAGCAACTGTGCAAATGTTTGAAGGATCTCTCATATAAGATCATTATTAGAATATCTTGAATTTCATAATTCAAGAGTGTGCAGACTCTCACTTGTAATAACTGGTGAATAACAAAAACATGAAAATGAGCCCGGCCACATCATCACAATGAAGATATGCATTCATATAAACCTCAGGGATTGCTCTCTATGCTAGAAACAATTGAATTAAAGTGGCTGTGCTTCATGCTGCTCTGATAGTCACGGATACACATGTTTATTATCCACCTCTTCCATGAATCAGTGTGGATGAGAAGGCAAGATAATGTTGGATTTTCAGTGCTGTCCATCAATCCTTCATCCCAGCAACCTCATCAACAACTTCCCCAACATAAACAATTCTACTGACGAATTACTTCCCCACTAAGTAGCCTAGCTCATTCAGATAACTAAAGAGTCTCCTTTGATTTATTTATCTCTTTATTGATTTTCCTCATCGTGGTTCATTCCACATCTCCGCCTGCCTAAACCGCTCCTGGAACGCCTTTATTTCACATTCAGGTTTGTCATTCACAGAGCTGGACAATGATTATAATTTGCTCCTCAGCCATGTTCCACCATGTGGTGGGGTTCCTCAGGGTTGTTAGGGTGTGTGCAGCATCCCTCCTCTGTTGAGCTCTGACACATGAGCTGGATGAGCAGGAGGGTCTGGAGGCCCTGTGCTCCATCTTCTCTATTCCTGCTTCCATTGTGCAAACATCCACAGGAACGATCTGAGTCTGTGAGACACTTTATCTGTTCTTGTTACCTCAGTCACAATGAATGACTCATTTAGTTATTCTGCTCCCGTCTTTGGATCCCTCTTCTCTGATCTCTTTGATTCCTTCCGCATCACTTTTTGATAGAGGGGATTCATATTAAATATCAAGTGTTTATTTTTTTTTATTTGTATTTTGTTTGTTTGAACAAGTTCAAAGACTCAGGAAACTGACTAGTTCCTTCCCCTCAGCGTATTTAGTGCTCTAACACTGAGCTTGTCACTGAGGTTTCCCACAGTGACCTGAATGTTACATTAACACTTGAACATGTCAGGTGCTGCAGAGAGATGTGTTCTAATGCAATATTAACTTTATCTCAGAGGACTGTGATCATTAATCTTTCACTGAGCTCTTCAAAGTAGGTCACAGTGTTTTCTGCACCAGTCTTTGGATCCCACAGCCTTCAATTAGCTGAAGGAATACATTTACCTCATGCTTGCTACTGTATCTGTTGCAGCTCAGTGACTTTGGCATAAGTTCATGTGTGAATTAATTCACTGTATATTATTAAGTCAAAACTTTTCTCAGTAATTCTGCTCCCATCGTTGGAACCCTCTGACAGGTTAAATGACATATTTGAGATCATTTGGACAGACAGCTGTGCATGTAAATGTAATGTGCAACAATAAAAAAAAACTCATAATTTGTTTCAGTTTCAATATGAAATGTAGTTTTATATTGCCATCTAAAGTATCACAGACAAGAACTTCATCTTAAAACCTTTAAAGTTGCATGATGTGAGGAAATCTCTTCTTTTATTTGATGTAATCTAAACAGCACAAACAACAGACTCTTGGTTCTGAATGTGGCCTTTTTGTTTTTGATTTGCATTAATCTTCACATCACTAGTCTGAGCTAACACGTTGTTTATTTCCAATGACTGATTGGCTAAAAAGTTTCAATCAGTTCTAATTTAGGCTGTTTTGGGTTTTCTGTCTAAATGGATAAAAGTCTTGAAAAGGATCGGAAATGAAAGCTTTCTGATGGCTGTTTGTGTGTGAGACAGAGGCTGGAAGTGACGCATTGAATGTGTCATGGAGAGCAAACTGTCATTTTGTTGTCACAGTGATGTGGCTTTTAGCATGAACAAGAAGTGATGAAAGAATATTTGTGGTGCAAATTTGAGTGTCTAATATGGCCAAAGCTTTCTGAGCAGCTCTCTCTGTTTGGCCTCTCAGAAAATGCCATCCTGTCATTTGGTTATGGATCCGAAGGAGCTGCTCCTCCTGTAACCGAGCAACCGTCCACTTTCCTGCCACCTGAGCAGCCCATCATCTCCAAACCGGCTCCCTCTCTGCACGACAAGGCCATCAAGCCTGTAGACACTGCCTGCATGTTCTCCACCTGCGCCAACCTGCAGGTGAGTAAAGAAGCTCATCTGATGCATCCACAGCTTGGAGACTGATCAGTGCTGAAATCAGGAGGATCTTCTTCTTCTCTCTCTGGATCGCTCTCTTTAGGAGTCACCACATCGTGTTAGTGTTGTATCATCAGACAAAGAACACTTGAACTTCGTAGGATGTGCCATTTAATTGACTAGACGTAAAGCCCAGATGAAGTAAAGCTGCTGTAAAGACAAAACTTTACAGCAGCTCCATCTGAAATAAGAGTTGAAGGTTCTGTGAAGTCTTAAACATCATGGAGTTATGGTGCGCTCACACCCAGTGCGTTTTGAGCTTCAGAAGTGTCTGGTTTACATTCAACCTCAATGTGGAGGCTCATCGAGGGCCGTTGTTTCCAACGTGTCCCACTCTCCACATAGACTTTGATTATAAACCAGGCTGGCATACGTCAAGTTATGAACAAACCCTGGTCAGGGATAATTGTCTTGTGAACTGCATTTATTAAGTCAAAACTTTTCTCAGTAATTCTGCTCCTATCGTTGGAACCCTCTGACAGGTTAAATGACATATTTGAGATCATTTGGACGGACAGCTGTGCATGTAAATGTAATGTGCAACAATAAAAAAAAACTCATAATTTGTTTCAGTTTCAATATGACTGAAAAGAAAGATTCAGGGGGTTGCAGCGGCCTGGTCAAAGTCCTGTCCATTAGGCTGATTTAAAGGATCAGGAGGGTCAGTCCACTCTTCTAAACATCAAACATCAATAAATAGTTATATAAAAATTTGTGCATCCAAATTCTTCTATAATATTATAAGAGGGTGTTATTTTTCATAAAAAAAGAAAAATACTGTTACTGCAGCGCTACAAGTTGCCTAATCAGTGAAAAATGACACCATTAATAAATCATGTGTTGCTGGTCACATATTGACATGACCTCTACATTGTTTTCTGATTCTCAGAACCTTGGAACCAAATAGATGAAACGGTTTACTTTTCTTCTTTACAATAAGTCCAGATAACAACCTCTGTGTCCAAGAGGCAGGATCACAAAGTGGGTTCATTTGCTGGTGTAAATCAGGTTTACACCATCCTACTGTGCTAAAGCTATTCTATTTGCTCAGGAGATTAGAAAAAGAAGAAGCGTGTCTGTGTATTAGTTGAATAGGCTCCTCTGATGGTCTTGTAAGTCCTCTTGATGCTTGCAAATCAAATTCTTTTTTCTTTTTTTTTTACCTCTGGCTCTCAAATATCCTTTTGTCCACAGCAGATTGATTTGGAAGGGGCTCCCCCCTGTGGGCTCGTCATTAATATTTCATAAAGATCTGATCACGGAGTTGAATTGGGCGAACCTCAAATAGAATATGAAAAGAACACCGACTCCTCAGCTCAGGATGTCACCGTCCTCAGTAATTCAGAGCTGAGGCTTCTTCACCACACACTGTTAAGCTAATCGTTTTTCATTTTCATTTCTTAAAACAAGAGTCTTATGGTCTGATATTTTTTTTCTCAGGGAACGATCCACTGTGAGTAACAGTTCATTCGCAGACCTCGACTTATAAAGCTTATAAAGCAGACTAAATTGTCCTGATCATTTTAAAAGTGTTTAAAGCCCACAGTAATGATCAACTGGGTTTACAGACAGTGTATGTTCAGCTCCAGGCAGAGTGTAAATGCAGTCGCTGCTGGTTTCCTGAAATTAGTTTTAAAGCAGAATCCATCATCTTTTTAAAAGTGAAGGTGATTTCAAAGGCGTAGAGGCCTTACCTTACCACTGTCAGCTTCTCTCTCTGTTCTGTGATGTTGTGACAAAGAATACAATTTTGCGTGGGTTCCTAAGAAAGTCAATAAGTGGAGCGCAAACATATGGCAGGCTGCCAAGTGGCGCAGCTGGTAGAGCTGTTGCCTTGCAGCAAGAAGGTTCTGGGTTCGATTCCTGGTCTTTCTGCATGGAGTTTGCATGTTCTCCCTGTGCATGCGTGGGTTCTCTCCGGGTACTCCGGCTTCCTCCCACAGTCCAAAAACATGACTGTGAGTGTGCATATTTGTTTGTCCTGTGTGTCTCTGTGTTGCCCTGTGACAGACTGGCGACCTGTCCAGGGTGTACCCCACCTCTCGCCCGGAAAGTTAGCTGGAGTTAGGCACCAGCAACCCTCCTGACCCCAGTAAGGGACAAGGGCGTAGGAAAATGGATGGATAGATGGACATATGGCAGGGAAACAAAAGTAGAGGGTGTCTGCCATTAATGTTTGTCAGTAATGAAGACAACTCTTCCTACTGGATACACCAGTGGATGGATGAAAAGCCTATGAAGATGGAGCTAACTAATCAGCTGAGTCATCAGAATCAACTCTGATACGTAGCTAAACCCAGACAGCTCTCTGTGCTCGGAAAGAAGCTTCTGTTCTGCAGCAGCAGCATTTTCCAAATATCAAAGCATGAATGTTGTCATTGTCTAGATAAAAATATAATTAATAAAAGTGTCTTTGGCATGTTCTCTAGTATTATTTGATAACAGTCAATCTTTTTTCAAACCAGTTTTGTTTAGTGGGCAATCTGACTCTCAACCTAACTTCCTGGTTGATGTCACATGACATGCAGCTGGTCTGCGTCTCTTAAAGGGTCACCATACATAGAGACATCCACTAAACACTCAACAACACAATGACTGTTCTGCATGCAAGGCGTCTCTATGTTTCCCTGCTTCAACACCACATTCAGATAACTGGAGTTCAGCAAAAGCCAGTTAATCAGCCATCAATTAAAATCATCTGTGCTGAATTAGGGAAATGCCTGAAACATGCAGGGCAGTGAGCCTCGAGGACCAGGATTGTCTTAGAGAATCAACAGTCCAGCCAAAAATATTTTTTAACAATGTATCAGGAATGAAAAATGAAAAATATTGTAAAAACATCAGACAGACTCATTATATGATGGGGTAGGTTTCCTGACCCATATTAGAAAATGTTGCTTTTTTTTATTTTTGGACTGTTGCATCCAAACTACTGCAAGCTTTTCAGCTCTAATGTTTGTTTTTCCTGTAAAGTAAAAAGATTCTGGTTCTGGGAAATGAGGAATTATTTGCTTCGACTGTGATTTACATAAATATACATATGTCTGGGGTTTCTCCTAAACAGTCCCTCATTTAAACAGGAACTGCATCAGAACTGAGAGAGGCTGTTTGCTTTTTTTGGAGCAGATCTGGTTATAGAATTGGGTCTCCCATAATTTAGCTAATAGCTTTGTGCATCTGAGATTCTGTCAGAATTGATTCATAAAATACCAAATTATATTCTTCATTTTACATTCACCATTAAGCATAAAAATCTGTTAAGAGTTTTTGGCTGTACTGAGGCTGACAGCCATCTGACTGTGTGTTTTGTCTCTGCGTTGTGTTCTGGTGGATCTGAGACGTCCTTGTCTCTGTCCCATAGCTTGTAGCTCATTCTCTGCTCTTGTTTTGCTGGTCTAAATTGAGCCCCGCCTCCGGGTCCATAGTGTCTCCTTTCTGTCCAGCCTGCTGACATCATGGAGCACAGAGGTGCCAGAGGCTGGTCCTGCATAAAGTTTGTTATTATTGTTGTTACCTGCCTTCAGCTGACTTCACCAAGATGCAGCTCTACAACCTGGTGAGCCAAGTGGTGTCATGGCACTGAGTCCCATTTACAAAGAATACAATAATACAGCATGTTTTTATAAAAGATAACTCTGTTTATTTTATGAGTAGAAGAGAATAGTTAACAGATAAATGTAATAATGAAAATGACTTCTTTAACAGCCAGTTAGTCATGGAAGACTGAGCCTCATTCTGGTTCTGCTGCAGGTTTCTTCCTGCATTAGACTCAATAAACTGAGCTTAATGCAGCTGCACAGTTTGATATATAGAATCAATTGGAATGTATGTGTGATTGAACTGAATTCACTTTTTTGTAAAGTCGACATTTGCTGTGAATTGGTGCAATAGAAATAAAACACAATGAAGTGAACTGCTGATAGCTTCTCTTATGTCTCTGGAGACTCATTATGGAAATTATATTTTGTGTTTTCTTTCACTTAAAGTCTCTTTAACCATGAGAACTGAGAGCTGTGTCTGTGAACCTGATTTGCATGAACACAGTGTTGGTTTGTTAGGGAGCCAGCCAGGAACCCAATCTGGACCTCGGCTGAGTGAAGGTCAGATTGGCACAGGAAAGCAGAAACACTGAACAGGAGAAAGTTTCATGACATCCCTGAGTTCTCAGTATAATCACTTTAGAAAAATAACAGTACAGACATGTTCAATATTTTGTTTGTGTTTGAATAAAATCAGAAATTCATCTAAGAGAATCATCAAGATTACTGGGCTTTGAGATTAAACAATTTAAATCTGTTTAAAAGTATGTTACCATAACTGATTTTTTTTTTTTTTTTTTACAAAATTATGTGTCAGCATCTCATGAGAGGGAAGCTAAAAGCTAAAAGATAATATGTGATGATCACTAAGGCTTGATGTAATTTACCAGCACTAAATATCTTCATAGATTTTATCTAATGAAAAAATATAAAACAATGCAAAGAATATCAACCTGTCAGAGTCTGCAGCGCGGCATGACCAGGACGAGCAATCACACCAGCACTTTTCTGAAAAGTTATTATGTTTTCAACTTGAAGCTTTAGAAGTGACTGCAAATAGAGGTCCTTGTTTTAAAAACACGGTGAGTGCTGGGATTTTTCTCCTTGTGCTCACATTCACCTGAAGAAAATGTCCTGACTGAGACAGAAACACTGGTACTCACTCAGGAGGAAAAAAAACTACTTAGAAAAATGGCTTTTTCATCCAACCTTTTTTTTTCCCACCTTTTCACTTGATTCCTCATATTTTCTGAAGTTCTGTCACTTTTTCTTCTGTCCTCTTTTCTCTGGGCATCATCACATGAATATAAAGTAATTCATTTATAAAGCATTTTTAAATTTACAGCAATAAAAATCACTGCTACTCATTTCACCAGAACAGTGAAGCTCAGGCGGACTGATCAAGCACTGTGTTCATCTATTTGTTATCATCATGCAGAAACTGTTTTGATATGAAGCTAGAATCATAAAGAGCATCTGATCTGTCTCTGATTCAACACATCAGTGTGGTGACCCACTGATGCACAGGCCTTCTGATGAGTGTGTGGATGTGCCCACTGCTGTGCCTGATGCTCTACAGAGCCTCATCGCTCCACCATCTCATTCTGACTTAAATGCTCCTGATATGTGTTTCATGGTTGGATGCAGCACGCCTGCTGCTGTTGTTTACACTGCTGTGCACAATGTGAGACCCACACAACTCAGCTATTTCCTCCAGCTTCTGCTAATATTTAAAATGAAGTCATGTTCTCCCTTATTGTTGAGTCATAAAGTAAAATATTTAGCATTCCAAGCCTGTGGAGCAGGGAATCCTGTTGTAGTTGTACAGAGTTTTCATCATCTGTTCTTAAGAGTTCCAAGCCAAAGGAAGCAAGCGGATGGCCCATGCAGGCAGCGCCGGGGGTTCCCTTGGACTGCACACTGGGGCGGTGGTCCCTCCAATAAAAACTACAGGAGGCTCATACTCTTCAGCCTCCCTGCTCAGGTCTAGTCTGGGGTTCTGGAGAAGAGGGAGCGTCGGATAGTTGAAGCTCAGTTTCAGGAAGAGCAGTGTTGGGAACAAAGGTTCAGGATTTGTAACAAGACAAAAGATTAAGAGTACAGTTCATTAGCCGTACTTACAATATGAAAAAGTAATGCTAAGTATTCCAAGAGCAAAAAAAGAAAAACACTTGATTTAACAATTGCATTGTTAAAAAAAAACATTATTTTTTTAAAGTAAATATGATTTAAACATGACTGTCTTTGGTTATTCTCAGTCTCTGTTAGCCCTGGACGGACAGTGAGTGTGTCTGTGTGCTCTGGTGTTTTTCAGGATGGAGGTCAGAAATGCATCCCCTCTGAAGACTATGAGTGTGAGGAGGTGAGTTGCTGATTCATCCCCTCGGTCTGATAACACACAATTATGGATCCAACATGCTCTATGACACTGCATAAAATAGGAACACACTTTATTAGTCTCTGCTCACACAAACAGCGCTGATTGCTAATATGAGCTGTCTCTGCTCATTTTGGCAGCTGACTTTCAAATATGTTCTATTTATTTTTTTAAGCTACCCTTAAATTTATAAAATTAAAAATAGTTGATTTTTAAGAATAAAAGTGAACTGTGATGGACTGGCAGCCTGTCCAGGGCGACCCGCCTCTCGTCCATTGACAGCTGGAGATAACAGCACCGCTCCTGAATGCAATGGGATACTGGTGTAAGGAAATGGATGGATGGGTGGATATAAATAAAACTGAAAAATTAGTAGTTAATAAAATGACAATGCAGTTAGAATATGTATCTGATGACTTGGGAATAAGGTCAAATTAGCTCTAAAAGCCAACAAACAGCATCATTTGCTTGTGGTTCAAACAATCAGTTTATAATGCAAAGCAGAATAATTTCTTTAACAGAGCAATGTTTCAAAAAACCTTTTCTAAATTAGAATTCCATAACATCTGGATTCTGTTAATGACGTAACAAGCCATCACAGCAGAGGATTGAATGGCTCTACGGACTACCAAGATGGCCAGGAGAAACGTGGATGGAGTCACAGCATGGCGGACAGACATGTGGCGTTGTGATGTCAGATCTGGAATTAGCTGCTCAGCTAACAACAAAAAATATATTATTGACTGTGGTGCTAGTTAGCAACACCTCCATGTACACACAAATACAAATTCATGAGTGTTGGGAGCATGCCATGATCGATTGTGGCATGAACAGCTGTGTTAGCAAGAGCAGAGCTTTAGCACAGGAATCCAGTTAGCAGCCAGAATAAACAATTACCATCTTACCTGCTTCTAGGACTCTGCAGTTAGTATGTGGGTAAGCGAGACGAGCCACATCAGAATAAACTATTGTTGGTGGAAAGTGACTCTGCACCAGTAATCAGTAAGCAGAGTTTATGATGCTGAAAGCTTCCAGCTAATTTACAGCAGAACCAGACAAAGCAAAACTCAATGAATGGATGCTAAATAATGAAAAAAAGAACTTTAGGACAAATTTTGAACAAATTGCATCTGGTGTTTGGAATTTTCTGACTGATCGCTTGGAAGGAGCAGACCTGCAACATGCATTTTTCCCTCTAACATTTCTTTTTTCTTCTCTCTCTGCTCAGACTTTGTTAGCCCAGGGGTCAATAGACTCTCAGGATTCGGTGGGACCCAAAAGCAGCAGCCAGCAATCAGTGCCGCTACTCCAACACATTTCTGTGACTGTGTGTGTGTCCATTCTGCCAACACTTCTACACTTCATGTCATAAATTTGAACTCACACACATCCAGGCATACCCACATACACACCATCCTAAATGTCAAGCAACAGATGTCCAAGCATCCACTACGGCCTTTTTTTTTGAAGCGTGTCTGGAGCCGGTCCAGATGAGCGGTCTTTCTTCTCGACACAGCCACACACCGGCCATGGGAGGAAGAATGGAAGCAGCTGCACTTCCGCATGTTGTATGTGATTGAAAAGAGGAATCAGAAACACAAACGAGAGACTCTCGGGACTCTGGTTCACAGCGACTTCACTTTCAATGCTCCGAGTCTTCGCGATATGTGTGCTCTCTGTGCAACCGGACTCACTCCCCCAGGCCCGTCTGGATCTGAGACAGCTGGGCCGACAAACACTGGAAGCAAGCATATGACTGTGTGCACACACACTCACGCACGATTTGATCAGAAGTGTTAGAGTTGGCAGATTCAGAGAGAGGAGAAAGAAATGACAAGGAAGGACAGCTGGGACAGATCCTTCCATGAGGTTTGTCAACTCAATTTATCCTCCCTCAGACCTCCCTAGAGGCAACAGATCTACACAACATACAAGCATCAGACAAGCCCACCTACACCCATCCTGTCACTTTCCCCTTAGACCTACTTAGCGGGTAAACAGGGTCCCCACATGGACACAAACACTCATGCTGTACACCAGTGTGCTCTCTGTGGGTCTTTATCTTCATTTTGTGGTCTACATCCTGTACAAACTTCATTCACTGTGGAAAATGAAAAGTCCAGTGAACGAGTGTATGCTTCACCTCAGTGTTCAGCCTTGTGTGCGTGGGTGTGTGTGTGTGTGGGGGGGTGCGTGTGTGTGTACGTCAATGTGAATGTTCGTGATGATTGTTGACACATCTGTGCATGGAGGCAAATAAACGAAGGAACAGGTGGAACTTTAATCGGATGAGAAACAAACTGAAACATGATGCGTACGCACAGCTTCAACATTCTGCCTGAATTCAACTTTAATTTAAAGCAGTTTTTTCTATAAATTCTTAACTACACCAGTGAAATAACTATGTGTCATAGTGCTCTAAAGTCAAATGTTTTATAAAAATGTTAGATTAAGTTGATGGCTAAATAGACACAGACATTCTGTATGTTTTAAACTGGGTCCTGTGGTGCAGTCATTTCACCTGCACCAGCTCTCAACAGACGTCATCAACAAAAAAACGTCTAACCAAACCATTCAAGAACTGAGATTCCAAATCAAGTACATCAATTCCAATTCTGCATTTATCAACCACAGGCAGTTGCTTGCATTGTGTTTTTGGCTTTGCAGCAATCCCTCATAGTGAGCATGCATCTAGTGACAGTGGAGAGAAAATGCCTCTTTTCTGTTATCAAAACCAACAACACTCAGAAATGCTGCCAAACTCATCTGAGATGGACTGATGCAAAGTGCAATGCAAAGCAAGCAACTTACATTTCCTTTGCCCCACGTCATTCAATAAATGATGTGGGGCTTCTTTATCCAATGATGAGCAAAACACTAGATTGACTACATGGAAGGTTTTTGGGTTTTTTTAAATACTGCGTAGTTTCTTTAAAAGTCCATACCTTTGAATAACTCTACAACTAAAGACGCTCTGTGATGCCAGTTCCTGTTTGTTTGTTTCATATGCCATTGAGAAGCTGACACACAAAGTAATAACATGCTGAAGATGAAAGAAAACCTTCTTGACTGTGTCAGATTGCCTCAGCTGTTCCCAGTGAATAAACACAGATGGGTTGACGCTTCACAGCAACCAGTAAGGTGAGATTCTTCAGACTTTTGTGATCAGCTGTGTTCAGTCAACACATGTTTGGTTATTTTGAACATTTCTTGTCCTTGTCTTACTTCCATAAAACTGTTCAATGTCTCTCTTTGTGAGTGTACTTTGCCTCTGGCCTCTGTATGGAGTATTTTTTATGTTTTGTAGAAGCTACAGACGGTCATCAGGTCACTGTCATGGTGGCCGTTCCCTCCTTCAGAGAGGGATCAGTTTCTGTTGTTATGGTGTTGCCTTACTTTATTGTTTTTTATTACTTAAAAGCAAAGATGGTTCTGAGTGAAGTGACATTTTCCAGGGCGGAAGTCTCAGCTAGACACACTGCTGTTCAATTAGGAAGACATTTGAATTAAGAGGGAATTTTAATGAATTAATAAACCTACATTTTGTATCATGACCAAAGCTTGATATTGCTTTTATCTAGGGGTGCACCGATCGATTGACCTGCCCATTTATCGGTGCCGAATTCCTTAATTGTGGGAGATCAGTGATCAACTGATCTAATCTACCTCAGCAAAGGTTTAAAAATCTGCTGCTCTCCAGTGAGAGCTTTGACTGATAGTCTGGCCCACTAGGTCATATCTGCAGTTAACAATAGTCACCCCAATGTTGGCAGCTCATCTTCAAACAACTAAAATCAGGTCAGGTCAGGCTTTTTAGAGATCGGTAATCGGCGATCAGCCAGAACACTGCAGTTGGTGCAGCCCTACCTTTATCCATACAGTGGGCTAACATTTCACACTACAGTGGAATCAAAGTCAAACCATTTGTTTTCTCACCAACAGATTAATCCAACAAAACTCGTTTCATCCTTAGATATTTAAAGAGCATAATTTTTTAGTCTTGCCATATCTTTTGAACTTTTCAGTTGCAGTTGATATGGCAATCTACACTTACTATTCCCCAGCAGACAAAACTATTTCTTCTTAAACTACTTGGTTTGATGTTTGTGCATAGTAACAATTTAAATTATTTATTATTTGTAAGATTTCATGATCCACGGTGGAACATAAAGGAAAAAGCTGCTGTTTGTTTATTTCCCAGTTACAATGTTTCACTTGACAAGACAAAACATATTGATCACATATTTTGTGATAAGGACCAGTTTTTGTGTTCATGGTTTTTATTAATGGCATCTAACCTACAGTTGGTACTAAAAACTATCCACCTGCTATCCAGCTATAAACATCATTTGTTCATTCAGACTAAAATAACCATGAAAGCAAAAACAAGCCAATTTGGCTTAACTGTGATGACCTTTGTTATTAATTAGAAATATTTTAATGTAAAAAAAACCCTCAATCTCTTTTTGCTTCAGCTCTTTATCTTCCTCTGTCAGTTCCTATGTTTTGAGCGATGTTGTATTGTGATCCTCCTTTTCTCACAATACAAAAGGAGAAAAGTATTGTTAGGTGTTAGGGCCACTGATGACCCTAACAAAACAGGGTCATCAGTGGCTGATTCTTTCACTTTCACCTTTATTGTTCCCAAGCGAACGTCAACAAACCCTGGTGGTAATTTGAAAGTTGTCTACACTAAAATGATCTGCTTTTATCTGACATTGATTGGTTATTTCTAACCATTTCTATATGATTTTCATAAGGAGGGAAATGTAGAAAATTTTATTTTCAAAGTTGTTGAAGTAAGGAAAAAAGAAAGTACCGTATAGAAAGGTATTTGTTCATAGGACTTTTGTAAGGGCCTCTCCTGTAAACACTCTGCACACTGCAGCCTGTTTCCTTCCAGCTGTGACAGAACCAGAGGGCCTGGAAGCAGCTATCAGCCATGCAGTGGCCATGACAAGTGTTCACCTCCTTGGATGTTTCTTACCCTTTTCATTTCTGATCAACTTATTTAGCTTTTTGGACAAAAAAATATTGTAAAGTAAAAATGTATTTCTGCAAAATAATGACAATTAAATAAAACGTTGTAACATAAAATTAGGCATTGCATAAATAATCACCCTTTTAAAATGACTGACTGAATTCAACAGAGGTTCAGTCAATTGATGGTACTGTACTCAAAATGAGTGTAATGGAGATCAGCTGAGTGCAGTGACTGTGTCTCAATGGTTGTTTTATAAAGAAGGTCCAGCCTTTGGTCAGTCAGTTTCCTGGCTAGAATGAAATCAGAGTAATAGAAAAGTTTATTCAGGGGAGTTTAGTTACGGTCATCATCAAGAAACAAAAGAAATATGGTCTATGTGCAAATCAGATCATCCTCACAACCAGAGTGGACATGCAAGAATGACACTGGTGAAAGAGGACACCAGGTCACCATGACTACGCTGAGGAATTTATTAAAGGCATGTGGGAAACTCCATGGTCAAGTAGAAGAAAGATTTTTGGTCTGATGAGACCTAACGCTGAAGCGACACTGAGTCAAATCCCAGACGTTACTCTGATAGGGAATTTGGGGCTGGACCAACCTGACAGAGCTGGAACAGTTTTACTAGGAAAAATGAAGTAAAACTGCAGCTGGTTGAATCCTCATTATTTTGACTCCATCCTGTGACTAAAGCCAGCGATGCATCTACTAAATACAAATACTAAACACCGACCTTCAGGAGTGAATATTTATGTAATCACATATTTGCGAGTGGTAAATGACCTCTAGGTTTTTAGCGCTTTCCCCAGTCCAGAGGAGACTTAAACACTACTTTAAGACTTGAGACAAAGGTGGTTGTAGTTCCAATTTGGGGGTTGCTGGTTCAATTCCTGCACCGTCTGTCTCAGTCGTGTCGTTGAGCAAAACAGCTCATCTAACCTGCTGCCAGTGGCGCCTTTGTCAGACTGACCGTGGCTGCTGTCCAGCAGTTTACCACCCATCAGTGACTGACTGCAGTGTGGAACCCTTCAGGCTCCTCTAGAGTTGATAAAATACTGCACAAGTACCAAGTAAAGTACTGCACAATGACAGAACATTCACATGTTGATGGTGGTAAGCTATGTTTTAGCCAATGCAAATCCAAAATATTTGTACTTATTTTGTAGAAATCAGTTCTCTATGGCAAATAGATTTTCTTGTAATTATTTTATTATTAAAGCCAAACCATGTTGATCATAACTAAAAGAAAAAAAAAGGTAAACATCAGATAGTGTGAATACTTATTAAAGGCACTCTGAATAGAGGTCATTGTAGTTATTTTTATTTGTGTAAGCTATTCTTATTCAGCTGGTATCACTGTCACTGCCTGCTCCTTACAGCATCTCTCCCAGTAGCTGCTCAGGTCCTGTTCTCATTGAAATTGGAGTGAACTGGACTTCCTTTTAAAGTCGGACTCCCACCTGGGTACGGCTCCCACACCTCTAAGTTTAACCTTAGCTCTTTTGTCCTGATTGCTTGAACACAAAAAAATATGAGTGTTTTTCAAATTGCAAGATACATGCAAAGATAAATCCTGTCAAAGGAAAACCCTGAGACTGTAGTAGCTTTGGGGGGGAGGATGGCAGAAAATTGATATGCACCTTGGACAAGTGGTAGTCTAGGTTCTCTTGCAGAATGTTGGGATATTTTCGCAATTCATGCTGCTTTTGCATGACAGAAGAACAAATTTGTTTTACTCTGCTCGCGTTAGCTGTTAGCTTGAATTTCTAAGAGAAGTTCAGCACAAGGATGCTAAGTTACTACAGACACGTTACTGACTGGAAATAACGTCTGTGCAGAGCCCCAACTCAAAAATCTTATAGCCTCCATGTATGTTTGACTAAAGGACATATCGTCTTAAGCACTTCTCTAGAACTGTTTGACACCAAGTCTACCCCATTCTGATGGAACTAGACTGAGAAGTTATTGCTAATTTGCCAGATTGATGCCAGCAGATTCAACTACTGAAAATGGCCTTGAAACACATTTGCTATTCTAGTGGACGGAACAGGACCAAAAGGTGCCTCATTGTTTAGTTAAATTGCTGACTGTCAATATGCCAATATGCCAAAACATAATTCATTTGCAAATGTTAAGTAAAAGACAGGTTTGGATATTATAATGAACTATTTCCTATTGTTCTTTTAACACGTCTGCAGCTTTGTCTGCTTCAGCCATGACATGTTTATATCATTTGAAGCTAATTCAGCATTTTTTTTTTTTTAGAAATTTACCACATTTTTTTTCTGGAGCCAGTGTTGGGATGAAGCTATATTTTAAAACCCTCGCTACTGTTGGGAACGAAAAGTGTGTTTGTATGAATGATCCCAGTTCCTGCAGGCTGCCAGCAGGGCTTTCCAGTCTGGAGTCACAGTGAGAGGAATGACAGTGAAGTTCTAAATTTGCTGATCTGTTGTAAACTTTAACAGCTCTACAGTGTAAACTAAAATATGTGTCTGGAGATCTAAATAAAGTAACATCTGTAACAAAAAACATTGTTTTCTTTGTGTGTGAAAAGATTCACTTTTTGCAGCTGTGCTGGTTCAGGACACGCAAAAAAAACTCAAAAAAATATACATTCTGGACTTAATTAAAAATGTTATGTCAAGACGTTCCACATGACTCTCTCTACTTATGCACTGTTCACGCTGTCAGTGTCTTTTTCTCCATGGTTTGAGTTTTCAGTGGTGCTTAGTAATGGAAGCATTATTAAGCAAACTGGATCATATGAAGAACCATGTTAAGAAAAGTGCAGGGAGCATACGCTGAATAACAGCTAACATGTCACAGTGGGAGGTTAAAGACAAGTTAGCATCAAGTGGTATGAAGTTTGCTCTGGTAAACCAACAGCTGCTCCATGAGAGGCTTCAGCACTGATGCAACATGTTCATTCAGCTTGATGTGATTTTATCCCTAATTTTTCCTTCTCTGGTTTTTCACTTCCCTCAACTATTTGGAGCCTTTTCAGGAGTTCCATTCTGCTTTTCACTCACATTTTAACATTCATTTAAATGGAGGTTTGCATCTTTATAAGGAGTTAAAATGTCAGCAGAGACCAGAGTCATTTGAATCAAATTAGTTTAGCTGTAATGATTTCGTCCTAATGGAAGCAGTTATACATGTTGATTTAAAAACTCAAATTCCTGGAACAATTACTCACGTATTTAGCAACATCAGGCCGGCACATAGATTTATCCTCATTTTTTTTCTCTCTATTCTTTTTTCTAACTGACCCAATGTTTGGCTGCCTGGATCCCGCCGGTACATCCGCTCTACTCACACAAACATGAACCTCTGCTCCAACGTAGGTCAGAGTGAATCACTTGGTACTAATCTGTGGGACTGACATAAAAATAAATGGCAAAAAATCTTTTTCAAAAATGGTCACACTTTTTTTTTTTTGCAAGGTTGCAGAAAGTAAAGTCTCTATTTACTTTCCATAAATACATTTACAACAAAAGCTGTAAAAACAGCCACACAGGATGGGGCAGTTTGAACATAAGTGGTGTAAAGCAGAGGGCAGGAGTGAAGGAGATATTATTTCAGACATTTTAACTTGGTCATTAAAGAGCAGCTGTAATATTTACAGCCAGAAAATCAAAAATCGTGAAAGAATTTGACGTGTAACTCACAATCATGTTTTTTTTCTACTTTTACATTTTGAAAATGAACTTTCACAGAAAGACATGTCCATATATGGATGATAAAGTATTATTTGAACCTGATTTTTGTTATGGCAATATATCACATGGCTCTGAGCTCTGGAGTGAGCACTGTTTCCCCAAAGATCCTGCTCTGCAGGAAAAGTGGACACGATTTATGAGAGTAAATAGATAAAGAAGACAAATGTTTTCACACCAAATAGTCACTTTGTTCAAAAGACTTTTGCACTATTTTAAAAAGCTCATGGCCCAAAGAAAAGGCTGCCTGGTCCCGGCGTTGAGCTGCCATGACCAGGCAGCTGAATGAGCTGTTTGTCGTTTCATGTTGGCTTTTGCTTTCAATGTCTTTTCACAGCATCTGCTGATATGAATAAAATCTCTCTAATCTAAGTGGTGGTGCATTAGCTTACCATTCATTTTTAGGAAGAAGCCACAAGAAAACTAACAGTGTAATAACGTAGCTTTCCATTTCAGAGATGGTCTTGACAACCGTATCAACAGTTATATGAACTCAAAGCTCACGAGTGATTAACAGACGTGTAAAACAAATTGGTCATTTCAACTAATTGTAAATGGGAATAAAGTAATCAGGTTAATGATGCAGATCAGAAACAAAGCAGAAAAGCCGTGGCTCTAGATATGATCAAAATAGAATATTTTTCAAATACATTTTTTGTCAGAAATGGTTCTTCACTGCTGTGGCAAATTCCAGGCCAAATAAGTTCAGCAAAGCGTTTTAACCCGTCTGCAGGCAGCTGGTGTTGCTTTCTGCCAGCTGGTTTTTGTTATAGATTCCTGAACATCAGATATTACAGTAACAGGAACCATCAGGATCACCAAGTCTGCACAAACAAATGAAGAAGAACATTTTAAAACTGATTAGGTTTTTTTCCAGTGAGTATAGTTTTGTGATAAAGTATGTACTGTTTCCTGTTTCTGCAATCACAAAACTTCACAAACAACCAGGAATAAAGGAGGTATGCTTTGTTTTCTGACGGGCAGATATCTTGTTGTCTTAATGGCAACAAACATCGCTGCAGAGGTGAGAAGTTACAAAGTGAGTTTCAGTTGAGCTGTGAACCACTTTTCAGGCAAATCGCTTTTCAGAATCCAGCCTTTGATTGGATACTTTTGTTGCATGTAATTATCCAGTAAGTCGATGCTGACTGTGATCTGATAGAATCTGTCACACTGGCTCACAATGAAACTGATTACTGAGGAGATGGGCATGGACTGTTTGTGCTGGTTGGACATTGGAAGACAAACACAATAAAGGCACAGATTCAATGACCACCCATGTGGTACGTGTGTGTGGGTGTGTGTAGGTGTGTGTCTTCAATTCAGGGTCTGTCATTTCTTTACATCTTCTCCATTCTGTATAATCCTGGCTCCCATTCGCAGGTTCTTGTTAGATCCTACCATCATCTCTCCACACTGCCATCCATCTCTATTGTCTTCATTTCTAAACCAAATTCATACGTCACGTCTGCTTCACTTACATCTCAATTCCTGTAACTCCGATTCCCCGTTTTTTGTTCTTTATCTTCTTGGATCATATTTAATCTTACAGACATTTTTATGAATCCATCTTAAAGACAACATGGGAATTCCATGAAGATGATCTGATTTTAGATTGTCTGTTTCATCTGTGAGCTGCATGGGGGCATAATTGTTGCCCCCAACACCTTCAGGCCCCTCACACATATTCAAGAATGTGTTTGAAATTCTATGAATTTTGATTCAATAGTTTCAGCATAAATTAAAAAAATGTAAATTGTTTAACATTTAACCTTAAGATTTAAAGGAGTTAAATTGAAGTTACTTCAGGAGAGTGCAAAGAATAATGCTCATATAGTTTGATTGTTTTGTTGCCATAGCTACTATCTCATGCTATACGTTTAATCTTTGAGCTTGGTTTGTTCACAAATACATCTCAGTAAATGACTGAGTGTGATCAGTAATTTGCTGCTCTTAAACTAAACCTCCTCCTTTCCCCAGATTCCATTCAGTCTACACTGAATCACTGCTAGTGGTGCTGATGTGGTGCAGGAAGAGAGGCCCCGTATTCTGGGAAACACTAAACTAAACAATAACACTGTAGATGTGCATTTATTTTTGCTGATCTGAGGCTCTATTTCTGTAGCTTTAAGCTCACTGAAGGATAGTTTGTTTCATATGTATCCTGAGTAATAAAACTTTACTATTTAATAAAGGGTGTGTTTTCCTTCACATTGCTACAGCTGTCTGTGGCCATCTCCATCTCGAACTATTGATTAACTGCATATTTTAAAAGCAATTTTCGGTTTTCCAGCTCCTCAGAACATTGGCTGGTCTCTCCCTCTCTCTCCCCCTTCAGCAGCACTGAACAGGTCGGTAGGGAGAGAGGTGAGACTCTAATTGTGTAGGACATTTACTGTAATGATTAATGTCAGCTGGACTCGCAGGGACCATGTCACTGCTCCACCTTGTTTCTATCAGGACGCAAAGGCCAGGGAGGGGACAGCAGGAGCCGCCATAATCAGCCACCAGATAAGTTTGAGAGAGAGCAGGCGAGGCTGCAGGCTGTGGCTAATCAGAGCTGACAACCCGGACAATGCAGCCACCTCCAAACAGAATAATGAACTATAAATTTGGCCTGGCGTCGGTAAAGAACTCCCACTGACTCACTGATAATCTCACAGCCCTGAAACTCCGCTTGCAGCTCTGAGCTTTTACACATTATCATGCTGTGTTTTTACCTGAGCCATTATTAGATTGTGTGTTTTGCAGGTCTTTCAAGAACATTTAAAACAAGCAAACTTTTGGTAAAGAAGATCTGTCTGCTTCTGCAGCAACGTCTGCCTGGTAGCCTTTTTTTTTACATTGCAGAACTAGAAAATCATCCATAACTTCTTGATTTACAAAAGTCTCCAGATTTCAAACAGTTTTTACAGGTAAAGTGGTCAACAGCTTAACATGCCAGTTCTATTCTAATATTCCTGCAATGCCTTCAAGGAGAAGGCCAAAAGAGGCTGCATAATGAAGTTTTGTCAGCCTACTTGCTGCAATAGTACTTCTTTGTCCTGGTTCTGCAGATAAAGGAGACGGTCACATGAAAGACACAATCAGTTGTTTGAAATTATTGGAGCTCCTTTATCTTCATCCATTTCCTCTTGGTATCTTGAAGTTTATTTTGATTTAATTAAAAAATGATCTCATGACCAAATAGCAACAGATTTTAAAAACTATCCAGGTTATGGCTAAACGAGGGAGTTATGTACGGCTATTAAGTAAATTATGAAATAATTATGGCTGTTAAAAGTTTGGAAACATCTAAATTATAAATATTTCACCAATCTTATAAAAAGTGAAGACAGGAACATCTCTTTGATGAAATCACTGCTCTCTTCTGGCTTCTTCAGCACCTTGCTCTGATCTTGTGCAGCAGTGCTCTGTGTGTGTTAGAGACACTGATTCACTGCCAGGACAATAGATTCAACTGATAGTCCCACCTTCAAGCCCAGCAGCTGATAACACTGATACTGATAATACTCTAAACAAGTCTCAGCAAAACTACAAGTTCTCTAAATATACAAAAAAAAGACTTATTCAGCCACTGATTATACCTTCAGAAACTCATAAAAATATTCTGCGGTACAGATGACAAATTGCATTTTTCATTTTCCCCTTTCCCGTCCTTTGTAGTAAATGTCACCTTTAAACAAAACAAGCCTGTCCTGAAGCAAAGGCGGCATTATGATAAAGTTGACCTTGATGTATATAGACAAAGAGGATAAAAAATGAGGAAGGCAACCAGGAAGATGAAAAAGAACAAATAAAGGGAAAATGAAAGAGGAGTGTTTCTGCTCCACATTTATCCGTGCAGTTAATAGCAATAAACGCCTCCTGTGGCCCCTGCAAGCCAAAGACTTTCTTGTTTCCTTGAATAATGATTGTTGTTAGTGGAGCGTGTCAGTACTTCCTTGCATGCGAAGACTTGCAACTCTGATCAATGACCAGCTAAAAAAAAGGAAAAATACTGACACACTGAGCTGATTCATTTCACACAAACATGCAATGACCTTTTTGATGTAAACAGAAATGTGTCGGTTCCAACAAGATGTATGAATAGAAATGCTGCTGTTTGTTCTGCATTGTTCTTTCAGATTTAGAGTAAATGGTTTATTAGTGTCTGGACCGTGAGAGGAAGTCAGAGTACCCAGAGAGAAGCCGAGCATGCACTGGGAGAACATTAACCTGAATGCAGGACCTTCTTGCTGCAGGGCAACAGCACTAATAACTGTGCCACTGTGCAGCCCAACATGCAATAAATGACACATTAGAGGAGAACATTTTTAAAGAAATATATGTCCAGTCTGGACACATGGCCTTTAAAGGTCACGTCTTTCTTTGCTGTTCCATCTCCTAGCAACCTAGGGAGAATTTGGAGAGGCCAATTAACCTGACAGTCATGTTTTTGGACTGTGGGAGGAAGCCGGAGTACCCAGAGAGAACCCACGCATGCACAGGGAGAACATGCAAACTCCATGCAGAAAGACCGGGGCCGGGAATCGAACCCAGAACCTTCTTGCTGCAAGGCAAGAAGGTTCATATTAAGATGATAAAACTGTGATTAATTGGAAACACATTATTAAATATTTAAGGAATGTTCTATGTGGCGTCCTGATACAAAAACAAAAAGCTGTTCAACACTGAAGAGAAAACAAACAACTATCAAAACCGCAACTATAGTTAAAGATTTATTTCCAAATACACATTACAACATACTGTAATACACTTTACTAAATGTGTTTAGGTGCAGGTATCCTCATCATGCCTGGGAGTAAAGGAACATTTTGTCTTTGCTATCACTATAGCAACAAGTCAGTGGTTGGGGAAGGGGGTTAATTATGAAACAACAGACAGAGGGGAGGGCAGAGGAACACAGAGGCATGCAGCAATAAATAAGAGCAAAGCGGCTGTTTAAACAAGCTAATTCTGCTGCCTCTGCCTCATTAATTCTCACTTTGATGCTTAGTTCGCCCATCTGTTGGCACCGTAGTCTGTGTTCCTCACACTGTAATGTGCCAATCAGAGAGCCAATCATAGACAGCAGCTCCAGTGAGGAGAAAAAAATCACTCAGACACAAGATGCTGGTCTGTTGAAGGAATTATTTTAAGGCTCCTGAAGGGAAGATGTTTGTCCTGTTTGGGACAAACCTTTTAGTTTTTTTTTTCATTTCATCTCAGCTCAAAAAATGTTCCAGATTGTTAAGAATACGTTTAGGCAGCCTTTCAAAAAGCCTGCAGTAAACACTCCAAGGTAGGAGAAGGTTTTCTAAATTCACCAGCCCCACTGCTCGTACCCCAAAAACTTTTTTTATTGTCCAAAAAAGCAAATTGACTTCAGAGAGCTTAGAAACTCTAGGAATACAAAGTCAAATGAAAAGCTTCCAATTAGTGAGCTTGAAACACTGAAGTAGGACCTGAACCTGTAAATGTTTTGAGAAGTGGAACTAGAAATGGATCCATTACATGTTGATCCTTTGTTCCATTCAATGATTTGTTCAACTTGGAACAATTTCAACGCTAACACTGATTTCAGTATGAACAACATTAATTCTCACTTTGATTAATTCTCATTCATCTTTATTTTTGAAAAGATGAATGATTCTCTAATGTACGTATCTTGTCATTTTGGAACTTAGCAAATAGGAATAACCTTGGTAACTCTTAGTGACTTAAAACAAAAGAAGTTTGGTCTGATTCAAATTCAGACAGTGATACAAAATGTATGAATCTTTTTCTTTGGTGTTTGCAAGATTCCTGTTTTAATTGTTCTGTTTTCAAACATCTATATAAACTGAAAATTAAAAAAATATATATGTTTGTTTTTGTCCTAGTCAGCTCACAGTTACAGACGTGTCTGTCTCTGCATCATGGATAAATACGACAGAAGGATTTCATGGGGTCAGGCCAAGGTGGTTTTAGGGTTTCAGGGTTTTCAGGGTTACAGGGATTCAGGGTTTCAGAGTTTTCAGGGTTTTTAGGGTTTCCTCCAGAAGCCTTGCTAAGCCTGGTGGTCAGGGCGCCAGGGTGGTCCAGCTTGGAAGTTGAAGATACCTGAAGACATGAGTCTGGAGTTTGGCATAGAGAAGCATTTCATTTTTAGAATGATTAAAAAGTTAACCTTTAAATAAAGAGGGGATGATGTGGACTATGTTCCCTGTTTTTAATGCATTTCACTTTTTCTTAAATAACTCTGACATAGAGCCTTAAAGGCACAAAAACACAAATTGCACCGGAATATCTGCAAATGGGTGCTGCTAAAATGTCTCTACAAATTCTTCCTTCTCTTTCTGCTAGCTATACACACTATTATATCCGTCCTCGGGGCTCGGCGTATGCTGCATCACTGCTCAGTTCTCAGTCTATTTCAGGAACATCAGCATCATGTTACTGTGCTTTCTTTCTGAACAGCAGTGATCAGTGGAATGCAGGCTAGTAAAATATCCCTGCAGGATTCAGTTCTGATCACACTGATCGTCTCTGGAGAGGCTCAAAGTGAGTCATGGCCACTGACGCCATGTCAGAGGATCTTAATATAGTTTGGAGTTTAATTTCACAGTGATTACATGGTTGCATTTCTAACAGTATGTTCAACATATACACATACAAAAATACACACAGTCTACCAGTACAATGCCAATACGTAAAAATGTTTTCAGGTCTCAGATACAAAAAACGTACAGATTGATGTTCCTGATGTACCTCTGATGAACATTATTTAAGGATTTATTTTCCATCAGCAAACACCATTTTTCATTTGTTCAGCTTAGAGTTGCAGGGGCTTCATATAGCAATGACTCTACATGTTTTTGTAAAATAAATATGTTTCCACTATCTTACTACTGTTGATCGGAGGGGGGCCATATTGAAACATGAAGTCAGCTGAACAAGTCCTAACTGAGGATAATCAGAGTTGCTGCCAGTTTCCCAATGTGGAATCTGACTTTGCTTAAGCTTCACCAGATAAATGGTGGCCCCCAAGCGATGGGTGATCAAGCTGCAGGTTCCTGCAGGTTGCTGCAGGTGTCTGCACATTGCTGCAGGTTGCTGCAGGTCGTTGCAGGCTGTTGCAGGCTGCTGCAGGTTGTTGCATGCTGCTGCAGATCGTTGCAGGCTGTTGCAGGCTGCTGCAGGCTGCTGGAGGCTTTTGCAGCTGTTGCAGGCTTCACTCACCCTGAAGGACAATATCAGTAGAGACTGTCCAACTAGGTGCAGTAGAACAGTTTAAAACCTGGCTGGTTAAAGTCCTGTCTGCCTGACAGATTCCAGTTTGTTCATGTTCATGATAAATCTTCTTCACACTCCGAGGTTACTTGTGGAGTACCACATATCTCTGTGCTTGAAACAATTATTTTTACGCATCACTTCCAATTGTGAAAATCATCAGACACCAGGAAACAAATTGTCACTGATGATAATCAGTTATATCCTTCCATAAATCCTGGTGAATCCTATCCAATTGGCAGTTCAGAGACTGGAAAAGTGTCTAGGGAAAAACAATCACTACTGACTGCCCGAAGAGACACGCCCAATATTATGCCTCAAATCTTAATTTGCAGAAGAAAATTCAGAAAGTAACATGAAACTGATGTACGGGAAAATCCACAGAGAACATTCTGGTTATATAGCTGAACTGTTAAATCAAGTATGACTTGTGCTCTGTGCTGCAGGAAGCTTGTTTTATACAAACCATCCCGGCTACGATTAATGCTGCAGACAAAGAGCTGGGCACACTGTGAACTAAGACTACAGTCACTCCCAAGGGATGCATCCTTTACCTCAGGCTGAACACACACAGGCGACAAACACACACGTTCCTCAGTGGTCACAACCTTTGCTGAAAAGTGGACAGTTAGTACAGCTAAAATCCTGAGAAAGACATTCAATAAACAGCCCAAGCTCTCCCCATTATCCCTCTGCCAAGAGATGCTGTTTCTCCAAGCACTATTTACATGTTGTAATTTGTCAGCAACATTAACACGTCTCACAATAGGAATTGAACGCGCTGTGAATGCGAGAGCAGGGCAGGAAGAGAAACCGTTTGAGCGCAGGCTCACAGGAAAACTGATTTACAGACACAATCAGATGGTGGAGAACAACAAATGCGGAAACATCAACGCATATAAAACCCCATGACTTCATGATGTGTGTCGTAAAATTATACAACACTTCATCTACTCACTACATGTCCCCCTGTTTTCACTCTGATTGGTCAGTGTCCATCTAGTGACACTGCTCTATACTGCTTTGAGGCGCTGAAAGGCAGGTAGCAACAGAAAAGACCTCAGTCTGCAGACTGTATGTCTCTATTACTACATGTTGTATTTGTTCATATGGGCAGATTTTGTGCTACCAGAAACTGAATTAGACAAAGTTCAGTGAACGCCACCTTCGTTATCATTACGGGGTGAGAAGCGACTGAATAAGTTCAATCCAAACTGCTTGTATAAATGCTTTTAAGAGCCAAATCTGAACTAGCACAACTTTAAATCTGGTTTGGTTTGGAAATGACTGTCTCTAAATTGAAACTGAATTGAGTATTTTGAAATTGTTTGCATTTTCTTTATAACTGTATTTCATTTAAGTGAAAATGCACCTTATGAATTTCAGTTTTTAAAGTCAATCTTCTGGATCCTCAAGAAATCCACAGAGTAATCAAGCGAAGGCTGACAGAGCTGCATTGCATCTTCCTCTTACAGTTATTCATAATCTCAGAGTTTGGCTGCTGGTTATTTGATACAAAAAAGTCCAGATAAAATTTGTTACAGTATGTTGCCATAGAGAGGTGACAGAAAGAGCAGGAGCTTTAAAAGAGACAGAGGCTCAATTTCCAGGTGTTAAATTACAAAGTCAAATTTCTTTTAAGTCATATTTCATATTAGCTTGATAAAAACCAACCCCTTGTCCTATTTGCTGTTTATGTTAATTCAGTATTTGGGACTGTGATCAACAGGGCTTGGTTCACTTCCTCCTTTGCCATTGCTAAAACTGTAAGCAGACTATAAACTTAAAGCAGCGCAGAAAACCAAAATCATCGTTCACAACCACCCTTTCTGTTTGGTCAATAGAAAATCTGGCAGAGGATCCAAGCAAAGGAAAGCGTCCCGATTGTTTTATAAGCGAGAGTTATTTTGAGCAGAGATGCGGCTAATTTGATATGTATAGCTTTTTCCTAACAACTGAAGGTAACACAGCTACTTGGTTGTTTTATAATATGGCACTATGTGCATGGAGAATACATAATACTGCCTCTTTTACAGTGCAGGCAATTTCCGGTAACCTTCATTGAATTAATCAATTACCTGCATATATATATGTATATATATATGTCAACAATGTCAGAAACATTCTAAGTATTTTCAATACAGAATTTACGGTATGTTTATGCACTTAATGAACATTTGAAAATAATCTATATTTAGCTATATTTAGCATGTGTGTGGTACATAGTGATAAATTACTACACTCAAAAATATTTTCTTTTCTCTCTGCTCTACATCATAGATGCAGCAACTGCTTAAATTGAGTTGGTAAAGCAGACAATGAGAAGTAATTACATTAATTTGAATAGTTTGCGGATTACCTGCCTACTTTAAATTTGAATATAGCTCAGATTGTTTGAGTTTTTAGTTTCCCAATTGCATTCTTACCAAGGTAAGTGGTGGGATTTGCTCAACCAGAAATAATTTGATTTGCATGTGCTTCAGCTCAAGGAGATAGAGAGAGGTAGCTTTGGCACACATGACCTGATTCCAGTGGCTGACAACCTTCAAATGAATTTCATCTCATGTCACATTTACTTTTGGTGTCCTTCACAGAGCAGAAAGGTCTGTAGTAGAAAATCAACAGTTAGGGTCACATCACCTCATTTCCCTATTTATTGATCAGGAAGAGCATGAGAGTCTTGCATAACACAATACACTGTTGCACATGCAGAATCTCATTCAAGCACACAGATAAAATATGCAAAACCTCAAATGTGGACAGGTGTAAAGCAGACAATTTATTGTTGCATCAAAACTACAATTTGCTTTAAATACATGAGTATTGTGTTTATTAAGTTAAAGTATGTACTATGGAATAATAGAAATTTTGTTTCATTTAAGCCAGCAAAGGTTTAGTCTATATAATCTGTGTGGGTTACACATTGTTGCATTGTCTGCTGTAGAAAACTAACAAGTTTTGCAGAACAGTAAATGCTACAGCAAAAACTGCCAGCTCTGCAGAGATTGTAAACAAAAATAGCTTCATTTTATTTCCAGAACAGTAAAAGTGATGCTTGTGTGACTGATCACCTCCACTTTTTATTTACTTCACAATCTGCCAGTTTGCTTGTAGGGTTGGGATTGACCATGTATCACTTAGATACAATAGTATGGTTGGTGAAAACTTGTAAATAACCTTTGTCTTAGATAAAACAAACAAAAAGACATTGAACATGTGGTCTAAGCAATTGTCTTGTCTTGAGCAATTGTTTGGTCAATGGGAGAGTCAATCTTTCTATAATCAACTTTTCTGTTCATTACATCATCTTATAATGTTATTCCCTTATCAAACAAAACATAAGCAGTGTTGCTTTGATTGTTTTTGCATGCTTGACAAGTTCTTTAATCTCCATGGCAACCATTCAGCTGTGCTAAACACCTGGGTGGACCTGGCGCCGCCTTCAAAGCGCAGCTCCTCCTGGATGCTGTAGATTCCAAGCTTCTGCATCACAGAGCAGCCCTCAGCTCCTTTAGACTAGTCAGCAACAATCAGCAAACATCTGGTGGACTGCACATCTGCTGAGCTCATTGTAGGAGCTAATTCTCAGAATAACGTGGGTAAAAAACTTTGTTAAAGGGTTAATGGAGGAACCATGTTATGATGACAGAGGTCCAATTTCAAGCCACTAAATTAACAAATCAAATATAATCACGTTTGACATATGCAACATTTTATATCAACTGGAGATAGCTTTGCTACTTGATTGTGCTATAAAATGCCACTCTATGCCTGGAAAATAATAACGCCATCTCTTTAAGCCATTTTCTATTTTCTAATCAAATATAAACATCTGCTGCAAGAAATAAATGCATCAGCAGTAAAAAAAGAGGCAGTGGAGCTGTGCCATTCACACTCTTGACATTTAAAATGATTTGTCATGGAGGAGTTATAAGCGGAAATGGGATGGAAATTCTAGTCCAAGCACATCATCCAAACACACTTCATATGTGTAAATGATGAGCTGTAAAACATAGGACCAAATTTGACATAGTTGGCCCAGTAATAGTTTCTTCAGGAGGACTGTCAGATGTTTGCAGTGATGCAAACTGGCAAGATGTTATGTTGTCACCTGTGTTTGTGGCCCTGGCTGTCATACTCATGTCCATATAGGACTTATTTTTGCTGTGCATATGGGTGAAATAAGTGACAGCAGTCATATCAACACAGTTGAAGCACTTCAGTGCTGCTTCGCCGCCTCTGCTAATATTCTGAAGAAAAAGATGTCGGTTATTTTTCCTGCCACTGGAGAGAAAGTTGCGTGTCTGATTTGCAGTTCATCTCCTGAGGCTGGAGCCGCTGACAAAGTGAGGAACATTACTGTGTATAGCGGTCATGCCCCACTTTGCTGCAGATGTGTATTTACCATACTCTGTTACAGGCAAAGTGAAGTTGTGTTCCAGTTTTCACTAACCAGTATGTGGCAGATTCACTGTGAGCCATCACTCCATACAGAACCCACTGCTGTCCGGCTTTTACACAGTGGCAAATGGCAACTTCACACGAATGTTAATAAGTAGCATCTGCAAACAGATGCTGTTTTATTAAGTAGTTGTTATTCCTGTCATTATTAAACTTTGATATCAATAATTAATCTTGAAATCAAGATTAATTATTAATAATTAATCCAGTAATACTTACTGGAATTACCATGTCCAGTAGGTATAAAACTTCTTGGCATAGAATAAGCAATAAACTGGTTGGCCGGTGTCCCAGCACAGAGTATCCTTCCTCAGGATCTCTGCTGAGGAGAAGTGGCCACAGCAATAGACCTCTGCAGGCAGACACAGCAATAGACCTCTGCAGGCAGACACAGCAATAGACCTCTGCATGCAGACACAGCAATAGACCTCTGCAGCAGACACAGCAATAGACCTCTGCAGCAGACACAGCAATAGACCTCTGCCTGCAGACACAGCAATAGACCTCTGCAGGCAGACACAGCAATAGACCTCTGCAGCAGACACAGCAATAGACCTCTGCACGCAGACACAGCAATAGACCTCTCCAGTCTGTAACGGAATGCTGAAAATTGAGGAACTTTTCAGGAAAATTCTCCAGAACGTTTCTTGAAGACTTTGTGGAAGTTCTTCAGTGAACTCTTGAGAGGTTCTGAAACAAATCTTCTTCATGCAGGTTAGAAGAAAAAGGTTCAATAAAATAATGTCAATTAGGACTATTAAAGTCAAGGATAATGATGACATGAAAGAATATTTAATCATAATTTTGCATTCCAGGTTATGAAATACAGTTATAATTGCTTAGTTTACTTCCAGGTCAACATTTAGGCTAAATAAAATATTGTCTAGCTGTAGCCTAGCAACATTCTGCTGTTGTATTGTCATAAACTAATAGTTTAGTCGTATATTCGTAAAACAGTAGTTTAGTTGATTTTGCATGAAAAAAAATTCAGATTACATAATTTACACATTGAGCAATACACAGTAAGCCCAACAGAGAATAAACCTTCATAGAGGCAAATAATGTGGTGAACAAAGAGATCTGGTATGATGTACACAACTAACATGTTTCACAATGAGGTTTAATTCCTCATTGTGCCTTCATGTTGTATTTTCAGGTTGTTTGGTTGTTTTTACGCCTCTCTGTGTTTCAGATGTTGTTCTTGGGGTAATAACATTAAAAATAAACGAACCTAGCAATGCTCCTGTTGATCTTTGTTTCTCATCAGTAGTCAATGAGAGAACACTGAATTCTAAGCAGACGGGACGCCATTCAGCATCGCCACATTAACTGCAGAATACCTGTGAAAACAGATGCAGGCACTCAGTGGACCTGAAAATGTTCCCAAATATTAATTTCCTGAGTCTCAAAGGTATCAGCTGTCCTCATCTTTCTGAGGATCACATATTCACAGAAGAGGTTGGGAGCAAATACACACCAAAAGCAGCACATTTTGGTCCTGTGCAGCAGCTGGACTCTGTCCGTTATCTCTGGTCAGTTTCTTCTTCCTGTTGGGAATTCTTTGTTTTGAAGTCATTATTTCACTCCATTATTTTATTATTCCACCATTTTTTCCAGTCTTCCAGTGTTAAGTTCAGCCATTTCGGGTCGTGCTATAGATCTAAATTCTAGAGAAAATGCATCTTTGAACCATTAATTTGATAAAGCGTTGGATGACTAAGCAATCTGTATTGCTCCATTTGTTATTTGTTAAAACAGTCAGAGACGAAGAGCCAACCTTTTCTAAATAAAATACATTTCTCTTTGAAAGTCTGAAATGTAAGGGCCAACCTTAATTTAAACCTATGAAACATTACAAATCTGGAACCCTCAGCAGTTATTAACAGGTTCCAGACCCAACCCAGCAGATCCGCTCCTGGCCCCGGCTCCTGTTCCCCCTCTCCTAGCCCCCCCTCCTGCCCCCCCCCTCCTGGCCCCCGGCTCCTGGCCCCCCCTCCTGGCCTCCCCTGCCCCAGCCCCACCCCTGGTTATGTACTCCCCTCTCCTCCCTGGTGTTTCCTGGTTTCTTTGCCTGTCGACTGAGTTGGGAATTTGCAAGATGGTGTTCACTCTATAACAATGTTTGTGTTATAATGAATTTCACCTATATGTAGCCGCACAAATCCAGCCTGCACCGCCCCTCCTCCATGGCTCTCTTTCCCCCATCCCACCAGTTTGGCCTGGCCGGGGGTCATCGCAGGTTGACCAAGAGTTGTGAATTAGCAGGACAGTGCCTACTCCTTCAAGGTTTAGCAGTTATAGTGCACTGTCCCCCTTTCTACTGCATGCACAGTTTCCCCAGCAGGAACAGACGTGTTAAATTTCAGAAGAATGGATTCCTGGCTAAGACTCAGGTTCCACTAACTCATCATAAGCACGTTTGCAAGGTGGATGTCTCTCCCTAACAGAGATATTTGTAACCTCAGACTCTGGACTCTCAGCTGTTACATGTGTGTTATGTCAGGTTCTGGATGTCAGGCTGTACTGTCACCCTCAGTGTATTACTGACTCAAACAGGAACATGCTCCGTCACACATCTTAAACATCTTAAAGTTACTGATGATAGGGATGCTTGTCAGTTTATTATGTCTGCTGTTATTTTTTGTGATATGCCTATGGGAATATTATTCAGTGAATATTTATAGAGTCTGATAGAGGGGTTGCTTTAGTTTTTCCAAATGCCTTGAAATCGGGCCTCTGTCTCTTTAAGAAACTCCTGCTGTGTTTATCACTCTGCCTCATTACAACAAGGCTCCTCTATAATGAACTACTTCTCATTATAGGAGCAAACCCCACTGGGTGCTAATGACTACTGGCTAGTCTGAAGGAGCAGAGTAGTGGAGTCACCAGGGAGGGCTGCTCTGTGAGGTCAGGAAGTACTTTTGGCAATATAGCGTATGTTAGCCGGGTGCTTTCCAATGCAATTTTGCTTGACTCTCATGAAGCGGATAAGATTCTGCTTGATGAATGTCCAGGTTTCTCCCAGATGGATTCCTCCAGCAGATTTTCTAACGGGCCAATCAGCAAATAGAAGGAGAAGTTGTGTCCTGTTTTCTGTCCTGTTTTAGCAGTGGTAGCAGACAACGTGTTGGCCACGTTTCCAAATATAATGTTAACAGCCACTTTGTTAGCTGTTAGGGTCTGATAAAGGGTTGCTTTAGTTTTTATAAATGTACAGTTTCATCCTTCGCCGCAGGATGATTGTTTACAGTACAGACAATTTCCAATAAGCATCACAGTGTCAAATTTCCACATTACATATACATATATCATGGACAAACATTAGCTATAGGGCAACATGTAAAACCTCAACAGAGTTCATACCTCCAGGAAACAATCGTTTGTCAACAGGCAGGAGTCCAGACACTCTGGATGAAGCAAAGAATGAGGGTCTGGTTTATACCAGGCTGCACATTCTGCAGCTCACAGGAGTAGCTTTGACTGTTCAGAAACTTTTTCATGAGCAGAAGGAAAAAGTTTCTAAATGCTCCTGACAGATGACATTTTCTTTCCTGCTAACTACTCTGTTAATTTTCATGATCACATCAGTCAGTCATGCTGTACCTTTTCCATATTGGGAGTCATTTTCTCTTCTTGGTCGTTGGTTCTTCTCTCCTCTTTTCTTTGGTTCCATTCTGCTGTCCCTTCAGTTTTGCTGGCTTTTAGATTCCTGTCAAGCTGTAATCATCACTGTCAGGTACAGCATGTCATTCTGCCCCACACTGGGTAATGAAACACATGCCGGTACACAGCACACACATGCACTACTTCTGATGCCAAACCGAGATGCCATGCTGGTGTAGAAATGGCAGCCATCACTCTGATAGCAGCTCAGTGAAACACAATCAGTGTGGACTCCCTCCTCACTATGTCTCTTTTTGCAAAAAATATTTGTTTTGTTGCAGTTTTGGAGCTGAACTAACTCTTCAGACAGAACACCAGCAAGGAATGCAATGGGAATGCAGAGCTCAGCAATTTCCTTCAATCCATCCATCTATTTTTTGACACACTTGTTCCTTAGCTGCTGGTGCCTATCTCCAGCTAACTTTCCGGGTGAAGGGGGGGTCACCCCTGCACAGATCGCCAGTCTCTTGCCGGGCAACACAGAGACAAACAGGACAAACAACCATGCACACACACACTCACACCTAGGGAGAATTTAGAGAACCCAATTAACCTGACAGTCATGTTTTTGGACTGTGGGAGGAAGCCGGAGTACCCGGAGAGAACCCACGCATGCACAGGGAGAACATGCAATATCCATGCAGAAAGACCGGGGCCGGGAATCGAACCCAGAACCTTCTTGCTGCAAGGCAACAGCTCTACCAACTGCGCCACTGGGCAGCCCCTTCCTCCCTCCCAATCCCATGTGTTACCATGGGATTAGTGGTAGGGTTAAACCAGTTTAAAAAAAGCCCAAAAGACCAATTACTTGATGTGAAATAATGTGAAGGCTTTTATTTTGAAATTTTCAGTGTGCTTTATTTTAAATTACCACACTAATTCAATGTGTAACAGTGATTTGGTTAATCCAGCCATATAATGCCCAAAACAGCAAGTAGTTCTAAATGCCAGCTCAGTCCTCCTCTGTAGTAACTGAAAGTTCCGCCATGTTGTAGTTCTAACCTTCAGTCATTGTAGTTCTAAAGAGCAGCTCAACTGTCATGTGAGTCAGACACAGAGTTAGAGACAGAATTCTGTGTGAAGCAGTTAGTCTGTCTAACTGCTTCACACAAACCTGAGAGAAAAAGATAATAAAGGCCTGAGAGAAATATCCAGGCTTTCAGTCAGTTACATTCTGTGTTTCAGCAGTCGGAAATTTCGCTCGTTCGGACACGCAACGATACAAGCCGCATTAACAGTGCTGGAAGAAAATAAAGAAAGAAAGAAAAAAGAAATAAAGAGACATTCTTTTGGGTGTAGAACAATAGGTGCCTGCCGTGCCTTGCATGGAGGCAGTGTCTGGCTTGCAAAGCAAGTCAGTCACTGCTCTCCCAATGCATTGATACGGGCAGGCCCCAAAAATACAATGAAAAGAAATATCAGTTATTTGCAATTCTGTTAAATCCAAATTAAGGCATCAGTTTGTCGATCTAAGAACACAGTGTAATGCTGATCACATTTTACAGTCTCTTAAAAACTTGTCTGACTGCAGAGAAAGCGCTCTGCAGTCGTAGCGGAAATGTTTTATCGAGCATGTCAAAAAAACTGCAATAACTGCATGTAAATGCCAGTACGGGAGTAAACATTATTTGATTTTGTTGTTTGTTTAACAGCAGAATGGACATTTTGTTTGCACATTAGTTTTTTGTAACGTTTTAAATTTATTTAAATGAGCCAGAGATGAATTGTGGGCAGGTCCTGTTGAGCATGTGATGTCACATAGTCTGACTTGTCATCAGGCGCTTTTGGATGTTTTCTCAGTAAGAGACGAGTTCCTAACAGAATTCATCCATTTGAAGAGTAAGACGTCAGAGATATTTCACCGTTTTTCATTTCAAGAAATTTAATCGACCTTCAGTTTTTTAAGTTTTTATTTAGAAAATTGTGAGGCAAAGAAAAAAAGTGTCATTTTGTGCTAGAGTTTTTTGTAGGAATTGTGCCAGCGATGTTGCAAATAGTTTAAGCAAGACAAGTTGTTAGTAATCAGTTTTTAGCTCAGCATCAAATCATTTTAGTAACTTTTTTTGTAAACATGAAATCACAAATAGTATTTGCATATTTTTGCATATTTGCAAACTTCATTGAGTGTTGAAATCGCAGAAAATTATTAAGGAAAAATTGTTAAAAAAAATTGTTCTTCCTTCAAGTTTTATAGATGGTTTATAATTTTCACACATGAAATAATAGATTGATATGATAGGTAACTAAATGATGATTTAAATGAAGTTTCAGATATATTACATCATTAAATTTACAGTGTTTACTCTGAAAGTGACTTACTGTAAAGGTGTGTTGTACATTTTAGACATGCTTTGTGCCAGTCACCGACCACCTTTCCATGTCTTTGTGTTTTTTTTACAGTCATGCTAAGAAGAAGAAAACAATTGAGAACAAATGGATATTATGACAATAATGGACAACCGGTTATTTCATACTGGGAGACACCTGTCAGGTATATTAAATCAAAATTATTTTAGCTCCTATGTTTTATACGGTCCTCTATGGAGCCCCTAAGGGGACATGGAGAAAAAAAAAGAAAGAAATCCTGACTTACTTTCTGGAGATCTCAAGATCCCGACTCTCTCCATACGCATGCGCAGGCCCCAATTAAAAAGTTAATGGCAGTAGCTGTTCCTTTTCAAATCTATAGGATGAGAAAGAAAACTGTCAGTTACAGTACAGCCTCTGGCTCTCATGACACGGTTCAACACTGAGAAACAGGACTAAGTGCATCATCTGCAAAGACAGAACAGGAAGTTCTTGTCAGCAGTAACTCAGCTGATTTCCCCTGAAGGAAGGTGTCAAAGCTTAGCAGAACACCAGACCACAAGAACACTGGTTCAAGTTTCTGGGTCAGTGAAAACTGTTACCGATTATTTTCATAGTTTCAATATTTAAAATGTTGTTTGGGCAATGAGTTCAGTTTCCAGGACTTTAATATGGTGCAGCACGATCTTTTACAAGTTCTAAAAATCTCAGACATCAGCAAGGATTAACAGACAAGTTGATTGCGGTGTCATATTCCTCACATATACATTAATTTGTTAATGAAGAGAAGATTGAAAAGGGCTGATGCACAGTCAGGGAACTTTTTTTGGGATGTCCACACAGTTGCATTTTTCCATTGAGCCCTGCTCATGTTCAGCTTAAATGGAGAGTCCTCTGATGGTATCTTATTAAAACACATTACCTGAACAATCCCCGTCCCCCCAAACCCATTTCATTCAGCAGTGCTCAGAATTTCTGATGGCAAATCTGTTCTCATTATACTGTTTCTCACAACCCTCCTCTTTATCTGCCCTACCCTGGTTTCTTCATCCTCCCTGCTTTTCTCCTCCCCTCAGGTGGAAATAGTAATTGCTACAATTTAACTGCTACTGTGTTGGATCTCACGCTTATCCTCTCCAGTCACTCGCTTATAAAAGAGATGAAAATAGAATGCATCTCCCATGAAAGATGCAGTTGAAAGTGTGTGTGCGTGTGTGTGTGTGTCTTGACAATTGGGAATTACTTGCTCGGTCTGGTCTGATTTTTTTTTTTTATAATTCAATTATTGCCAATGTTGTGGTGAAACTGCAGGCTGAAACACACAAATCACTCCAGTCCTAAGCCAATTCCTCCCCATTTACCCACAGTGACTTACACAGACATGGAATCATGTCTGTGCTGCTGTTTATTAGATTCTCCTCTGTGGCCCTTGGCGAGTCCCTGCAGAGGGAGCTGATGAAGAAGTGAACTGGACATCTCTTCCATAATGCAGAGAGGGAAGATGATTTAGAAGAGATATTTCGCTCTTTAGCAAGTTGACCCAGTTTCCTGAGGTTTTAATGAAATGTCATTGAAATGTTTACAGTTCTTAAGTCTTGTTATATTTATCATTTTAAAGGAAATGACTTAGGGAAGAATCAAGTTTTTTATCTACAGAGGTTACATTTTTATAAATAATTGTTGCATGTACAAACGTTACCCAAACAGGTATATTTTTGATTAATTACATTTTCCCTTCTCGTTTCAAAATTTCTCTGCAAGTCACAAATACCTGCATTAAACAATTGCCATTAATTAATGCCTGCAGTTAATTAATGCAGGCCTTTTTTTAACTGCTGTGTATTGGTTGCACTGCAGCCATCATTCCATCAGATCAGCAGCATCTCTAATTGACGTAAAGGTTAGCCAAGCCAGTCGTACAGCTCTGGTGTTTGCTTTATATCTTCCTCTTCACACTTAAAAGTGTAAAACGACATGCAGAACTTTTCCATGAGGCTTCTGTGTAAAAACGCTGCAGACCAACAATCTCTGTGTCCTAAAATCAGACCTTCAAAGATTTTTGAGTGTCTGAAAAATGAGTTACACCACAGTAATCATGGAACAAACCTGAATAGACCGAGTGAATTGAGTTGAAACAACAAAATTAATAACTAATGTTGAAGATTGTTTATAAAAGTTATTTCAACATAAAACCTCTGCCTGGTATTAAAGCTACAGAAATAAAATATGTGAAAGACTTAAGCCAAAGTGTATTTGAAGAAGGAAATGTTACAAACTTTTACACTAATTCACATTCAGTTTTATAATAAATTACATGCAGTTTATTTATATAGCACATTTTCAGCAACAAGGCAATACAAAATGATTTACAGGAATTAAACAAACCAAAGGAAAGAGCAAAGCAAGAAAAATAATCTAATGTTGATCTAGACTATATAAACTCGGTGCTCCTGTTCAGGGCTGCTCAGTTTCCTCTGGTCTAATTTAAGGAAAGTAATGTGTGTCACTTTTTAGAAGGACACATTTTGGACTCATCTCTTCCTTAAGCTAGTTGTGCTTTGAGAGTTTGAACTGTTGCAGATAATCTGCTTCCATTTATTTCCATAACAATCTTCTGAAGGACTGCAGATTTCGACTCTGGTAGTGGGAGTCGTAGTGACGAGGCACCCAGGCAGTTAGCACTGGCCCCATTCACTCCATTACCACTCTAACACCAATGTTGACTGAAATGTCATGTAGGTGCTGACCTTTCACAAGAAAGTAGCTTTGGTGTTTCTTCAATCAGGATTAGCTTCCGATGCCGTCTTCCTCTGTAAACCACACAGCAGCTTTCACAGAAGGAAGGAGCAGTTAACCCCTTCAGAACAAAGCAGCTTAATTATCTCTCATTTCTTTTCCCTTCCATAATTCAGCAATTCATTGATAAGGTTAAGGCAGAATCCAGATGTCTGTATTGCAGAACTTTCCCAGGTTCAGTTTGCACCTGAGGCAAAGTGCAGATCATGGCATTTTTGCTGCAAAGCCAAAGAAGGAAAATGAATACAGTGCCGGGAGAGATATGAGAGCAGAAAAAGAGCCATGAGAAAGATTTCATATCTTCCCTCTCCTGTGCTGGAGTGCACACTGCTAAAAAAGAACTATATTTATTCACAATGATCTATTCAGAAACTCAATTTTAACTCAATTAAAGCTTCTCTCCCTGTCGGTCATGCCTTTGTTGCAGTAATTGTCAGACTCTGCTTCTCAGACTTGAGTTCTTTGAACATGAATCGTGCTGGAGCTCAAACCTTCAGCAGAGCGAGGGGGAACATTTTAATTCAGCCACACAAGAGCGGAGAAAAAAACCATGACAGAGAAGCAGGTAGGAGTGGGTTTGAGAGCCTGGAGCAAGCTGTGCCAAACAGACACACAAACACCCCCCCCCCCCCCCCCCCACACACACACACACACATAGTGGCAGAGTAAAGTGAATCTGTGCAAATTGTTGAGCTAATGAATTTCTGAATTCCAGCCCTGGCTCCTGTGAAGGTAATGCGCTTATTTTGGCATGAGCTCATAGAAGAAAAGGAAAATGAACAAAATCACACACACACACACACACCCCCACACCCCACCCCCACACACACACACACTCGCAGGCATGAAGAGTGCAGTGATCTAAGCCAAATGGTCTCCTGCTGACAGCAGCTCATCACACCTCCTCACTTCTCTCTGGTCTGCTGTCTTTCTTTTTCCTGATGCCACCTGTGTAAACTCATTAGCACATGTACACAAAACACACCACAATGCACTACATCTGCAAATCTTTCTTCACACAAGGTCCAGAATGTGTTCCACCCCAAAACGTGAAGGTGAGCATGCTTGTGAAACAGAACTGATAGAGCAACACTCAATAAAAACTCACCAGTTCATTCTAAATATCCAGAAGATTTTTTAACATTTTCCCCCCAACAGCCACATCGGGATGTTAAAGTGCTTTTCTCTGATCAATCAATTTTTTTATATACAACATGTAGGGTGAAACTTTTTACTTTTCCATTTAACCCAGAAAATCAAAAAATAAATTGCTGTTACTGAATGATTTATATTCTTCAAATGAGTAACTGCAAATCACTTTCTTCCCAAATGAACACAGGCTTTAACAAGAACCAGTTCTCTTCTTGCAGCATGAGAGTTGTCTGGTCCTTCATTTTATCTCCAACTAAAACAAACAAAGCTGCATAAGAACATCTGAAGTCTTTCTTTAGCAAACTGAAACGGGTTCATGAAAAAGCTGTTGTTAAAATTTAAGGACTGCATAAAACATTTTTACAAAAATATTAGGAAACAGGAGCCCGAGGTGGAACTTGCCTGAAATTGAACTTTAATATTTACAACATGTTTGTGTAAAAGCTCTGGGAAGCATGATGGAAGTGAATTACTTTGATCTACAAAATGCTTTGTCCTTTTCTGAACACACGTTCAGAGTTGCTCACAGGCCCAGTGCAGTGGAGGTAAAAAGCCAGTAGCTTATATCTGCAGGACTTTTCACAGTCAACTTTTTTTTTTTTTTTTTTTTTTGCAAAAAGACTAGTCAGTGAAATAGGAATCACAACTGTTTTAATACTGAATCTTACTACACTCCATCCGTTATGTCCAGAAGAATATAAAGGCCACCAAAAAAAAAGTGAGGGGTAATAACATTTATTCATAATTTCCAGAAAAAAGACAGAATTCTGTTATTAATATCTGAAGTGTGAGAAAAAAGTTAGAAATTTGAGAAATTGTGACTTGTTTTTGTGGAAGCCCTGGGCTGCACATTACGCCTCAACAAGATCTTCAAGGCAAAGAAGGAAGTGAAGGACGGATCCAGACAGAGCTGGTGCAACAAACTGAAGGTAAGCCTATGAAATTCTTCTTTTGATGTTTTTTTCAAGTATTTTGACTTGAAATAGTTTTTAGTATGTTGCTGTTTTGTTTCTTTCAGCAACAATGATTGATCATACCGTAAGTTCGTTTTCTTCAGTCTCCTGAAGGCCTTTCTTGGCAGCTGCAGGATCTGTTACTGTTGGGATGTGGGTTGTTTGAGGTTAGTTCTGGAGTTTTGGGGTTCCTTAGTTTTTCTATTTAGTTCTGCTTTGCTTTCCACTGCTGTTCATCCTTAGTGATTCTAGTTATGTATATTTCAGGTTTCAAGCTATTGTCTGTTCTAGTTTTATTAGGTTCCTTTAGTCCAGTTATTCCTTAGTGCAGGGGTGTCAACCTCCAGTCCTCAAGGGGCGCTATCCTGTAGTTTTTAGATGTGCCACAGGTACAAACCACTGGAATGAAATGGCTTAATTACCTCCTCCTTGTGTAGATATGTTCTCCAGAGCCTTGCTAATGACCTAATTATTCTATTTAGCTGTGGTGCAGCAGAGGCACATCTAAAGGGTGTGGGGTAGTGGCCCTCCAGGACTGGAGTTTGACAACTGTGCCTTAGTGTTTGTATTTTTGCCTGTTCCCCTTGTACTCTCCCTCATTTCCCTGTGCCTCTCTCTCTCTCCCTCTCTTCAGTCTGCCTTAACTCCCTCCTGCTGTCAGTTAGCTCATCAGCCCAGGTCTGTTGTTCCGATGCTCCACCTCCCAGTATTTGAGCTCTTCATTGTTAGTCACTACTTGTCACTTTTCTCTGGTTTGCTGTGAACTCTTCATATCTCCTGTTTGGCTTTGCTTGGATATTGTTTCATTCATCTGTATATCTGTCCGTTGTCTCCTGAACAAATCAAATGTGCATGTATGCATGTATTGTGGAATAAGTTTCCTGTAGTTGCTGTTGGGGGAGACTACACTACCTGCTTTCTGCTGCAAAAAAAACATCTGATAATTGCTTGCATTTTAATTGGTTGGAGTGCAGCAGCAGGGGGCTTGCCCAGAGAACCATCCCTGCAAAAAGCACAGCTGCATGCATATTTATGTTACAAAGTTCAGCATACAGATTAATCATGATTATTCACAGCACGAGAGTGTTATTAATCTAATAAGAGTTTTTTTATTGATTGATAGCGCTACTTTAAACTAAATGATGAAATTGCTTACTTAAGTGGGTCTTTGTGAGAGCTCTTTTCATTGTTCAATAAAAAACATATGCCTTTGATAAAAACAGACTTGATATTAGACAGCCACTTAAATCCACATTACCAACTTGAAAGAAATGACTGAGTAGATCACCCCACACCTCAGCTATCTGCGTCATCCCATTTTGGAGAAAGTCAGTGAATGTGATGGCACCCAGACAAGACAGGCTTTGCACATGCACAAAGCGAGAGCAGAATGGAATGATGGGAAGAGAGATCGATCAGGAGACAATAAAAAACAGAGTACAGGCGGCTGTTAAGTTAAAGACCTGCCAGAGCTGAAATCAGACGCAGTTGATGGATGATTGTTTGAATTGAGTACTTTTTTTGTGTAGGTAAAAATGGTTTTAAAAAATAAGCTCAAATAGAAACAATATTAAAAACGAGACTATATCTGATGTAGCCTGAACGGAGCACAGCTACTGTGCTCTGCTACTCTGTTCAGCTGCATTCGTGGTTCTGCAAACCTGATTTTTTCTTAATTTCTGTGATGTTTAAATGATTCTGTCTCTTTTATCTGCTAACATGCACACTGTTGCACGCTTACATGAACATAACTTATTCAGTCACATGCAAACAGAAGCTGATTAAGCAGGTCATCACTCGTTAGAGAGGGAGCAGATTGAGGAGAAGGTAAAAGCAGAACTTGCGCTCCGATCTTTGCTTTGCTTGGCGTCGTCCTTTAGGTGTGTTAAGGTGTGTTAAGGTGTGTTAAGTGGAGCTCAGCGCTGGGCAGTGAATATCACTTGGCGTCTATTCCTAAGCTCAGTTCAGTATCTTTATCATCCCCCAAGGGGGAACATTTGTTTTGCAGCAAGGGATTTCAAACATTCAAAAACAGCATAAGATACATAGACAATGTTAAAACATACAAAACATGCAAGCAACAATTCATAAATATATCAGATGGAATTTAAAAACTCAAGTTTAGAGACCTGACTGCTTTGGATACAGGAAGTTCTTCCCTCTGCTGCTTTTAATCCCAGGAAGCCTAAACCTCCAGGGGGCGTTGGGTGTTGCACTGAAGGGAAAAAGGATGCAGAACAACGTTTCCTTGTTAAATTAGTTAATTAGTTTTAGTTATTCAATTACCAAAATAATTGTTTGCAACAGCCCTTTAAAATGATCTTTTCAAAGCCCTTTCCATGACCACCCATTCTCCTGTAACAAAAACAGTAGCAGTGTTAGTGTCATGCTTGTGTATGTGCTGCTCACAACCTTCTCTTTGCTCTCTGCTGTGCTGCAGCTCCTCCCCTAGCGAAGCCCACTATGAATGCTAAGGATAGTTAGCATGTTAGCATGGCCTCCCCTGATGGTGGATGAACTGTAACGATAGGTTGCTTCAGATGGCGGCATGCCCACAGGAGGCAGAGGAGCTCCATGTCTTCACAGATTTATCATACTGTCAGAACATACAGATGATTTTTTTTCTAAAAGTTGCCTACTGCAGCTTTAAGGTGGGCTTACTTTCTTTTCCTCCACTGCTGTATAAGACCTGACTCTGCAGTACATGTGCAAAGGCGTCCAGAAATGTTTTGTTTTTTTTCCTTTCACATCAAAACTTCAAGGTCATAATGATGGTTCAAGTGTGATTCTGTTAAGATACAGCGGCGGCCCATCTCCTGTACACAAACCAGTTGTTTATCTCCTTACTTTTTCTTTCGTGCCCTTCACCGCTGAGCTGCCATTGTCTTGCCAGGATGGTCCATGACAGAGGAGGAAGTTTAAGTCTGTCTGACTTTTCTTTCTCCTACCTCCAGGCAGTCTGGTGTTTAATTTGGGTGGTCTATTCCCAGCTTTTAGTATTCAAGGTCAAAGCCTAAATGTGTGTTTTTGTGTGTGTTGGTAACTGTGTTACATATGAACATGTTAATGAAATGAGCTGCCACGACTTAGAGCAAGGATGCAGAAAGTTCAAATTTAAGTCTAAAAAATTTTGAAAAGTTTATTAATTCAGTTTCTAACATTTAATCAAGACTGCTCAGTGCGATTCTTAAAGGAAAAAAGCAAAAGACTCACTGGACTTTGAATTTTTAGACTAAAGACATCACATTTTCTATTTGTCATTATGTTTCTAGGACATATCAAAATTGGAGCGATAAGCTGAGCGATAAATAGATAAATAAAGTCTTAATGAGTCCTCAGGGTGCAGCTCATGGGTGTGAGGTTGTGTGCAGGGGGGCAGAAGGAATAGTTAATGTTTAAAAATAAAAAGTGAATAAAAGTTTCATCAGGCTGTAACAAGGCCAGCGCCCTGCATGCACACGCCTCTCCACCCTGCTCCGCCCTGGCTCCACCATGAATCGCCCTGCTCTGCCTTGTTTTGCCCTGTTCTGCCCTGATCTGCCCTGTTCTGCTGTCTGCCCTGTTCTGCCCTGCTCTGCCCTGTTCTGCCCTGCTCTGCCCTGTTCTGCCCTGCTCTGCCCTGTTCTGCCCTGTTCTGCCCTGTTCTGCACTGCTCAGCTCCAGCAATTGCCTCAGCTCTGATCGCTGCGCCCTCTCTCAAATCTTGCAATTAGACATTTAGGGCTGAGGGGCTGAAGAGGCTCCGTCTACTATCTGGCCACCATCCCGTCTCCGCCATTTTAAATGCACTATGTAACATCACACATCAACACCAGCAAAAGAGTTTTATCAGTTATGTATTTATAAACAATACCTGAGACAACTATTTGGCTGTTATGTCCTGATGGTCGTGTCCCAATTCTTAAATTTTCATCTAGTTTTGTTAATTATTACCCTGAGCAAATATTTATAATCCTTTATAGCCAAACCAGACCGGCACCAGATTAGCGTCTCAGTTTAGAGGGGGAGTCAGGACCTGATCTTCTTTTCCAAACTTGGCTGAGGAAGAAAGGATAAAGATTCTAAAGATCATCTATGTTTTAACAAGTAAAGATGTAAAAGGTTGCTGGAAATTGTCTGAACAAGAGACAAGGGTTTGCTTTGTGTGGTATTTTCCAGGTTTCGCTACGCTCGGCTTTGTCTTGCGGTCAGTCTGGAGTCCTTTTTAATTTCTTCTTTCATAGTTTGTGTCCTGCGGCAGCAGCTGCCCTGACGCCCACACAGAGCCTGGCTGATGAAGTAGCTTAATCTGGAACCTCTGATAATAAACCCTGCAGGCAATTATTCAGCTACATGGAATAGTTGACATTTTCTCCTCAGATGCGTCCTTCTTCTAGCCCTCCGCCTTATTTACCTCGATCCCCATGAATAGAGATTATCAACATGGCAGTTTGCTGGGTGTTAATTGAACAAAGTGGTGCTGCCAAATAACCGTGTGTGTTCAGCAGCACAGCAGAGGCCATGTTGTTTCCATAGGTGGAAGCATTTGTCACAGCACAAGGAAAATGTTGTGTTTATCTCAATTATGAAGCAGAAAGAGACAACAGAGATAACAGTAACAGTAAAGGTCATATGCAGGCGTGTTGAATATTGTACAAATAGCCACATAAAAATGAACCAGTCTGTTTGGAAAGCAGGATGTTCCAGTAAACTGTGTATGGTAGCTGATGTGGGAGTAAAACCAGCATGCCAAGAAGTCATCATGTGATGCTACATACAAGAAAAGCAACAGTTGTGTTAAAGTTTAAAGAAAGTGATGAGTCACTCTTTGTTTCATAATGTTTTGTTGAATCCATTTTAGGGATTTTCAAAATTGTTTTTGCAGCCAAAGATGAAACATAAGCTGTGCAGATGGAAAATAGAAACAAAGATGCCTAATATTGCAAACACCTTCAGGATATAGACGGAGCGAGCTTCTGGGTGAAGCGACAGTGTTCAGGCTAATAAACATTACGCTGAACAACTATTTACTCCCTGCAGTCTTTTTTTGTCATATATTATCTAACTAATTTAAACTGTTAACCCAAAATGAATCAATGACTTCTTTCATTTTGGGGGAAAAACTGTCCAAACCCCCGGGTCTGAATATGAAGAGTAATGACTGAACCCTGGACCTGATGACTGGGTGTGTCTCCCTAAAGGAAGAAACAGCCTGATGAAAGTTACATGACAACATCTCAACCAGATGTCAGCCCTCTCTTGAACTAGGCCAACTGAAAACTTTTTTTGAGCATCATTCAGTGTAAATCAGGGACTTCACAATGTCAGTGAAGTACGTGGCGGAGTGGAGCGGAGCAGCGTAACATGCACTTGATGTTCAGGCAACAAACAAATGACCAAACATTCTTCTGGAGTTTCTGAGACAGAGCAGAATTTCTGCTCTGTCACGTCCAGGAAGTATAACGACTACAGTCAGAGTGGATCACAGTTTCTCAGCGGGAAATCCCACTTTGCAGAATGTTCCAGTTGATGTTTCTGTCTGAGAAGTCAGAATTTCCCTTTTGTTAGTAAAACATTATTTCTAGGATCATGACAACTGAGACAATATAAATTTCAAATGAACAAAGCAAATTTCTCAGCTAAACCAGTATTCTGTCATCCTGAACACAGTCTGAGATGTTGCAGAAACGCATCAGGCACCAGTTCTTTCACATCACCGTCTAAGGCTGACGCCTGCTGCTTAACGTCTCCGACTGTTTAGAGACAAACATCTGGCACTTCTATTCAGTTACCTGTTACTGTTACAGGCGTTTTATTCAACATGAAAGTCTTGCTGGAGCCCAAAGCCCCTCCACCCTGGGCGTAGCTCTAACCGCTTCCAGTCTGCCCTGGACTCATTTATCTCCATCAGAAGGTCCTGCCTGGTCCGGACCCATTTCAGGGGAAGCATAAGCGGTGGTGTGTTATTGTGTGTAAGCGATTTGACTGACAGCAGACTGCATTCGTTGGTTTGTCTTGGTGTGACTTTACTCTCATTCTTTTCTCAATTTTTGTGCATGTGTAGAAGCTAATGTATACTTGAGAAATGGTGGCAAAAATTAGGAAATTAGGAATATAGAATAATGAGTCCAATAAGCATAACTTTATAACTTCTTTGCAGTAAAGCGGCCGTAAAGTGGAACCCTTAAAAGCTGTTGAGATTGAGCTTAAAGAAAAGCAAATGAATGTGAACTCTCCCTCTAGAGCTCATGCTTCAGCTCTGGTGTTTAGCTGCACAGAAGAAAATTGAAGCCTTTACATTAAAGGAACAGAGTTAAACAGCTCATTTGACTCTCATATTCAGCTTATTCTGTCCTCACTTCTCTGGAGTTCTCTAAATGTGAAACAAAACCAACTGGGCTGGAATGATTATACTGGAGAATCGAGGGAAGCTGAGAGAAAACTAATTAAAACTTTCTGCTATTTCTCTGCCGTGAGCCTCATTAAGAGTAAATATATTGTTAGCAGTGTAAAGATTCACCACATGCAGGCGGACGGCCAAATCTCCTGGGTCAACGTCTGAACTCCCAGAAAGTTTTTTTCAGAGTAAAGCTACTTTCTTGGGTTCTGAATATAAAGTGAATCACCAGGAGAGACCAACAAGTCACTGGAACTGAAAGGGACGTCGCACGGTGGTGGATGTGTTATTATTTGCATTTAGTAAATTATTTGTAACAAAAAATTAAATACAAATTAAATACCCATAAAACTAAAATACAACATATTCATAATTTGTCATTTTATATTTAAATTTATTTAATAAATGGTTTGATGCTGAGAAAAAACAACTGAGACCAAAAAATAAAACTATTCATAGATAATTAGTTCTGTCAATCGATTAAAAATGTAATCAGATTAATCACACATGCAAATATCAGATTTTATGCAGCAGGAAGGAGCTAATGTCGTCTGCCAGAACTCTGCAGCAACTAAGGGAAACAACTAACTCCACTACACATGAATACAAGTCAGAGCAAATTGTTGAGGAGAAAACTGACAGATAAGACATAGTTTATTTCATATTGTTAGGCGCTCCAGGACTTTCTGATGCCGACCTGGGCAGTGATGGCATAGTTACTTTGAAAAAGTAACTTTAGTCAGATTACTGATTAATAGACAGAGTCAATATATCGGTTTTATAGTAAAGGACAAGAATCATAAACACATGAGACAATCTGGATCCCAAGAAGCTGCAGAAACCAGGACAGCGGGCTCTGGGTTTGCAGCTCAGATTGGCTATTTCAATGAAAGCTCTTCAGCTTTAAAATAAAAACAAAGCATGGCCATCAACTTCACAAAAGCCATAAGATGTCATAGTTCCTCTGCTGCCTTCCTGAGCTCCACTGGAGCTCTCAGTCTCTTGAACTCTGACCTGGTTTCCATGGCTGTAGGATTTGAGGTGGCAGCCCATGATGTTCCAGTTGCTATTAATCAAATGGGATTTTAGCCTTTTACATTAAGCTTACCTCACTTTTTAAATGAAACTTTAAACGCTCATTTGTTGTAGATGTATGTGACAAGGACAAAAAGTCTAATCATAGATGGAGCCAGTTTAAATATTTACTCTACCCTTTCTGCTGGAAATCTTCAACCTTTTTATGTGCAGATGGAAAATACGCATAAATTGGGTGAATAGAGCAAACAACACACTCTGCTGCTATCAGGGTTATTTAAAAGTTATTTCAACAGCTTAACAATCCCTCTGAGTGCATCCATGTGAGCAACAGATATCAAAGGCAGTTCTGGAGGACGCAAAAGGAGAAATAAAACAATTTTTGAAAAATATTCAAAATAAAAGCTGCTGTTTCTGTGAGGTTCTATTTTCTTTTTCTCTTGGCTCTTTGCATTAAACTGCTGTGTGCCAAAGTCTTATCTCAGATTGAGGTAGATAACAATCCAGCTGGACAGATATTGACAAAAAGTAACGCAGCTTTCATTTTCTCACCCAGGTTTTTCCCTTCACTTAACCATTCCTGTTTTATTTCTCAGTCCGTGCCTCTGTCTCCCCCCACCAGTCCCCTCGTCTCGCTGCCATCCACTTGCTCTCCACTCTACTTATTTCTGACAGTTCGACAGGTCTGCAAGATGCCACAGAATGATACCCATTTACAGCAAGGAGTGTTCATAATGACTTCAAATCGCCTGTAATGGCTCATAATAGGCACTTCCCCTGCAGGCATTTGCGTGGTACATTGTGTTCTTATCGTTTCTTATTGTGCATGTATTTTCATCAGAACAGTGCAAACATTGAATTTAATGTTTCTCCTGTTGCTCATTTATGAGCTACTGAAGAATATTTTGCTGCGAGAAAGAATTTGCTCCATATTTTTTTTTTCACATTTACATGTGTCACCAAAGCAAAAGTATTAGAAAGAAAATAAAGTAAACCCAAACATTTGTAAAGCAAATTTCAAATGATAATTTTCTTAGTTTAAGGAATACATGAATTTTCCTGTCTTTTTCTTGTCCAGCTCCCAGTCTCAGTCAGTAAGGCTGTCTACTTTTAAGACAGGGCTTTAACGTTTTCTTCTGGATAAAATAAATAAGTGATGTTTGCCCGCCACAGACAAAACTGACATAAATCATGTCAAATTGTGTCAAATGTACTTGATGTATATCTGATCTGAGGTGAAATAAATTTAATAAAAATTCCCTGAGGGCTGCACAGGTGGTAGCACTGCTGCCTGGCAGCAAGAATGTCCTGGGTTTGATTCCCAGCCCGGGGTCTTTCTGTGAGAAGTCTGCATGTTCTCCTTGTGCATGATGGGTTCTCTCTGGGTACTCCGGCTTCTTCCCACAGTCCAAAAACATGACTGTCAGGTTAAATGATTTAACATTTCAAGGCCTAAATGCGTTTAGTTGGCTGATTCTGTTTTTTGTTTTTTTTGTTAACAAGCATCTAAACATATATATCTAAGAAGTGGTGAAGGAGCATATATATATATATATATATATATTATTATATATATATATATATATATATATATATATATATATATATATAAGATATTTGCTTTAACCCAAAAAGAAGACCTGTAACTGGTAACTGGCCAGGAAACATCTGACTCTTTGAGGATGTTTTTTTGTTTTCTAACTTTGTGCATCAGAGCTCAGTAAAAGTGTTACTGTTGCATTCAGATTCTTTCCAGATGCATCTATCTAAAAATGAGATCACAAGAAATACTTCAGCTGCAGACCTACAAGGAAAACAGACAGAAGAGGAAAACCCTCTTTGTGTTCGTTCCAGACAAGTTTACTGCTAAGAAAAGCAATCTACTGCTTACAGCAGAGCTGAACGTTGTTTTTTTTTTATTTATTAGCTTGAGTACCTCTTGTGGACAACTTTACAATAAGACACTGAACAGTTTTACTACTCTTCTGTTGTATGGTCAGTGCAGCATTTTGTTTCCTTTCTAGCACACAGTGGGTAGCACAGAAATAACAGAGGGGATAACTGATGACACACTTGGTTGTTACTGAGAGTGCTTTAACACCAACAAGAGGAAGAAGTCCATCAGGATTCTGTCAGGATTCTGTCTTCAGCACAAATAAACCAAACAGCAGAGAGCAGAGTGATGCTCCATGTGTTATGACTACATGACGGGAATCTTTGGGACATTAGCATCTTACTTTCCAGTGGCATGGCAACAAGTTTCCATTAGTAACGATCAATTATGTAATTTCAGTTATAACTGAAAAACTGAATGTTTTTATGCTGTTGCAGCATAAAGAAAAATAAAAATAGTGGCCACCGTTGTATTTTCCATTAATTGTGTAACAAAGCAGCATAATGACAAATGCTTTGACTCTGTCGGACTTTTGCAAATATGACATTTTTCAGCAGCATCCAGCAGAGCCAGACCTGTAAGTCGTTTAGTCTTATCTTGTATGAGACAGAGTTTTACATACTTGGATCCAACCACTGCCTTTCAGTTAGAAACTGGGTAAAGTCTGTTTATGAACCAGTGAAAGTTTTCCCTGCTGCTTTGGAGCACCGATTTCTTGGATGTTTGAGATAAATACTTTGCCAGCGTTTATCTTTATGTCTGAAATCTGTGTTAGTGTGACTCAAACTCAAGTCAGAATCTTTGCATAATAGAAAAGGTTAAATTGTCTTAGTGCACAGAGGCTGAGAAGCTGCAGAGCTTTGTGCATGAATATGTTTCCTGGTTGCTGAATGACAGACAGCTCATGAGTGAAGATGGAAAGCAGATAGCTATTTACTGAAGCCATGTTGTTTTTTTCATCGCTGCTCTTTGCTTAGCTCAATAAACAGTGACTCTAGCACTTTCATTAACAGACATGACAGTAGAAGTATTGGACCTGTTGACTCACTGTCACTAAACTTTGTAATTAGCTGATGTATTTGCTTTGACAGACAAATTAGTGTGTTGTGTGTGTTGACAGCCTTGTGTTTGGTTGCTGTTGACAGAGCGCTGTCTGCGTGTCACCACTCCTCCCAGCATGCTCTCTGCTTCACACTGGAACTGATTGCTGGCTGTCAGCTCCACTCGTGTTGGCTCCACTCAGTCTCTTTCTGCACATGTCTCCCTCACAGAGCTGTCACAGCCTCTAATGTCTCATTCTCTGACAGTGCCACTCCTCTTCTTCTTCTTGTTCTTCACTCCTGCCAACTCACATTCACATTCAATATCCTCTATTCATCAGAGTAGCAAATCAATAAAATCAGCCAGTTCTGACAAATGTATTTGTGAGTAAACGCTTTGGAGCCTTGGAGACGTGACTCTAAAATAAACTGATTGTTGCTCATCTTGGATTGAGAGACGATGCATCAGGTTCCTCTGTGATCAGATCTTTGAGGGATAAATATTCAGGACTCAGATGCTTATAGATAAAATGCTGTTTCTGCATCACAATAGTAGATTGTAATTAAATCGGAAAATCTAAAGAAATGAGTCAAGTTATCAGGAAAAAAGTTCTGGAGCTTTTTTCCCCATACCAAACAGGATGAACCGGTTTGGTCCATCCTGTTTGGTATAGACACAAGTATAGACACTTGTGGACACAATAGGAATGTCCAGCTGCCATATGACTCAGGAAGGAGTTGGTTCTGTGTCACAACAATGGATGTGTTGGGCTGAGGCACTTCTGCTGTTGTCAATCTTTAAAGGCCTTTTTCATGTCAAATGATTGCTTCAAGTATTAGCTGCTCTTTGATTTAATTATAATTAGAATCTGCAAAGTAGAGCCTCGATATGGCATTCTGATTTATTCATGTTTCATGTTTTCTCACAGACTTTCACCATTTTTTTGATCCTTAATCACACTAAGTAGCATCATGATTACTGGATGTTTCAGGATTTCTCCCTAACTCAAACGTTCAGTGAGGAAGCTGAGCATATCAGATGGTTCTGAGCCCAGTTCTGGTTCTGCTGGAGGCTTCTTAAAGGGAGTTTTTTCTCTCCACTGTGTAACCAGAATATTTTTTTCCTATTTTTTGTTAATTCACAATTATTTATTTTTGTTTAGTTATTTAAAATTAAAATCCTCTTTTCTTTTACTTTTGTTCTCGCGTGGTTTTAAAAAAGTCACGTGATCTGCTGCACGTCAGCGTGTCAATCAGACAGAAACCGTTTATATGACGGATGTTCACCTGTCTGGTGGGAGACGCTGCAGCAGGTAGGCTGCTAGCCGATCTTTAGCAGGTGTTTAAAAAGCTTCACCCACTCCTAGGCCTCTCGGTTTTTTAGATTTGCACATTTGTGAACAACACAGTCACGAGGAACCCAAAGGTTTGGCAAGAGGGCCTGGTGAGTGTTATGTCCTGGAGCTAGCAAGCTAGCGCTAGCTCCCGCCATCTAAATGAAACATTAGAACCCACCATATGTTTGTGATTGTGGAAAAGCAAGTACATGTCTGATATTGTTTAAAAGGAAAAACAGTAGATTCATTAATCGGTCCTGTTGTACACAGGCCAGGTTTTCCCTTCCCACCTCCAGATGCCCTTCTGGATCTGGGTTCCATGGTGGATGGTCTGTGTGTTCTCAGACCCGGACTGGCGAGCTAACTTGGAGAAAAGGATACCAGGAACATCGCATTCCAAATTGCGGGACTGAATGAGCCTTGCATCCTGGTTGTTCTTCTGTGGGTCGGTCGTTTCCGTGGAGGAACTGCCAGATTCTCCCCCACTAAGGGAGACGTGTTATTTTTATTTTTTTGTTGCAGTTCATGAACCATTGTAAATAGTGTATATATTAATACAGTCACATCTTGCACAAAGTTTGTTGTTTTGCTGTGTTATTGCAAATCGCCACTTCCTCCAGCAGCCGGACCTAGACACTTTAATTTTGACCGTTTACTTATCCATTACAGTATTCACATAAGAGCATACATTACAACTGTCACTACATGCATGCTCAGCATGAGGGATTGCTGTAAAGACAGCAATGCAAGCAATTGTCGCTGACTGCAGTGAATGCTGCAAGTCAGTGACACGATGTAATGTGATGGGTTTCCTTAGACAGAAACTTTTTTTTAACTTCTTTGAATTATGAATTTAGCTCTTTGTACTGTTTGCCCAGGAGGCCCCAGTGACCTGGTGGGTGCCCTGACTTTGGCTCTTTGGACCATTTAGAAACATATTAAGCAGATATTGAAAATGCATAGAGGGAGGAAAGTCAAAGTGAGGTAGAAGGAATGGCCTAATTAATTTATGGCAAGCATAAATCTAAAATACTGTTTTCTCAAGCTTGGTCACAAAGAGCTGCTTCACACCTTGAGTTTGTTCATGGGACTATCAGTCTGAATAAAAGTGTAAATGAATTTCAGTTGAGTTTGCTTCATGTATTATAAATCTACAAATTAAATGTAGTGGGAAAATTATTATAAGCTCATATCTGCTAGTTATTTTGCAATATATATTATTCCATCTGCTTGTGAATTTCTACTGCATGAAGCTTTTTGAGTTACATGGACATGTTTGTTTTCCTACAGCTGAATGAGAACCAGACTGCGCTCTCTCTGCCTGGCAGAGCTTTTCCTTCAGAACTGCTTCATTATTGATCATCTCACAAGCTCTGTCTGTTGTGCACATTATATGAATAAACCTGATTGAATGATTTCACCTGACTGCTTGGTAATAGACCAAAGGTGTACTAGAATATGATCAAGATCAGATCAATGTCAGTGAAAAAGTGCAGAGAAAATTCTCTCTCCTGTTTTAAGACACTTTTAAAATAAATGAGCTCTGGAAATGTGGCACTAAATGTCATGCTGCAAACAGTGAGCAGGCTGCAAAAACACAAATCAAAGAAAAAGTGCAAATGAACAAGCAGAGGCTTCAGATCACTCACCAGTTCACCACATTCCCACCTCACAGCAGCTGAAAATGTTTCATTCCTAAACTTCATATCAATTTAAATAAAACATATTGAGCTACAAAATATGTTCTAACAGGTTAACAAGTTACAGCACACGTGCTCACACTCTGGTGGGGATGTGTAAAAACCCTGAAGATAAATTGATCTTGTTTTACAGCAGGATATTCTCGCACTTTTTTTTTTTTTGATGAATCACATTTTTAATTTCACCACATGAAAAAAAACAAGCAGAGCAGATGCTGCTACTTTTTTCGTTTGTTTTTTCAAAATTCCTGCTGTCCCTCGTTTTGGCAGCTTTTGTTGCTCCTTTATAGACGGGACTTTATCTTTCATGAATCAAACATCATTAATGATGCAGTTTGTTCCTGAAAGTCCTGTACAACCAAATGTCTCCAGGAGTCACTTAATCATTTATTAGCAGGAAGTGCATGTGACATAAACCCAGCAGTTCTCTAAAGGCTTTGTAATGAACTCGCCAAAATGATTCATCTTTTTTTAATGTTTACACAAAATGACACTACATAATGCATATATTTTAGTTTGTTACAGTACAAAGACAAGAAATGGGTTTAGATAAGGCAGTGGTATCATTTCTGCAGAGGTCCTAACTAGACGTGTCTCTTGTCCTACAGCTTGAATGAAATGGGTTTTTTTAACCGCCCAACATCACAGCACCACCAGCTTCTGGTAACCAGATCCCAGTCAGTTTTCTCAGTGTGTCTCTAATGACGTACATTTAAGTGGATCTTGCAGTTCTTTAAAATATTTCAAACTGCCTTGTTGCTGAAATTTACTCTACAAGATGTTTTTTAAAGACAGTACATAGGCAGCCCTACTTGATTTCATTTGGCTACATTTGTTATAAAGACAAAGACTAAAAAAGCTTTTTGCAGATCGTAGCGGTTTGACTGCTGAAAGTCTGTTGTGTCCTTGGATGGAAAGTGAAACCCTGGCGGGCCGGCTTTGCAGCGCTGACCCCTGACCTCCACTCCTGCAGAGAGGGGCCAGGAACCCCCTGGTTTCTCCTTCAGTGAATAACGTGTCACTAATGGAGGGACACATTACCCTTCATGAAAGACAAACCTCTACATGCTCTAATAGCTTTGTTAATTCTGACATGACGAGCTAAAGTGAAGGTTCACCTGTCATATGCTGAAGCAGCGCCTGTGGGCAGGTCAGAAGGGTTTGCTTTGCTGTTGCACACACACCTGTGCGGTGAGCAGAGGGAACCATTCAGGAAGACTTCAGCCTCACTGTGAGGCTGCAGAGAGCCAAACGTGGTGTGAGCCCAGGACATCGTTACTGTCCTTTATCTGAACTTCATCACACAAAGTGGGGAGCTGCTGTTAATGAGGCCTTTTATTGGCAAGATTTACCATCTGATGCAAGAACTGTGAAGTTATATAGATATATTTTATCATGATTAAGAAAAAAACAAATGTTACTTTTGCACAACAATGACATGAACAGAAATGTTTTGGATTCTGTTTAGAGAAGAAGGTTCTTGCTCACAGAGAGGATTGCGTTCAGGTGGCAGTGAGCATATTCACACAAGCTGAGGTCAGCAGGGGACCAGTGAGTGGGATGGGTGGTCTGTTTCCAGGGTGGAGTGGAGGGCGGACAGGCCACTGGAGGGCGGACAGGCCGGGGAGTGAGCGATGGGAAATTCATGTCAGCGTTTCCAGGAGGGCGGCTCCAGGAGCTGAGAGCAGAAAGTCCTGATAGAATCCACTAACAGACGGAGGGGAGAGGAATCTGAAAACCAGATTCTTCCTTCTGGTTGATGCTTACAATCTCACAAGTTCCATTTTCTTGTGAGTTGGAGAAGGAGCATCAGAGTGCTTGTTGTCCTCATATTTCATATTTCTCTTCCTATAGATCACACAAACACACCAGTCACAACCTCTGACCCCAGGATGTCATCACGCTCTGTGTTCCCTCAGTCCATACAGAATTATTTTCCACACCATCAGCCTGGACTCATCTCCAAACAAACCAAAATATCCTGATTGTATTTCTCTGAGTGAATTTAAAATGCGGGTCAAAAACATTGAGAAACTGTCAGTCTGTTGCTGCTGTTCTTCATCATAATGCTGTAATTATCTTGCTGATCTTTCTGGAAGAGGCTTGCAGGTTTTTCAAACCAGATCACAGAACGGAGTAAATGCTTTTAATGATGTAGTCTTTGTGTAGCCTGGCAACTGCCTTCTTGTGTAACTCCACTTGGGGAAAAATCCTGGCTTCCCACGGAGTCTGGGCTCACTCTTGTTCACTTGAACTCTCTCCAGTCAATTTCCTAGCAGACCAATCAGAGAACAGAAGAAGTTATTAATGATGACTTTCTGTAGTTTTAGCAATACAGCGGAGGAAGCTTTAAAAAACTCAGTTTTCCTTCTGTGCAGCCTGTTTCTAACGCTGGTCCCTCCAGTCAGTCTATAGAGGAACCCAAGCAACTCTGGTCACCCTGGACAGGTCGGCAGTCTGTCGCAGTCTTCCTGCTTCCTTTATATCAAATCTGTCATGATGAATGTTCATAGAGAAAATCCAAAAGCAACAAGTGAAAAAAAACATCAAATGGAGTTTTTGTCATTTTAATGAGAAAATTAACAAACTTACTGAACAGCCAAAGAACAACACAAACCATAAACCAAGAGGGGAAAGATGGCAGGGAACGGATAGGAAAAATAACATGAGGAGATGAGAGAAACCAGCAAGGAGTGACTGAGGATAAGGTTTATACTACTTCATACTAGGAAGGTTGACTGCTGAGACAAAGACCTAGCCTGAGCTGACTGGTTACAGGTGTGAGTGGAGAGCAGGAGGCAGACTGAAGGGGGGGGGGGGGGGGGACACAGGGGAACAGGAAATAAACCTAACACTAAAGAATAACTACAGTTAAGAAACATAATAAAACTAGAGTAACTAAGAATAACTAGAGACAGTAATAAGTATTGAAAGCAAAACAGAAACAAGACTGACCTAATCACAGCAAGAGACAAAGGAACACAGAATAATCAATCTAGAATAAATCAAAATCCAAAACTACTAATCAACCCAGGATCCTGGCTGAAGTGTCCTGATGGTTTGACAGGCCTACATGTTATATTTGTAAAGATCCTGGTGTGAAACAAAAGGCCTGTAATCCCTCTGGTGTAGTTACATGGCTCATATCAGACTCTTGCTTTTCTGCTGAATTTTTCTTTTTCACACCTTTCTAATCCGAGGCTTTAAAAAGCTTCCATTTTTTATCAGCAGGAACTCCCACTCTGTAGCTCGCCTGCTCAGTAGTTATTTGAGACAAACCCGTGTTACGCATTTGACTAGCATCAGCATATTAAACAAGAAAACAGTGTAATCAGCAAGCCCAGAGTGGAGGCAGTAAAAATGCATAAATACAGTGAAAAATGTTCAAAAAGACAGACAGCTATTTCAGCAGCTTTGCCCTTGTGGCTCTCACCTGGGTGAGGATAGATGGAGTCACACGCAGCCGGCTGGGGGGGGCGCAGGGAGAGGATGTTAAGGGAAATTCATCTAAAAGGTAGAGAAAAGAGTGATGGAGGCGAAGGGGAAGAGGGCAGAAATGGGAGCAGCTAACATTAGTCATTCTGTCACTGTTAATTGGTGTGCAATTATACAGCTTTTGGTCCTATTAACACTCCTATAGATGAACCTTTGTGTCCATCCATCAAATGATGCGAGCATCCCAAATGATGCTGGCGTGAAAGAACGTTTCCAAGAGCAAACAAGGAAAGAAGAGGCAAGAAGAAAACTGGGAGGGAAAATGTTAGCACAGTCAGAAACAATTTAAATCAACAGTCACCGCTCACAAATGTCAATGTTATTAATGTTGGCAGTCAAACTAGATACTATGTTACTAGATTAACATAGTAAATATAACAAGCAGTTTTCCATTGGTGGCTTCAATTATTAATCTATCAGCAGCAGGACTCTGTTATTCAGCCACATTGAAGGGTTATCATATATAAACGGTCAATTTGAGCTCATCAGAATTTGACCGGGCTTTGTGATATTTCTGGTGTGTTTCATGACCTCCTTGCTGAATAACTGAAGCTAATTTGTGGTGATACTCAAATCTCCATCTGGATGTTTTCCATAGAACACAGGCAGGTGATTGGCTGTGCTGTTATATTTCTGAAGTTTGTGTGCAAGCATTTCCTCTAAACTCTTACAGCTCCCACCTAGTGACTGTAAACTGAGAGTCCTCTTTTGTTCATTTATTTATTTAGATTTTATTACAGCCATTTTCGGGCTGCCCAGTGGTGCAGCTGGTAGAGCTGTTGCCTTGCAGCAAGAAGGTTCTGGGTTCAATTCCCGGTCTTTCTGCATGGAGTTTGCATGTTCTCCCTGTGCATGCGTGGGTTCTCTCCGGGTACTCCAGCTTCCTCCCACAGTCCAAAAACATGACTGTCAGGTTAATTGGCCTCTCTAAATTGTCCCTAGGTGTGAGTGTGTGGGTGCATGGTTGTTTGTCTCTATGTCGCCCTGCGACAGACTGGCGACCTGTCCAGGGTGACCCCGCCTCTCGCCCGAAATGATAGCTGGAGAGGCAGCAGTAAGGGACAAGGGTGCAGGAAAATGGATGGATGGATGAATAGAGTCATTTTCAATTGTGTATTATAGTGGAGTATGAAGGTTTTGCCAATTAAAAAAACTTGCCAAATCCTCTATGCCAATGTCAAAAAGATTTCTCTGCTATTGACTGGATGTGATAACAGAAAGTGGACCCAAGCTGATCCACATGTTGAGGTCAGGACTGCAGGCAGGACTCTGAAACTCCAGAGGTAGTTTGTGATGAACTGATCTGTGTGGGAACGGCAGAGTCCAGTCCTGCCAAAGGTTGTTGCACTCAATACAACTCAATCCTGTAATACTGTCTGTAATTAGTACCACAAACAATATTATAGGATTTACACACTTAAATAGATTTTTTACAAAATTTACTAAATGTATTTAAGGGCTAAAAAACAAGATTTTGCATAATATGTCCCCTTGTAGGTTTCAACAGTTAATTCATCTTACTAGTCTTATTTGATTTAGATAAATGTCAGTTTTTTCAGTTTCACCTACTTCAGAAACAAACATTAGTCAACATTGTTTTCCATAGTGGCTTCTCTTTGAGAGTGACTGACTGACGCTCCGAAGCCTTTTACAGCAGAAGCAGCAAGTTAGCATTGAGATGCTAAGTGTGAAATGTGTTGTTTCGTGCTGCTGCTCATCTACAGTGTGTCTGTAAAGAGAAAAGGCACCAGAAGTAAAGCAGCTCTCATTCTGTGTGACGCTTGCATGATTTTTTTTTTTTATGAAATACTTCTGACGATACATACATGTGTAAATTCTTTTCATTTTAATCCATTTTCTTTGCTGCTTGTTGGAGCTGTGGCCTTTGTTTAGAGAGCAGGTTGTGAGCACAAATCCAAAATGAACTTAGAGCCAGAAGAAGTGGAAGAACATTGTCTGGTTGTCTTTTGAATATTAAATATTGTGGCCCATCAATTGTCAACAGTCAGTGGAAAGACTGACTGTTGTTAGCATAGAAGTTGTTAGCAGGTGTTTTTATAAACGGTTTGTCTTGGAGTATGTGCATTTTTTTTTCAGCTTTGCATTTTTCCAACAGTGATGTGGTCTGTCTTAACTCTCTGTCTCCTGTTCCAAATTTACGCTCGACTGCCTGCTGACTTCATCATCTGCCACCTCTCCATTTCCCCCCGCCTCGGTCCCTTTATCTGGGCTCTCTGCTGGCCAGTGACTGCAGAGGAGCTGAGGTGAGAACATGTCAGCTCTGATTCTTCTCTGTCACATCAGCATGTGCTCTTATCAGATAGTGGAGCGGGCGTGCAGGTCTGTCTTGGTTAGCATTCAGCCTGCGATCGGCGGCTCCCCGCAGGCCTCGGTTTTGAGTGACTCGGATGGGAATGAGATGTCAGTGAGCGTGTAAGGGGACGAACACCTGCCAGCATCAATCACAGGCCTCCGCCCCGAGACCAGCACCAAACATCATCACAGCTATGCCCTTGTCCTCTTAAAACTGCAATTTGCCCAGCGAGACTCTTTACACAAATACAGTTGTGACTTGGCTGGATACACACACGTCTGGCAGCTAAAAGCTACCATTTTTTGTCTGCTTACACACATTATCACACACTTATTGCTTTCTTTATGGTCTCTTAGGGTGTGTAATGAGTGGCTTTTGACACAGATCCCTGTTTTATAAAGCAACACTCAACTAGAAAACAATAGCTAAATAAAAAGAGAACTTGACCTGGTCTGACTGAAAATGACCAGAACAAAATGTCAGTCACAGCTACAACACAAAGGGCAGAAAAAGCCCCTTATTTATTTTAGTGTTGCAGGTTGAATCAAAACAAGAATGAAGAGACTCCAATAGGGGTGAGCTGGTTGAAATCACATCCAACAGATCCAAGTTTGTTCAACTTGATCATAAATTTTCCATGCAGACTAAGGTTAGAAGAGGTGTTCCACAGGGTTTGACTCATTACGGTTTGATATTTACAGACACTGTGCTGAAATACTCATTCTCTGATAATAAATCATACCAAACCAACGAGTCAGTTGACATTACAAAAATTACAGAAAATGAAAATTTTTTTGTTATTTTAACATTTATTTAATAAATTTTTATGGACATTTTCCTGAGGTGCAACTAGTTTAAAATGAAAGAGTTTTGGTTTATTAACCATCTGTACATTTGGAGTAAAATTAAGAGGCTGGTCAATACATCAGCCTGGAAGTTGAAGCTTGTTGGATCCTCCACACAGACACTGACCTGAGGAAGCCAGTACATTACGTACCAACGGCTGTAAACACAAGAGTGTTTTAGAAGCATCCAACACAAAGCCCAGACCTGAGACCATGTAAGAATTTGCAGGCAGAGCTGAATAGGCTCACAAATCTGACTTGGTTCTGTCATGATGAAGGAGCTCAAATTCCTTTATGAATAGTATAAAGAAAATATACTCAGTCATGCAAAAATTTATTTCTCTCATCGTTGAGGAATTTAGCAAATAAAAATTATTTTTGACAATACTAACTGACCTATGAAGGAAAAGCTTAGGCTTATTTAATTTCTGGCAGAGCTTTGACGTTATCTGTCATGTTGTTAAAATCCAGTATTAAAGTTCCTGTAACGTCCTTCTTGCAAATTGTGTATAAATATGTAAATAAATGCATTAATAAAAGATTATACCAAAGTAATTACTGATAGATTTGAGATTCATATGAAAACTATATTCTCTCTCAATGCGTCCTGCAGACAGGCTCCAGGTCATAGACAACCATTCAGAGGGGATTCTTATTTCTACATTTTGTGGTTCAGGTGTTATCGTACTCCATGGCAGCACTGTGCACAGCAAGGTGCAACGTGTTCATTACTTTGGCAGCACAATAGAAAGAGAAGCCAAAACCGTACTTTTTTAAGATTTTATTGTTTGCGACCTTTCTGCCTGACACTGCCATGACGTTCATTTGTGTTTGTAAGACAGGCTGTTCCTGTCCGAATCCACCTGGTCTGGTCCAGGAGCTTCAGTGGGATTTAGGATTCTGCAACAAACACCTCACTGATTTATAAGTGTAGCACCCCACTGCTCCATCACCTGTTCTCAGGACAGAACTTTAACTCACTTGTAGGGTTGCTACTTGGGTTCGTGATTTTCAGGTAGATACCACGCAGGTTTACCTCATGTGAGTAGCCATTACTCCACTACTGTTGTCATTCTTTTACCTTCCCAATAAAATAATCCAGACATCCATGCACAAAGTTGCTTTTTCTTATTTATCTTCAACCTGCTTCTTCTACCCTGAACGTTGGTAGGAGTTTAACATAGATCAGTCTCTATGCCTCCGTACACTTCACTTCCCCTCGTAAATCTCAGTTACTCTCAGACATAGGAATTCATCCCTCTCAGTACTCTGCAATAGGTAAATCACCGGAATATACATTTATGTAACTCCATTACCCCTTCTTAACGCCATTTAACTATCAAAAGACATATACCCCCACTTCTTGTGGTTCTCAAACCCCAGGGCTACATAAGGTAACATGTGTTTGGACTTGCCCAGGAACTGTACATGTGAAGAGCAGAAGTGAAGTTTAAGGTGAGGTAACTCAGAACTATCGTTCATCTACCTCCAGCCCCCCTCCAGCTGTCTCTCTCTGAGCCTCAAGCAGAAAAGTATTGTTTGTTTTGACAGGCGCTGAAATCCATTTTCTGTATCTGTCACATGCTGGATGAATCCCTTTGAACTCTATCTGCAGCGTTTCTGCCTCATGGATTTGTTGGAGTGTTTGTAAGTGACAAGAAGCCTCAACACACCAACACATGTCCAACTCCAGATACACTGGAGAGACTCCAGCCTGTTCCAGCATGTATAGATGTGGAGAGGTGCACAAAAGACCGCTGTGCTGAGCGCACATGAATGCATAAACACACAAAAATCTGGTGACCCATCCCTTAACTGCCATTATTCAAACATGAGCCTACTGCCGTCCCGAGGGATGGAGCAGCAAACTAAGGTTTGTTAGGACGACACACCAACTGAAAAGAGCAGATTGGCAAAAAGAATGAGGAGAATGGCTAAGAGTGAAACAGAGAGTCAGCTGTGTGTTGTCTGTGCTTTCTTTGGCTGTCCAGATCTCTCCATACACTTTTAAGTTTTCATTTTCTCCTGTTGTTTATTCTGTGTTGTCTTGTCGTATTGTTAATGTTTTTGGTTTGAATGTTTCATTTTCTTTGGTCATTTTGGCTTTGTTGGTTGGTATCCATACATTGGAATCAGGGCTGAACAGTGACATAATTGGTAGCACTGTTACTTTAAGCAAAAAGTTCTTGGGGTCAAATCCTGGTCTGTGGTCTTTCTTTGTCACCGTTAAAAAGCCTGATTGTTAGCTTGTTGTTTCTGTTATTACAGTGAGAGTTCCTTGTGAAAGATCTTACATGATTAATAGCAAATGGCTAATAAGATGCCAGTTACCAGTGTGTGGATCATAGTTCTGATTAATCCCACAGAAAGGTTTCTGGTGTAGAAGCTCAAGCCACCTGTCTAAAATTTGAGGAACTTTGCAGAAACTCCACTGAGAATGCTGCAGCACCACGTGACACTGTCGGCTGCAAGAATCCACAGGCAGCTTCCAGCAGCGACTCCATCCACTTCCACTTTGAATGAGTCACTGAACACCAGGGTGGCACAAGGCCAGTCACTGTGAGCAATCAAAGCAGTGTAGAGACCCAGACCTGCCACTGTCAATCAGCCTAACAGCATCACTCTCATTCATTCACTTCCCTGTCAGTCTGCATGGGAGTGTGGGGATTTGAGTTTTCTGTGAGTCTCTATGCCGTCCTCCCTTGTTTGTTCCCAGGTGTGTCTCGTTCCTGTGATTACTCCCCTGTGTATTTATGTCACCTGTTCTCTCTGTCTCTTGTAGGATCCTTGTCGTATGTCACAGTTTTTGTCGTCATTGTCTCCCCGTAGTTTCAGTCAGCAGAGTGTCAATTGTCAACTTAACAGGAGAACTGTTAAGTCCTGTGTCGACTTCGGTTCTCATTGTTCAGTAGTTAGTCAGCTGCTACCAGTGTTAGCGTTAGCCTCTGCTCACTGTGCTGCCTGCTCCTTTGGACAGTTTTTGAGCTCTTATTCGTCACTAAACTTCCATCTTCTCTTCAACCTGGGTCTCATCTGCGTCATCCTCACCACCTCATCACCATGAAAGGGAGGACAGGAGGATTCATCCATTTTCTGACACTGTTGTCTCTTAGTGGGGTCATGAGGGTTGCTGGTGGGAGAGGAGGATATCCCAGTGAAGTGGAGATGATGAAAGTCAGCATTCCATATAGTCTTCAAAACCATTTTGATCAAATTGTACAAAATATGCAAATGTTTTCAGACTCCTTAAGCTTTTTGTAACATTGCAATCAAAAACTTCAACATATTGTTTAGATTATATGTAAGCCAACAGTAATGCATTTTGTTTCATGGCAGAAAAATGATGTCCTCTGGACTTGATAAGGTACTATACAAGTTCAAATCTATTTCTTATTTCTCATTCATTCATCTTCCTTTTTGCCTATAACATGTTTTTCCAAAAAAAAAATCAAATTTTTTAACTTATTGTTACCCTTAGAATATGTACATGTAATCGAATGGGACAGGAGGACATTGGTGTCATCATGATGGTTAAAATGACAAAATGTGAAAAAGCCTAATGTGTATTAATACCTTTGTAAGGAAATGTTTCCTCTTTTTAGTCAGTCAATATGCATTTTAATAAAGTTAAAAGAGAATTACCTCAGATTACTATTATTATTAAACCGGTTCATAGATGGAAAATGTCCACTGTGTCTGGAAGTTGACAGAGTCTACATAGAGAAAATTCTAATCCACGGTGAGAATATAGAATATCTGAGGTCATCATGGAACAGTTTTCTTTTAACCATAACCGTACCTGGTCCCATAGGCATTTCTCTCTGGTAAATGAATGATTTTTCTAACCTCAATAATTAGACTTAATTGTATGGTAATGAACTACCTCAAGAGTTCACTGCCTTTCTCACAGCAAAAATAAACAGAAACCAAGGAAGCCTTTATCCTCTACCAGCGGATATTTAAGTGGCACGTGTCCACTCGCACTTTGGGAGGTTAACACTTGGCTGACCTCTGGGGTGGAAACGTCTAAAACTGCCACCCCAAGACTCCAACTGATTTACATGCAGCTCCCTGCAGACCTGAACTGACGCCTCACCTCGACACCCATCGCTGCAGAGTGACGGATGGGCAGACAGGACGGCAGCATTGGAGTACACAGGTGAACAGGCACACAAGCTAGAAAAAGATTTGCATTTTACTTTTGGTCAGGAACTAACCCAGTGTAAGAGGATAAACCTGAACTGGAAGAATTCCAGAATAAAAACACAGATGCATAGAAAACTTAAATATATCAGTCTCATTTTTTTAATCCTGAATTAAGCAATTTATTCATCTGACCTGAATTGATCTCCCTACCAGTGTAATGATCACTTACATGGAAAAAGAGCCCAGGAGCTTCACCTATTTCTCAAAACTATGACTTATTTTCATCCAGAGAAAAGAACTGGTAATTGTTGTGTACCAGGGTGTAAACCTACTCCCACAGGAGTAGGTTTTTATTTTTCAGTTGCCACCATTCGTCCACCAGAGGGCGCCAGGTGGTGGTCTCTCCAGGAGGGCGTGCCGGCGTTGCTGGTTCCACACACCTGCAGCCTATCATCATCATCATCATCATCATCATCTGAGGAGTATATGAGCAGTTGACAGCCAGCACCTCTCTGCCAGAGTGTTTGCCTGTATTGGTACTCCAGCCCCTTGTAGCTTTGTTAAGCTTTCTTGTTGAATTTCTCTGAGAGTTTTTGCTAATTTGTTTCTTGTGACTCCTCCTCAGGTCACCTTTGAGGAACCTAGAGAGAGCTCCCTGTGTCCACTTGGCTTCTTGTCGAATCTTTGTGGTTCGAAACCCACCGGAGATCCAAACTCCTCAAACATCCTTCTCCGTTTCACCTACCTCCATCAAGTCAATCGCTGGTTGTCCATCCTGCTGCTCCTCTACGCCGCTTCTAGACTTACCTGTCCGCCCTCCAACGCCGCTTCCATCCTCGTCCTACTGACACCCTCTACTGGAACTGTAAGACCCCCCCAAGGATTTCCTCTACACACCTTGAGTAAGCACCCTGCTTTTTTAAGATTAAGGTATCGCAAATCCCATCTTCCTGCAACTAATCGCCTCTCCTTTTCTGCCCAAGCCTGCATGTGGGCTCGAAACATCAAACCCATCATGACAGTAATCCAAATAGAAGGGGATAAATACAAATATCAGCTACAGATTGAATCAAACTATACATTTTTTCCAGGAATAATTGGATATCTTGAAGCTAACAGGCTTATGTAACACTTTATTTGAAAGGATGTGAATAAGACTGTCATAACACCGTTATAAACATGGTATAACACGTGTCATGAACATGAATAAGTCTTCATGACTGTTGTCATAAAGTGTCATTGAGTAAATCATGACACTTTTAATATAAAGTTGACATTATTCAGAATATCTTCATTATGACAATTTGACATTAACCAAGAATCATTATATGTCATAATAGTAGTCATAACAATGTCTAAGTGTATTACACAAAACGGTAATTAATATTTCCCCTACCTGAAATAAAGAGACAAGTAGGACCAACAATAAAGATTTCATTAAGCTTTATTACACTGTCAAATGATTTAATAACAGAGTCACCTTGACTCAGTAATTAAATCATTTGATTTAATAATGATGACATAATCATTATTAAACCAATATTAATAATGATTATTATTATTATTATCTTCATAATAATAATAATTCTTCCTTCATCCTCTTTGAAGGTGTCCAGAAATGCTCAGAAATGATAGCTGTTCTTGCAATAATTGTGCTCAGTGTTAATCATGGTGAAAGCCTGTGGGCTGAAAGAAAACATTGTCTAACATCGTAGTTAATGTTATCTTCCACTCATGCAGGGTTGGATCAGCAGCAACCTAAATAGGGCAGGCCAGATTTCAAATGGGGGAAGAAGCATTGCAAAGTATTGTTGTAGCTGTTTAGCTTTGGGGGGAATTTATTTGAATCTTTGAGGCCTATTTCCTCCCTAATCTTGTTTCCAGACAGCCAAACATTCAAATGGCAATAACTTCTTAATTTTTTATTTTTATTTCTGCATTTGACATCAGAAAACCTACAATCCACAACACTTTCTGAATCTGTAAATAACTCAACAGGCCCCAGGAGAGACATTTTCCTGAGATTGTCATGCCCAGTCACAGAAATCCAAGCAGCAGAGTTTCTGTCAAATAGCATTCTCTCCTGGGGAAACCATTCAAATGTTGGATTTATGGAAAATGTATGTTTTGCTTGCTTTTTTATGTTGGATCATTATAAAAATAACAAAGATTTAAAAAGTAAATAAGAGAAAGCCGAGCTGCCGACCCTGTATTGCTGTGGTTTGAAGTGATCTGTGTGAAATTCCTCTCCATCAAATGAAATGAATTTCACCAAATGGCAGAACTGGACTGAATCCTGCGGAGGCGGCAAAATGAAACACCATTGAATTAAATCTGCTAATATTTTGTGGTTGTTTTTTTATTGTTATTTTATCATAGAAGGTAAGAACAGCTTTACAAAGACACATTTAAAAACATGTTATTAAATTTTATACATTTTTTAAAATCATATTTCCAACTGTTAAAATATTTAAGATAAAGGACTAAACTGTCATTGGTAATATAAATCAGAATGTTTGCTGTCCAGTAATTTGTTTAATATTTACATGTTTAAAGGTTTTGTTTCTACACATCTAGTCCACAACATGCTCAACAAATGAATTCCACAACATCTGCACACAAATCCATTAAGATGTTTTTTAGAGCTCTTTCCATTTCTTATTCAGCTGCAATTCCATCACTTTGAAGCCCAGCTGCAGGAACTGCCACTAAATGCCATCCAGCTTCTGAGGACATTACATTTTACCAAATGGTTCTGTGCTAGTGACGCACGGCTGCAGTTGTTTCCAGTCTTCAAGCAAAATTTTATGGAAGCTCAAGGATATTTATTCTAAAAAAACCCCACATAATCTCTTGATAACCAATTATATTTTCTGAAATTTTCCCAGGACATTGAAGCCAGCTGTGTGTTCATACAAGCATCAGCATATCCATTTCTCCGTTGTTCATAAAATATCCTAGAGTAATGTCATTTTTATTATAGACAACAGCTCTAAAATTAAGTTAACATGTCAGTGTAATTCAAAATTTAGATGTCCTACTAAATGACAGGTTTTGGTACATATCAAAATTTTCCTTTGTTTCAGGCCTTCACCACATTCTTTGTCCTAGCAGCTTAAGCAGACAGCTCACTGCATCCGGTTGCATTGCAGTGTCAGTGGAAGATGCTTCATATTCAAAACGGGAACATGAGGCATCCATCTTGTTGGACTATTGACTCTATTTAATGAATTCATTTATTGCTATTATTTATCCACCTGTCTCAGGACTCCTTCTTCTGTCTGACAGCATAATTAACTGCTGGTCTCCACCGGGGGATTTAGCATTGCCGCCACGTCAGGTTCCCACAACCTGAGGGTCAAAAAGGCGACATGTGACTCGTCTGGTTGCCGAGGCAAAAACTTGGGCGTGGAAGGAGTTTGGGGAATTTGACTTCGAGGCAATTCTGGTCCATCATCCAACGCTGTTGGCAGTTGGGATGGTGTGCTACTACCTCGCCCTTACCTCTGGACATTGTAGGACAGAGGGCCAGTAAGTCGGTACTTGGAAGACCTCCTTAATACCACCAGTACGTCTTTCACTGAGGAAGCAAGAGCATGGGGACTTTGGGTCGGGCTCTATAGTCTCTGGTGCTGAGGTCACAGTGGTGGTTAAGATGCTCCTCTGTGGCCAGGCCACCGGGGGGCGGGGGTTAGATTCACCCTCGGTTCCTTAAGGCTCTGGATGTTGTAGGGTTGTGTTAGTTGACACAACTGTGGAATATTGTGTGGACATCAGGATAAATTCCTGTGGATTTGCAGACCAGGGTGGTGGTTCCTCTTTTCCAGGGGTCAGCAACAGACGGCTCTAGACTTGTTCACAAATGAGGGGAAAATGGAGCAGGAGATCAATAAACATGATTGATTGATTGACTGACTGACTGATTGATGTGGTCACAGGAACATGAAGCTCCTTGTAGATTACTTTTAGCCTTTAGCTTTAGCATAGAGCTCTGTGTTCTTGTGTTCTTGCTTGGAGCTCAGCGGACAGCTCCAGATTCAGCTTCCTTTGCTCCAGGCTCAGTGTGGTGAACATAATGTTCCCAAACTACCCAGCAGCTTCTTTGTTCTCCTTAAATAGGCTGAATGGCTGATGAAAGGCTCCAAGGCATCTGTGGTCCTAATTAAGGTTAAACCCTGAGCTGAAGCCATGACTATATGATCATTCTCTCTGGAGGAACAAACTAACCTGCTGTTGCTGTTGGAAGAATAAACAAATTATTATTTCTCTATTTATCAGCTAATCAAGACACTCAGGTAACAAACCTTGTTTCAGTGACTTGGAAGAGGGTCAAACAATTTGCTGTACGAAGAAAAAAATATATATATATATAATCCTCCATGAGAGTCATTTTAGAGCTGTTTCATCTAAGTGCATGTAAAGTTCAGGTTGAACCCCTCAATCAGAGTCTGTGACCAGTGTTTGGGTTTAGCAGCCATTCAAAGTGCTGCTTTCATCTTTCATAAGGTCTCCATGAGATGCTGCTGGCACTTAACCGACGCAGACTCATCTTTCAGCTGAACTTTCACGCATGACCTGCTGGTATTTGGGAGACGCTGCGAGCGTCTGAGATGGAAGGGAAGTCAACATCCTCCTTCTCGCTCACTTTCCGTTTTATTACTAATCAGGATCAATGCCTGGGTCATCCATCACAGTACAACAGCACCCCTCTGTGGTCATCTGGAGATCTACAAGCTTGGCAAAAGGTTTCTGATATAAATAATTGTTCACTTTATTATTGTTATTATTATTGTTGTTGTTGTTGTTGTCAACAACAACAACAATCCTAACTGACAATCCTAACTGAAGATGCTTGGTCACCATTTGTTGCTTCCTGGTTCTCCTCCTGCTGACCTCAGGTTCTCAGTGGGTTGGGTTTAGAACATGGAGGGTTTCTTGAGAACAAGGGTCCACATTTCTTTGTTCTAATCGTTGAGACCTCTGGTTATTTTTTCCTTGTGACTGTGGAGAGCCATTTCAGCCAAAATAGCCAAAGTATGAAATGGCTCTTCTTGTCTGTACACTGTTGCATGCTTGTAAGTGCTTTGGATAAAAGCACCTGTGAGCTGGATGAACATAAATCCCGCTGATGGATCCAAACGGGAAGCTTTACCACTCAGATCAAGTATCTTTGCAGCTTCGTTCCGTTCATCTTTATAGCACCAATTCCCAACAGGTTCTCTCAAAGTACTTTACAAAAAATAAATATAGAATTAAAAATGTAATCAAATCTTATAGACACACATTCACAACCAATACATTCCAGTTGATTCTGGTTATTCAACAATGCAGTTAGGTTCAGTTTAAATTGGTTGAAAATAATGTAGCATACTATGATCAGCGTGTGAATGAATGAGTGAATGACTGATAAAGCGTTGTCCAAATGCAGAACATTTATCATCTACTCAAAAGATTCATCATCAGGCGAATGACCTTCAGCAATCACTCCGTCTATAAGAGCAGCAATCTACTGCCACTTGCATTGTCTTTGACTTTGCAGCAATCAGCAGGAGGCAAAACTCCCCTTTAACTTGAAGAAACCTCCAGCAGAACCAGAACCAGACTCAGTGGGGTTTAAGTAAGTATCAAGGCGCTGATCCAGGAATACGTTCTATGCTTCTCCTTCACCTCATGCAGAAACTCAGCTTAACAGACGCGCTCTGAGCCAGCTTCCAGGAGAGGACATGCAGTTCTAAGCAGGGAAAGCTCAACTGAGCTTAGTTTAATTATCTGAGCAGAATGTTGCACTCTTTGTGCAAAATGCATATTTATTTTATTAATTTAAATTTTTTTTAATTTCAGCACTTTAGTCAACTGCTGTTGATTTAGTAAAACATTTTGAAAAGACTTGTTTTGAATTTTAGGATGTCCATTCAGAGGTCAACGTTTGGTGACCTTTAACAAACCGAGAGGAAAACGGTTCATTTAAAATCCTTCACAATAAGTCTCCAATTACAAGGACTTTTCCTCAGTCTGAATGCCCTGGGTTCAACGCTTGATTAAAGCAAAGACTGGCTGTGTTGGTACACTGATGAAATAATAACTTGGTGATAATTATGGGTCATTTGTGCATTATTAAATATAATGTAGCATAATCAGAGCAGATTCTTGGCAAATATATGGGCCAGAAGGTTCCTGCTGTGATTAAAACTGATTTCCTTCTTGATTTTCTAAATCACTTTTATATACTGTAGTATTATAATTATTATTTTGCCAACAGTTTCTGAACGAAAGCTTTTCGTTTGAAGGTTATTTAGGATTTAGAGTCAAAAATTAACTATTTTAATGGAAAAATGACAAGAAATGACAGAATTTTTTTGTCCTCTCCTCACTAATGGTTTCAACAAGGGGAAACAAAATCAACATCCCAGATTAGGTGGACCCGGTCCTGATGTCACACAGAAACAATATATCTTCTCATATGACTGATAAAATTGCAGTTGCAGCATCGTTACAAACTTCTGTTAGGTCTGTCGTTGGGAATAAAGGTTTTACCATCTAAAACATGTCTTCCTGTTTTATTCTAGCATGCTTCTTTCTTTAGGAGTGTTCATGGCTGATTCTGCTGCGACCCGACATTACTGTAGAAAACAAACAAACATTCTCCCCCCCTCAGCACCGTCCCTGACAGCTAGTGTCCAGCTAACATGGAAAATACCATCTGCGCTCCGGTATTAGTTTGAGCACATTGTCGGGGTCCTGAAAGTTGGTTGCAGGGCGAATGCTTTTAAATAACGTGAAATTAGTCAAAGCTTTTGCTAAGTAATTCAAAGTCATCATTTCAACTTTGAATCTCATAATTATAACTTTTAAAGTCAAAATTATGATTTTGAAAGTTGAAATTATGACTTCCTGTTGGTCTTTTATTTTTTCTTTCATGGCAGAAATGGGCTTCCATAGAAATGTCCAGCTCTTTAAGGTCTCCAGTCAGAGTTCCTGCAACTGCAGGGACAGATAAAAGTCGGGTCTCCCTGCAGCCTGATGAGAAGCTCGTTCTCTCTTACGAATATTTTTGCACTTCCTCCTTGGTTGGTTATAAAACATGTTTTGAACTGTGTGAGTCAGCGCTCACACTGATGGAGCTTTTCTCACACTATTTGCCGTGGTGTTGCATTAAACAAAAACAAATGGATACTTTCCAAATTTAACAGCACTTGGATCATTTCATTTATTTCCGCAGCGCTGTCGACAAATCACAATTTCAGTTCAGCTCAGTTCTATTCCAGTTGCATAATTAAACATTGAGACATCGATACTTCAGTTAGTCAGCTGACCAACATTGCAAAATAAAATAAAAATATGAGGAGAAATAGCTGGACAGACAGAAATAGCTGAATAATGATGTGAAAAAATATAAATCCTCACCCAAGACTTTAAACTTTAAACAAATGTATATTTCCCTTGGTGTGAGCGCAAAGACTGAGCATGCAAAGTGATCAGTTATTTAGGTGTAGTGATATGGGGATAGAGTAAATTATATCTAGCCTAATAAAATAGAAATAAAAGCTGTTGAAATCACTCTGAAGGAGGAATTCTTTGTCTTCTCAAGGTGTTTTCTTGCAGATGTTTCTACACAATCTGCCACACATGAGCATCGAGCTCTCCTGCTGTTCCAGGTTTAAAGAGTGGCTGAAAGAAATCTAGTGAAAATTAATTCTCTGGTCATATTAAACAAATTTAATAAATTAGATCTGAGTCATTAATGTATTAATGACTCAGATTAACTTGATAGAAATTGTTAGGGGAGCCATGTGGAACCCTTTTCTCCAATGAAAGGTTGGATTCCTCTTCATTTTCAATGGTCAGATTAAGAAAAGAAAACCTTGTACATGTCTGGCTGTAAATATAGATGTTTCATGTCATATCGTCCATTTAAATACAGTCATGGTAAAAACAAAAAAAATATTCTAAATATTTTCTAAACATCTGGATTAGTAGAGTGAAATATTGCATATATTATTCTGTCATGTAATACAGGTCCATCGATGTGAATATGCAGATAATAAAAGCCACTAGAAGAACTGAGGAAGCAGCCTTTATTTTACAGTCAGACATGAAACCCGACAGGAAACATTTAGTAACAACACATGCAGTTCTACTGAACCAGTCGATAAGCTCACAGCGCACAAACACAGTTTACACACACGAATGGGATTTTGAAACGACCCGTACACAGAGAACAGGAACATCACTTTACTCACTTCACACAATCATGACCTGAAGACGTCCGACATTCCAACACATGGAGCTTATTGTTAAAACACGGGCAGCTTATCTTCAGCTGGTGGCTTTGCCACTGCAGGCATGTCTGGCTGAAAAGGACAATGAGAACAATAATCACTGCAAGCAATGAGAAAGAGCTCCAATCAGACAACAAGGGCCTGTCACCATCACACCGTCCAATCAATGAGCAGCATAAACGAAGCAGTCTGAATCCCTCAGGTTAACAACACAACTCTGTTTTTAAAGTGTTAGGAAGGATTTGAATTTTAATACAAATATAAATGTAAGTAAGTTTTTAAATGCACTTTTGATCTTAAATCTAATGTATTTAAATCATCCATCCACCAGAAATACATGCAAAGTTGGAACAGATGAGCCAGAAGGAGAAATCTAAAACTCTGCAGCAGATCTTCAATATGAAGGCAGTAAAGAAACACACAACTAAACATGTTGAGTTTACAATCAATGTCAACCGCTCACACCCAAATACAATCCACAGTAATTCAGCTCCTGGTCTGAAGGGAACCTTTATAATAAACTCATACTCATTAAATATGTTTGTGTCCAAACAGGTCTTGAATCTCCTAGACTCACAGACAAAGGCTGTTGAATTAAAAACTTTTTAAAAAGGCCAGAAGACATTTTATACTTTAATTTTATTGATTAAGTTCTCTTTATATCTGACATGATCTAAATACAACACGACAGGCGCTGAGAACAGAACCGAACATTTAACAGAGTCCCACCAAATAAACAAAAAAAACTGAAAATTTGAGGTGAGATCAATTAATTTCAGTACATATTTAAATGTATCATTCATTCTATGATGTTGATGATCTATTCAGGGACAGCCCCAGGTATCAGCTGACTTTGTGTCGGTCGCATCAGATCTTAAATGTGCCGTTTCATTTTGAAAGGAATGTTAACAGAATTATAAATTAAAGCTAATTTGATCAGTTCTGCAGCTACAATCTGGGCTGGGATAAAACTGCAGCTTGTAAATACATCAATGAGAAATAGTATTTTTTCCAGTTACTTGTCAACAACAATAAACCAGGAGTGGCTCCATAACTCCACTGGCGTCTACTTCCTGCTTACAGACATGAAGCTGAGGTTTTTCCTGTCTGGTCTGGTTCTACACGAGGCAGATTTGTCTCCATGAACCCAGTCTGTCTGTTTGCATGGTTACCTGAGCCCTTTGGTAAATGCATGTTGTCATGTTTTCCTGTCATATGCAAAGGGAAATGGAACTGCACAGCTCAGACTGTCCTACATCTTCAATATGGATAAGAGAGCGTTTCTGACTGACACCTCGATAACAAGAGTCTGTCAAGACAAGCTGAAGGAACGGAGAGCAGATTGTGTTTCCATGAATGGATCGGCTGGCTTGTTATCTGAGTTTATGCTGATATGAGTATTAAAATGCATCCATCTAGCTGGTTGGTTATAAACTCAGAGCAACATGCAGTTTCTTTATGATAGATTAAACATTTGACAAAGCTGCTGAGTGGCAGAATTTCTTATGAGAATCAAAAAACCTCAGAATTTTTGAAAAGCTCGGGCCTGTTTATTTGGTATTATAAAGCATTTTTCTTGCCTTCCTTTATGTGAGCTGTCGTAGTTGACATGGATAAACAATGGAACAAATTTACTAAATGATTTCAACAATACACAGCAACAACTGCGTCTAGATCGCCATTATAAACCATCTATACAGGACATGTTTGCAACTGGAGAGAGAGTCTAACCAAAAGTTTAATGCTTCAGTTAGAAGAGCAAAACTGGGCTGAGCAGAACAAGGTGAATGTAACTAAGGTTAAGTTATCAAAATCAAGATGTCTGGTTGAATGATTTGCTCCTTTTCTGCGGTTTTCTTTGGGTATTCTTATTCAGCTTTAGCTCACTCTGACTTCCTGAGATTCCACCACATTTTCTATGCTTCATAAAGAACACATGTGGAACACACAAAGCACACAGTTTCCTTCATGTGATGACAGACATGATGCAGACCTTCAGTAAATAATGCTGTTCCTGTATGCTTCAGAACCCATCCCTCAAATGGACTTAAACTCTGACATGTGCGCCCTCTAGTGGCTGCTATCATGTCCTCTTCTTGATGAACATTTAATGTTCACATTTTTCTCCACAGGAAGCTCCTGACATTTACTCTGCAGACAAACTTCTAAAAGTCCGTTTCAGTCTTTTTCTCCTCCTGTCTGTGCCGGGACGATTTACCCTCAACGTCAGATGAAAGCAGTGAGCATCGGCATGGTTACAGCGTCACAACACTACACTGTATATACAGAGCGAGGCCTCAGCCGGAGGAGAGGAAAGGAAGCAGAGTGGGTGTGTGTGTGTGTGTGTGTGTGTGTGTGTGTGTGGGTGTGTGTAGCTAATGTCTGGATTCTCGTGGGTAGAACTCAGCCAGTGTGTTCTGAGGGATTCTCTTCAGCATTTCTTTGGGGAAGATCCTCATGAGCTGCCATCCGATGTCCAGAGTCTCAAACACACTCCTGTTCTCGTAGGCTCCTGAACACACAAACACACACACCCCAACACACACCCACACACACAGCACATGTCAAATAAGCCAGCATACTGTTGGTCTGATCAGAACCTGATCAGGTTCAACTAATAAGTTAAATGTGATGCAGATGGACAGTTTTGTTGCACCAGTGAAACCAGTGCAAAATGTTGACCCAGAACCTTTGACCTCTGGTCAATCTGTGCATTATATTAATACGCAGGTTAATATAATGCCAACTTTGCGTCGGCATTATATGATTTGACTGGACTGCACTGAATTAAAAATGAGATCAATTTTGACTGCATGCAACAGATTCAATCTATATTTATTAATTTATTACATTATGATTATAATAATTGGATATGAATTGGACTGTTGTGAAATATAAACTGAATTAAACAAGTTCTTAGCTGAGATTTACAGCAACCATTGGAAACAAATAACTGTAGAATATGGAGGTTTAATGATAGAAGCAGCCAAGGAAATGTTGAGTTCAACAGAAGGACACGAGATGAGACTGTATCAATATTTATGGAAATGAGTCCCATCTATTTAAAGAAAGGAACTGAAATTTAGTTTTGTGAATCCATCTTTATTATTATTCCTGCCAAGGCATCACTTGTTCTCATGTTGTGTTTTTTTTTTTTTTCATTGCTAGTGTAATTCTGAGGATTTCCTTTACCAGTGTTACCATAATTACTTTGAAAAAGTAACTTAGTTAAATTACTGACTATGTGATTTGGAAAGTAACTAAGTTACAGTAAAAGTAACCAAACATCTGGTCATCACTGCACCTTGGGAAATGAAGTTCTTCTCAAACTTAGTAAGGAACTCCAGATATAGCAGGTCATCAGCAGTAAGAGCCTCTTCTCCCACCACTGCCTTCATGGCCTGGACATCTTTCCCTATGGCGTAGCATGCATACTACACACAAACACACACACACCCCCACCCGCACACACAGGTTAAGCAAAGTGTAGTACAGGTATGTTTGTGCAGAATAGGAAGAGCTTTGAACATACAAGCTGGTTGGAAACATCAGAGTGGTCTTTGCGGGTCATTCCCTCCCCAATAGCAGATTTCATCAGCCGAGAGAGAGAGGGAAGAACGTTGATGGGGGGGTAGATCTGACCAAGAAGATGAGGACAGAAGAATTAGAAAATATTCTATTCAATCTATAATATAAAAAAAAAACTTGATATGAAACTAATCCATTTGTTTGTATACTGGAAATCAAATGGAACAAAAACCAAAGTTTTGTTTGAAACGTGGGAGAATGTGCAGCTGCTTCATGGAGGAGGATGTCACCTGTCTGTTGTGAAGCTGTCTGTCCACATAGATCTGTCCCTCAGTGATGTAACCGGTCAGGTCAGGAATAGGATGGGTGATGTCTGATAGGCAGAGAAAGGATCAGTCTGTGGCAGCCGTGGAGCTGCCACCATGCTGAGATCTATCAGAGGCAGTACCATCGTTGGGCATGGTGAGGATGGGGATCTGGGTGATGGAGCCATTGCGGCCCTCTACTCTGCCGGCCCTCTCATAGATGGTGGCTAGGTCAGTGTACATGTAGCCAGGGAAACCTCGGCGGCCCGGCACCTCCTCTCTGGCAGCAGACACCTAGGAGAGAACATCCAAAGCCCGGTTCCACTTCCTGCAGTTACATCAGAATGAATGCTAGAGCAGAAATGGCCGACCTCTCGAAGGGCCTCGGCGTAGGAGCTCATGTCGGTGAGGATGACGAGGACGTGCTTCTCACACTGATAGGCCAGGTACTCTGCTGATGTCAGAGCTAATCGGGGGGTGATGATTCGCTCAATGCTGCACAAACCAAGACTTCAGCTTAATTTACACATTATTTACAAAGCCGATATCCAAACACATCTCAGAAAAAAAGCCATACGTGGGGTCATTGGCCAGGTTGAGGAACAGACAGACGTTGTCCATGGATCCATTTTCCTCAAAGTCTGACTTAAAGAACCTGGCGGTCTCCATGTTGACCTGAGGAGAGAGAAAGGTTGTGTGAAAAATCAGTCAGAAATCAATTAAAAAAGATATTTCAACTTTAGATTAATTGAGGGACCAGAAGACCACTATACAGCACAACAGCCAAACACAAAAACACCAAACTATTCTGAGTCAAATGTGAGTAGCTGAGTTTCCATTAACCGTAAAATTGTGAATTAATTCCATTAACATGGATCAGAGTGAGCGCACTGAAGCAAAAGGAGTCTTGGTCAGAGTGACTCTGGGACAGAACAGCATCGTCTCACCCCCATGGCTGCAAAGACAATAGCAAAGTTGTCCTCACTGTAGTCCATCACGTCCTTGGACTTCTTCACCAAACCGGCCTGTCGACAGATCTGAGCTGCAATCTGACAAGAGCAGGGAAAAAACAAAAGGAGTCCCAAACTCTCAGAAAAGATGATTTATTCACCTCCCACCTTAATTAGAGACAGAAACTTTAAACATTTTTTCATATGAATAAAATCTCAAAGGAAATGATATTGAATTTATCAACAGACAGGAAATTAACTTTCTTTCGGTTTTATACAACCGGTAATTAAACAGAACCTACGCGGCTGAGACATCTACAGGGAAAACAGAGTCGAAATATTTGGTTTTTGTTTGGCTCATTAAAAGAAGAAGATCAGTGAGCAGCTTGATCGGCCCTGACAGGTGAAGGGCCCGTCGCAATGTCAAAAATCAGATCCTTTTCCAATCAGTGAATGCAACATATGAAAATACTAAAGAAAAATTCATCTGAGCTTTCTGCATCTGTCACAGAGCACAATGGGTTTGGAAATCCCAGAGTTGTGCTGCAGATCTCCGTTCTCTTTCACACACAGCTTTTCTGATGTAGAACAATTCAAAAAGTTCATTCTGTTAACTTTGATTTAAATACAAGAAAAAACTAGTTCTGAAAACTGGGAATTTCTTTAGCATTAATAATTAATAAATAATTAATGTATTAATACTACAAAGTCACATTAAAAAGTGGACAATGTCTCACTCCCTCCTTCTGGACCTGGAGGACAGTGTAAGGTACGGTCAAAGGTCACCTCAGCTCCCAGGTGTTAATGAGGACTGCAAGTCTTTTCTCCCTGAAACTGTCAAAGTTTTTAACATATGTTGCCTCAAGATTTGTGTGTCTTAGATAATGAGAGGACAATATTATCTGTCCATTGAGTGATGTGTATGCGTGTGTGCGGGCGTGTGTGTCCTGAGGGATCAATAAAGGACTACCTACCCTTCTAAAAACAGAATCGGTGGGCCAGAACTCAAGGAAAACCAGAATTCAGTGTGGTCCAGTAGAAGTCTGACCAGTACATGTCCAGAATGAACGCTGCCTGACTCACACACATTTTGTGAGCACCTTAGAAAGCCTGTCAGTTTGTGGACAGAAACTAGTCTTCTGGACTCTGAGTTTGATGCTGTGAGATGGGAATACACCATGTTGGTGAATGCATGTGTACCTCATTGTGTGGCAGCCCAGCAGCAGAGAAGATGGGAATTTTCTGTCCCCTAGCAATGCTGTTCATGCCGTCGATGGCAGATATGCCGGTCTGGATCATCTCCTCTGGGTAGATGCGACACTGGGGGTTGATGGGCTGGCCTGTGGAACAACACACACAGACACACAGACTGTGTCACAGTGAATTTAGAAAACACGGGGAACTGTCTTCACTTCAGCATTTGACACTGAGTGAATATTCTGAAAACTAACAGTCACAACAGACGTACCCATGATGTCCAAGAAGTCTTCTGCCAGCACTGCCGGTCCTCTGTCGATGGGTTTGCCAGAACCGTTAAACACACGCCCTGAAAACGGATGAAAAATGCTGCTCTGCTTTCTCAGAGGAAAAACACGAGACTAAATATGGTTGAATGGAGAGCGAAGACATGTACCCAGCATGTCCTCAGACACAGGCGTCCGTAAGATGTCTCCAGTAAATTCACAGCTGGTCTTCTTTGCATCGATGCCTGCAGTGCCCTCAAACACCTGGTGAGAATTTAGACAAATGCAAACAGCAGAATGGCAGCTAATCAAATGATGTGGGGTAGTAATGCATCTACTGTATTGGAGACAATTTAGTCCAATTTTCTTTAAAATTTTGCAGCACTTTTTTGGTAGAAGGTTTTGGCTTCCGATGTGTTTTCAATCAGTGTGACTTCTAAGTTTTTCCTCAGGGTTGTTTTCTTCAACACCTTGACTTTGTTCTCTTCCAGCCTCCCTGTTGCAAACACCAGATACTTGAGAGTTCATGGTCAAGTCAATCACAGAAAGGTGCCCAGATCCTGTGGGTTGCATGGATTCCACTCAATACCAGCAGATTATTGAGAATAATGTTCAAGAGTCAGTTACGAAGTTGAAGCCAGGGGTGGATATTTCAGCAAAACAATGATCTAAAACACCGCTCCAAATCTACTCAGGCATTCACACCTAGGAACAAATGTTGGCCGTCCCCAGACCTGAGTTTGGTTGAACATCTGTGGGGTGATTTGATGCGGGCTGTCCATTCAGCGACCATCAAACTTAATGGAACTGAAATTGTTTTGCAAAGAGGAAAGGTCAAAAATACCTTCATCCAGGATCCAGGAACTCATTAAGAGCTACAGGAAGCGTCTAGAGACTGTTATTTTTGCAAAAGGAGGATCTACTAAATATTAATGTGACTTTTCTGTTTGGGTGCCCAAATTTTTGCATCTGTCAAATTTTCTTCTAATGCATATTGCCCATTTTCTGTTAGTCCAATAAACCTCATTTCAATACTGAAATATTACTCTGTCCATCAGTTATTAGATATATCAAACTGAAACTGCTGTTGCAAACACCCAAATATTTAGAAATAAAATAGTTAAGATTAACAAGGGTGCCCAAACTTTTTCATATGACTGTATATTTAACACCCTAACATTTAAAGCAAATGTTTCATTTTACAGTTTGTTTTTTCTGTTTTTTTAGTTTTATCTGATATGTTAAGACACAAAGTACTGATTTGTTTGGAAGATCAGTCTCACCTGCACCACCGCTTTGGAGCCAGTGACCTCCAGCACCTGACCACTCCTCTTGGTACCATCAGGCAAAGTGAGATGGACAATCTCAGCGTACTTTGGAAACTGTTCAAGTGACACAGCAAGCATTAACAACACCATGCATGTTCCACATCAAAACCAACTGAATAGTCCTGACACGTCATGGTTTGACAAAGACTCAACAATCCTGACATTTATATTTTATTCCAAATTAACTCTGCAGTAGAAACCCATCATGTCAGCCCACTGAATCGCCACAAACTGTTGGTGTGAAAGCTCCTGAGCTGGGCTTCAGGTGTCTGCAGAGGTGAGTCTCACCGTAGTTGGATTAATGTGGACAAAATAATAGTTTCCAGACTCTACACACATCTCTGCTTCTTACCTTGACTTGATCCAAAATCACCAGAGGACCATTGACTCCAGAAACCGTTTTATAGGCTGAAATACAGAGAACAGCAACCCAGTGAAACACAGTCTGATTCAAACACACCGAAAACCAGAATGTTTCTTCTTACTGACATTAATTAGAATTCTCTGAATTTAGTTCAGTGCAGAAAAAACAGATTTTTTATGGGATGTTTGAGGGCTTTTTGATGGCCACTCCAAATATTGAGAGCTAATCTGGTTGTAGGCCTGGGGTCACTGTCCACTTGTGAGACGTGTTTGTGGCCAAGCTTTAGTCGTGGCCAATGACTGTACATGTTGATATGGTTCAGAACATTCTCTTTTGTTTATCACTTCAACATCTTGCTCTGTTCTCCTGACGGGGATCTTTCTGTATGCTGATGCTGTTTAATGTCTGGATCCAGAATAGTTTGCACATCTGGATTAAAGCTAATAACCTATGAACTGCCAAACTGAAGGGAATCGATATGGATCCCAGAATATGCTGACACAAGTATTGCATTTTGAATGTGAGCAAAGTTCTGGCTTTATGAACCCAGCAGTTCAGGAGACTGGGGCGGGGCAGGTGGCACAGATCAAATTCTGCCCCAAGCCTCATAAAACCTGTGGTCAGCATAAAGTAGCCTCGGAATTCTTTGACTGGGACAAAGTTATTGTAATGTTTACTGTCACTTTAAGCCCCAAACTGTCTCCAAAAAGGCCTGAATCAGCTGGAAAAACAAGGACAGGAAGATAAAAGTGAGCAAAGGATTCATCTCTGTATCAGCTGTTAAAGCTGATGTTCAGTGACTGACACCTTTCCGACCTTCTCCTGAGCTGCCAGAAACAAACAGCATCCTCACTCACATCCTCACTCACATCCTCACTCACATCCTCACTCACATCCTCACTCACTCAGGCGGGGCTGGGAGATGTAATCCCGGCTGACAGCCATCGCATGCTCCCTGGAGGCGGCGGCGGCGGCCGGGTGGACCGGAGCGGCGGCCGTCGGTCTGTTCCCGCTGACGGCCGATGAAAACTCGCTCATGGCCCCGTTCACCATCCCTCTCAGCGCCCTCATCGCCATGTTTCCACCGCAGAAGCCGCAGCGATGTTCGAGTCGTGACAGCTGAGGCGCATGCGCACACCGCGGCAGTTGCAGCTCATAAAGAGGCAATTTATATTTGGCAACAGATTCTAATCTGTTTGTGTTTTCATCTGCGTGGTTAAACATTCTAAATAACATATAATGTTATTATATTTTTAGATATTTAAAGTATTAAAGTTACTGCAAAATTGAAATTAATGTGACTTGTGTCCAAAAGTCTTACCAGAATAGAATGTCCACTTTCCTTTTTTTGCTTTTGGTTCTGGTTCTGGATGCAAAAGCAGACACAGTCCTCTAATCCTGGAAATCATCTTCAGGTGAGAGAAGGCCAACTTTGTAACGGTCTTTATGTGACTCTGAAGGTTCAGGTCAGAGTCCTTCACTACACCCAGATTTCAGCCTGATCTGAGATTTCCAGCTGTAATAACTTCAGGTCTGTTTCTGTTCAGCTGGAGAAAGTTTTGGCACATCCACACATTTATCTGTTTCATGCATCTGTTCAGTGATTGGATGGTTCAGTGTCACCTGGTGACATCATAATGTAGAGCTGTGCATCATCTGCCTACTTATAATAGCTAATTTTATTTCCTGTTATAACCTGCACTATAACAGGAAATATAGCAGACATTCATGTTGACATTGAATAAGATGGTTCCTAGGATTGAACCTTGTGATTTCTGTCCACTTCAGAGAGAAGATTGGAACCAGCTGAGTTCTGGACTGGAGAGTCTGACCCGACTCCCCAGTCGTTTCAGTGATAAGTCAAGGTCAACACTGAGGTCCAACAGAACCAGGACTGCGGTTCTTCCAGTCTGTATTTATATGGATGTCATTAAACATTGTGATACTGTGGAAACCACGGAAGCCAGACTGAAAGACATCAAAACTATTAGTTATTATTAGGAAGCTACAGCATTTCCAATTATTTTACTGATAAATGGGAGGTTGGAGATCAGCCTGTAGTCCTGCTGTAGTGGTTTGACCAGGTTGTCCAGCAGGCCCCTGCTGGCTCTCACTTGTTCTTCCTGGAGATTTCCTCTCAGTTTACTTTTCATCTACTTCCTGGTAGATGGATGGACAAGCTCTGCACTGGTGGCAATGCACTCTGCAGCAGCAGACCATGCAACAGTCGCCTTTTCTACAGCTGGAACCTGCGACCTTTAACCCCTGGATGATTCAGAGAGCAGTATGCCTTATCAGCTTCAGTCTGACGATTTGACTATACTGGCATGAACTCAGCAGGTCATTTTGTTCCACAACAAAAATTATGTGAAAATGTCATTTTTATTATAAAGACCACAGATTAATGTGTGTCTAATTACAATAATTGAGAAAATAATTGAAAAAAAGCCAAACTAAAAGATAAAATGAAATAAACTTTTATTTTGATCATTTGGGAGAAGGTTTACAAAAAGAACGTCTATCTGCAATAAAAAATCTGATCTAAAGCTGAGAAACAAAAGCCAGTGAAGGCAGCAGCAGCTGGTAACAGAACTGTGATGCTCTTAGCACAGCTGACGTTGTCTCTGCTGTCTCCTCAAACCTCCAGCCGGTCACAGCAGACGGCCTCACACCGAGCTCGGCTCTGGTTCTGTTGGAGCTTTCTTCCTGTAAAGAAGGCACTTTCAAGGGCGCAGTGTGGCACAGTGACCACCAGGCTCCAACTATACAGAGATCTCAATGCAGACGTCCAGGGTTCAAATCCCGTACTCGGGTACTACCAGCCATCGTATCCTTTAGCGCTGTGTCTCTGGGAGGTTCTGACCAGGTTCCTTCAATTTGGCCCGCTCCCGTCCTCAGCTGATCCGTCTCCTTTAGCAACAGATGTTCAGTTGGGGGAGTAGCGAGGAAGGTTGGGAGGAGCTCCACCTCTGTCCACAGCAAAGGAGGAGTGGGACTGTAGGTCAGGTCGAGGGGGGTGCCTGGACCTGTTGGTGTGTGGGTGAGGGGGTCTCCACTGAGCTGGGGGCGGAGGGGCCCATGTGTAGGGATAGAACATGTCTGGTGGAGCAGCGAGGGATGGATGTTGGGAGAGGAATCGAGCGCGGGCTTGTAATGCACGGGGGTGGATATATGGATGGCACGGTGGGTGGGCGGGTTGAGGGCGGTGTGGGCGAGAGCGGTGGCTCGATCCTCCACGACGATGTGACCTGCAGGATTCACAAAACAAGAACGAACACTGCTTCACTTCTGTAAACAGATCTGCTTTGTTCTTCAGGATTTCCTTCTTTCTCCGGGTAAGTAAAATATTTATTGATTTTTTTTATATTGTCACATACAATAATAATTAAAACAATAATTTTTATTTAGATTTCAATAACAATGTTTTTGAAAATATTTTTATGACATTTAGTTTTGACATTTTTCAGAGCTTTTTTAAACCATCTGTTTTTGGATGATTAAAATTATATCTTTTAATTTAAATCTTTTGTATGAAGACTTCTGCCAGTTTTATACTTTAAATATGTTTAAAGTACTCACGTACTCTAACATTTATGAATATTTCATTAATGATTTAGAATTATTGGAACAGTTCAACTGAAAGCAAAGAATTTTATTTATCTTTTTAAAAGTGTTCTGGATTTCTTCTGACACCTCATGTCTTAATTTAGAAAATACAGCGTAGCTAATTATTATTTACATTTTAGCAAAAATCCTGGGTTAAAAAACATCCATCCATCCATTTTCTAACACCCTTGTCCCTTACTGGGGTCAGGAGGTGCTGGTGCCTCTCCAACCAACGTTTCGGGCGAGAGGCGGGGTCACCTGGACAGGTCGCCAGTCTGTCACAGGGCAGGGTTAAAAAAAAAAGCCTTTTTATGTGTCTTTAATGTTTTCACATTTTAAGATTTATTTTCACAATTACAGTAAAATGTCAGCGGTTCAGAGGTGAGCTGAGTCAGTGGGAATGGATGTGTTGCAGCTCCTGAAAAGCTTTCAGATGTTCCTACGGCAACCTGCTTCAAGGAAACTGAGACAGTGACATGTCCATAAAGACAGATGAGATGTACCTGTGGTCGCGGTGAGCTCTCCTTGGCGGTCGCTGGACAGCCTGGCCTCTCTGTGGCTCCTGGTCACTCTCTTCCATGCCTGCGTTACTGTGGTAACAGTCAGAGCAGATGGTCGCCCAGCAATCAGCCAATAAAAATCACTCAAAAGCATGAAGAGGGTTTTAGGTTTAATTTTTCTGCTCAATTGAACAATCACAGAACAAGCTTCCAACATTAAGATGAGTAAACTCTGTTTTGACTTTCCCAACTACTGTCCCTAACGATCCAGGGATCACAGGGGTCACAGGAGTTAGGAGCTGCTCCGGTGCAGAGCAACTGTTACTCCTCCAGATATCAATAAATCAGTTCTTTTAACTGACAGAGATAATACAGGAAGTGAGGGACGAAGAAGCTACTGCAGGAATGAGTGGGCTCATCCTTCTGTAAAGTTAAACCTGTTGACGTGTGTAAACATCAGTCTGCCGCAATCAGAGCTGTTCTCACTGCCTGGATGGTAACAGGCTTAATAAGCTGATCAGAAAGTGTGAGTGGACTATTGGGTTGGTGGAGAAGGCCATGAAGTGTCACCTCCGTTTTGGACCGTGCAGAAGGTCATCCAGGTAGTTCTGTCTCTCGATAGCGTAGCCTCGGGACGAGTTGAACACTGCAGAGAACAGCAGCAGAGTGAGATCGTTCACAGAATCCTCCTGCTGGGGTCTGAAAGCACGAGACTTACGCTGCACCGCCTGGACCGGGTCCATCCCGTCCACGTCGATCAGATACCTGCAGGTCACACACAGCGGTTAGAGCAGCCTGTGGCTCCTCCTCACACTGCAAGCCGTCCGGATGAACCTACCTGCAGATCAGGTAGCCAGTGCGGTTCAGTCCGTGGGTGCAATGGACCCCGATCAGCGTGTCTGCAAGAGAGCTTGGTGTGTTTAAACAAATAAGAAAAAGAGATGAACAAGGACAGAAATAACTCATGTAGGCAGATTTTTTTTTTAGAAAGTTATCTCATTTAAACCAACTCTTTAGTTATTGATTTTATTGTCTGTTCGCGGCTCAGCTCTTCCCTCACCGTTGTCCTGGTTGTCTTGGAGGAACCTGTGGACGGCGCGCTTGAAGCTCAGGATGGTTTGGTCACTGGGAACCTCGTGGCCAGCTGTGGAGATCTTCACATACAGCAGTGACTGAGGAAGGTCCTGCAGAAACACACACACACACACACACCGCCTCAAGTTCAGCAGCTTCACAACACATCTGTCCCCAGGGGCTGTTGAAGTAAGAGACCAATTGGCTTTAAACTTTTAGTCAGTATTAGTGATGATTAGGTTAAGAGTTAGGCTGTAAAAGGTGAATGGAAGTCAATGTAAAGTCCGCACAAGTCACGAAAACACAACGGTAGGGGTGTGTGTGGGGGTGTGCGTGTGGGGGTGTGTGTGTGTGTGTGTGTGTGTGTGTGTGCATTCACCTGCAGATTGTAGTAACGTGTGGTGAAAGTCAGGTCAATGATCAGCTCCAGCTCATGGTTGTCCTCCTTCAGAGCATCCAGCAGCTCCCAGGGACCAAACACCTTGGAGGGGTCGAGCGTCCTACTCAAAGCCTGAGCAGAAGCAGACAAAGTGTCACTGGTAAAAACAGACACACTTCTGTTCCCACAGAGTCCACTGTGACACGCTGCTGACCTGCTTCAGAGGGACTTTGAAGGCGATGAAGCGAGTTCCTTTCAGTCTCTTCCCCACCGCTGTGTAGTCCTCCCACCTGTTGGACACAAACCCACAATTACCCTGTCTGTCCCCATGATTGTCTCTCTATGACTGTGTGCTTCAAATCACTAAATACACAATGTTTAGGACAGCTTCTGCTTCAGCTCTGTAGTTATTTCACAAATTCATTTTAAATAAAAATCTGGATCTGTAACATTCAGATTTGTTAAAAAAGGCCCATGATGTCCAATCTTGATTACTGCTGCGTTCCTTGAAGCGACCTGTTGATATATTTAAACTGTTTATAAAGATTCTATAAGATAAAAAGTCTGGCTTAAATCTGATCTAAAGTTGTCTACAGACCAAAGAAGTTGGAAGAGGGACTTTTACTATTTCTGGCAGAGCATGCATTTATCAGCTGCAGTCTAGAATCACTAACAATTATCCATTCTCATTTTACCTTCAGACTTTTACAAAGCTCTTAAGGCCAATTGTAAAAAAAAAACTCATGCAGCACTGGTCAATCTAGGCGGTTTCGTTTCAACTTTGATTAAATTTTCTTCCTCGTACACCCATAAAAACTTCTAAAGCCTACTGAGAACAATGAGACAGATCTATAAGCTGCCGGGGAAGTGTCTCTCACCTGTCCGGGATGTCCTCGTTCTTGTGAGGTCTGGACATGTCTTCTCGTTCCTTTAAAAACTAACTGTTGTAAAAGACTATAAAACCACGCAAAACTCTGGAAGCACATGGCGAAGACAGCCCAGCTCCTAACGACAGCACATTCTTCTGAAATCCCTAACAGATATCATGTCCTGTCCGTCCTCTGCGCTGGTTGTCCCGCAAAAAGACCAGTTAAGATGTCCAGCTTCCTGCTTCTTTCATGCCTAAAGTTAAACTGAGCTCAGCCGCCGGGGAACAACTGCGGGCGCGTCTAACTGACGTCACAGGAAAACGCAGATGCCTCATCGCCCCCTGGTGGAAAACATGACGTATTGTTTCTTTCAGGGACAGCATGCGACCAATTCTCCTTTATTATTCTTTTTGTGACATGAAAATACAAAACTAAACAGTTTCGTGAAACATTCTCCAAAAGATTCCAAAATTTCACTGAGAATTGTAAACAAATCCTTTATTATAAAACAATGGAAAATCATCTCTTATTGAACAAAAATGACATTTATGTGAAAGAACAGGTTTATTAATAGATACAAAAGCATCATATGCAATAATCCCATGTAAAATTCATCAAAGTAAATCACCAATTATGTTGGTCAGCGAGGTTACTTAATGCAAATTTTTTAAGAAGTCTGTTTCATCAGGTGTTAAAAGTCTGTAGCAGGATGAGGCCTGCCCCAAGATTGAGGACACTTGGCCCCTAATTATTTCCCAGTGGGTGTGGTGTATAAAGGGAGACTCTCCCACCTGTTTCCTTCATGCCAGCATTTGGTCGGGCTTCAGAGGGAGGGTTGTTTGAGTGGCTTGCGGTGGCCGTTACTCAAGTAGTAAGTATTTTTTCTCCTCTTGTTAAAAATCAGCAATTTCAATGGTTAATACAAATTGTTTATCTTTAGAAATTGCCTGGAGTCTCCTGTGTACTGTGGTGTGGCTATAAACTACCCTCCCAGTACAAGTTGGCAACATAAAACGGTATGTATTTTATCGCACCCATGCAGCTCCTATAGTGCAAAAATGACCATAATTTATTGGTAGGAAGCACCGGCAATTGGATCCTCCTGCTGTTGGGCCGGAAGAGGCTCTCTGTTTGGGGTGGGGCCGTCCAGCTCTGGTAGGTGACCATGGATTCCTTTGCCTTCTGCCAGTTCCAGAACCACCTATTAATCCAACTTGATTTCAGGAATACAGCTGCTGCAGCTGACCGGAGACCCTGCTGCTTTGTTGGACTTCATTTTAGCCCCAGCTTTGTTTTGGCTTTATTTCATACTTTGTTTAAACTTTGTTTGGATTTTGTTTCATAAATCCTCAGTTTGGCTTCTTTTTGTGTTTTTGTTTAGGTCAGCCCATTCAGTGTGGCCTGCTGCTTCAGGTACTTTTAAATGCCTTTATTAAAGTATTGATTTTTAAGGAGTGATTGGGGATAACCTCATTTTAGACCTTGTCCATGTTTAATTTGTAGCGTTTGTCTGTTTTGTTTTGCATTTGCTTTGTTTAACCCCCCCTGTCTTGTCTCCAGGCTGAGAGCTGAAGGTGGTGGGGGGGGCTTCCAGGGAGACTGGACCTGTGTTGTGCGAATGACCAGTGTTGGGGTTTCTTCACGAGAGTGCCTGTTCACAAGTGTTTTGGGGTGATTCATTTGGATTTATTTGTTTCTTTTGAACCAGTTCTCCATACTGGACTGCCCTCCCCCTGCTGGTAAGCCTTATTACTGTTCACCTCCCTTCCCATTGTGGTGCTTCAATTCTTAATTGTTTTTATCATGGAACAATAAAGTGCATTTTTTTTGTGTGAAACAACGTCCCGTTCTCATTGGTCACGAATCTTATTTATTTCCTTGAGTGAAACTCCTGAGGTGGCGTTGTTGACACCCCTGGGTTGCCCTGTGTTGAGGGGGCCAAGTAATAAAATTTATACCCTCGTGTTGCCACAAGTCCATTAAAACATTCGTATTTTGTTGTCTTTTTGATTGATTTCCATCAATATCAAGCCTACAATCTGGAGAGTGAACCTCCAGTCCTTTCAAGAGACAGCATCTTGAACCTCCAACAAGTTCAAGTAAATGTCCTAGATTTAAATAACTTCATTATAATAGCTCCCTTTTTTATCAACAGCATTAATAAAAAGGGACACATGGTCAGAGGACGGACCAAATCAAAATACCCTCAAGGTGGGTTTCGATTATAGCTGATACTAAAATGCAGGCACGTGCAGAGGATATATGGATATATGTCCCATCGTCTCATTTCCTTTGCTGCATAATGTACATTGCATTTATTCTAGCATTAGGTAAATGTATCTGGAAGGAGAATAGCACTTAAATAAAAGTCCAACAAACAATTATAAAGCGCACAACGTATTACAAGACGCACCGTCGGCTTTTTAGAAAATTGAAGGTTTTTAGGTGCGCCTTATAGTGCGGAAAATACGGTAGATATAATATATGTAATAATCAAGTTGCTCCTGTCCAATAAAAGCACAAATAAAGGGAATAACCAGGGAATAACCAGTCAGATTGGCAACTTAAATAACCAACCAGTGATGCCTATTAAAAGTCTAATCTGACATAAATCATACATGAACATAAATGAATCGGTTTATAAATCTTTTGTTTTTTCTATCAGGTTATGGTGCGTTCATGAACCTCACTGGATCAGTCTTCCTGCAGACATTCTGCTCGTTATTGGAAGAGGAGGGTCACTCTAACCTGGAGCTGACTCAGCTGATGATCCGACTCTCCTACAGGGTTGCCTACACCTTCGAGTCCAAAGGGAGGAAGTATGGCGGGAAGAAAGAAATGCCATGCTTGCTGTCACGACTGACCAGAGATGTGTTCCCGTTTGCAAAAACGGAGAAAGACAGGCGTGCGGAAACGATACCTGCCACATCACTGGTTGTCTCACAGAATGTCAGATAACAGTTTGTCTCACTAAGTTAGGGAGAAGTTCCCCTGCATGCTGACTCGGCACATATGAAGACTGGCATGATCAGGAACGTCACAAACAGATGACGGCAGATAAAGTGGGAACCATGCAACTGTTAGTCCTATAAAAATATATATTGGTAAAGGAAAGTTTTTTCCTCCTACTTCATACATATTATATATTTAATCATGAGAAAGTTATTTACTTGTAATACATTTATTGGTTAGTAAAGTAAAATGTAAAAACTTCTATTTCTCATTGTCTTTTCTTACTCACTGACTTTTCTGAATGAAAACAAGAACAGTTACAAAGAACCATTACGTGGAATCTGTGAAAGAATGCTAACAGGAAATGATCCGGTCTCTGCTGGGTTGATAATCTGAGGCGTCACAGCACAATTTGTCAGCTCCTGGGTGAGCTGCCTTGTTCTCTTCAGAGAGAATGTTGATAATGATAAACCTAGAACCAAGAGAACGTGATGCCCGTCTGTCTGTGGTACCTCCTGGCATCTCCCAGTCCTTCCTGAGGTCCAACGGAGTAAAAATACAATCAGCTCAAAGAAATTTGACTGCTGCTGTAATAGGCAGAGGGAATGCATTCGTAAGGTTATCCAAAGTGTTAAGAGAGAAGGTATTATCTAAAATCAGAGAATCAGAAGGAAGTATTAGAGAACTGCAACTCACCATGATTCTTAAAGAAGGGGAAGACCCGGTGGATTTTCCCCTGAGGAGTCACCATCTTCTCTTTTAAGGCTTTTGCTCCTGATACTATAATTAATATAAAATGATCATTTGCAAACCAGAAAAGCATGGGTTCATACAGGCCAAACAGCCTCCATCCTGTTTGTCCCTTTGTGTGGTCAGGAGGGGCTGGAGCCTATTCCCAGTTAATGTTCTGGGCGAGAGGCGGGGTCACCCTGCACAGGTCGCCAGTCTGTCGCAGGGCAACACAAAGACAAACAGGACAAACAACCATGTACACACACACTCACAGAAGAAAGAGGTGCCAGAAGAAATTAAATCTGAGAAAAAATGGTGCACTGCACATCTAGAGGAGCTGTACTTAACTTGGAAAGATTGTCTACCATCTGTCAACAGAAAAGACTCCTAAAGCCTTCAGAACCATAATTCCTTCTGGCTGTCATACCCAGCTAAATGTTTGGTTCTGCCAAAAAGAACACCGAAGAAATACCGGTAAAATAAAAAGAGTGAAATAAACAGCTTCTATGCATATTCCAACAAAAACATAATGTACTCCTTAAAGCAGAGCGCATCTGCAATGGGATGGTAGAAACCTCTCCGCCAGCTTCAGATGCCCCAAGGTCCACAAATGCATCACAGGCCCCTGAGCCAGAGCCAGGCAGAGGCCAGCACACACACTGAACCAGAACCAGGGACATATCAACCAGGACCACAGGCTTGGAGTGAGGGGGGGCCCCAGATTCACCCAGAAGCAGCACAACCACCAGAACTGTAACTATGAATTTCATCAGGAAGGAAACCCTTTCAGAACTGCAAGTTCTTTAGGAATGGACTTTGTCTTTTACACGTTCTTTTCTCAGCCTCACTGTCTGAGAAAAGGCACAGACATTCTGGAGCAATGAGATTCCTCTGTTTCATTTCAAAACTGATTGCTGACATGTTCTGACAGCTCAGAACGCTTCCGCCTGTATGACCATTTGAGATCTACAGTTCTGATCACAGATTGTGACTAAATGAGTGTTAGTCAGGTTCAACAAGCAGGAATCTGCTTCTCACCATTTATTACAACTGGGGGAACAGAAAATCGCTTTCCGGAATAGTTGCAACAATGGAATTTCAAGTCATGTGATTTCACAGCTCAACTTATAAGGTAACAAGGTGTGTAATTAAAAGAGGTGTGGTAAGGGATTTATAGCTGAACTTGGAGTTTGAATGGAGAGTAATGCACAGACTCAAAGTCTAACAGAGATACTACACACATCGAAAGTGATAGACAGAAGTTCACCTGAACAACGTACCAGTGTGGAAAGGAGTCATGGACAGACCAGAGGAGTGCAACAGGGCCGTGTTGGTGTCTGTGGAAAAGTTTGACTATGGGGTTCCCCTGGAAAAGAGGCCCGGGGCCAAAAGGGACACTAAGAAGCTCCACTGCATCCTCACTAAACTGGGCTACAAGGTGGAACTTCGCATGGACCTGAGCAGCAAGGAAATCTACAACCTGTTCTCTAAAGGTACCAGATCTCCATGTCAACCTCTGAGCTGTCAGATTCATTAATTTCCAGAAGGGTTCTTTTAACTCTGCAGAGAGCAAATGTCTTTGTTTTCCTTCTTATTTCCATCCATGTAAAATTTTACTGTAACAAGAAAAGGATGTCATCAGATTCTGTTAGACTAATACCAAAGCTCACAGATGCAACAGATGGGCCTTGCAAACTTAGTTTTAGTTTCAATTATCCCTCGAATGGTGATTCCCATGGCAGCTTCTTCACAATGAGCTAAAAAGTGTTGCATCCATCATGCTAGCAAGGTCATAGAAAATGAAATGTGTTGATAAAGCAAATGTAGCTGTCTGAGCCATGGAGAACGACCACTCTGACTAGTTCCATCCCAAAGATCAGCTGGAGCTCAAAGCTCCACATCTCATCCTGGAAAAGGGTTTGCCTTAGTGAGCTCCAGTCTGAACCAGCAGGTCTGTGAATTGTGTTGGTCTGTTGGTTTTCCTTCCACTAAACCTTCTTCACATCTTATGTAATGGTCTCAGCAGTAAAAAGGAGGTTTCCACAGAATATTTAGAACCTAATTGGACGTTTTAACCAAAGTCTCTTTTTTGCAACTTATTGAAAAAAATCTAACCTGACAAAAACTTCAGGACTCACATATAACATGTCACCTATACATAACAGCTGAATCAGGGAGTGTTTGATTTTGATGGGAGATTAAAACATAAATAATAATAATAATAATAATAATAATAATAATAATAATGCATGATTCAAAAGCAAGTTTTCCAGTTGGGATTATTTAACACTGAATCAGAAAACTACATGTCATTAGAATTAGATGGAGGAAAACCTCAGTGTTCCGGCTTCGTTTATTGCTTTTTATTACTAATAGATAAAACTTTATGGTCAAATGATTGTTTGAGATGAATGAAAGGGGAGTGCAGGAACACCTGGTGCCCGTTCCTCTGTCAACACCGCCATGATTAAACACAGTTCAATGCCTGTTACACAGAACGGTGCATTGACTGCACGCATTCTGAATATTTTTAACATTGTGTACAATCACATGATGCTTGTTGCTTAACCTGCTCCCTTAGTCACTGACAGTGATGTCTGTAATGTTGGGTGTTTGTGTGGCCTCAGAAAGCAGGAGACCTGTGAAGGACTGCTTCCTGGCTGTCCTGTCGTCTCACGGGGAGGAGGGCTGCGTGTTCGGATCAGACGGGAAACCCGTCCAACTGTCTCGTGTCTTCACGTACTTTAATAATGAATGCATGGAGAAAAAGACCAAACTGTTCCTCGTACAGGTATCCTTTTATTTTTAGTGACACACAACCAGCACAACAGTGACGATTTCACTTGAAAATAAACGACAGAAGACTTCAACGCTTCTCACACTCATGCTTTCTCGGTTGATTTAATGCATCTCCATTCCTCCCCTGCAGGCCTGCCGGGGAGACGCTCTGGATGGTGGAGTGGAGGTTGATTCATCAGGCAGCAGATTCCCACACTACTTTTCTGTTCCCATGGATACGGCTGTGATGTTTGCCACAGCACCAGGTGAATAACCAGTCAGATTGGCAACTTAAATAACCAACCAGTGATGCCTATTAAAAGTCTAATCTGACATAAATCATACATGAACATAAATGAATCGGTTTATAAATCTTTTGTTTTTTCTATCAGGTTATGGTGCGTTCATGAACCTCACTGGATCAGTCTTCCTGCAGACATTCTGCTCGTTATTGGAAGAGGAGGGTCACTCTAACCTGGAGCTGACTCAGCTGATGATCCGACTCTCCTACAGGGTTGCCTACACCTTCGAGTCCAAAGGGAGGAAGTATGGCGGGAAGAAAGAAATGCCATGCTTGCTGTCACGACTGACCAGAGATGTGTTCCCGTTTGCAAAAACGGAGAAAGACAGGCGTGCGGAAACGATACCTGCCACATCACTGGTTGTCTCACAGAATGTCAGATAACAGTTTGTCTCACTAAGTTAGGGAGAAGTTCCCCTGCATGCTGACTCGGCACATATGAAGACTGGCATGATCAGGAACGTCACAAACAGATGACGGCAGATAAAGTGGGAACCATGCAACTGTTAGTCCTATAAAAATATATATTGGTAAAGGAAAGTTTTTTTCCTCCTACTTCATACATATTATATATTTAATCATGAGAAAGTTATTTACTTGTAATACATTTATTGGTTAGTAAAGTAAAATGTAAAAACTTCTATTTCTCATTGTCTTTTCTTACTCACTGACTTTTCTGAATGAAAACAAGAACAGTTACAAAGAACCATTACGTGGAATCTGTGAAAGAATGCTAACAGGAAATGATCCGGTCTCTGCTGGGTTGATAATCTGAGGCGTCACAGCACAATTTGTCAGCTCCTGGGTGAGCTGCCTTGTTCTCTTCAGAGAGAATGTTGATAATGATAAACCTAGAACCAAGAGAACGTGATGCCCGTCTGTCTGTGGTACCTCCTGGCATCTCCCAGTCCTTCCTGAGGTCCAACGGAGTAAAAATACAATCAGCTCAAAGAAATTTGACTGCTGCTGTAATAGGCAGAGGGAATGCATTCGTAAGGTTATCCAAAGTGTTAAGAGAGAAGGTATTATCTAAAATCAGAGAATCAGAAGGAAGTATTAGAGAACTGCAACTCACCATGATTCTTAAAGAAGGGGAAGACCCGGTGGATTTTCCCCTGAGGAGTCACCATCTTCTCTTTTAAGGCTTTTGCTCCTGATACTATAATTAATATAAAATGATCATTTGCAAACCAGAAAAGCATGGGTTCATACAGGCCAAACAGCCTCCATCCTGTTTGTCCCTTTGTGTGGTCAGGAGGGGCTGGAGCCTATTCCCAGTTAATGTTCTGGGCGAGAGGCGGGGTCACCCTGCACAGGTCGCCAGTCTGTCGCAGGGCAACACAAAGACAAACAGGACAAACAACCATGTACACACACATATCTAGGGAGAATTTGGAGAGGCCAATCAACCTGACAGTCATGTTTTTGGACTGTGGGAGGAAGCAGGAGTACCCGGAGAGAACCCACCATGCACAGGGAGAACATGCAAACTCCATGCAGAAAGACCGGGGCCGGGAATCGCACCCAGAACCTTCTTGCTGCAAGGCAACAGCTCTAGCAACTGGCCACTGTGCAGCCCATCAAACAGCCTCATCAATGTAAATTTATTATTACATTGAAGATGAGTCTGCAGGGCCATCTTCCATCTCTAATGAATTCTGATCAAACGGGTTTTATCCAACAGTCAAAGCTTCTTTCACATCTCTATTTGACAGAATAGATTGATATCCGAAAGATCTGACACACACACACACACACACACACACACCCACACACGTCATGTATAAAGTCCCAATACCTGTTTCTTTCCAGACCAAGTACAAGTACTTCATAGGTACTTGCCCAATCAGAGCCATTATACCAAGCAGTCAGCTAACTGGCACTTACCTCACACAATAGCCTGTGAAAACTACTTTATTTCATTTAGAACAGGGTGGCTCTTCTTTTTAAGCCTTCAGTCCCTCTGACTGTTTGAACAAATCATAAAGGCAGCAGGTAAAGAAGATGGTTTAATCTGTAAATGCTTTATCATTTTACTCATTTAAAGATGCAGTTTTTGCTGCTATTTAGATCTGCAATAGAAGTCCAACCCAAAATTCAGACTGTCAAAATGACTCTTGATGTTTCAGTTTGGACTTCTGTCATGCATTTAATATTCCTGCAGTACATCCAAACAGAAAACCAAAATGCGTGATAAAGTTCTGTTGGTCTACTTATTAAAGTCTGAATAGAGGAGCAGGTAGCATGTTGAGGAGTGAAAGAAAGAGGTGAAGATGATCATTAGTCTGTAACAGGTGCAGCACACTGCGCTGCGCTCCAGTCACATCATCACATAAGAATTCTTTATTTTTTACTTTTTGGGAGGGAAAAGTCTTGGCTTTAGGTTCCTGAGGAAGAATTGATCTTCTGATTCTGAGTGCCAGCCTTCATTTCAAGCTTCACCTGCTCATCAAACCCGTCCCTGGCCTCGTTCCGTCCAACCAGGGCGTCATCCATCTGAACTGGCTCTCCTCTAGTCTGGAGCCAAACCAAATCGGTCATGGAAAGCTGCAAACATATTTATTTCCACATACTTCCTTATATGGACTCTGCTCCAGAGTTGTTTGAATTACACAAGTGTCTCTTTCCTTCAGTGTACTCAGACCAACAAGAAACTCCAGACATTTTACACAACAGCATGAGTCGCTCCTTCACCTGTAAACAAGAATTCATTTATGGTCTGTCAGGAAACGAGTCTGTGCTGTGAAAAGGTGTGTACTGCTTACAGATCTCTCCTGATTTTCTTTTGTTTGCCTCACTTAAAGTTAGGCTAAATGATCATTCTGGGATAAAGCTAACATGAACAAATAAATAAGTAAAAACGCTCAATGCCACCAGGTTCTGTGGGAAATATTAATTTCCTCCTAAACTAGTTGTCCCACTCTATAATAAACAAATTTAATAATTGTTTTATAGCAATCTCTTAAGGTTTTTGAATATGTGTATACATATTGAATTTAACCCTAACCCTAACCCTAGGAAACAGAAAGGGGGAGAGGGTTGAGTTGAGTCCGATGCTCTGGAGTGAAAACCTTCGTCATCCAGTCTCTCTTGACAGAGACAAAGAAAACAAAGAAACATGGACATGAACATTAGCAAGCCCATTTTAATGAATTAAATGACTGATTTATTGCTTATAGTGACAGGCTTAATCACATCCTGAATTAATTAACAGACTGCAAATAGACAAAGGGTTGTCTCCATAGTAACTAGATCTTTACAGATGCTGTATAGAGGCCTGCAGTTGATGCTGGTGGCAGAAGAATCAGAAGTTTGGATTTAACACTTAAGATTCAGGTTCATAGTTGGCATGCTCTACCAGTGGATTCTCTCTGGGTACTCCGGTTTCCACCTCAATCTAAAGTGTTGGGTTCATCGTTGCTTTAATATCTCAATGGTTGTTCATCCTGTCTGTTTAGCCCTGATAGACTCCCCCCTCACTAAACCATCTTTTCGTCAGTCAGGATTACCAAAATGAAGTGACTTTTTTAATGGCTAAATAGTAATAAATAATGAAAACATGCATGTATTCTGTGTGAATTTATTAACATGAAGAACCATCAACTAGCTTAACATGAAGTACAAAATGAAAAAAAAGCTTTTCTGAAACAAACTTGTGCCAAACCTTCACATACAAACTGTTTCCTCCGAGTAAGAAAGTAGAAAAAGTGAAATAGTCAAAAATACAGATTTTAGATGCAGTCAAATATTGACCAAATATGTCCTTTTCATATTGGTATAAAATATGACAAATCTATAAAAAGTAAAAAAAAAAAAAAAAAAAAGCTTATTTACAGCATGTAGAAAGAGGCACATCTCATGTTTCAGATCCTCTGAGCTGATTGGCTGTTCAGAGGAGACGACTCATCGGTGGGAGGAGGAGGGAAGGGGAAGGAGGAAGGGGTGAGACAGCGGCTGAGGGGAGCTCCTGGAGGAGGCTGCGGAGGGGGAGGAGGAGGGGTGTCTGGGGGGGCGGGGTGACGGCGTTGCGGCCCACAGAGTGGGTGGTGCGGGGCGGCTTAGTGGTGAGGGAGAGCGGCTGCAGCTGCTCGCCGTAGGGGGAGCCGTGTCCGCTGTGGCCGTAGGAGGAGTGTGTGTGCTCGGTGTGTGTGGCAGCCGGGCCGGCGGGCGAGGCCAGCGCCGTGGTGGGGGTCGCCGGGGAGTCCAGGGAGGAGGCGGGGCTGGCCTGGGACAGCTGGGTGTGTGTCAGATGAGACACTGTGTGTGTATGCGTCAGGTGAGGGCGAGTGCGTGAAGCTTGTGTGAGCGGAGTCTCCTCTCGAGGTTTCTTTAGCTGTGGAGGGAAGTCGTCTGCTACTGCAGCAACTGCGGAACAAAAACAAACACACACACACACACACAGTGTGTGAGAGAGAGAGACAGAGGTGAAGCTGGAACCTCAGGTCAGCTCCAGGTTACAGCAGCTCCTTCATGACTCATTTATAACTAGACGGCTGATACAGGAAGTAGCTTGCTTTAAACTGAGCGAAGGCTGCATCACCCATTCAGAACTCCAACCTAATGCGATTAATTAGGTTGGATTTTATCGTCTTTCTGGGGACCAATAATATCTTTATAATGACTGATGTGATGAATGGAGAGCTGCTGCCTGCTTGCTGGTTCACAGTGCAGTGGGTGTATGAATACAGGTGGAGTGGAGACTGATGCAGATAGACTGAACACATCGGGCTGCCTAGCTGATGCTTAGCACAAGTGTAGCTTTACGGACAAACCTGGAAATAAATTTCTTATCATCTTGGTCACAACAAATGAGTGGAGAAGCGCATCATGGCGGTACATAGCTGTGTGATGGAGGTGCCAGCTTACAGGCAGAACAGAGGCTGTGCTGGATGAGAAGCACCTGATTCAGGTCTAGAACTTCTGATCTTTTGGTTTGATTGTTGCTTGATTCGGATTTAAAAGCTGCCAGACGTCAGTTTAATCAGCAGGGAAGAAAATAAACTGGACTTATAAACGAAGGTGGTTTATATTTGAACAAAAACGTCCCAATTAACCTCCCTGTGTCTGCAGTGGAACGCAGCATGAGTTCCTGCTGTGCTAAACCACAACCTACAACAACGTGTCATCTCACCTTCCAGCTGAGTTTCACTCTTCACCCGCTTCCTCTTCTTCTTCTTTCCCTGCACAGACATGAGTCAGGTGAGGATGTGATGGTGTGTGTTCAGCAGTCAGTCGGTCTACTCACATAGTTGTCTCTGGCTGACCAGTTGGGGTAGAGCTTTGAGTGCAGCAGTCTCTCTTTGCGAGCCAGATCATAATATTTGGCTTGTTCCTCTTTTGATAGAGAATGCCACTGTGAACACATGGTAGCAGAGGGTAATTTATTCAGCACACACACCTGAATGGAGCCCACCAGCTGACCATCACTTTCAGCATTTAAGGTATTTTTGTTTGTGCTATGAAAAATGTCTAGAACAAAGCGACTGACCCGCTGGCCCAGGATCTGGTTGATGGTGGCGCTCTCCTTCACTTTGCACTGAGCCACAACTTTGGGCCTCTCCTCCCTCATGTAGAGCATGAAGGCGTTGAGCGGCTTCTTGATGTGGGGCTTCCGCTCCTCTTCCTGGTCGTGCTCAGAGCTGGAGTGGGGCTTCCTGCAGGGGAACAGAGGAGGCGGCGTCAGAGTGCCTCTTACTGAAACTCCGCCTTCAGGAAGTTATCACTACATGGCTCCTCTTAAACCTTTGAACGTTTTTAACAGCGTTGCTCTGAGATGTAGCTCATATGAGCTCACTGGATGGGCAGTTCCACCAGGGGGTTGCTAACTGATGGTGGCTAGTCTTAAGGAGCTCAGAGGGGGAGTCGAGGTGGAGAGCTGCTCTGTGAGGTGGAATCTGAGAAACTACAGCTCTGAGGAGGAGCTGAGCCTCAAAGGCCGAGGTGAATGGTTGCCATGGAGATCAGAGAATTTTATCAAAATTAATGAAATAATTTTTGATGAGGGAATAACATTATAACTCAAAAAGTTAATTTTGCATGACTGCCTGTTTGAAAAGAAACTACAAAGGCCATAAAATATTTTTAAAACTGGTGTTAATTTTAATCATTCCTTCTGTGGGTTGACTTGAATTCAGAGTCGAGATAAATACAAGCCGTAAAACACGCCAAACAAGATGTCAGACAGTATGGCTGCTTTGGGTGAGCTGACATCACTCATAATGATGAAAATCATTATGAATTTCTAAAAAATTTAATCTTCAAAAACGGAAAATTCAACAGATGGATCAAACGGATTTGCCGCCCAGCCCGACATTGCGCAGAGTGTGGCTGTTGTTACCCAGGCTGCTGGCTGTGACTGGCTCCAGGCTCCTGCTTCACCGCTGCAGGAATGATGGCCGGGTGGGGAACCGACGTCTGGGGGGGCGGAACCAGACGCGGCGAGAAGCCGCTCGACACCAGACTGCAAGGAAGCATTCGGCGTTCCATCAACCCCTGCTGACCTCATCGATACATGAGTGGTAAAGCTACATCATCATAACAGCATGAAGTAATGCATTTTGTTATTTGAGAAGGTTGTTCACAGACTAATTAGTAGATAAACAAGAGCACAACTGGAACCCAGTAGGACGAGCAGAACTTCATGGTTCAGTTCTGAACTAAAGCAGAGCAGGAACACCAAGAACCTTTCAGTAACCATGACTCAGCCTGACTACCGGACCGGCCCGGAGCTACGGCCTCATAAAACCCGACGGAGTGGAGACGGTTGTCATCATGGCGTGCTCACAGAAAAACAAGCCAGGCATCACTGACGATGTATGATGACTCATCCATCAGGAAATTCTTCCACTCAGAAACGTTGGGAATGTAGAGTCCAGCAACACAAGCTGACAGAACGAGGTGAAGCAGAACCTTCTACTATACAGGAGGCTCAACCTACCTACAGTTTGCAGGTCATGTTCATTAGGCTACCTGCTGCAGAGGTGGGTGTCAGTTTACTGACCACTAAATGTGTGCAACCATGGGAAACAGGAAGGAACAATCACAGGTCAGAGGTAGGAAGGAAGATGGACATGAAAATAATCTGGCAAATTCATCAATGTATCAGTTTATTGAAATGTTCTGGACTGATTATGTTCAGGATGCAGCCGACCAGCTGTCCTCATGCTTGTAGATTGAACACACGGACATGTTTTGGCACCACTGTTGTTTCTACTCCCTTCTGGTCCCATTCAGTAATCTGCTAGAGGTAGATCATTGGGCCTCCTGGTGTTTTGGAAAAATCTTAGGATGACCTTTGACTCCGGTTTTAAGCTTGGAAATCATGTCAGATCTCTGGTTTAGTTCTGTTGCTGTTATTTGACAAATACTGTTAAACTGAGATTACTGTAATGCCTTTACAACTCTACACATGTTGAACGGAACGGCCTTGGACCAGCAGCAGTCTGTTTGAAATGCTGCTGCCAGGTTCCTGACTACACCTCCCACATCTTCCCATGTTCCTGCCTCAGTATGACCGGGTGCTACGGTAACAGCACAGAACAGGGCAAAAAGGCCCTGACCCGGGTGGTGAAAACTGCCCAGAAGGTGGTGGGGGGTCAGTTACTAAACTTGGACTACTACTTTTTATCTTATATCCAAATATGCAGTTATCTCTCAGAAAATAATTTATAAAAAATAATAAATATTACTTGACCTTTGTGCAGCAATGTGAATGCTGTACTGTCAACATGTACAGCAACTGCCCCCTAGTGGCAGACATCTAGCACTGCAGCAGATAATCTGCTGGATCGGTTCTGGTGGGATTGTAAACAACCACATAAATGGCAGAGAGAGAAGTCCACGTTTTGTGTAAAAGCTAGAAACCCGACTCTAGTCTCAATCAAACATGATTTACTGAGATAGTCCTGAAACAAACCAAGAGAAGGAGGGCAGATTAATCCAGCATCGTTCAGAATCTTACAATTCATACCTGGACATGGAGGCATTCATGGCTAGAGCCGCAGGAGAGAACCCCCCCGCAATGGGATACATGGGCTGCCCCGGCCTGCAGACAGAAACACACACAGTTCAACCAGCTGCTGACTGCAGAGTCACAGATCTTGGTAGCAGCAGGTTGATGTGTCGGCTTGCACGAACACACTCTGCTGGGGAATCTCTGCATGTCCGACAGGTTTAACAAGTCCAGTGGAAACACAACTCCACAGTGTGCACAGTGTGGAGGAGCAGGATGTGGAAGCTGGTATGGACGGTATGTGATGATAAAGACATGGCAGCACAACAACAGTTAAATGGAGGAACTGAATGTATCCAGAAACCTTTTAAAATCCCTCTATAATTAGCAAAGTGGGCTGGTGCTCAACATTCTCAGTGAATGAGATAAAGATAAATGGAGCCCCCTGCAGCTGAAACAGGGGAACTGTAGAAACATTGGGGATGAGTGCAAAAGGCAACAGAAACAGAAAAGTCCTATGTGTTTCTGACCAGCGAACGCATCATACCCATGTGATCGCTGCTCTTCAGTGTCCATGCTGTTGCCAGACTCCAGCTTCACTGTGTCCAGCCTCAGTGATGCGTTCATTCAGGCAGACAGAGCATTTAACAGCCAGGCTGAACACACACAGGCTCTGCTCTGTTCCGCCCAGCAGTACAGTGAGGGACGAGCCACATGCACACAGAAACTCAGTACAACATTTCATGGTGTTTATAGAGACACACTGATACAGATATTAATATCTGTATTAGCTATGATATTAAAAACACAATTCTACATTGGGTATCGGTGACAATGTGTTCGATCCATAAGGGCAGATCTATTCAGTCCAATTCTATGCTGGATTTATTATTTATTTTAAATTATATTTAGAATTCGTAAGTGCACTTTCTGAACCATCCCTAAGTGCTATTCTCTACTGCGAGAAGCTGAAACAGGCGTGATCCTGTTAACACTGACAGTGTCTGCATGTCTGCAGGCAGGCCTGCATGTGTGTGTGTGTGGTTGAGTGTTACTCACAGCCAGCCCAGTGGGTGTGGGATGGGAGTCATTCCTCCAGGAGACACGGGGTAACAGGCAGTGTGAGGGCTCCTCGACATTCCTGCTTCCCAAATAGAAGAAAAGATCAGTCACAGAGGAGAGACAACCTGGTGCAGATGTGTCTGACAGCTGGCAGCAGGAAGTAGGAAGCAGGAAATCGGAAGTAGGCTGTAAGAATGCAGGAAGCAGGAAATAGGCAGCAGGAAGTGCTAAGCAGACTGCAAGACGTAGGCAGCAGGAATGCGGGAAGCAGGCAGCAGCTGCTTACCAGGCTCAGGAGAGAAGCCAGGAGACGCCCTCTGAGGGGAGAAGGCCTCTGGACTGTAGGACAGCAGGGGGCGGAGGTGGGTCATGTGGGGGTGCTGCACCACAGGGACGCTGTTGGACTGGAGATGAGACAGAGGAAGTTGATGGAACTGATGCTGATCGGTTCCATCAGCATCATCTGGAATTGATCAGGTTAATGCTGCTAGTGTAAAACAGTTGCAGTCCAGAAAACCTGCTTCACCTCCATTTCCTTTCAGTAAACACATCAAATGGATTTCATCTGAGAGACACGGTAGAAGTAAAAACAAAACTCATTTTTAATGTCAAGCATCCATCTTTGTGGAATTAATCTAGTTATTGCATTCACACATCAGGTGAATGTGACCCAAATCTGGTTTTTCACTGCAGTCTGAAAAGTCCAGTTCTGATCTGTGCCACTTCCACATGTGGAACTAAACTGGATACACAGGGAAAAAACAAGTGGTATCAATTCCAGTTTTTTTCTTAATTAAATTTGATTGAGCAATATTGCTTTGCATGTGGACGTGGTTTAGGAGCCGCTGCTGGATGTGGGACGTTTCTGGTGAAGTGCAGAGATCAGAACCAGCATGAGCTGAGAGGAGGAGGAGAGAAAAACATGTCTGGTTTACTAAAACCTACAGCAGAATGGGAAAAACATCTCTTGGAAAAATGAAAAACAGTTGAATATTTGCAACATGTGAAACCCTGTTGAATCATTACACTGAGCCTACAAGTTGTTGAGCTGACAGAGGTCAGTCCTTTCTCTTCATTAGTAATAAATGGTTCATGTTAGGAAATCGGACTGCTCAGTGGCGCAGCTGCTAGAGCTGTTGCCTTGCAGCAAGAAGGTTCTGGGTTCGATTCCCGGCCCCGGTCTTTCTGCATGTTCTCCCTGTGCATGCGTGGGTTCTCTCTGGGTACTCCGGCTTCCTCCCACAGTCCAAAAACATGACTGTCAGGTTAATTGGCTTCTCTAAATTCTCCCTAGGTGTGTGTGTGTGTGTGTGTGCATGTTTGTTTGTCCTGTGTGTCTCTGTGTTGCCCTGCGACAGACTGGCGACCTGTCCAGGGTGACCCCGCCTCTCGCCCGAAACGATAGCTGGAGAGGCACCAGCAACCCTCCTGACCCCAGTAAGGGACAAGGGTGCAGGAAAATGGGTGGATGGATGAATGTTAGGAAATCCACTGCCCTCTTCAGGCAGAGGAAGTACTGCAATGTTGGATTAAACTAAATGTTGAAGTGAACACCTTATTCCTGCATGATGTTTGTTGAACATTCTACATCCTCTCTGCTGGTATGGCAGCATAAAGCAACTCTTTACCCACGATAGCATTTTTAGGCTGTCATGGGAAACCCAACATGCTGTGTGTGTAGCAGAGAGGGAGAGTCTTACCAGGTGTGTGGGAGCAGCAGAATCTCTGATAGTTGCTCTTCCTGGGATGTCGAGGAGAGGCCACTGAAATGGCAGGTACTGTGGGGAGAAAGAGGCTGCCATCAGCTGTTTTATGGTCAAGGTCTGGTGCATATTTGTATTCAGACTTTTTTAGCCATTGCTAGCTTACAGACAGAGCTACAAAGTTGGGGTGCACCGATAAATTGGCCAGCCAATAAACTGGCACCGATTTCCTTAATGTTGAGGGCAGATCTATTCAGGCTAATTCTATGCGTTGTGCTCTGAGTGACATCATGCTTTATTTTATATTTTACATCATATTTAAAATTCCTAAATATACTTTGTGAACCATTTGAAATAATTATTACAGAATATTTTCACATGTTTGGCTAAAGTAGTCAAGCTGTTGCTTTGTAAAAGTTTCAGGTTCTTTAATATTTATTTCGCATTAGCTGTTCTCCTCCTAACTGCACTGAATGAACTAATTAAAGATGTTTTTACATGTTTGTGTAATTAAGTGAGCTGTACTAGAGCAGAGTTAACAAATTAATTCAGTACATTTGTGAATTTGTTAAAAAACAAACAAAAAAAACCATTTTAATTAAATCACCAACCATCTTTCTTTATTGGCCGATACTATGACACAGATATCGGTATATGCACACCACACTTTTCAGATCTGTTAAACCATGTGAATATTATTCTTCCATTTCATAAAGGAAAGGGTCTGTCAGGCCTAACAGTAACGGAGGTAAGCAGACGTTAGGAAGGTGACGACTGTGTGGGGAGCAGAGGCAGAAGGCGTGATGGGAACTTTAAATGACCAGCCTCAAGAGGAGCCAATACTGGCTCTGGGATTCTAACACCAGATAAGGTGGTTAAGTGTCCTCCTCTCCTCTTCATTTGTCACTTGTTTACATTCCCCACTGCCACCCTAACCCCTCCTCATCGATGCTGAGCCTCCACAGCAGGAAGCTGCCTGAAGATAACAACTCAGAGCTAATGGTCTTGATGAACGGGCTGCAGGGTGGAGATGGGTCCGCTCAAAGGCCCTTTGGTGCTCCTTCAGCTGTGAGTGACGCCTACAGGCTCTCAACTGTGACCTTTGACTCTGACTGACAGAAGATAAACCAGAGCAAGGCAGGGAGGCCTTCTGACTCTAACCCAACACTTTCAGCTATTTATACATTTTGGAATATTGATGTTGGATTTGAAAATACTGGAACAGCTTTTACCATGGCTGGAAAGAAACAGAGGAAGATTTTAGCTGCTTGGGTCATCAGTCAAATAACAATAGCAAAAAAAGAAGGATTTTTATCAGAGCATCATCTCTGACCTGGATACAGTACTCCATGCATCTCACATGGAGGCATGGTGGGTTATATCAAACCCTATTTCCAGACATCATGGGAGAAGAAGTGGAGGACTGGAAATGCCTCTGTGTTCATCTGCACAACAGACTGGACTGTAGATTAAACAGTGAAGCGACTAGCAGAAGGAGCAGAGCAGACTGGACTTGTTGCGCAAGCTAAGACCCTTCAAGGATAAGTCTGTTGTTAAGAGTGTCGTCTCTTCTGAGTCATCTGTTGAGGCAGCAGCATCAAATTCAAATCTCTGGATGAATGACTAGGAGGCAGAACTCAAAACAGGAACACCAAACCATGTTAGTCTCATCATTCCTGGAACTACGTAGGCATGAATGAGTGAGACTCTCCCCCCCACACACACACCCGAGCAACAAGACCGGCCCCCTGTACACAGCCGGTCTGTGGCCCGGCCCCTGCTTCAGCGCTCAGAGGAAGCTGAGGATCAGCGCTAACTGGATCCAGCTGCTGGAAACACAACAACACTGCTCCACTCAAACACACACACACCCCCACACACAATACAAGCCCATTACTGAGCCTGGGGTAAGGATCTGAGCTCAGAGGAAACTTGTTAGGATTACTGCTGCTTACGAGCAGCAAACAGCTCAGGTTCTACACAACGGACCAATGAGAGGCCAGCAGAGAGCGGCTACAGGAGTTCAGGGGAAAATCTGGAAAATCCTGATGATCTGCCTCGGGTGGTGAATTTTTGACTCAAGTGTCAGAATGATTTCCTCGGCCACGTCCGTCAGGTCAGATACTAATGATGGAGTGTTTCACTGAAAATGCATTGAGCCACTGGATCAGAGACCAAAGCCAGAGAGGAAGCATCAAAACACACAGGAGTAAAAAGTGGCTGAAACGTCTCTGGAGTCAGAAACAGAAAAAGTCACAGATTTATCAGCAGGAAGCAGCAATCTCTTCTGGCCCACAGGCTGCTCAGTGAACCTGAACCCAACTGCAAGACAGAATACTACTAATAATAATGATAATAATAATAAAGTATTTAGTGGCCACTCCAAAAACAGGAGGCAGACTATAGAGCAGTTCATTCTGGGTAAATATATAACAAAACTGCATGACCATATACAACTACAGACCTTTTACCATGGCTCAGAGTGGGACAGATGCTTTCAGAATTCAAATCTCCCATTTTTAGCAAATATATATATATATATATATCAAATCTATAACTCTGTAAAACTCTGGGAAGGTGTCACTGTTGAAAAGATTTAGAGATTTTGTTTGACCACTAACATGAGAGGAGACGGCTGGAGAAGAGAGTCAGCTCTAGCTGGGATAACCACCAAATGGCCCTGAATGAGGCGTGTCCACAGCGTGGCCCCTGGTTCTACTGTGCTTGCTCTCCATTCCAAGTGTAGCTCATAGTATGTCCTGACCCGGGTCCCCCAAATCTGTACGACTGATTTATTCAACTTGGATAGAAAGCAAATGTTTAGTGTTTGTTTCAGACAAAAGAAAACTAAAATTGAGTCCATCCTCCCGTTAGCCCCATCCGCAGAATAGAAACTGCATTCATTTTAATAAAGAGGGTTTGATAGGTTTGTGTTATATATTGTGTTATATAATGTTCAACAACAAATGATCCACAGATCAAATAATTCAGACACACAGCTGGACATTGTTAGCTATGCTATGAGTCGCGTGTTGCTGCGGTGAAGCAACATAAACAAGGATGTGTGCATCAGGCAGCAATGACCCAAGATAAAACAGGGGTCAGAGTGGAAAAATGAGGAGGGATAACCTTCGAAAACCTTGTTATTTTGTTCATTGTCTTTCAGCCACAACATCTGGAACAAAGACTCACATCGCCTGTTTTCCCACCTGCAATCATGACCACATGTGACCAGCATGTTTTCTAAAGAGCATTTAAAGTGATGAGCAGGTTTACAGGTTGGATCAAGAGCAGACGACCCTGAGTGTTGAGGCTCTTCCTGTCAGATGAGTCCCTGAGCTGCAGCGGCGTGCGGCGCTGTGCGGGAGAGGCGGGGGAGGACTAGGGGCATTATGGGAGGAGGGCGAAGTGAGCAGACAGGTCGTCTCTGCACGCCGCCTCCTGCTTCCTGCCTGCACCCATCAGCACAATAAACAGTCTGTATTATAGTTCAGCTAGCGAGCAACCAGCAGAGGTTTGTTTACAAAGACTCTGCTTGAGATAGCCAGTCCATCTCCTCATCCTCCATAAACACTCCCAACAGTCTGAGGAGGCAGAGAGCAACTCCTCTCTGAGAAGGTCTGATAAACAGCAGAACAACTCTGGTTCCGAGGCTGAATGGAGCCTTCAGAGGAAACAACGGCCTCAGTGAATGAATGAGAGAGACGACGTGTCGTCATGTCTCAGAGGCCCGCTGAAGGTCCATCACCAACACCAGAACCAAGAGAAAAGCCAAGCTGAAGGCCAGTAGTGGAAACAATTCATCCACTAGTGAAATAATCAACCTTTATCTGGAGGAGACACACTCCCTCAATCAGACACACAGGCAAAAAAGTCACAAAAACCTGCAAGGCAGCAAATATGTCTGACATGCTGAAGTCCGTGAACGTGACTCGGTCCACTGGCTTGGTGCCCCGATGTGACAAATATCAGCCATCACTCTGGATTAGCTGTCAGTAAATACCCCCATGGCTGCAGAACACTGAGCTTAGTAAGACATCCATGTTAGTTAAAGAGGGAGAGATAAAAAAAAAGAATTTATTCAAGTGATACAGTTCAGAATAATAAAGATGAATAGAAAACATTTTCAAGGCTTTTTCTTTAGGAGTGTTCTGTCAAATATGGAAACATATTCAGGACATGTTCAAATACTTCTTCAATAGCTATTGATAGCAGACTGATCACTGTTATTAAGGCAGGGATGCACTGGTTACTGGATGATCACCGATGTTTAAAAAGCCTGACTTAGGCCTTTAGAGACTTGGTTCTGTACTAGATATAGAAAAAAGTAGCAAAGTAGGGAACAACAGACACAGCTCTCTCAGAAGTAGAAAATATTGGCGAGTAAGGTTGGTTCACATGCAAGTATTGACAGATGGTCGATCACCCAAAATGAAAGAAACGGGGCTGATAAAGCACCATTCAGACTCTGTGACGGACAACAATGAGCCAGAAAGAGAAAGGATGGCTGCTACAAAGCTGAGGAATACAGGTGTTTGTATGAGGAAGCTTATTACGGCCACCAAGGACCCAACATATTTAAGGACACGAGACAATGAAGGTTCAAAAGATAATTGTTTTATTCTTCTGTTTTACATCTCTGTGGAGAAAGAATGAGAATTAAATGTCCTTCAGTTTCCGTGTCCCAAAAACAAACAAATAAAACAAAACCCCAAAAGTATTAACGGAAAGGTGGACCTGGTGAGCCGATCAAAAAGAACTAAAAGGTACAGCAGGGGGCCGACCCTATACAGGGCCGTCGAAGCCCCTGCTAGTGCTGGAACTACACAATAAAAGATCTAATACAAAAGAAAAATCGAAAACAGGACAACCGGTCCCACCAGGCCAAAATCACAACGAAAACAAACGACAACAGCTAACAAAACTACCGCATGGCAGGCTGGAGGATGCGGCCTACAAGGACTGGCGAGTTGACGCACCCTGCGTCAGGACACAACTCGGGTGGAGCTGGGCGGATGGAAGGCGGCTCCCTAGTCGCTTAAACCCAGCCTATTTATAGGCGGACCACAGCCCACCAATTAACGCAACTAATTACCTAAATAAATTACCAAACGCCATAATCTATTAACAAAAGATAATTTAACTAAAGTTTATAAACAAAGCAATCGGGAAAAACAAACAAAATAATTAGAATGTGTCCGAAGCACATAACAGCTGGGCTGTGTGTTTATCCTGCGTGGGGGGTGTGTGTGTGTGTGTGTGTGTGTGTGTGTGTGTGTGTGTGCGGCTTAAATACGTAGAGGCAAGACTTCCAAAACAAACACGGAAAGGAAAAAGAAAGAGCCTGCAGCTTTGAGTCGAAAAGCTTCAGCTGCAGCGTCATGTGTGGCTTTAGCTGTGAGTTGACGACTTCAGTTTAGCTTTAACCCTGAGGTCATCAACTCAAACTTTCCTTTGCTGTTACACTTCACATTAAACATCCTGAAACTTCTCCCACTTCCACAGAGGCAACATTTAAACATGGCTGAGAGCAGAGATGTATTAAACCATCAGACAGTGGCCCCTAATCCAAGCTTATCCTCCAAAACGCTGTGGGGACGGGAAATTGGGCAACACTCTGCAAATCCTGCATGGTACCTGGCAGCTACAGCAGCTAATCTGCAGCAGAGAATCAGACGCAATCAGAGCTCATTCCTGCTGGAGGCAGGCATGCAGGCATGCCATGTTCAGGCCTGTCTGATGCGCCACCATTACAAGGCAGGTCAGAAACACACACACACCATGCACACACACTGTACACAGCAGACCTGCAGGCGGTGGTGTCTGGGCTCAGTTTGCTAAAATATAATATCCCTGCAATACGAAGCAGCAACTGCAGGTTTCAGCTTCCTGAGCAACACTTTAGTGGCGTCGGTTTCTGATAAGATTTCAGCAGCAGGTCCCTGATGAGTTCACAGCCATAACAGAACACCCACACAGGACAGAGACTTCTTCACGATCCACCTCCTTTCCTGCACGAACTTCAGGTGTTTCATGAGGATTTAATGTGAAAAAGCAACAGAAAGTTCACACACATGGTTTAAGGTTATCTGTCACAGTTTTTCTCAAATCTTTATGCACAAATAGTGGCACTTGAGACACAATGACAACATGTAGCTCATGCACCAACCTCCTGAACCAATTCTGCTAAACTACAAGCACAGTTCCTGCTGTACACTGAAATTGCAGTTGGAAATCATAGTTCTGTTTTAAAACACTACACACAATTTCCTGCAATGGCACAAAGTTCAGGAAGAAAATCTCAATTTCACAAGGAAAACATTATCAATCAAAGACCTAAGTTAACTGCCCTACCATGAGCACAGACTCATCACATGGCCAAACATCTGTCACACACACATCACACAACTAGCCCTTCTCAAAGCCAGGGAAGATGCAGCAGTAGCTTTTCATGCTAAGATGTTCTACTGCTAGTCCAGGGAAACATTGTGATGGATCAAGTGCTGTGGCCAGTCCCAAATAGAAGAGAATAGTTTGCTTTTTATAGTTTACAGTACATTCTTCTGTTCTATATGGAGACCGCTGTATGTGCAGCCTTGTGTTGATTAGGATGTACAGTGTGCACATTGCGTTTGTGGAAAAAATTTAATATATCTGTTACCGTGTATTTGTGTTCCGAATATAAAAACAATATTCAATATTTACAACACACTTGCATGTACTAAGTGAAACGTTGAGTCATTACGATGGATGGAGAAGTATTTAACACAGAGTTAAGTGTTCAACTGGTGCTCATGTCTCATCACATGATGCTCTGAGTGTGAATCTGAAAACGAAATACAATTTTAAGAAGATAGAACATTGTTTTGAATGCAAAGTTTCACGTTGAAGGAGAATTGGAGGGTTTTGCCCATTGTGTGTGTGTGTGTGTGTGTTTGATTTGTGTGTTGAGCTCTGAGTACGAGGCGTCCTTTCAGAAAATGTATGTGATCAAGAAAAACTGTATTAAGAGCTTCCACAGTCATCCAGAACATGTTGCTGTGGAATGTTGTCTCTGTTGCTCAGACATTGAACTAGCAGCAGGTCATGATAGCCATCAGACTGACAGTCTTCAGTCAGAGGTCTCTCCAGATCTGTTGTGACACTGCCTGCTGCAGACATCCTGTCCCTTCACAGCGACCCTTTGAAGAACCTTTATGAGTCATGAGAGCCTTTAACTTCCCTTTGGGATGGATAGTGTTTTTTAACTGAACTGTGACCGAAATGTTGTTTTTTTTTTTTGTTTTTTTTTTAGAGTTTGTCTAGGATGCACAGTGGCGCAGTTGGTAGAGCTGTTGCCTTGCAGGAAGAAGGTTCTGGGTTCGATTCCCGGCCCCGGTCTTTCTGCATGTTCTCCCTGTGCATGGTGGGTTCTCTCCGGGTACTCCGGCTTCCTCCACAGTCCAAAAACATGACTATCAGGTTAATTGGCCTCTCTAAATTGTCCCTAGGTGTGAGTGTGTGTGTGCAGGTTTGTTTGTCCTGTGTGTCTCTGTGTTGCCCTGCGACAGACTGGCGACCTGTCCAGGGTGACCCCGCCTCTCGCCTGAAACGATAGCTGGAGAGGTAACAGCACCCCTCCTGACCCCAGTAAGGGACAAGGGTGCAGGAAAATGGATGGATGGATGGAATTTGTCTATAAATGATAAACACCAAACAAGAAACATACTGAAGCAATGTGGCATCCTGATAGTCGACTGTCAGGGTTTGGTGCTGACTTACCGTCCGGCCGCTTGGGGCCAGAGCTCCATTAGTGAGGTAGGGGTTACAGAGGTTCCCAAGGTCCGAGATCATGAAGAAGGGATAACCAATATATGGAGACGGCTGGAAGAGGCCCGTGTCATGCTGCTTCCGGAGTCCTGAGGAACAACATCAGCATTTAGCTGGGGGAACCTGCTACAGTAACTCAACAGGGCTTCTGGGAAACTGAGTCTCCATTAAATCTGGACTCAGAAACACTGACTCCACATCTGATGGACAGACGGTGACATGCAAAAGTATTCACTCCTCTTACAACTTTCTGTATTTTCTCATATTACAACCACAAACAAACATTGTTCATTAGGATTTTATGTGAAAGACCAACACAAAGTGGTCTACCATTGTGAAGCAGAAAGAAAATTGTGATTCAAAGGATTTCTCACAAATAAAAAATTAAAAAGTGCAGAGTGTGAAAGTCTCCAGCTCTCTGAGACCATCCTCTGTGGAACCAGGTTCTGCTGCTATTGCAGCTGCTAGTCTGTAGGGTTTGTCTCTACCAGCTTTGTGAACAGTAGTTTTCAGATCTTACCTCACATTCTAGATTGGGTTTAAGGTTGGACTTTGACTGAGCCATTTTAACACATGACTATGTTTTGTGTTAAATCATTCCATTGTAGCCCTAGCTTTACGTTTAGGGTGCTTCGTGCTGGAAGCTGAACCGTCGCCAAAGTCTCCAGCCTTAAGACTCCAACAGGCCTTCTTCCTGTATTTGGCTCCATCCACCTGCACATCAACTTGGACCATCTTCCCTGATCCTACTGAAAAGAAGCAACGCCGGAGCATGATGCTGCCACCACCTTATTTGACAGTGGGCATGGTGTGTTCAGAGTGATGTGGAGTGTTAGTTCTCCTCCACACATAACATTTTGCATTTAGGTCTGGTCTGACCAAAGCTCTGTCTTCCACATCTTTGTTGTGTCCAACATGACTTCTGGCAAACTGCAAACCGGACTTCATATGGTTTTCTTTTAACAATGGCTTTCTTCTTGCCTCTCTTCCATAAAAGACCCCATGTGTGCAGTGATGACTAATAGAGGTCCAGTGGACAGACTCCCCATATGAGCTGTGGATCTCTGCATTTGGTCCAGTCACCATGAGCCTCTTGGCTGCATCTCTGATCAGAGCTCTGCATGTGCAGCCTGGAAGTTTAGGTAGTTTGCAGTTCTTTCAGACTCTTTCTGTTTCCAGATGATGGATTGAACATTGAGATGTTGAAAGCTTGGGAAATCGTTTTATAGCCCAAGCCTGTTTTAAACTAAAAGGTCTTGAATCATGTATAATTTTCTTTCCACTTCACAGTTGTGCACTACTCCTTCACATTAAATTCCAATGAATTATATTGATGTTTGTGGTCGGAATGTGACACAATATAGAAAAGTTCAAAGGCTATGAATACTTTTGCAAACCACTTTATTTACACGTTTGACTAATTATAGAATTAATGTTTGAAAAAGAATAACATAATAAAAAACTTAAATTAGGACTCAAATTTAACAACAATGACAACATGAAAGAATGTTTAATCATCATTTTTGCATGTAATGAATGCAAAATGCTAGCGCTCCTTGTAATGTTTAAGTTTTAGATATCTGAGAATTAACCAGAGATACTGTGCTGAAAATGTTATCTATTTTCATTCAAAAGTAATGACTCTGTCACCATGACTACACTCACTTATGTAGAATCACTTGAAATATTCTGGAAAGGTGGAGGAAATTTTAAATGACTTGTGTGTTTGTTGCCTCAGAAACACAGCAGCCCACTCAACTCTGATTCATTCAAAAATCAGTTCATGATCAACAATCCTGGGAGCTTTGACTGTCTACATCTGGATTGATCAGGAAATCCACACCTTCTTCTGGAAGTATGTCTAGATCGCTGCAACAGCAGGAATTGATGGTTCAAGCCCTTCAATATGGACCACCAGGTTTAGGGTTGAACAAGATGGTAAAAAGATTCTCAAGGCAAAATCTATTTTCATTAACTCTGTATTGTACTATGGTCACACAAATCATGGGGTAAATCTAACAAGAGTAGAAAAGTGTAAACTAGCGATGCACCAATCAGGCTCTTCCTAGCTGATGCTGACTTCCTGTTTGCTCTGAAGTCTGACTGCTCAGACCAGTTTGTTCTTACAGACTGAAACCCTCAAGAGAGTAAGTGAGCTGCAGAGTTAGAAAACACAGGAATTACTAGAAAGACGAACTTTTAGTTATCAAAGCATGTCCCTAAGTTTTATCTGATTTCTACTGAACTTAAAATGCATCCATGAACTTGTGTGTTTACCGGCTGAAGACAGCAGGAGTTCTTAAACTCATGTTTATGTTTATTTTAGATTTTGTAAGAACCTCCTTGAAGATGAGATGCTGCATCTGTATGGGATAAACTTGAAATAAATAAAATAAATCTCTAAAAAAATTTATAAATCACTGATCACCGAGCTGTTGAGGGAGCAATCTGCCGTTCTGATTGGTCCACCTCCAGCCATGCCCATAATCTGTCAGAAACACAGGCCCAAATGTGCAACTTCTCTATAAATATCTAAGTTCTATGATATGAGCAGAGAAATGTGTTTTTTAGGGCTGAAACATTTTATTGAATTAATTGTGAATAACTGATTATTGAAATAACTGTCAATTCATTTAGTAATTAAATAATTGTTGAGCACAGAAACTCATAAAAAGGCAATTTGCTGAATGAACAAGAGCAGTAATTAAATCTAATCTTTACAAAAATAATTTGCATTTAGGATTAAAAAAAACAACTAAATCTATACATCTGTCCAACCCAAAACTCCTCAAGTAATAGTTTTTGCTTGACCTAGTTCAAGTTCTGTAAAAAGAATAATCTCTTAAGCACCTCTTGCTATCTAAATATTAATAAAAGATAATCACCATATCAGCACGACTGTGCATTGATGTTCAGTCCAGCAGAAAGGCCTGAGCTCTTCACATGGTGATGCTAGAAGGATTATTTAGCTGCAGATGCATCATTCAAACCATCAAATGTTGACTAAAGGAATTCTGTTATTGCATTTTGGGCAATAACATGTTTATTATGTTATTTAAAAATGAATTGCATTATTTGCCTATTTTCATATTTTAATATATGTCAAATCTTATGTAATCTCAGTTAAATTAAAAATCTGCAGAATGTGGCCATTTTTTCCCAATTAAATTATTAATCCTCACAATAATCGTACGAATAACTCATGGCCAAAACAATCGTTAGCACCCCCAATGTTTTAGTTCAAATTTCAAACTGCAGCTCATAACTGTTGATCGAAGACTCTTCTAAACTATTGCTTTGATAAAGAAGTCCCAGGTCATTTTTACCACCAGAAGCATCATAACCCAGAATGCCATGCTGCTGCCTACCTTCCTGGAACAGCTGGCCGTGCCTGGCCCTGCTCTCAGCATCTGGATGCGGCTTGGGGCGCCTGTCTGCCTGCACACAGAGCCACAGCAGCATGAAGACACCCGGAGCACAGCGGGAAGCATTCACGGACTTCTGCTCAACTCACCTCCGAGTCAGAGCTGCTGTTGGTCTCCGACTCGTTGACTAGGGACGACTTGACATCATCTAAGTCCCGCTCCGAGGACACATTGGGTTTCTCCTCCTGTTCCCCCTCGTCTTTGAAGGCGATCAGCTCATCGTTAGCCCCCAGGTCGTCTCCGTCTCTGCCCAGCTGCGGCATGTTGGGACGTTAGCCGCGGAGGCTAATGGTGGAGGCTGAACTAGACCCGAGTTGGTTTAAACAAAATGCGACCCTGGAAAAGCTCACACAGAGCATTTAGCTCACGGTAGCTGTGTGCCGAACAGTCCAGAGCCTTCGTTTGAGCACAATTAGGCCTATTATGTTCCTCACCTCTGTCAGGAGATATTGAAACAATCCTAAAAGTCTCGAGCAAGTTAGCTAGCTACCTGCGGCGTTCACGGACCCTTCAGTTCCTGGCGTCGAATTCCTGAGATGTGGAAGTCTCTCTCTCGTGTTTTCTACTTGGAAAACCGTCCATATAAAACACAGCTCTCATAAGAAATGAAAAAATATATATAATAAAAGCCACTCATACCACACTCAGAAGCTCTGACATTACAAGACCGAGCACAGTCCAAAAAAGTTTACGTCCACTTCTAGCTGCACGGTTACTTTACTGGAAAAAGTCGAGTCTCCTTCTGATTCAATTCCCGCATCTGTAGTCCGATTTGGATAAAGCATAATCCCCAAAACAGTAATTTAATCCGTGTTTATTCCCGTACAGATTGTTGGTTCTAAGAGTGCAGAGACGTGGGAACAGCCAGCCTGGTTGGCGTCTCTGAAGTGGAGTGGAAGTGGAAGGAAAAGACTGCGGAGTGGAGCTGCAGTCGGATCAGAGCGCGCGACGGGAGGGGATAAGTGCAGTGGTGTGGGGTACTGATCTGAGAGCAGCACAGCAAAGGATCCACGGCTCCACGTGCTGAGGAATGGATCACTAAGCTGATCCCACATCAGGGCCAACAGGTTGGTGCTGCTTGTTTGCGAGGGAGGCAAAGAAAGGAGGAGAGGAGGAGTTTAGATGGAAAAAATGTCCTTTCGAGTTTAAAGCAGCAGTTACAAATTTTTCTGACCTTATGACCCATGTGACTATGAATGGGTCATGTTGCCAGCATGTTCAACCACACACACTATGGCCTTATAAACCCATAGCGGGGTCTAATACTAAGAAAGTAGGCTGAATTAACACCAAGCAGGACGCAGACGTCGCTACAGTAAATGTAGGCTTGTCTAAAGAAACAATTGCAATACTACAATAAATAAAAAAATAACTAAAATACGTATATTTCAATTGAGAAAAACAAATTTCTGTGAGAACAACAGAGTAGATTTTGGACATGAACAAGAACAGGCAACTTTGCACTCATGGAATTTGTAAAAACAATAACAGCTACAGATAATGCAGAATATGCTTTAGGCAGATCTGATCTGAGAGAAGTTGTTTGATTTTCAAATGTGATAAAGGAAAAACAAAACATAGTAGGAGAGGAGTAGCATTATACTTGCACTGTATTAGTAAAGTCCTTACTACAGAATTGCAGTAATGTTTTCAACAAATAAGTAAATAAGTATTCAAAGAGGCTAAATATGGGATTCCCCAAGGTTCAGTGCGGGGACCAATGATGTTTCTTTGCATATTTTTGATATTCGTAAAATTTCCATAATTTATGTTTGAAGTATTTTGTCATAGAAATGACTCAAGTCATCTACTGCAGACAATGGGAGAAGAATTATTTTTTAAAAATTGTTAATGTTAAGGCTATATGATCTAAGATTTACAACATTTATATTGTTTTGTAATTTACAACTAAACTTTTTTATGCCTGATTGAATATATAGGAAATGTAAATAAAGGTAAATGTAGTGCTATGTTTATCTGTTGAGTATGGCCAAATGAGGTCATTCATGAGATGCAGGGGAGCGTATGTCCTGAAAGACAGGATGTGAAAAGAAAAAAATATTTTCAAATCAAAACTTCCTTGCCATCATCAGGCACAGGGCTGGAGCTCCCTCACCCAGGGTAAACCCTCACTCAGTCAGCATAGACGGTCTGGATCTTTTACTGAAGATCTGTAGAAAAATTCCTGCAACAATGAATTAGGAATTCTTAGGAAGATTTCCAAACTACAGGATTTATGGGAGGCTGGCAGTAGGGATGCTAGGCTCTATGTCTACAAAGGAAAGATTTTTTAAAGGTTTCAACATTACTTTTTAGTTTTTATTGATATTTTTCCACAGCTGCCTTTTTTGATCAAAGTGAGACAACTCAGCCAGTCCTGCTGCCCATATCTGAGAGCTGTCTCACTGCAGAGGTGCAGCAAGACGCACAAATTTGTCCTGCTGCAGGACAAAGAGCACATAAACATGGCCATTACTGGTCCCACTTACAATTCAATCGGGGCCCCATGCAGAGAGCAGCCTGGCGGGAATTAGGATGCATTACCTCGTAACCCACCCTCTGTGTTTCTTTGTTAGCTCTCTTCTCTTCCTGAACATTCTCCTGTTTGCTCTTTGTGCAGCTCGGCTTCTCACAGATTACATTTTGAAATGAGGTCTGAGTTTGCTGCTAGTGATAGTTTACATTTTATTATTAAAATGAGAATAATTTTTATAATAAAATGATTAAAATCATCAGTATGATGATAATGTTTTTTTCCTCTTTTCTGCTGGTTTAGATGTTGTCCACCCTTGAGCTAGACATTTCATTATTAGGATATCCATGAAACTAGAGTTTCCCACAACGAAACATGTCACTTCATTTAATCTCTAAATAAATAGAAATGTTGCATTTAATAGAACTCTGACTAGAATTCCTCTAGGATTTAGAAAGACTGCATTAAATAGATGTAATCTTCTGCAACTCTTTACATTTGGTAGTTCCTTATTTGAAGTATGTCAAGGCAGGTAAATGATGTACTTGTAGAGTGACTTCATCTAATCCAGAGGAGCCTGAAGCACTTCATGCTACATTCAGTCATTCATTCACACACTGATGGTGGTGAGCTACATCAGTGTGTGGCTATAGAGCCACAGCTGCCCTGGGGCACACTGACACAGGCAACGCTGCAAAGCACTCATCACCACCGGACCCTCTGACCACCACCAGCAGACAAGGCAAAAACAGCAACGAAGAGTCGGACAGCAGGTGTTTGAACCAGCAACCCACCGGTCAACTGCTGAACTCATACCTGCTGAGCCACCATCACCCAGGGCAGGAAGACAGGATGGGTGCAAATGACAATGGTGTTGGTGAAGGAGTGAAGGGTCACCTGGTGCACAGATGAGCTCACATTTGATGGTGATGACAGGCCGACATTCAGAGAAGCAAAGCTCTGATCCAAAGTCCTCCAAACCTTTTAGTGGGCACTTTAAGCCCTGTAGCTGTCATGGATACCAGTCATGTTGTTCTGCTAGTTATTTTATTCATTTGTTTGGTCCTTTTGGTTTCTATTCAGGAATGTTATCTCCATCTGAACACACACAGCCCAAACAGAGTTTTCCCTCTTTTGTCTGAAATGAAGCGGTCACTCTGTCGCCTCTTGTCTGAGGTTGTAACGAAGCAGACGTGCAGCGGCCACCCCATGCCTCTTCCCTGTCTCCCCCAGGGTAACGGATCTTCACAGACTGGAGCTCTGCCAAACACTGAAGCCTTTTTATAATCCTCTCCTGCTGATTCACACAGCTGCTGGTGTGTGTGCAGCACTGGAGCACAATGGTTGTTTCAGTGTGCACAAAGTTTTTCTTCCTCCAGCCTGTCTGACAGGGCTGCAGAGACCCGTGAGGAATGAGATGGAATTCTGGCGTTACACAAGCCGAACCCTCTAAATCAACCGTGAACGTTTGCAGGTCTCAGGTCCATAACCCCCTTTTCCTGCTCCTAATGGTGGAAGTGAAACTGGAGACCCGGGGTGTAGTCATGAATCCAGATGTGCTAATTCTCCCTCTCTTAGCATTTCATACTTGTTGGCTGAGTGGAACACAAAGAACACTTCTGAGTTTGGGGTAAAGACGTGGTGCAGCAGAAACTCTGAATGAAGCTACTGTCTGTGGAAACAATTAGATTGGAAGTGAAGTCAGAGGAAGTTACTACTGATAAAACAGCTTTTTATTTGTGGAGGAACTGTGTTTTTATTCAACACAGGCAGGACTGGGAGAGATTTCTGTCATCCAGCCATGGAGGAACAGAAAACAAATCACAAAAGCATATTGTAGAGACAAGGCATTCTGGGATGGGGGTCCTTACAGCCTGTTAGAATCAGCTCAACTTCTCTATGAATGTCTTTGAGTGTCTGAAAAAAAGTTATAAAAATTGGCTGTATTATTATCATAAGACTTTTCCAGTGGCTTGTGTTTTTTCTACAGCCCTGGTAAGAGTTCATGCCTCAGTTGGTCCTTGCTATCTCCATGCGCTGCCTTTAGTTGTTTGTTTGGACCTTTGTCCAGCTTTGGTCAAATTCTCCATTTTACCATCAGTGCCTATTTTGGTTTTGCACAGGTCAAAAGAGAAAAGTTCTTCTTCACAACAGAAACTAGATATGTTCCTTATTACTTCTCATTTTACTGTAAGCACAACCTCAGCTCCATGTCAGGCCCAGTTCATTGAGGTTCGCTTGTGCACATCTCACTCAGGAGTCAGGTTTGAGGTCATCTGTCCAATGGCTAAGACTGAACCCAAACTGGGTGCATCTGCAGGCAATGATCCTAAACACAGCAGCAGCTCTGCAGCAGAATGGCTGTAAAACAACAGGATGGGATGTGAGAGACTGGTCTAAGAAGGAATCTCATCTCCAAGAGGCATATCTGTCCAAACCCGCATCATTGGTTCTAGAAGCAGTGGGATCATGCAGCGGGTTTCCTTCCACTAGTCCTGCATTCTATTTGCTGAGTAGAGAAAATGGATGTGATAAAAGCTGGTCAGATAGTTTCATGTATTCATCCAAGGCTGCAGTCATTTTTCTAAACCTTCTGAAGCCGTTCCTGGTTCCTGGTGGGGGTTTAAGCAGCAGCTTTTCTTTTTTTTTTTTTTTTACAGCTGTGAAGAAAACTGTGGCTGGATGTGAATAACATGGCCCAGCAGTGAGATCATGGACAGCTGGAGTGAAAGTTTGCTGCTGGAGGAAGACAGCTGGTGGACCAGCACCTGGAGCTGAGTATCCGCCCCCCCCCCAGGCCGGTCATGGACTCTAACTCTGGGATTGATTTTTCTCTTCCAGATCTACGGATCACTACAGAATCTGAGCAGTTGGAAGCTGACGTCAGACGATGCTGCAAATGGCCAGACTGTTTCCCACCATGGTGATGCTGATGCCAGAGCCAGGGAAAACAGATTTTTGTTACCAACAGCAACAGGTTTCATTTTGATGTTATGTTGTCAGGCAACAAGTTTGGCTTTTCGAATTCACTGTCACCTGCAGCTGTCGTTGAAGGAAATAACTCTAAAAGCTGTTTCACACTTTCATTAAAGACATGCTGATGCTCATCCAGTGAATCATCAAACGCGTCTGCTCTGCCTGGCTGACTCAGCTGTTCACTCCTGCTTTGTGCTTTCCTTAACACACATTGAATTTCATGCAATGTCCTCAATTTTTGTTAATCCCTTTATACCAACGGGAAGAAAATCCCAAACGGACAGATTAAAAGGCAGAGTAACAGAAGTTTGTCCTGGTGAAGACTGCAGCTTGCTGATGCTTTGGCATCACTTTTCAGAAAGTCAAAGAGATGAATTAGCAGATCCTGCTGCGAAGGACAAGAGAGGAAATATATGCAATTATCAAATGATGGAATCAATGTCCAAGATTTACATTGCAGTAGAAGATAGCTCTGGCATTAAAAGAGTTGCCACAGTTCAACTGGTTGGTATTTGGGTATTTAATCAGAACCAGGTGGTGCAGAGGAGAAGGTGCTTCTCTACAAAGTATGAAGTTAGAAGGAACAAAGAGGAAACAGAACCTTCACCTCAATAAGCCCTGAGGCTTTTAACAAAAATTTGCTTATAAAGATCTCCAGTAAAGAAGTAAGCTAAATGAATTGTGCCCCACACACAGCTTGGACCTGTTAGTCCACTTCCTGTTGCATTATTTTAATTACAATCCTCCACCATACCTCCCCTCCCTTTTTTAATTCATTAATTAAAGTTTTAATGTCGACACCCTTTTTATCCAAGGAAGCTCTATCTACAGAACCGGACACAAGGACGACTGAAGCTGTTCCTGCTGACCACTACAGGCTGCTGCCGTCTGCCAGATAAAGGAAAAACAAAATGATCCAAATGTTCATTTATTCCTGTTACTGTCAGCTTCGATAATGACTTTAGATGATGAGCCCAAGTAGAGGCTAACAGACTGAGGATTCTTTGTGAATATGCACCTGAATTTACAGAATGTGTGATGAGTGGTGAATCTCTGATTAACACGGTCCTTCATCCAGCATGCTTCAGTGGGTTTCCAGCAGTCACACCTTGTTCCCACCACTAGGTGGAGTGAACAGAACTCTGGAAGATGCTCAGTTTTGCTCCAGCAAACCTATGAGGCCTTCAGGGACCAACTGTACTTACACTGAGTCAGTTTATACACACTGGACTCAATTCTGATTACACAAAAAATAAATCCTTCCACTTCACAATTATGCTGTGATGGTCTGACATAAAATACATTGATATATGTTGCAACATGATAAAATGCGCTATCACTTCTAGAAGGCACAGAAAGCATAAGCTCATCTCGCTATATCCATTAATCTTCTCCCCAAGTAGGGAGGCCCAGACTTCCCTCTCCCAGCCACTTGGACCAGCTCTTCCTTGGGGGATCCCAAGGTGTTTCCAGGCCAGCCAAGAAACACAGCATGTAGGCAGTAGGACCACATTATCCGCAAAATGCATCTTGTTTATGTTTATATTGTTTTGCATATTGAGAGCAGCCTGACTGATCCTGAAACAGGAGTTTATTTCTCCAGTTCTACAGCAGTTTATAAAACCCAGAGCAAAGTCCGTGTAACGCAATATTTTAATAAGAAAACCTAAGATTAAAAAAGCCCATGAGAAACAGGCCAGGAGTTGAGTTCAGCATTGAGACGATGTGGCTCCTGATGCTGCTGCGGCGGCAGGTCTGCCGGCAGGGTCAGCAGCTCGTCCACTTCCTCCTGCAGAGCTGCAGCCTTCTCATTCAGGAGCATCTGGAAGACAGAGACGCATCATCTGACAGACACAGCCAGGTTACTATCACAGCTTCACACACCACACTGCTGCTGTCCCAGCTTACAGAGCTGAGGCTGACACTGAAGCAGAGGGCCGCCGCTCCAGACTGAGCAGCCTCAGCTGGGCTCCACGGGGACCCTCACCTTGGCTGAGGCCACCATCAGGCTGGCCTGCTTCTGGTACAGGTGCTCCAGTGTCCTGCAGAGGACGGCAGGGTTGGCGTTGGCCAGGTGGCTCAGCGTTCTGTAGCCAGCGTTGTACAGCTGCTTCGCTCTGAACTGCACAGAAGGAGAACGTCAGTGAAGCGTCTCCAGGGATAGCCGTGGCTGAACGGCGCGGGCCTCCACAGACGGCAGCCGGTCCTGACCTCCAGAACTCCGGTCACCTCCATCAGAGGGATGAGCTCGGCCTTCACGCAGTAACTGAGGCGGCGGGTCAGCTCCAGCAGCAGAGCTTTAAACGGCCACAACTCCTCCAGTTCCTGAGTGCATCACCAAGACAAATGTTAGCAGTGCGTACAGTGTGAGAATGTGTAGCACATCCTGCAGCTGTACAGCCACCCAATGTGCCAGCAAGCTAGGCGCAGCGAGGCGGGGGTACCTCGGTGAAGTGCAGCACGCAGCAGCAGAAGGCTGAGGCGGAGCTGAGCACAGTCTGAACGAAGCCTCTGCTGAGCTGGAAGCGGTCGGCCACGGCCCACACGTTGGTGTCCCTCAGCAGGGAGAAGAGGACCAGGGCCAGGTACATCCGCTTCACTGCCGCCAGATCCATGCTCTGCAATGCAGATAGGCAACCGACACAGCTACACACCATTCCTCTGTGTAAAACGCTCACTTTGGATAAAGATTCAGTTATGTTCAGGTCTTTACTTTGACTAGGGCATTGTAACGTGATCCAAACTTTACCTCTCTCATCATATTTTGGAAAAAACTTCATTACTTCTACTGTTCCTAGTTGATTACAGAAAACCTGTCTTATTTTCCACAATGACCCATGAAGATTAAAAAAATATATATATATATCAAATGGACTACAGACACTGCCCTGAGGTGCTCCGTTTTCTAAAGTATACACAAGAATATCCTGCTCAGTCTTCATTTCCTAATTTCCTAACACTTTGCCAGGAAAGCAGATGATTAAACTCAAAAAATCCAACAATTACAATCTCATCATTTATCTGTGCTTTTCTAAGTCAAACTGCAGACCTCAGATCGAGTCCATAGTGTGACTGAGAAGTTGAAGCAGTGTGTCTGTAGCCACACAGGTCAGATCCACCGCTTCCTTCCTTTTCTTTAAATGGATCAAATTATTGCTTGTTTTTATTCTGATGGTACCTGGACAATATCCCTAATTCTATTATACAACCCAAGATCCATAATAAGTGAACCATTGATTATTTACTCCAGAAATTCATCCCCAGCCTTCTTCCAGGAGCAGTTTGATGAGTATTCTGAATTCAAGCGAATCCACTGGATCTTCTGAAATCTCCTCATTTCAAGATCATTTCCTAACACTCTTTCCCTGGAAGCTTATCTAAACTATGACATTATTTAAATAAATCTGACAGCTGTTGTCTTCCCATTAACATGTGATATTTTTAGACCCCTCCCACTGTAGCACCACTCTGCCTGCAGCTGCTCCCTTTCTGTTCCCCAACCTTTTGACTGATTCTCCAGCTCTGTTGGTCCGTCATTTCTCACAGGCTGTGCTTAAACCACCTGCTCCTGCTCTGACATCATGGACCCCCAGGGGCCTCACAGCGCTCACCGTCCTCTATTCGGCACTTGGGAACATGTTGACCCCCGTTACCTTCTTGACTGTCTGTCCTGCAGCCTTCCGGGCTACGAAGCTCTCTGGGACTCCGACAGCAGCAGACATTTTCTGCTCTGAAGCAGACAGCAGGGTGAACTGCAGACAGGAAGCAGCAGCTGCTCAGCAGGAAGCACTGAGGCCGGCTGGTGAGCGGTGAGTGATGGAGGCTGGTTACCTGTCTGAAGTAGACCATCCAGTCCGGGTTGCACTGAGGGAGCAGGTCGTAGGGGGTCACCAGGTAGACCAGGTGCAGGTGGCTGCTGAGCTGCAGCCCCTCCAGACCTTTCAACAGGTCTTTATACAGAACAGAGCAGAAGGACAGATCCACTGAGCCTGCAGGACAACGACACACATCGATTGATGGTCCACCTGGCTGGTATGTATCTCAGAGTGTTCTGATGCAGGCAGGACGGGTTCTGATGAGTGACTCCAGGCCTGGATTTACCTTTATAGGCTGCCCTGCCCAGTCTGGTGACCTGCAGCGATGGGGAGTGTGTTCCTGTGATGGTGATGAGCTCCTTCTCCTGCAGCGTGGCCACGCAGCGCTGGACGGTGTCCCACAGACTGCGCTCCACACACAGATGCTGCTGCTGCACAAACAGCAGCGTCCCACGCAGGAACTCCTCCACCTGCTGCAGCGACGAGGAGATCTGCAGCAACACCACACGGCTCACATTCACACCTTCAGCCTCAACCAGTTCCTTGTTTCTAAGGAACACAGAAATCCAAACTGGAAAACAAGTCAAAATACAGAACAAGCAAGAAAGTCTTCAATGGAGATACAGTCATCAGAACTGCGTTGCCAACATCTCTGGGTGTGTGTCTGGTAAGAGATAAAACTATGTTCTGGATCTGTTGCTCACGTACAGACATCCATCTTCCTGACATTAAGACCACAGCTGATGAGAGCTGCCAAAACACAAACGGACCTGGGAAGGGAAATGACCCGACGGAACTGCACCAAGGTGATTTTACTGTGTGCGTTTAGATTTAGACAAAAAGATAGGAAACAAAGGGAGGACATTTACGTTTAATCCAATCAGTGACAGGATCAGACTGAGGATGCCTTTCCCACCGTCCTGCAGCAGGTTGCTATAGCAGCTCTCCATGGGGGCACACACCAGCTCTTTGGCCTGAAAATAAAACCACCGTTTGTTGGGTTTTACAGCTGTGCAACCATAAAAAATTTACTGAAGCAACAATGAAGGTTCCAGTGCAATCGATAGACCTGGAGGGCAGGTCTATCCATATTTCCTAACAGAAGTTTGAACATGTCTAATAAAAAGCAGTCAGACGTTACCTTGCTCCTGTCCTTCTCCTGCAGGATGAGGATGCTCTCTCCGATGGTGTCGATCCCAGCCCGACCCGCTCTGCCCACCATCTGTTTGTACTGACTCCTCTTCAGGAAGTCTGTGGCCACATAAGGGGAGCGCAGGATCACCCTGCAAGGAAACAGCCACAGAAATATTCCTGTTATCGTTTCATTTAGTTTTCAGTCACCACTGAAACTACAGTTCACTGAGCCATCCTTCTGCAAGAAAGCAAACATTTCAAACTGAAATACTTTATTCATCCCAAAGGGAAATTAAGTGTTTCAGTTCATATAATCTAAGTAACTTCAAGGAGTTGCTGTGGGCAGGAGGAATGCCTGGTAGCAGTCAGTCTCACAACAAATCTGCAGTAGCCTCTGACTGAAGAATGCTGCAATATGAGAGTCTCTTGACTGTTAGGACATACTAACAGCTCAAATTCTGGACAGCAGGGACAACATGCCACAGTAACATTTGTTGCTGCCTCCATCAGTTGTTAGGAAGATCTGCTAATCCATCCCCTTTGCTTCTTCAGCTCCTCTAGAAACATATCAGACCGTCTTGTTAGAAAGCCGGGCTGACACACTGGATATGATCCTCCCATTGATGATGGATGGAAGAGACTCTTCTGTGATTCAGGGTCATAGTTCAGGTGTTATTTAAGCTTTTTTTCAGATGCATTTCAGTGGCTCTTATTTGTAAAACCAATAGACCATGGTTATTGTCATGGTTACAGATTGTAGCTCCTGACCAAAATGTTAAAAGCTAAGAACAGAAATCATTCCTGCTGCATTTAAAGCCAGAGCGAATAATTATGGCTGCACCTATTGAAGCTTTCTGGCTGATTGATGATCACTGACATTTAAGAAGGCTGATCTGCCGAAACAATTTTTTGTCCGATTTGTTGCTAAACAAATCAGTGGATGGGATCGGCTTCACATTAAAACATCAGTCGATCACCATCTACCAAAAGGAAGGAAATCTGGGCTGATTTATTTGTGAAATCCAAGGAATAATCCTAGGAAACCAGCAACGCCTCAAACAAAGGGATGATGAACAGGTCAGAACTAAGGTAGCAGAGCTGCTCCAACCTGCAGCCACCATGACGGTGCTATTCATGGGAAACACTCTGTGAACCTCTGGACATGAATAGAAAAAGCTGCTTTTTTAACTGTGCTTGTCTGAACATGGAATAAAAAGCAGAAGAGGTGCAAAGAGCAGCAAGATGGAGAGAGTCAGGCAGAGTGCAGCAGCTGTTCTCCAGGAGGCTGTGGAGGGTTTAGGCCAGGGGCGGGCAACTCCAGGCCTCGAGAGCCGGTGTCCTGCAACTTTTAGATGTGTCTCTACTTCAACACACCTGATTCAAATAATGAGGTCTTTAGCTGGACTCTGGAGAACCTGACTGCATTTAGGATGTGATTCAGCTGTTTGATTGAAGTGTGTTGGACTAGAGAGACATCTAAGAGTTGCAGGACACTGGCTCTCGAGGCCTGGAGTTGCCCGCCCCTGGTTTAGGCAGAGAAGTGAAGCTGATCTGACCTGCGGGCTGGCAGGTTGACTCCTGCTGCCAGGGTGGAGGTGCAGGCCAGAAGGCAGAGCACGCCCCTGGAGTAGGCCTCCTCCACCAGCTTCCTCTCCTCGGCGGTGAGGCCGCTGTGGTGATAGGCCACGCCGTAGGGCACTGTCCTCCTCAGCACCGGGCACATGGAGCCATTCCCACTGGCCTTCAGCTCCTGGAGCAGGATGGCCTTATCAGCCTCACGGTGCTGCAGAAAGTCTCTGAGGGGAGAAGCAAGGAAGTCTGAGCTGCAGTGGGTGGATGCATGGCTGCAGGGGACAAATGGGTGGAGCAGTTCACTCACTCCTTTAGATACTTGCAGATCATTCCTGCAACATTCTCACAGTTCTTCTTCGTAGGACAGAAGACCAGACATGAATGCAGAGGGATGACTTCTGTTACCAGGGCGATGATGTGGTCTGGGTCAATCTTCTGCATGGAGCTGGAGTACTGCAGAATGAGAGAAAATCTGGTTTCACCTCACAGCTCTTCTCATCCTGCTATCTTTGATCTAAAAACTGAGAACCCTTCACAGATGGTTGGCTCTACATCATGAGGTTGATGCTGACTGCGATTCAGCCACATGGCAGGAATGACTCCACCATGACAACCCATTCCACAGTCTGATCAATGCCAAACTCACTTTATAGTTTAGCATTCTGGACAATCTGAAGCAATTTTCCTCCTTCGGGTCAACTTCATATATGGTGTCGTTCAGTTTGACGTATTCTTTCAGCTGAACCTGGAAACAGACAGCAGAGTGGAGCTAATGCAGAGTCAGCTTGACAGAACCAAACGGACTGTTTCTGTCCCTGGAGCCAGCCACAGGAACAGTTTGTTTATTTTTTTACACCATTATTAGTGAGAGCAAAGACAGGTTAAGATATGTTAAGAGTTGACATTGAGCTAGGTTTCTGGCCTGACCTGGCTCATTGACACTACGCCTTGCCTGAACCTCCATTTTTTGTAACTTGGACCAGATCGCACATGCATTGGAAGCATTTGGAAGATGTTCCTGCAGAGCAGCTTCGCCTGCATATGATCCCTCTAAAAAGGCTCTCTTTTCTGTGAGTACTGCACTCACAGAAAACCTATGCATCAAGTATGAAAGCCTCACTCGGCTTCCACACTCTCAATGCGAAACTCTAAAAGCTCGATTAGAAAGGCTGAGTCGGGCTTTTAGAGGTTCACAGTATCTGGGTTGCCTGTGACCAACAGCAAGTTGAGTTTGGTCAAACACACTCATATAATCCTGAGATTCGATGGAGAAATTGTTCAGACTCTACACTGCTCACTCACTGGCCTGAAGTCATTTGTGTAATTTTCTGCCTCCAGAAACGTCTGCAGGTCCTTGATGTTCCCCAGGGTGGCGCTCATTCCAACAATCTGGGTTGCTTCTGAAAAACAGAGGAGCCCTTTAGATTCAATGAAAGATTACGATCAGAATCAACTTCATTCATCAAGTTTGTGAGGACAAACAAAGAATTTGAATTCAACTGCATTATAATTGTGGTGGAGTTATGAAAGAAAAAGCAAACAACAATATAAACAAACAAAAACACACTTGGTGAGTGAGGACTAATTAACTTGATCATGTCCGACAGAAGAAGCCACTCACTGCTCATGTGTCGAACCTTGGCCAGAGTCATTTCGATTACAGCCCCTCTGCTGCCGTCACCCAGCATGTGAAGCTGCAAAACCAACAGGAAAAAACCCTGCAGTCAATCAACTTTCTCTGGTTCCTTCCTTTCGCCTCATCTGCCACTGAACTGAGAAGAGTTTGCACCTCATCAACCACCAGCAGCCCCAGGTGGTCCAGCCTGCTGCTTTCTATCAGCGAGTTGACCAGGCTGTGGGCCTTCTCAATGGTAGCGATGTACAGGGATCTATTGTTTCTTCTCTTCACAGGTGGAAACTTGCCTTTGCTGCCAGCGTACTCCTCCACCATGAAGTCCAGCTCCAGGCCAAAGGTAGCCAGCCCACGCACCTGACAAAGCACCATGGAGATATAAACACAGACTGGGGGGAAAAGAAGACAAATCAAGAGTTTTAATTCTTTAAGCTCTTGCCAGATTTTACTACATTGTGAGAACACTGAATGATAAAAAACTAAGAAATTGACTTAAAAGCCACCTGCTCATGTATTTACTTTTTTTTTTCATCCGTGTATGACTGGAACTGTGGCAGGTACCATTTTTACCATGAATGAACAGGTGTGTTCAAGTACCTTCTCCTGCACCAGTGATATGTACGGTAAGATGAACAAACAGTCCTTCTTCCTGCACAGCAGCTCTCTGAGAATGAGGATCTCTGCCACCAGGGTCTTCCCTCCGCTGGTAGGAAGAGAGTAAATCAGGTTCCTCCTCTGCTGAACACACTCCAGGTTCAGACACGCCTCCTGCCAATCTGACGCACAAAAGCAGATCAGCTGATAGATGCTAAGTTATGCTGTAAAGTTTGCAGCTAATCACAGGCATTAAATACAGAGCTCAGTAGTTTAGCAGAGCACTCTGGAATCCCTCTTGCAGCTTTTAATGAATGTGTTTCTGCTGCAGACTCTGCTGGAAATGTGAACCTGTACGAGAGCACTCTGAAAAATCTAAGATCTTCATCTGCCTGGCAAAATTGAACCAGAGAGACTGAAAAGTGTCAGCATTTCAGTAAGTGCTGACTGTGTATGCTACAGTTTCTGCAGTGACTCTCTTGATGAACATTATTCTCACCGTATAACTTCTGGATTCCTCTCAGCTTGTGCATCAGCTCTTTGACCTTGCTAGGGAGTCCAAAGAACGGCCCGAGGTCTGGAGTCTCAGCTGATATGGTTTCCATGGCCTGCATAGCAACACTGATCTCCTCAGAAACAACCGCCTCCTTCAGCAACGCCGTCCGAGACACACCGACGGGGGTCGCTGCGTTCCCCAGCATGGTCTTCTTCAGAAGGTCTGCCACACTCCTCCCCTTGCTGCGTCTCCTACTTCCATCCTCAGAGTTCGTTTCTCCTGCAGCCTCAGTGTGAGAAGGCGTAGAGGTTTTGTTTCGTAACTGCTGCTTCCTTTTCTTTGCCTGATCTTGGATTTGTTCCTGAAACTGCAGCTGACTGGGTGGCAGGTCCTCAAACACCTTGTCCTCCAGCTCATGGAACATCGAGTCAGTGAGTGGGCCCTTGGGGGACTGGGACATGGGGTCTGTGGAAGCCTGTAGAGTCCTGAAACTCTGCAAGTTCTCTGATCGCAGTCTTTCATGTTGTTCTGCTTCCTCCAACTTTGCGAGGATGGAGGTGTCCTCCAGGATGCTGTCATAGTCACCAAACAGATCTTCACTGTCGCTGCAGTACTGCCACGAAAAGAGGTAAAAATGGCTTTAGAAATGTACAACTTTTAACAAGCAAGTCAACAATGTGACTGTTGTGCAAACAACAAATATTTGACTTGTTTTTGTCGAGTTTCCCTCCCTGTATTTAGAGTAAATACACGTCCATCCCACAGAACCCCGGTACCTCAAAAGCTCCACGTTGTGCCATGGTGCTGCTGCTCCTCCTGGAGAGGAGGCATGGCGTTGTCCCGGCTCCTCTTCCTCCTCCTGCTCTCCCCTGCTTTAGGACAGGGACCAGGTGAGGCTTAAGAACGTCTCGCGACCTCTTCCTCGCGCAAACTCGCTTAATTTTGACGTGGAGCCTCGCGCAGCTCATCCCTAACTGGGCCGGGTGTCACTAACGCATCTGAGGCATCCTGGAGCATAAGGCGACAATAACTGTCTGCTTCCGGTCTGTCGGAAAAATAGTAGACATGAACTCAGAACACTACAACAGGCGATGTAGACAGCTACAGTTAGCTGTCATCACTTCTCACTTTGTCCCACAACAAACTAAACGGCAATAACATTTTTAAAAATCACCCTTCGAAAAAAGTTAAAGGAACTGTGCAGCTGTAGCTTGAAAGTACAAATTAAATGCAACAACCGCTCAGCACATTCAAACTGATAACTGCTGACGTCAGAGCGAAAGAGACAAAACTCTGTCGTCACGTCCGTTTTCATATGTCCGCTTACTGCTGGATAATGTTAAAAATCCGGCGGACATTTCTAAAATAATAAGTTTGTCTCATAATGATTCTTGGAGGAATGGACTGTGTTTTGCCAGACTAACACGAAACATATCTAATTGTGCTTTTGTTGATAGACAACCCAAAGTGACGTAAACATAGTTAATGAAAGATTAAGAGGTAAATCAAACTTATTTGGGCTGTAACTGGTAAAATTTTGTTGATTCAAAAGTTTTATGGACGCGATTTCTCTCTTCAAATATTTGTTTTAATACAGTGTTTTTTGTTTGAGCCTTTAGAAACTTTAATTAAAACTGGAAATGCGGTCGCTCGGAACCACATTGACACTGCGAGTGTTTCCCGTCGTTCCGGAGCTTCTTCCTGTCCTGTATCAGGTCAAAATGTTGTGTGTGAGACAGCTTCAGAGGCTAAAGGCTGCTTTCTATATCCATAGGAGCACAAGTGAGTATCTGTCAGTCTGAACTGCTTTCCGCGGTGTAAGCCATAAAGCCTATTGTTTGTTGAAACGTAACATTTGTCTGTGAACGGGCTGCTATGTTCTCTGTGCAGCACACAGGAGCCTCTCATCCGCTGAAATCCTGCCGATAGACGACGCTGTAAGTAAGACACTGGTAGAATGTTACGTGGCTGCAATACGAGTCTGTAATAACGGGATGTGTTTCTGCGTAGCCTCTAAAAGTGGAGAAGCCGTCCAAAACAGGCTGCATACTCTGCAAGATCCCTGTGGACTTTAAAAACATCCAGGTGGGTCAGTGAACGTCTCATGGTTCCAGCTGCAACCAGGAACACACAGCTGCAAGAACACCCCGCTGGCTCTCAGGCTCCTCCGGAGCACATGTCCTTCGTCTAAAACCTACATCTTTAAAAAATTCTAGCCCTGCCAGAAAACTGTTCATTTTCTACATTCTACGGTGGGATAAATTATAGGATCATTTAGTGTTTAGGAAAAATAACGATTTTTAGGAGAAACACAGCTCAGCTGGCAGCTTCCATTCTGAGGCTAAAAGTTACAACCATCCATTCATGTTGCCCTTTCATTAAATTGACCTGTATTTGCTGAATGAAGCATTCTTTGGTCAGTGGACAGATCCTCAGTAATCTGGACTGACCTCATCCAAGCATTATCACTGTGGAGACGTTCAGCAGTTTTATTCCTCCGATTCTTTTAGATGGCATCAATAAAACCATTATATACTTGGCCAGTGCAGTTTAGGATTTATAACTATCCTGCTTTCATCCAGTTATATTCCTACTTAGGTGTTGATGGTTTCTAGATTGTTCTCATGTGTACATGAATCAGATTGCTTTTACCTAGTTTTGTATAGTTGTTCACATGTTTTGTATTTGTTCTATTTCCTTTGTTGGAATGTTTCCTTTCTTATCATCCAGTTTATTTAGATTTAAAGTTTTAAACCTAGCTGAATACTGTTTCAACTGAGAGCTGTCTTGATGGGGCTCTTTTTCGTGTCAATTCCACATTTCCCCTTCTACTTGGATCTTCTGTTAGTAAGAAGATCCAGTGGCTGTACTGTGCTGCAGTAACCTGATCTCCACCTGTCCTCCTTCAGCTGCTGTCTCAGTTCATCTCTCCTCACACCGGGAGGATCTACGGCCGACACATCACAGGTGAGCTGTGGCTGCTCAGCCTTGTTCAGAGCTGAAGGCTGGTGCCACTCACAGTGTTTCTCTCTGTCCTCCAGGATTATGTGGGAAAAAGCAGAAGGAGATCTCTAAAGCCATAAAGAAGGCTCACTCACTGGGTGAGTTAGACTTCAGCTTCTCCCTGTGTGTTACTGCTGGGTTGGAATAACACACACACACACGCATACAGAGGGGTGGTGGTGCCAGCATCTGATCATGGTATGGATCAGATGCTGGAGCAGCTGATGGTTTGTGTCAGCTGTGTGATGGATCTGGTCTGCTGTGGTGTTCTGATAAAACTCATTCCGTGGATTTTGGGATTTATTTTATATACCCAGAAAGCTTGTTTTACTCACGTTGTTTCCTCATTTTGCTTAAGGTCGGGCTTTTTTTGTTCACCTGCAGGTTTCATGCCCGTGACCCACAAATGCCCTGAGTTCATGAAGGATCCCAGGATCTGCAACGTCAAATCTCTGTTTTAGAGGATCAGTATTTACTGCTCCCACTGTGTAAAGTTAAAAGCTGATTTTGTTTGTATTAAACTTAAAAATGTCCACCATCTCTTCCTGCCTTTCCCCTCTTTATCCTGCTGAGACCTGTGATGGAGAGTGACCCAGAGGGACGTTTGGTTGTTTTTGGACAATCAAGCAGAACCCATTGAGCTGCAGTTAGAAACCTTTCAGTTATTAAATATGACTGGGAGGCACCAATATAAATATTAATTTATTCCAATAAATTCTAAAGAACAATTGTTATTGCGAACCATCTCTAGGTGACATATTGTAACATTAGTTTATCTGAGAACTTAGAAAATACTCAGGATTTTTTATTAAAAAATCATTTTTCAAATAAAACATATTTACATATTGTTGCAGTTAATTTAAGCCTAGTATTTATTTAGGCTTTATTTATTTATTTATTTTCCCCTGCATCAGGGATGGACTGTGTTTCTCAGGGATGGACTTCCCTGATGCAGGATGCTGAGTCAGCAGTTGTTCCTCCTCCGTTTTCTGCCCCTGCCCTGCAGCGCCCCCCTCTGCTTCGTCTCATGGCTGTCCTGCAGCAGTGCAGGCTGCTCCTCCTCTCTGTCCGAGTCTGCTGCCGTCGTGTCTCTGCTGGGGACAGGGAAGGCCTGCAGGGACAACCTCTGAGTGAGCAAGAGAGGGCAGGAGCCCAGCAGCGCTCTGACTGCCTTTAGCAGCAGCTGGTTGTTCCTGGGCTCAACTGGGCTGCTGGTTCCTATGGAAACGGACAGTGTGAGGACTTGCTTGGAGCCGGAGCACCTGCAGGTGGATCTGGATCTTACCCGCAACTTTTCCTGCTGAGTTCTGTTGCTTCTCTCTGAGGCTCCTCTTCAGGGCTGAAACCTCCAGCTGCAACGCTTCCACCGCACGCTCGCTCTCCTCCACCTCTCTGCACGCTTTCTGTTCGCAACACGCGCGAACAACCCCACACAGCAAGATAGTAAGACACAGGGCTCCCACACACTCACCATGTCTAAACCACAGTCAGATTAGCATAGGAACTCAATGGAAGATGGAATCGGGGAGATAGAAGCTAGGAAGTAAGAAAAAAGAAACTGGGGTAAAGAAAGAAATGAATAAAGGAAGTTTGGATGGATACACACTCTAGAAATACTAAGATTTTTCTATGCTAATCCAGAACGGGAAAATAAATCAACTTCCAGACATTTCTAGATAGTGAAGGAACCCTGATGATGAGAACAATGTGATGCTCCTTCACTCCTCCCTCACCTGCAGCTCCACCTGCAGAGAGTCGTTCATCTTGTTCATCTCATCCACCTCCTTCAGCAGCCCGCTGGGGGAGAAGAACCTGGACCTGGAACAGACGGCGGAGCTTTGTGAGCAGGAGCATGGCTGCTACCTGCCTGGGCCGGCGTGAGAGCAAAGCTACCCGTGTTTGTTCATGGTGAGGCTGTAGCCTGGAGCGGAGCAGGGAGCCGACACCTTCCAGTAGCCCTGCTGCTCTAGGAGCCCCAGGTTGGTCACCAGCACTGGGATGTTCACAAAGCGCCTGCGGAGGAGCAGAGGACAGAGCTCCCCTCAGTAAGCACAGTGAGCCGACCCGTCCCACTGGAGCGGGCGTCACCTGCTGCGGGACGTGAAGGCGGAGTACTCCAGGCGGTGGGTGGAGTCTGTGGGGGTCACCCTGCTGGACGTCAGCAGCAGGAAGATCATGTGGGGGTTCTTCAGAGCGCTCTTCAGCTTGTCATGGACCAGCTTCTCCCTGAACGTCATGTGCTGCTCTGAGTGCCGGCGCTGCCGGTACCAGCCGATAACACTGTCCTGCACCACACACACGCACGCACGCACACACACACAACTCTCACCTGTCATCACACAAGGAGTGCTCACTCTACACTGGTAGAGATGCACTGATACCATATTAATATCTATACTGGTCCCCATATTGAAATCCATTTCCGATCAGGTATTGGTCCATAAGGGCAGATCTATTCAGTCTAATTCTATGCTTTGTGCTGTGAGTGACATCATGCTTTGTTATATAATTTACATTATATTTAGAATTCCTACCTACAATATCTGAACTATTTGCAGTTTATTTTCAAATGTCTGACCAAGATGTTCAAACTGTTGTTTTGTCACGGTTTCAATTTCTTTGGTATTTATTTCACACTGGCTGTTCTACTCCTAATTGCACTGAATGAACAAATTAAAGTTATTCTTACATGTTTCCAGTTTGTGAAGTTTGTGAAGCTGTTGATGTGTGTAAGTGTGCTGTACTGGTGTAGTTATCAAACCAATTTGCCATTCAGAATATTTATATCTTTATTAAGAAAAAAGAAGAAGTTTTAATCAATCCAGATGTTTTTCTTTATCAGGTTTGTGTCTGTTGATGCTAAATCCCAAGTATCGGTATCAGAAGTGAACAAAGTGGATCAGTGTGCATGTAGTGCAATCCTGCAGAGTCTGTACACATTAAAAGCCTCCACCATTACTAATGTCATTAGTCCTACAGTCAACTCTTACTTTAAAATGACATAATAAGACATATTTAGACCAACAAAACTGAAAAACAATGAAAGCAAATGTGGGGTTTTAGATGATCAATTAAAAAAAACCTGAAAGGTGCAGCATGCATGTGTATGTCACCCACTTTATTTTAATGCCATAAAATAAAATCACCTTCAGATACTAACTCCAGCCGTGTCCAGTGTTATCTCAGTATAAACGCAGCTGTTCTGTTTCTGCTCAGAGGTTCTTTAGAGAACAGCCAGCGTCATGAAGACCAAGACACCCAGCAGACTGACCTGGGAGGAGGTTAGGATAAAAAACTAGATCCCAAACTTTGGACTCCTCACAGAACTCTGACTCATGTGAACAAGGAGCAACTGTGGACCGACCAAAAAAAAAATGGCAGCATGGCCTAGTCAAAAGTCAGACCTTCAACTGAGAATATGTGGCAAAATTGACTTTGACAGAGGACAGAGATCAACTATGTGTTGTGGATGTCATGAGCCAATTACACAGAGAAGGGTTGAAGTATTTTTGCAAGACTGTAATAATAAGGTAAGTCATACATGTTAGAATATAATTCCAATGCATGCTGCACATTAAATGACATGCCCACATATATTAAACACCCAAATTAAGCTCAGTCATGTTTTTGGACTGTGGGAGGAAACTGGAGCACCCAGAGCGAACCCACGCATCCACAGGGAGAACATTCAAACCCTATGTAGGAAGATTTCAACCCAAAACCTTCTTGCTGCAAGTCAACAGTGCTAGAACTGTGCAGCCTCACACATTAAACACATCATTCTACATAAAACAAAAACCCAAAAATGTCACCAAACCTGGGTTCAGCTCTCTGTGGGAACAGAGAGCTGAACCCATCCCTCACCTACCTGCTTGTTATCTGCAAGCATCTCCTGCAGCACGTCCAGGTTCACTTCCCCAGAGCTGCTGTACAGACTGACACACATACACACACACACACACACCCACACACCCACTGTCAAACAGCACACACAGACACATACAGCAACACTGAGCTGATGGCTGATCTGCAGGACTCACGTGTTCAGCTTGAGGCAGGCAACGTGCTTCTGGATGTCTGTCAGACAAACACATTACAGACACTGATGACACACACAACTGCAGAGCTCTATACCCAGCTCAACATTTCTTGGAGTTTAAATCACTTTTTCTGTATTCAGAAAATGTGAGTACAACACACCTTGGTAATAACAGCCCTACATGTCTCAATAATGGTACTGCACCGGTGGGTACTCACTGTATATTTCCTCAATGTGAATGTGGTCAGACTGGGAGTCACTGATGGTGACCTGCTCATGGAAGCTGCTTTCTCCCAGCACCAAACCTTCCTGGCAGACAGGAGAGAGCAGGCAGCAGACATCAGGCTGCAGTTCACCATGCATTGCTCTCTGCTGCAGGGAGTGGCTCCTCAAGGTTTTATGAACAGCAAGACTCATGATCGAGAGATGCTGCAACAGCAGGAAGACTTATTTCTCCTACTGGTTTATGTGAACTGCTCCTTTTATGTGATCACTGTTGTTTGCAGAAGTGGAAGAGTTCTCTCTTGTTCTGCCCACTAAATCAGAGTACAGAGGTCTTATACTGCTAATGTTCCAGAGACTTTAGCAACATGGAACAGACAATTACATATATATACTGTATATTTGACCTATGCTGATTAAAGGAAATCACGATAAAGTAGAACGTGTCTCTCTCAATATACCCTTTAAAAAAATAATTACAGTTATATAATTACACTTTGAAAAAACAAATCTCTCAATTAATACTTAAAAGCTCAAACTACGAGTATTACTGTATCCAGTCCTGCTATCACAGCAGGGCTAAGATTCAAGTTAAAAACGGCCCTCTGAATCTCACAGTGAAACTAAATATATGCCGATTATATCTACAGTGCACAATAGTTCTGCTAATACAGCTAACCAGCTTCTCATTATGCATGTTCTCCTTGTAAATGCTTTATTCCTCAACTTCAAGAATACTTGAGCAGAGTCTGGTGTGTTAGCTTGGTTTTAGCGTCACTGGGGCAGCTTTGAATGCTCTCCTGCATTTCACTACCCGCAGAAGGTTAAATTACAAATAGGACAGTTTAAATGCAGCTGACTAAATGAACTTTGCTTCTGCTCTTTGTCAACTGCCATAACTAGAAACAGCGTCGCACCGTCAGCAGGGTTCGGAAAGCACGACTGTAAAAGCTCTGAAGGTCTTTCTCACCACGTCTGAGTCGCTGTTAACATGCTGGAACATGAGAGAAGCTAAAACAGTCCCCGAAATACGGACACTAGGCTCCGACATGATGCCTCTACATATATCAAATCCAAACAGCCGCCTTCTTCTACTTCCATGCACATAACAATACTACTTCTGGGTACTTGCCGCCACCTACCGGACCGGAGTATGAAAGACAAGGATTTGTCTTACTCCGGGTTTCTTGTTGATCTTGACGTGCTGCAGATTTCATAACGCCCACAGGGGGCGTGTCCTAGTTCTTCTCTCCGTGGAGCAAACACATCCAGAGGTTCTGCTGAGATCATTTGGACCCTGAAGGACCCACCACTGTCAGGTCTGCTCTGCTACATCCACACATGTCATTTCTGTCAGTGCTAGTCAGATTCGGTTCGGTTGTTTTAAACGTGGAGCGGTCACTCAGGGGTAACGTTTCCACAGGAAGTTCTCTCCCTTCAACAAAACGGTCACTGCAGGTCATTTATGAAACTTTTTGCGCTGTCAGATTTTCATTTACCTAACTGTATATAACTTGTTATTTCTTGTGTTTTATTGACTAATGTGCAGTAAAGGCACGTGCACAGTTGACGCTTTTAAAGAAACAATCATATTTCATATTTGAGCTGCATCATACCCTCCTTTGGTCGTGTTTATTGAATTAATAGTAAAATGACTTTAAAATGATTTTAATAGTTTAAAATCAAATGGGTGTAACATAGAATTCTGTCTCAGTAACCAGGAGTAACAGCAGCAGTTCTCTGTGTATGTGTGTGTGCATGTGTTTAGTATTTTCACACTCACTTACAGGAACATTTGGGCATCAAGTTAAGCTTTAAGAAGCAATGGCTCAGTTAGAGTCCTCAGGTCCTCATGTGTTATCAGGCAGTAACCTCAGCCTTACATGCAACATGTAAGGCATTAGGGTCAGCAGACACCAACTCTGACCTCCCTAGTTGCATTCTGCAGCATTGTTAGCTATGGACTGGATCATGATCAAGCAACTGATGCTGAACACACTCCTCTTGTAATTCCCCCTCTTATCCATCCATCCATCCATCCATCCATCCATCCATCCATCCATCCATCCATCCATTTTCTAAGACCCTTGTCCCTTAGTGGGGTCAGGAGGGATGCTGGTGCCTATAACGTTCCGGGGTAGAGGCGGGGTCACCCTGGACAGGTCACCAGTCTTTCGCAGGAAGAACCTAGTTTGCACCAATTACTCCTGGAGGAGAGAAAAGATTATTAGTGAGTCTCAACAGTTAGCTTGCTTGACTGAGAAGGATGGTTACTGGTTTGCAGATGATGAGGTGACCTGAGCGCTGCAGTGATGGAGATGGAGAACCTTTGTTGTCTGGTTGGGACCATTTTCCAGCTGTGGATGTTCGTGGTGGTGTTCTTCATCATGCTTCCCGCCATGTTCGGCCTTTCGCTGGGGGTCACAGGAGTCTATATCCAGGTTCTGGTCAAAATACTCGAGGTAATGTTTTATTGAGTCTTCACTAGGAAGTTGTGTATGTGTTTGTTTAAGCATGCAGCACTGTGTTGTTCAAAATCATGTAAAGAAACCTGAATGTGTTGCAGTGGGCCACATTACGCATCCAGAGGGGCCAGCAGGAGCAGCCCAGTGCCCCTGTCCCTCTGCATACAGGTCAGTCCTGAACGCCAGTAGAAGCATTGCAGGTTTTTATGGAGATATTCAGATTCTCTACCTCAGTCACAAAATATCCATGTTAGATTGATTTGTGACTCTAGCTCTGCTTGTCTGATTCTGATGTTCCTGCTGGGATTTACTGTGACAAAATGCTCCACATAATAATGGACTTTGATGAAAGAACCAAATAACTAGTGCAGAAATCAGGAGTTACCTCGCTTTAGTGACAAAAAGAAAACAGTAAAAAAAAAGAAAAGCTTGGGAAAAGGACAGAAGCAGTGAAGAATTAATATCAAGAAAACACTGAAAAAAATAACCAAAGATATGAAAATAATCGAAAAAAATGCACAAATAATGATAATACAATAAAAAATTATAGCAGATAAAAGAAGCAGTTTATTACATATTAAAGGTCATGCAATTAAAACTTATTTATTCCATAAATTCTAAGCAGCAGGAAAAACCTGTAATGTCTATTGATGAAATAAATGACAATGAAAATGGAGCAAAGTACCTAACATACATGGAGCAAATAAAAAAGTTCTAAAATAATAAATAGTTTTGAAAATAATAATGAAAACGCTAAATGAATACAAGACTGAACTTTATTAAAACAGAATGTTTGAAGTCCTCAGGTCCGTTCTTCACTGTGTTGATAGATTTTGCTCTAACATCACTCAGCTGGAGGAGGAGCCCTGCTCGGGGTCAAAAGCTTTCCCTCTGCATTGGGACTCTTAAACTCTGGTTGCAACATGTGGAGAAGTTCTGCCACGCTGCTGCTGATCCTGCATGAGGCGGTCTTTGTTTGGGCTTTAGCACACAGTGTTCTGCTGCAGGAAGGATTTGTTTTTCTAACACATGGAGAACATGTGACGCTGTGAGAGAATCGGGACTGCCCATTGGTCAGCTGCACCATCTGATGTTGGGGTTGTCGCTCAGTGTGGAAAAACTCCTGGCTTGTCTCATGTTGATGATGCAACAGTAGGTTGTGTAACGATAGCCAAAGAGCAGACTGGGATCAAATTGTGAAAAATGTTCACATTTGCCTCCTGGCCTGAGGCGATCATTTATTTTTGGAAATAAGTTTGAGAAAACAAACAAGCAGAAAGATGATAATAAAGGAGACAATAAGAGTAGGTAATATCTTACCTGCAGCAGGCAGTGAACACCCATCTGTTTGTGAGAATATTCACTGTATGACACTGTTGCACTTACACAACAGTAAAGTATTTATTCTTCTGGCTTCTGGAATAAAACCACATCATTAGTACACAGAGCCTAATGTGACCACCAGTCCTTTGCTGGACATGGTGTGTAGGTGTGGAGGTGTCACCGTTATGCCCAGGCTGGAGCTGTTCAGTTCAGCTTGCAAACCTCAGGTCCGTCCGTCCCATTCATTTAACTAGTTCTCAGCAAAACTGGTGTGAAAAAGAAGACAGGAAGCTGAGGGAGACGTGGCTGTGCCTGTGAGGTTAAACATGAGGTCAGCAGCCTCATGATCCTCCACATGCTGTCAACATTACACACATTGTTCAGCTCTTGTCTGAGTCTCATTTCATCTTTACTTTCCCAGCACACAAACAGCATATAGAGCTGTCTGTAAGTATGCAGGGAGCTGAAACTGCAGACGTCTCTGCTGTGAAGATCGTTGTACTTGGTGGTTTACTCTGCGATCAAAAGTCAACATAAGGATAACAAATAAGCCTAAGAAATATCCAGTTGTTTTATAAAATGATTTTTTTGTGTTATTTAAACTTTATTTAACCAGAAAACACCCACAAAGGAACTTATGGCCAACATGACAGCAGATCCTCTCTTTGCAAAATAAGCTCACATCACAATGGCTGCCAGTTGGTGTAACAGTTGGACTGATATCCATCATCAGTCCAAACTGTAATGATCAGGGTTTGGTTTGCAGACACAGAACCTGAGCAGCTAGTGAGGAAACTACCAGGCAGTGTGCATGCCAGTATTATTTGTTGGTTTCCCATAAATACAATTCCTTACAGTAGACTGTGGGTAGACAAACTGACCACAAGCATTGTTATGCATGAGCTGGAGGGAAACTGGACCGACTCTTGAAGTGATGTTGAGACGCTGTACTATTAAATGACCGGATGCCTTATTACATCAGGTGCAAAAGCCCCCATTGTGGGTGTAAACTGATGCTTTGTCAGTATAAAGTCTTGTTGGTAGCTGGCATGAGACGTTCTTAACCGGGTGAATCAACCAGTATCAATCTGTTCATATCTGCCACTGTAACTTCAGAAAAATCTATTGCGTTTTTTGTTGTTTTTTTAAATTTGTCTTAAATCTAAAGATTTCATATTTTAAAGAACTTTGCATCTTAAACAAGCGTCACTGGATCCTTACTGGATTTTCTGTTTTTTTAACTTTGTGTCTTGCTGAACCTCAGTGGAAGTTTTTGTCCACCTCTGTGTCATGATGGGTTTGATGTTTCGAGCCCACATGCAGAAACAATCGCAGAGAGACAATTAAGAAATTAAAGTATTTATTTACAACAACGGGAAATGTCACACAATCTCACTGGAGAGAGAGGCTGCTGCCTGGAATCCGGGACCGGCTTGGGCAGAAAAGGAGCTAGGCGATTAGTTGCAGGAAGATGGGATTTGCGATACCTTAATCTTAAAAAGGCAGGGTGCTTACTCAAGGTGTGTAGAGGAAATCCTTGGGGGGGGGGTCTTACAGTTCCAGGGGGTAGGCTCAGTAGAGGGTGTCGGCAGGACGAGGATGGAAGCAGCGTTGGAGGGCGGACAGGTAAGTCTAGAAGCGGCGTAGAGGAGCAGCAGGATGGACAACCAGCGATTGACTTGATGGAGGTAGGTGAAACGGAGAAGGATGTTTGAGGAGTTTGGATCTCCGGTGGGTTTCGAACCACAAAGATTCGACAAGAAGCCAAGTGGACACAGGGAGCTCTCTCTAGGTTCCTCAAAGGTGACCTGAGGAGGATTCACAAGAAACAAATTAGCAAAAACTCTCAGAGAAATTCAACAAGAAAGCTTAACAAAGCTACAAGGGGCTGGAGTACCAATACAGGCAAACACTCTGGCAGAGAGGTGCTGGCTGTCAACTGCTCATATACTCCTCAGATGATGATGATGATGATGATGATAGGCTGCAGGTGTGTGGAACCAGCAACGCCGGCACGCCCTCCTGGAGAGACCACCACCTGGCACCCTCTGGTGGACGAATGGTGGTAACTGAAAAATAAAAACCTACTCCCACACCCTGGTACACAACAGTACCCCCCACTCAACAACCGCCACCCGGCGGTCCAGAAGAGCTAGTGGGCAGAGATGAACGAAAATCAGTAATAAGGGAGGGGTCCAAAATAAATGAGGCAGGGACCCACGAGCGGTCCTCTGGGCCGTAGCCCTCCCAGTCAACAAGGTATTGCCACCCACGTCCCCGCCGATGCGAGTCCACAACCCGGCGAACAGTGTACGCGGGATGGCCATCTATGACACGGGGGGAGAAGGGGGCTCGGTAGGAGGGCATAAGGTACTGATGTGGATGGGTTTGACCTGCGAGACATGAAACGTAGGATGGATTTGAAGAGACGACGGAAGGCGAAGACGGACAACAGAAGGACTGATAACCCTCTCGAACTCATACGGACCAATGTAGTGGGGGGACAATTTCTTCGACATAGATTTCAATGGAATGTCTGGTAGAAAGCCAAACCTTCTGACTGGGAGCATAAGAAGGAGCTGGTCTCCTTTTCCGGTCAGCAATGCGGCGATTGCGCTCAGTGGTGCGGTTGAGAGCAGTGACTGTGGCATTCCAGATGGTTTCACAGCGGCGAATGTGGTGTTGGACAGAAGTGACTGAAATGTCTTTTTCATCAGCAGGGAATAGTGGAGGTTGATATCCTAGAGAGATCTCAAAAGGAGACAGACCAGTGGCAGCTGAGATATGGGAGTTATGTGCATACTCTACCCAGGGAAGATAGGAGCTCCAGTCAGTAGGGTTGGGAGATGCGAGACATCTGAGGACTGATTCCAGCTCCTGACTCATCCGTTCAACTTGTCCGTTCGACTGTGGGTGATAACCAGATGTGAGTGACACTTTAGCCCCAAGGGCTAAACAAAAATGTTTCCAAACCTGGGCAGAAAACTGTGGTCCTCGGTCTGAAAGGATCTCCTGTGGGATCCCATGCAACCTAAATACATGTTTCACCAAGAGTTGTGCAGTCTGGAAGGCTGAGGGCAGTTTTCTCAATGGAATTAAATGACATGCTTTGGAGAAACGGTTAATGATGGTTAAGATGGTGTTCATACCTTTGGAAACTGGTAGTCCTGTGACGAAGTCGATGGCAATATGAGACCAAGGCCGCTTAGGCGTGGGTAAGGGTTGTAGCAAACCTGATGGAGGTTGATGGGATGCTTTGTTCCGGGCACATATGGGACAGGCTAGTACATACTCCTTGACGTCTTTGTGAATGGACGGCCACCAGAAACGACGGTTAATCAGGGCGATAGTTCTACTGATGCCCAGATGTGCTGAGAATTTGGAAGTATGCATCCAGTCGATTAGACGGGCTCTAATAGAAGCCGGAACATAAGTCTTATTGGCTGGGCCAGTGCCAGGATCTGGTTCAGACTGCTGTGCTTGCTTAACCAGATCCTCCATCTCCCAGGTGACAGCAGCTATCGAACAGCTTGGCGGCAGAATGGGGGCAGGTGATTTCTCCGAGTCATCTGGCGAGTACAGTCTGGAGAGAGCATCCGGTTTCACATTTCTGGACCCTGGGCGGTAAGAGATGGACAAATTGAAACGAGAAAAAAAACAATGACCAGCCGGATTGGCGGGGGTTAAGTCTTAGCTGATCAGAGATATGATAGGTTCCTGTGGTCCGTCCAGACTAACACTGGATGTTTAGCACCCTCTAACCCAGGGGTGGGCAACTCCAGGCCTCGAGGGCCGGTCTCCTGAAACTTTTAGATGTGTCTCTACTTCAACACACCTGAGTCAAATAATGAGGTCATTAGCAGGACTCTGGAGAACCTGACTGCACTTAGGAGGTGATTCACTTATTTGATTCAAGTGTGTTGGACCAGGGAGATATCGAAGAGCTGCAGGACGCCGGCCCTCGAGGACCAGGATTGCCCACCCCTGCTCTAACCAGTGCCTCCACTCCTCCAAAGCCAACTTGATGGCCAACAGCTCTCTGTCACCAACATCATAATTTCTGTCTGCAGGAGACAATCGGCGAGGAAAAAAAAAGCACATGGATGGGTCTTATGATCATTATCGGAGAACTGAGAGAGTACTGCTCCCACTCCAGAGTCAGAGGCGTCGACTTCTAGAATAAATTGCTTGTTAGGATCTGGTTGGATAAGGATGGGCGCGTTTGCAAAAAGTGTCTTTAACTGAGTAAAAGCTGCATCAGCTTCAGGAGACCAAATGTAGGGTGTCTTGGTGGAGGTCAGAGCAGTCAATGGTTGTGCTGTTTGGCTGTAGTTCCTAATAAATCGGCGATAAAAATTGGCAAATCCTAGGAACCTCTGGAGCTGTTTACGCGTTTCAGGCGTGGGCCATTCTAGGACCGCTCTTACCTTCTCCTCTGTGGGTCTTACCTGTCCGCCCTCGAGAACGAAACCCAGGAAAGTAACGGATGGTTGATGGAACTCACACTTTTCTGCTTAAACAAACAGTTTATTCTCCAAGAGGCGCTGTAGGACCAGGTGGACATGATTCTTGTGCTCAGGTAAGTTCCTTGAATAAATCAGAATATCGTCAAGATAAACAAAGACAAAAACATTAAGGAAATCTCTGAGAACATCATTAACCAGAGCCTGGAAACATGCTGGTGCATTTGACAAGCCAAAAGGCATAACCAAATACTCAAAATGACCCATGGGTGTCTTGAATGCTGTCTTCCACTCATCTCCTTCCCTGATGCGGAGAAGGTGATAAGCGTTTCTTAGATCGAGCTTCGTGAACACAGTTGCATCATGGATGGGCTCAAAAGCGGAAGACAGAAGCGGCAGCAGGTACCTGTTCTTGACGTTAATTTGATTTAATCCTCTGTAATCAATGCATGGCCTAAGTGAACCATCCTTCTTACCAACAAAGAAAAACCCTGCACCCAGTGGTGAGGAGGAGGGCCGAATTATGCCTGCTGCCATTGACTCCTGGATGTATTTCTCCATTGTCTCTCTTTCTGGTCTTGAGATATTGTAGAGATGACTATTAGGCAAGGGAGCTCCAGGAAGCAGGTCAATAGCACAATCATAGGGTCGATGGGGAGGAAGAGACAATGCTTTAGACTTACTGAACACCTGAGCCAGATCATGATATTCTGTGGGCACAAAGGAGAGGTCTGGAGGGTCTGCCTCTCGTAATTCGGCTGGTGGAGGACCTGGTGGGACAGCGGAGCGGAGACAAGATGAGTGACACGCAAGTGACTAGGACTCAATGTGCCTTTTGGACCAGTTTACAACTGGGTTGTGTGACTGTAACCACTCAAAGCCCAGGACCAACGGAGAAGTCGCTGTGGGAAAAACATAGAATGAAACTGACTCTGTGGGATTGCCTGAGACCATCAGTTGTAATGGCTTGGTTTGGTGAGTGATCTGTGGCACCGCTCTTCCATCAAGAGCAGAAACGCGAAGCGGATTGGGTAGTGGGACAGTTTCAATAGCCATTTGCTGAACAAAATTGGAATCCAGCAGATTCCGTTCACAACCAGAATCTACCAAGGCAGACAGGGTGATAGGCTGGTCCTTAACGAGGATAGTGGCGGGTAACAGTAGGCGAGGTGAGTCATTATCGACTTGGTGGTCCGCCAGAACCCTCGCATCTACTGGCGGACCTTGGCTTTTAACAGAGTAGGGCAATGAGAAATAAAATGCCCGGCTTCTCCACAGTAAAGACAGAGCTTAGACCTCATTCTTCGCTGTCTCTCCTCAGGTGACAATTTGGTATGGCCGATTTGCATGGGCTCTGGATCAGACGAACTCTGCCTGGGCTCAGGTGGATTGGCACTGCGGAGGAAAAGAAATAATCTAGATGGTGGGTTTCTCTTGCCTCTTTCCCTTGCTCTGGCTCGGATTCTATTATCCAAACGGATGGAAAGTTTTATTAGGTCCTCCAAGGATTCGGGCTCATCTAGAGTGACTAGTTCGTCCTTAATGGAGTCATTTAAGGCGCTTAGGTAGACACCTTTTAAGGTGTCACTATTCCAACCTGAAGCTGCGGCCTTTATACGAAAATCTATAGCAAAGTCAGCTACCGATCTTTGCCCTTGCTTTAGGTTCAAAAGCTCCTGGGAACTTAAAGATTTATCAGTCTCTTGGTTAAAGGCTTGTTTAAACTCCCTAATAAATTCATCAAAAGTACAGTCATACTCAGTGGAGGAAGAAAACTTGACCTCAGCCCAATCTAGAGCGCGATCAGACAGATGTGCAATGATGTAGGAAATCCCTGCTCCGTCATGGGCAAAACTAAGAGGAGGGTGATTGAATATTACATTGCATCAAAAATCCCCTGCATTTCTTTGGGTCACCATCAAACCTGACAGGATTTGGAGGCCGGCAATCGGAAGACATGGACTGGGGTTGCGGAAACAGGAGCCGGAGTCTGAGAAGTCCCTAGGGCTGGATCAGTGGTCAATGCAGGAGCGGTGGTCTGTTGGAAATGAGTTAGGAGAAAATCAGTTAGTTCCGCTAAATGTTTGTTTGTTTCAGCTTGACGACTCCCAAGCTCTTGCAAAGCGGTCTCATGATTCTGAATGAGAGTTTGTTGTTGATTAAGGGTTCTCTGGATTGTTTCTGCTGAGCTGTCTTCTTGGCCAGAGTGTTCTGTCATGATGGGTTTGATGTTTCGAGCCCACATGCAGAAACACTCGCAGAGAGACAATTAAGAAATTAAAGTATTTATTTACAACAACGGGAAATGTCACACAATCTCACTGGAGAGAGAGGCTGCTGCCTGGAATCCGGGACCGGCTTGGGCAGAAAAGGAGCTAGGCGATTAGTTGCAGGAAGATGGGATTTGCGATACCTTAATCTTAAAAAGGCAGGGTGCTTACACAAGGTGTGTAGAGGAAATCCTTGGGGGGGGGGTCTTACAGTTCCAGGGGGTAGGCTCAGTAGAGGGTGTCAGCAGGACGAGGATGGAAGCAGCGTTGGAGGGCGGACAGGTAAGTCTAGAAGCGGCGTAGAGGAGCAGCAGGATGGACAACCAGCGGATGACTTGATGGAGGTAGGTGAAACGGAGAAGGATGTTTGAGGAGTTTGGATCTCCGGTGGGTTTCGAACCACAAAGATTCGACAAGAAGCCAAGTGGACACAGGGAGCTCTCTCTAGGTTCCTCAAAGGTGACCTGAGGAGGAGTCACAAGAAACAAATTAGCAAAAACTCTCAGAGAAATTCAACAAGAAAGCTTAACAAAGCTACAAGGGGCTGGAGTACCAATACAGGCAAACACTCTGGCAGAGAGGTGCTGGCTGTCAACTGCTCATATACTCCTCAGATGATGATGATGATGATGATAGGCTGCAGGTGTGTGGAACCAGCAACGCCGGCACGCCCTCCTGGAGAGACCACCACCTGGCGCCCTCTGGTGGACGAATGGTGGTAACTGAAAAATAAAAACCTACTCCCACACCCTGGTACACAACACTCTGGGCTTTAAACAGTTTTTGAAATTAAAATCTGTTTGAATAATTGTAATAATTTTAATCATGTGATAATGTACGCTTTCCCGTAACAACCTAATAACTTAAAGTTGAAACTCGAGCCCATAGCCTTTTTCCTGCTGCGACATGAAGGTCGAACTGGCTCTGGGTCTGCTGGTTGTCTTGCAGGGATCATAGAGCGAGCGGGGGGGTCCATGGAGGAGGAGATGTGGCAGCTCCGGTGCTCTCAGCCCGAGGCGGCGGGCGCCTTCTGCTTGAGCGACTGTGTGTATTTCTGTAAGAAGGGTCTGGAGAGCATTGTGGAGGACCAGGTGACACAGAGGTTTTCCTCAGAGGAGTTGGCTTCCTGGAACCTTCTGACCCGCACCAACCAAAACTTCCACTTCATCAGCCTCCGCCTCACCATCATCTGGGGCCTCGGAGTCTTTGTGCGGTACTGCATCCTCTTACCCTTCAGGTCAGTCAGTGTGACACAGATCAGCCTCTCAGAGGCTACAAGCTGCTGAGAGTCCAGCTTCCTCTGGCTGACAGTGACCAAACACAATGACTGAGTCATGACAGCAATGTATTGTGTTTTATTATTTGGTATGTAGCTTAATGTCAGATCGAGTGAACTGAAGCACAGAGTTGTGCTGGAGCTCCTCTGACAGACCTGTAGGGGTTTCTCTGCTATAAATCAGAAAAAAGAAGAAGTATTCCAACACAAAGGTCAATCTGTGAGGAGGTCTGCAGGTTTCTGTTTAACATGTGACTTTCTGCAGGCTTGCTCTGGCCTTTACTGGTCTCTCCTGGCTGGTGCTTGGAACATCTGTGGTTGGATTTCTGCCTGAGAGCAGGTAAACTACAACACAAACCAAGTTCAGTGTCTTGTTAAATGATATATTACTTTAATGTATTTTATTTGGATTTTTTGCAACTGTCCAACACAAAATACCATTAAAATGTGCTTAAAAACTAATTTCTAAAAAGCAAATTCTTTTCAGATACATTTTTGAAAAATATGGTGTTCATTTGCATTTAGTCCCACCGACTCAATACTTTGTAGAAACAACTTTCACTGTTGAACAGCCGCAGGTCCTATAGGGGCAAATCTCTATCAGGTTGGTGCGTCCAAGGATTTATTTTCTGCAGTCTAATCCTGTCCATCACATACCTAACCCCAAACCAAACCCCAACCTTAAAGTCAGCTCACACCGAAGCCCTAAACCTAAACCCAGAAACAGCTTTTCTCCTCATGGAGAAGGAGCAGTGGTCCCCACAAGGATACACGCACACACCCACACACACTCTTTTTACTGACTACGTAACTTGCATTTTCACATTTTATTTACTAGTATCAGAGGAATGTGGGCTGAAAATAACTGCTGGCAATTCATCCAAGATCTTTATCTGCTTTGTGTTGGTTTCTCATACAACGAGGTCTAGAGCTGTAAAAATGTACAGTAAATCAGAAGTGTGGTGAGTATTTTGGCTTTGAATAACATTATTCTACTTTTGAAGCGTATTCTGAAGCCTTTTCGATTCTCCTGTGTTTTTCTGCATGTCAGTGCAAAGAACTGGCTGAGTGAGCTGGTCCACCTGACCTGCTACAGGATCTGTGCCAGAGGACTGTCTGCCACCATCCACTACCACAACAAGTCAGTCACACGCCAACTTCCAGCACTTTGCTCTACTTTTCATTTAAAGTTGTTTGGAAAATGTAGAGTTTAAAGAACAAAGTCTAAACTCAGACATTGAATAACAAATGATTTTCAAACCGTGTAGTTTTTTGTCTTATTTTGTATAATGACATGATTGGTAGAATAACAACCTAATAATAAAAATAATTATTATGTTCCCATGAAAATTAAATGAAGCTAAATGCTAGAGAATAGCATCCAGGCATACAGACTCATATTCTTTTCCCATGCCTTATTTTTGATCTGGTGAAAATGTTTTTTTCACATCAGGACTGATGTGACAAAAATAAACTGGCTCTTTCGAAGAATCTGCACGAACTGTGCACAGTTTGAATTTGGACATTTCAAAGTTAGGAATTGCTGCTCATTTTCCAAACTTTAGTCAATGTTGTGTGCCGGTGTTTCTGCAGAGAGAACAGGCCTCAAAAAGGAGGAATATGCGTTGCAAACCACACCACCCCCATCGACGTGGTGATCCTGGCCAATGATGGTTGCTACGCCATGGTGAGTCGTACTTCTGGGGAAAATCAGAAGGATTATAGACTCCTTCTGTAATCCCACCTTGTCCACAGGTGGGACAGACTCATGGAGGTCTGCTCGGGGTCCTTCAGAGGTCCATGGTGAAGTCCTGCCCTCATGTCTGGTTCGAGAGGTCGGAGATGAAGGACCGAAACAAAGTGACCAGCAGGTGATGACAAGGTTCACATGACAACAAGAAGCTTTATGACAACTAGTTAGAAAAATTCCTAAAAAAAATACAAATCTAGAGCCAGAACAACTAGTGGACTTTATTTCCTACAGATCAATGTGACATAGAAGCTAAGGCAGACAATCGATGTCTCAATCTGAGTCCAGCTGTAGCATTAGCATTAGCATTAGCATTAGCCCGTCCCCTCCGACTTAGGAATAGGACAGCTATGAATTTCTGTCAGATGAGATTATGTGTTAAACATTCAATGTTATCAGGAGTTGCCTTGATTCTTTCATGAACGTTTAAGAAATCTCCCTTGAGCAAAACACTTGACCTGCCTTGCCTGCTGGTATTGGTCAGAGGCTCTGGTGCTGCCTCTGTCAGACTGCTGCAGGGCAGCGGTGGCCACATGCAGCAGCATGTGAATGACTGAATGACTGAATGTAATGTGAAGTGTTTTCTGTCAAGGGACAGACTTGACAAAGTGTTATACAAGTACAGACCATTTGTCATTTTTCATCTCCACTGTTGCTCCATGCTCTGTATGAGGGAATCCTGTAAAGTCAGCACACAATTCATGTTGTGTCGTTGTCGTTCCCCCTGCTGGTCCAGGAGGAATGAACTCTGCAATTCAATCTGCTGGGTTTTCTTACGAAACATTTGAATCTAGTTTCTAGTTGAGCTAACTGTACTGTTTGATAACCTGGATCATTTGGAATGCAGGTCTGACTGGATTGAAAAGATTTTTTTGTAAAGTGTCTTGAGATGACACTTGCTGTGAATTGGTGCTACAAACGAAATGAATTCAAATGAACTGAAGTCCAAGTGATAAACAGAAAAACATGAAATTGAAGGAAGACAAAATAAGAAATAGCAGGGCCATGAAACAAAGCTATAAAGAAGATAAAGACTAAAAGCTCAGAGTCACACTGAAGACAACGCAGACATCAGGAGCTGCAGGAACTGCAGGAGCTACAGGAGCTGCAGGAGCTACAGGAGCTGCAGGAGCTGCAGGAGTTGCAGGATCTGCAGGAGCTACAGGAGCTGCAGGAGCTGCAGGAGCTGCATGCGGTCCCGCGGTCGGCCCAGACGCCCCGGTCAGCTCAGGCTACCACACTGGATGACTCATTCTGAGTCATGCCTTCAGCAAAAGGGTTCACCTCACACATGACTGGTCACTCTCATGCTTTGTAACCACAATACAGGAAGAATACACTATGTGGACTTGCCCACACCGTTACTGTTTAAGATGATTCAGGATTTATTGAACCCACTACAAAACCAGAGGTCGAGGCGCTCTGTGTGAACTCACAATGAGGAGATCTGCTTTGTTTCTAATAAACTGAAACCAAGTTAAAAGATGGTTTTGTTGTTGTGAGGATGACTTGGGGCTTTACGTTCCCGTCTCTGCAGGCTGAGGCAACACGTCGCTGCAAAGACCAAACTTCCCATCCTCATATTTCCTGAAGGTCTGAGTCGTCTGTCACGTTGTACATGAAGATGATCATGATCATGGTTTGGTGATGTCTGTCTCGTTGTTTCCCACAGGAACATGTGTCAACAACACCTCAGTCATGATGTTCAAAAAGGGAAGCTTTGAAATCGGAGGAACCATTTATCCAGTAGCTATTAAGGTAGGAACAAGCAGCCGGACTCTCCTGGTTCTCCGGTTCGGGTTGAAGTGATTTGGTTTGCTTTGTGTCTGTTCCAGTATGACCCTCGCTTCGGGGATGCTTTCTGGAACAGCAGTAAATACAACATGGTTAGCTACCTGCTGCGCACCATGACCAGCTGGGCCATAGTGGTCAATGTGTGGTACCTCCCTCCCATGACCATACAGGTACTCACTGCTTCTCCCAGTAGACTGGTAGTATCACAAACTGTAACCAAGGCCCCAGCCACCTTACTGCTGACAGTTTTTATGTTTATGAAAAACAAAAAGAGCAGAACAAGATTAACAAAGCTTGCGATGGTGATACCAGGTACACGTCTGGTTTCTTCTTTCCTCTCCTCATCTGTACTTCCATCATTCTGTGACCTTTAGCATTTTGGACATCATCATGTCTGGTGTCTGCATCTGCTGCTGATACTGTCCAGCTGGCTAAGTGTGAAAAATACAAGTCTATAACACTAGAAATATATTAGCCAGCAATTGCCATTCTCCAAACAGTCTTTAGTGATATGAATATTGGGTTTTCCTTTTAAGACGGAACATGTCTGCTACCTGACATCTTTGTTCACTTTCTAAAATCATTGTAGACATTAAAAAGGATTCATCTAGTAGTGTGTCTTTTAAATAAAGACATAATGAATGAGAAGGTTTCAGATGAAAGTAATATCAGGGCTGGTGACAAACTGTCTTCTCATTTTTTCCCCTGACATGTTGATGTACGTTTCATTTTGACCTGAAGGTGGCAGTCTTGTCTTGTCACAGCCACAGATATTTCTTACTTGTTGTCAGGCTTTTCGGTGTTCGTTTCTAAACATTTCAGAATGTTATTAACATAGATTTTATTAAAACCATGTATAAGTTGTTAATTCTGCCTCCAAATAACAATATTGCACTTGATGCTATATTCTGAAGTGGAGGTGAATTTCAGATGATAACCTGGTAACGTAGAGTGTGTTAAAAAACTGATGCCGTAAAGTTTATGAAGAACCAGATTATAATTTTACTGATTTAAATGAATTTTGTTGACTTAAGGGTAAAGCACATCTCCTGTGCACAAAATCATCCAATGTGAAAGTCTCTATCCAGACCTGCTCAGTTCTTTCTGCTGTGGCTCCATTATATTTTTATTTGCCATTTTTTGGTTCTGACTGTTTATGTGTTGTGAGCAGGATGGAGAGGATGCAGCTCAGTTTGCCAACAGAGTCAAGTCTGCCATTGCTCATCAGGGAGGACTGCTGGACCTGGCGTGGTGAGGACGAGCCTCCGCTCAACACACTGATTAGATATGATCTATTCTCCAGCCTTTGCTCATCCCACTGTGCAACTGAATATAGCTCCTAACTTACAAGTTGCATTAGTGGAAATCATCTAATTGATTAAATGTTCTGCAAAGGTTTGAATGACAAGAATTAAAGGGAAAACGAATAGCAGACATGAACTGAAGTAGCTTATAGAACCTGGTGTGAACAGATGGACTCACAAAGGAAGACAGACGATTGTCATCCAGCTCATGAGACGTGTGTGGCAGGAGTTCAGGGAGGTCAGAAGCTAACAGAGAGATGTGCATGTGGGAAGTTCTCTTTCAGTGTAACTGTGATGTATTTGTGCTAAACAAACCTTCACAGTGGGGTGGCAGTCATTTTAAGCTGAATGGTTCTAAACATGAGGCTGTGAATGTGCTTGTTGTAGGGATGGAGGGCTGAAGAGAGGCAAAGTGAAGGATTCCTTGAAAGAGGAGCAGCAGAAGATGTACAGCAACATCCTAGAGGGACAAAATGACATCAGAACCACAGAAACATGCAGCGAGACCAGAGAGGATCAATAATGCTGGATCAATGAGGAACATGTGATCAGCTGTAAGCTGGAAAACTCATGAAGTACCAGAAGCTCCAGCTGACTGTTCCACTAAGGAGCACTGTGTTAATATTCTGCCAAATATATTGTTGTTTTTATTAAATACTTTGTATGTGCTTCATGTGTGTGCGTGCGTGGGTGTGTGTGTGTGTGTGCATGGGTGTGTGTGTGCATTTGCTTGTAATACCTTGTGGGGACCATTGTCCTGACAGATACTATGTTTTGGGGACCTACTGCTCCTTGTGGGAACCGAAGCCTGGTTCCCACAAGGGAAAACGCTGTTTATGGGTCAAGGGTCAGGTTTAGGACTAAGGTTTCTTCGGTATAGGTATATGTACATAGGTATGCATATACATACCTATGTATGTACATACCTAGATATGCCAATGAGTCAATGAAAAGTCCCCACAAAGAGCCACGCAAACATGTGTGTGTGTGCAGTAATGTCCATCCACCAGCAGGGAGCAGTGTGTGATAACACAGTCCTTCTGTCTTGCTCCTCCCCAGATTGGAGGACATGTCCTGTTTCTCTTGTGGGCAGTGTCACCACGGCGATGGTGTTCTTTGTGTGTGAGAATGTGGGATGTTATTTTTATAAAGCTGTAGTTATAGAACAGAAAATACAAAAAAATATTTCTTATAACAAGAAGAAACCTAAAGATTTCAGTCATTCACTGAAATATTCTACATTCATTGGTTCATAACATTTGCATAAAAATGTACTGTAATGTCTTACATTACATTTTCATGCAAAAACTTCTGCAGAAATGTGCAGGAATGTGATTGTGGATTTTTTAAACTGACTTGTTCTTTTCTTTTTCATTCTTTTCTGTACAAATTAAAGAGAGTATTTTTGATTTTCACACTTTTAAATATGGCAAATACTTTGGAATTTTAAACCTGCACTGCAGAAACGATAAAACTGTGGGGTTTGAAGTGGAAAAAAAGTGAAATAGATGAGTTATTGACATTTCTTTTTTTTCAGATAGTTACATGTTTGGTTCATAAATCCTAGAATATGTGGAATGTTTAACATTGGAACCTTTTTTAATTTTCTGATTACCAGAATATTACCAGAACCATGTTAATGTTAAACATAATGAAGTAAAGCTATTTATTAACCAAAGATAAAAATCACTAAGTACCTCACTGTAAATGCATACACAGTACCAGTAGCAGCTTGAACATTTAAATTACATGAAGTTTCAAGCCAGCAGGAAAAGACTAAAACAAACAGGAGGCTTCATGTGTTTCTTAAAGACCCAAACAATAAAATGTAAAACACTGATGAGATTCTTCTTGCTCAGCTCAATAAGTGAACAGCAGGATTTTAAAAATAGTCATAAAACAGAAATTCTGTGTTTTTTCTCAAGAGTTCAGTTTCCACCTGAACATGATCATCACAAAACCTATTTACTAAGACACATTAAAATTACCACTAAAATGAGAATTATACTTATTTCATATAAGCCTTTCATTTTGAAATATTTCCTAAATTAAATCAGCAGTTTAAAATGTCAGACTCTGGTTAGTCAAACCAGAAACCTGACTGGGCAGCTTTAGTCTGATATTTTAACTAAAAATTAAATCAGGGTATAATTTTTCAATATTTTTTTGTTGTCTGAGAAGGAGTTGAGTTGATTTGGAGAAATGTGAGGTTTTCCCAGTGAAGGGACAGAGATCTGTTCATTCCGACTGAGGTTCTGCTCGTCTAAAGAACAAGAATCCTAAACTCGCGCTGTCTACACCGGGTCCTCTCCTGGAGATGTTTCCTTTCAGGAGTCTTGCAACTAAGCATTTTTTACAGCATAAAAAAAATCAATTTACTGTGTATTCCCAGAATATTAAATTAAAATCTTGGTAGATAAAACGTTTTTTTTACATTAATATTAGAGCTTCTGATAATGTAATTGTCCAGAGACTGAATAGAACATTTATCAGTCCCACTTAATATAATGAGTGTTAAATCACCTTGAAATTAAACTCGTTTTAATTATGACAACCAGTTAATTTATCTTTAATAATTATAATAATTCATATAACACAGTGATGAAAAAACAATACACAACATGGAGGTAATTATTTAAAATACTGTGATTTTAAAGCAGTTTGCAAAACAAGTAATAAGTAAGTAAATAGGTAATAGTGCTGTAAACTACTTATAATGGTGACAATAATAAATAGTGATACTCTTCAAGCGTAATGTAATGTAAAAACAATAAATGAATCACAGAATAAAACCTTAAATAGTGAAACAACAGCAGGAAAACCTTCCTTCTGCAGACCTGACTGAACAGCTCTTATAATTCCATAAATTTCATCATTTCTGAAATATGCTGTCAAGGTCAATGATAACACATTCAGTGTCACATTTTAAATTCTTAACTATTTTATTTTGTATTGTTTCATATCTAAGAAGCAGGTCAGAGAATGGGATATTTTTAAAAAAAATTCAGAAGAGGTCAGAGGGCAGATCTGACAATGCATCACACTGTCATGTATTTTATACTATTATGAAAAAATATAAATCAGGTGGCACTGAATTTGAAATTCTTCAACCCTACTTCTAGTGGTAAAGAATAATAATAACAACAATAATAATAATAATAATAATAATAAAAATCAACATATATTTTAAACACATCAACATTTTTTTCAAGACAATTAAAGCATTTTTGTCACAGTTTGCAATAATACTTTTAGTTGTAGTTCATGGATATTGAGGTTCAGCTTCAAAGAATCTTGTAAATACACGACTTCATTATAATTGAAATAATAAATTAGAATTATTATGAGATCTGATGATGAACTGAATACAGTACAGCTTTAAATTAAAGAGGCAGCAGAACCTGATCCATTTAAAAGCATTAAAGTGTCGTTGGACGGATCCAGCTGCGATGTGCGACGTCTGCCGAGTCGGTCCTCCTGAACACGACTAAAACCTGTTGGTGTCCTTGTGAGAAGGAGATGCCAGATGAGACAGAAGAGAGCTGCAGATCAGCGCCAGTGGCAACATGTTTACTGTGACGGCGCTTTAATAAAGAAAGCAGAGAGTGTGAAATAGCATGGAGTTATTCTTCCACACACAAGCAGGCTTACATTTCACAGCCTCTCCTCCTCCTCTTCATCTGCCCGCCTGTAATAACAATCCCACAACTCAAATTGCTTGAACAGAAATGTTTGTTCTCCCCTAACAAGATTGTGAATTATTAATAGGATCTAAAGCCGGTTCTATAACCCGATTGTTGAGGTGGGACTCTTGGCGAGCGATGCTGCACCACACCATTTACTGTGATGTATGTGTCTGCACATCTTTATGTCCAATTTAATGTGATTCAGATAGATTTCAGAGGGACATCATAAAAGGCATTGGAGTGACCCCGACGGTGGACTCCATACAACCACCCCGTCTGTCCCAATATGTTAATTCGATTTGGTTCAATTTTACTCTTACCCGCGGCTGATCCATACAAATGCAATGCAGGTACACTAAGTAAATATGAATACATTTCCAAATTGAATCCAAGTGAGTGTAGTTTGCAGAGGACATCATTTTAAATGGTGCTGTGCTGGGAAGTGAGCGGTCACAGGGTAAATGACTGAGGCTCCCTCTAAGACTTGCCATTAGTTGGAGTGTAATGCCTTTAAATACATTGTTCTGCCATCTATTCTGTGCTGCTGTGGTAATGTATGTGATGCTGAGGAGGTACAATGCAGCTGCAGGGAGGGATCAATACAAGTCCTGGGATGTGCCCACTGTGCTGCTGCTTCTGTTTAACTTTGAGGTTAAACACAAACCTGCATTAAATGCTCATTTCATGCTAAGGCATTTCATCCACTTCATCCACACCCGTCATACCCGCTTCTACTGACAACAAACTCTGGTTTTGGACTGCAGTGTTGGTTGCAGTCTCCAGTTTGTGCCACTAGATGCCATCCCATCATTTTACTCAACATTTAATATGTAAAATCCATTTTTTTTTTAGTTTTACATTAGGTTATGACGTTTTTCCCTCATCAGAAGCAAACCTGGAGCGTTGTCTTGATTCTTTCATGCATGTTTGAGAAATCTTCTAGTCTCCATGGCAACCATTCTGGGTGCATAAACGCTTGGTCTTTCCACAAAGCTCCTCCTGCCTCACAGAGCCCTCCTCTGTTACACCGCCCAGCTCAGATCCTCCAGACTAGCAGCAAATATCTGGTGGAACTGCATGTCTGCTAATCTGACCATACTAGTTCTCAGTCCAATGCTCCTAGGAGCCGTTGTTAATGGCATCAGACATCATAGTGTTTGTCCACAACATCTTGGGCTTTAAAACGTGCAAAAAGTGAACACACTCTGCAGGATGAAGTAATGGATTCAAATCCAGGCAGATGAAAACATATGGAGCTCTGCACCAGTTCTCAGACTTCAGCTACAGAGATCTGCCAGTGGCACAAACTGACCCCAGACCAGATGCAGCCTCTGAAGGGCCAAACGTGAGGCCAGCAGTGCCCACTCCCTGCCTCTCTGAACATACTCTAACCAAACAGGCTTTAATTGGTCAGAATTGATCTCTTTTGCTCTGATTGAGCTTCAATTGAGTCAAAAGTTCTTCAAGTGGGATACTGATTGATTTGTGGTTAAATTCCAGTTTTCTTGCCTTGGAAAAAAAAATGATGCAATGATTGGATGGCAGAGGTGAGTCTCTGACCTCCTCCTCCAATCACGTTCAGTCCTCCTTCTGTTTGTTATCCCAGGAATCATCTACAAACTGTTGGCTGGCTTTTAGTGAATGAGATAGTGAAGGCACATGAAAAATGTCCTCCGCCAAGGTACATGAAGGTGTGAAATTGCAGACTCCTCTTTGCCCTCAGCCCCGTGCCTCAGAAGCTATTTCTTCTTTTATTGACAGCATGGCTGAATTTAAGCCTGATGGCTGCCACAGACACCCCCCCCATCCCTCCCTCCTGGAGTCTTGATTGCTTTTGTTTCCAGGTCACCTCCTATCTATTGCTGCAACTTTTCCAATTTCTCAGGGCTCGTTGTATGAAGACAGAAGGCGCCGGCGTCACCAGCTCTCCGGGAAATGTACATAAACCTCAGCAGAGAAATGACACGGAGGAAACACAGAGAAACCTTGTCGGTTTCATGCTCGCTGGGCAACACGCGCGCTGTCGCGGCTGCTGCAGACACGACTTCATCAAAGCAACAATCAAATAAAAGTCCTGCCTCATTAATATGGAATTATCTCAGCATTAAGATTAATTGCATTAACTGATGAGAGTGTGTTCAGTGTGGAGGGAAGCTGCAGAAATGATGGATGATGAGAGGCATGATGAATGAAGAAAGCAGCGGAACTAAATTGAAAGTGTACTCATCCGTTCTCCCCTCACAACTAATGATAAATTGAGCGTGTCACATCGAACAATACATGTTGAGCTTTAAACATGGCCTCCTCCGCCTTCTTCTCACCCCTTTGTCCATGCAGGCCAGGGTGGCCGACACCTACCTGCACTGGTCTCCATGTGAACTTCTGGGGCGGAGGGGGTTATGTTATGCTCCATGTGTGTCCTGTGGAAAAAAACCCTGATGCTTTAAATATGGTCACAAAAATATTATGGACCAAAATACTTTTCCCAATAGCTGCCTGAGCACCAATAACAGCTTCATCTTACTTTACACAACAAATGTTGGGTAAAGGGACAGTGTTGCATATCTTCCAGGCATATAAATACTCTATAGAAAATGATCACAGGGAGCTGAAACACAGGAGCACCATGCAGAGAGTGGACGTTAGCTTCTGCTTCCCAAGGCTTCCCAGGCTGTTTCCACTGTTCATTAATTCACAGTAGGGTATATTTGGTGTTATTACTAAAATAGGCAGCTGAATAAATTATTAGAGGGGCTCTCAAGAAACCAAAGTTCAGGTTGCTGGGTTCTGGGTCTCCATTGTAGTTATGCACCGTTTTTTTCCATCATTCGTAAAACTTTGTGTCAGTGCTGATGGTATGTTTTTAGCTGTTGGGAATGTGTTTATGCTAGTTTTATGCCTACACTGTGAAAAACTACGAGAAACACAAAAGACACTAAATTCAAAAGCAAAAAAAACCAACAAAAAAACACATTCAGGTATCTACCAAAACAGTAAAAAAAAAATAACACCATAAGAATAAAAATGCCACCATGATATTTTTATTTGCACGTCTCTTTCAGGGTGTTTATGTTTCAGGCTGTTCGGGCTTTGTTTATACCTGATGGAAGATGCCTCAGGCAGCAGCTCGGCTCAGGATCTGTGGGATCGGGTCGCTGTGTTGGTGGCTGGGTTTTCTGCTCTTCACCTGGTTTCTCTTCTTGTGTGTCAGATCACTTTGATCATTTTTGAGATGAATCAACAGGATAATTCGGGACAATTTATTGGCTGAATTCAGCTTTTAATTATTGACCGACCACAACGTTGGACAGGCAGCCAAAGTTACAGACGATCAAAGTTGTATTAAAAACGTGTCTGGCCCGGCTCCAACCGACAGCCTGTGTGGTAAATGATGCTGCCATCTGTGAGACTCCAACAGACGGTAGAAGAAGAAGAAGAAAATGATCAATCTCCATTCAGCCGGTTTACATCACTACACTGCAGATCGGAGTGGTGCCGGAGCTGCTGACGTTTCCTCAACTTTTGTTGATTTAAAAAAAGTGTTTTAACAATTTCTCCTTTATCTTCCACACCGAGTCAGAAAGCATAACCATGATGCTGCATCACCTGCTGCAAAGCCTGATCAGATAACAAAAAGTTTTGCTATAGGAGGCCAGATGGTGACCAATGATAATCTGGGAGGCTCCACTGTGCTTCTACAGCTCTTTAGCATTTAACCTTTATTATTTTTCACTGTTAAGAAACGTGTCAGACAAGAACTTCCTGTTGACCGTAATGTCCGACTCTGAGGCCCTCGATATGTTTGAGATTATTATGAGAAACAAGCAGCATGAACCAACCTGGGGAGGGCAGTTCCAGCATTTACACCAAAAGTATCCAACACAATCAATTTGAGACAAACCATGAAATATCCAAAATGAGAAGATGAAAATCAAAATGTAGTAATAAAAGATTTAGAAACGAGCTGCACACGAAAAACAAGGAAGCCCAGTAAAATATCTGAAAGCTGTGGTATTAAAAGCTGCTGAGGCATTTATCTCCCATAGAAGTTTGTAAGAAAATTACCAGGCTGGGTTTTAATCCAGGTTCATATTTGCCAAGTTCACATTGACTGTCATCCATCATGGCCTGTAGCTCCTGATCACCATCTCCGGGGGACCAGGTTCATCTCTGCTCTGCCTCCACACTGATCCAGCAGAGCAAAAAGCAACAGCGGCTCCAATTTCCCTCTCAGAAGCGATTCAGGAGGAAAAAAAAACCGAGTCCAGTGGAGCAGCACGCTGCGCAGCTTCTTTGCAAAATGAATACTTTTTAATTTGTCTGCCAGGGATGGCCCCGGGCCCCAGGACAATGTTGATGGATGATGTTTTAATGCTGCTGAATGTTAGTTTTACTGAACAGGGAAAACTATAAATTTTTACTTCATTGGCAGTGATTGTGCCCTATGCATACAGGCGCCGTGCTGCGCAATGCCCATGAATAATCGCCTCACGGAGCAGATGTTACTTTGCAGAAACCAATTCCTCAGATAAGATTTGCACAAGATTAATTGTCTACAGCTGTTTCATGGGCCGCTGCAATCTTAATACATTTATGATAAGTTTAAAAGCTCACCAGAGGCAGCGCAGCCTCCCGAGTGGGGAGTTGCTTTATTCTTACATCTGGATTCATATTCTCTGTCAGATTCATCATTAGCCTTTATGCAAGATGACTAAGAGGCTGGCTGTCATTACCACAGGACATGCAACAGTGTCTGCTCTTTCTTCTCCCTCTCTTCAGGCCCATATTTTCATCTCTGCTCTCTTTGACTGACTGAATTATTCAGATATGTGCAAATGACTTGTTTTCATTTTTCTCCCTGGGATGTGGAAATTGAAAGTGACCCGGTGTGACCCTCATCTATTACTCAAGCTAAATTGCAGCGAGTGTGCAGTGTGGATCATTGTAGCCATGCAGGGCTTTGTTAACCACCATGCCGTGACCCTGCCCACGGCGCAGCGCCTGCAGCAGCAGGAAGAATCACCGTGTTACGACCCGCTCCCCCCGCCTTTATGGGGCCCATTTGAATATTCTCTGCAGAACAAAGGCAATCATGTTCCGTGTGCGGGGCCAGGTCAGGGGCCAGCGCTCTGCCTCTGGTTTAAGGGGATGTTTTGAAGACCCATCCGGGGCCTCAAAGTTCCTGACACAGACGTAGCAACATGAATACCCAGAGGTTTTCATTTGCTGAGCATTTAACCTCCCTCTGCGCTCTTTGGCTGCTCTCATTCCTTCATGGATCATTTGACACCAGAGAATGTCTTTTCTTCAGAGCTGTGATGCAACAGTCTCCATTAGTGGACTGCAGAGAAAATACAGTTTACGGTCTCTTAAATCTGTTAAAAGCTTTAAAAGGTTTCCATACTTATTTTATCGACACGATATAAGAAACATAAAGTAATGTAAACATTAAAATCTATGTCAACTAAGCACGACATGTTCAGAATGTGACATTACTGTAACTAATATCAGTAATACTTCATTCATCCCAAAGGCAAATTCTATGTTTTAACTCAATTCATACAAGTTGGGTTTTTAACTGGCAGTAGATGCTGATGGTTGTGGACTGGATGGTCTCCTGTAGCAGTCTGCGATACTGCAGATCTGAAGACGTTTCTGACTGAGGACACTCTGTGTGACGAAGAGGATGCTCAGGTTTATGTATAATGTTTTTACACCAATCAGAGGCTCCACAGAATCCACTTGCCAGCCAGCAACCTCACGTTTCCCATCATGGCAGATGGAAGAGATGGTTGGAACTTTTTGCTCTCTCCTCTGGAGCAAAGAGTCGGGACTTGTGGTTGAAGATAAGATATTATTTGAGCTTTTCTGATGTTAATCAGTTGCTCCCAGTTGGAAACCACATTGTTGCTATGGCAAAACATCATAACAAATGTCCAAAAGTAAAAAGGCATCAACAAAAATGATTTCAGCTGCACAGTATTAAAAGTCAGAATCATATTTTTATATATATATATATATATGCCACTGATGTGCTATGAGCATAAATTTCTTGCGATAAATTACTCGCTTGATTTCTTCACTTGATTTTTCTGCCAAAGTTCAGGTATGAATGAAGAGAGTTCATTTGACTTTGCATCCCTTCTTATTTAAGAAAAATATAATGTGAAAAATGTTCAAACACAACTCAGGTCAGATGTATCTTTGAAGATCTTGTTCTCCCCCACAGTGGAATTTACACTGGATTCCACCTTTATTCTGGAACTAATTCTGGTCCACCTTTAGTCATGTTGGCTGGGAGGGATCTAACAAACTGTTTACTTTTAATACATTTTATACCATTCCTGCCAATAACTGCATGTTGTTCCCAACATTGTTGATTAACTGTGTTCCTATTGGACCAGTTCAAACCCAGTACCTGTTGTGGTTCAGGGTTCTACAGGCAGTTTCTTTCTGTTCAAAGTTAGTTTATTGTTCCCACTTGTTGCCTAAAACCCAGTTTCTAGTTAACCTCACTGCAGAGGTGAGGAGACACTGCAGTCCATTTACATCTGGGTCTGTCCCTGAAAGCAGCACTCAGCTCAGTTGTGAGTGAATATTTGCCTGTCTTGTGTGTATATGTTGGTCCTGATACTTAATTAGTTAATAGACACTGATTGATGAGGTGCTTAGAGGGACTCTTTGCTATATATCGGTTTATCATTTCAATTTGATGGAACATTTTAGAAAACAAGAGAAAATGACAAAACGTGAATAAAATAATTATAAATTTCCCATAAATATCATATTTACTGATAAAACAGAAATCAAATTGCAAGGACCTGGTGAATCTGTGTTATGGAGGGGCAACAGACGACTGACCCCCACTCACCCCCAGGGAAATAGCACCCCCCCCCCCCACACACACACACACCGTAGGCTGTTATCCAGCTGTGTACAGACTGACAGGAAGTGTCCATCAATAATTCCCACACAGCACCTGCTGCCTGGCCTTTACCTCCTCCCTGTGACAGCTCAGACATCGAACATGACATAATACGCTGTAATAAAACAAAACCACCGCTTTATACATTTGCATGATTTATAAGGAGGTGTGCGATGAATTTAGCATCATAAATATGCAAACACATGAAAGCATAGCAGCCACAGAGTTGTAATTTATTCAGCTTGTTGTATGGACTAATTGGTTTCTCTCTTAGCCATGCTCTCATTAGAAAATTAGTGTTAATGAACTGAGGTTTGTGTGTATACTTTTTTTTTTAACTGGCTTTTAATTCAGAGTGGATGAAACCTGCAGATGGTCACGGTGTAATTCCATACAAATTTAAGATGTTTCTTTTTCTGCAGGGGTCAAACGTGGGACGGCTTTAGGATAATAAGAGTCCTCTCACGTCACGCCGCCTCATCCTCCTCACACACCTTACCACTCTGTACAAACAGATACCTGTCAGCTCTGACAAATAGCACCACTCCTTAACAGATTATTTACTTTTAATGGAGGGGGGGTAGAAGGATGAGCGAAGCACTTAATATGTGCTCACACGAGGTGTGATGTATGGGATCACCGCAACACGGCGGCTCCACCCCAGGCTGCTGGTGTGAAATAAATCTGTGTGTATGTGTGTGGTGGGGTGGGGGTGGAGGGCTGCGGCGCTCTGCTGGGTGTAGGAGCTGTTAGATCAGCGGGCAGGCCCCTCAGGAGCCTGGCGTTTAGCTGCTTTTATCATTTAGGGATCTGTAATTAGGTGGCTGGGTGGGAGGCGGCTGGCTGGGGGTTATAAGGCCGGAGGTTCAAAATGAAAGAGGTGACGATGATTTCAGGTCCACCGTGTTTTCATAGTCCTGAGAAACAAAACGGCCTGTTTAGACTGAGAGCTGCATGCAAAAGCAGACACACTGTCTGCATTAACACGTCTTCATAGACGGTCTTTAAAGGAGTTAATCCCAAAGGACTGCAGCGGATTTAAACCATCACATAATCCATCAGTCAGAAAAAATGACACATCATATTAAAGATCATCATATTGGATCACAGCGTTCAATATGTCAGGATTCTCTGATTCATGCTTTTCTCTAGAGCGTAACTCCAAAAACAAAGTCTCAGATAAGACCTCTTAAATTCACCACCTGAGTCTGTTTGAAGTCCTGATGGAGAATCATCCAACACATATCAAGAAAATGACCAATGTCACTTATTTTGGTTCCAAAAATGAATGGGACAATGTGATGTTGTGTAAGTCAATTTAACCTGGGAAACATGCTTAAGTCAGTAACTCTAAGACTAGAATGGATTTGCTGGAGCCCAGGGTTCAGCTGGATCTGGTCTGCATGTGGCTGCAAAAGATGCTGGTTGAACCTGGTGAGAGTCATTTACTGAGCAACATCTTAGCTCTTTAACATTGCATTCAAAACAGAAACTTTTGCTTGAAGATATTATAATGTTTTGTAGCTGTGTGAGCAAAGCAAACAGCATAGCAAGATCAAAAACAGGAAATGTCATTCTGGAATTAATGAGATAAGGTAAAAAAACAACATGGAATGATTCAATGATTTTCAGAATTAGTTTAGGTTCATTTCCATATTGAAATCTTTTAAACCTTCCTAAAAATACCTTAGTACACAATTTTACCTTCTGCCTTTGTATTCTAGTGATGGTACACAGTAAGTACATGTAATTATGGCTGTTTTGAGGATTTAAAAAAATTCAACATTAACTTAATTTAAGTGTGTTTGTTTTCATAGCAATTACACCCCAAAACAAAGTGATCCAAGCAATAAATAAAAGCAAAAAGTTTCCAGTGTTACAAAAACATCACAGAAACAAAAAATGACAGTTGAGTTAGAAATCAGAAAAAGCATTTCAGCTGAAGATCAGATGCAAACACGCGCAGGTAGTGCAGAGCAGAGGCTGTTATATTTGTAAGTTACAAAACTGTTCTACATCCAGTCAGTTCTTCTTCTATGATGTTTCTCCCTGCCAATCCCCTCCAAGTTCATTTACATGGCAGTCTTCTGCCTCACTTGTTCTCCTCACCAGATCTAAAAAATCTGGTGAGATGTTACCAGATTTGTAACATCTGTTAGTTTAGTGTCCCTTCAGGATATGAGGTTAAAGTATGCATACAAGGAAAAAGGACATTAGTTCAGTCATTCTAACAAATACCACGTGTTGCTGCAGAGAAGGTAGCAGTGGGATGACAGCAAAAGGGGGAAGATGCATGCTGCAAAGAAACAAGTGTAATTTAAACATATCTTTGCAGCATTTTCTATTGACAGCTTTCCAAGCAACAGCACCACTATTTGGTGACACGCTGGTGAACTGTGGTGCACTCACTAGTGAATGACATGGCGGTTTACTTCTGCTAGCCCAGAGGTGCTTTGTATGCTTTGCCCACCTGCCCACAATCTCCTGCTTTCTCTTTCTTTGACAGCTTTTCTGCATGAAATATGTTTCCACTTTTAAATGCTGCACTTCCATAACTAGACATATATGGAGGATTGAAATGGTGCCATTTATTTGCCATTTTGAATAGTTAATATTTATGATCAATCACCTGCAATGAGGCCCTGAAGAGCCACATCTTCTGTTTTATGATGGTTATTAATGACGACCTGAGCACTTGCTTCTTCTACTCACTCAGCTCTGAACCCTTAATGATCAAAAGTATTAATTCACAGTGTTCTAATATTAATATCCTGGACAAAGATAAAAGGCAATAATAATGTAAGGCCAACATAAAGACAGAGTCATTATTTAAGTCCTGTCATCGTTTGTCTTATTTAAATACCATGGTGATAAGCCCTTCTTTTAATTTAAATAAAGACATTAATTTCTTCAATGCTGAGTAATCAAAGGAATGTTTCATGTGTTAACTGGGAATCTAGTTAGACAGTCCATAAATCTTTCTGGGAATTTCCGGTTGTGAGTCAATTGTCTTTAAAGGTGTTGCCAGAGCAGACAGTGAATGGAATAATCAGCACAGAAGCCAACAAATAATAAAGAAAAATCACCAACTGAGCGTCTCAAATGTTCAGTGTGTTATGGCTCACATTTATAGGGGCATTGTTTTATCAAAAGTGTCCAGAAACCTTTGTTCAGTCATATTTTAATGATGTCATCCATCTGCTGGGATTTCAGATTTAGGAAAAAATTGCCTCCATAGAATATTTGAATATCGACTTAATAAAAAAGTCATTAAGATTATTCTTTCTGCTGCTTCTGAACAGTGGCTAACATTACTGATGCTAACCACTATAATTGATATTGACATACCGATCAGTGTATTACTATACTGATAGATGTTCAGCTCTCAGTTACAAAGCAAATCCAATGTTTGTGTTTATAAGATGCAACAGAAAAGCTCGACCTTATGAAGTCCTCTGAACGTCGACCACTGAGTTCCCCATCACACTAATCAGTTCTAGGACTACATGCTGATCTATGACGGTCACTGGTTGGTAACTACCAATAGATAGATCATAGATCAGCATGTAGTCCTAGAACGGTCATGTTTGTGTATCCTGTATTTTTTCATGGGGATTCAGAAGGATGGACTGAGACTCTTTTCATATGAAGTTGCAGTAAATATTGTGCTGAAGCAGTGGAGCCAGCGTTTGTTGACAAGAAGAGGCGGGTGAATGATAAGAGGGGCTGAGACTCGGCCTGCTGCCTTGTGATCAACCTTTTAATAACCTGTAATCTTGTGGCAGAAGCTGTTTGCCCGAATGAATCTGATTGATGACACGGCTCGAGCGCAAAGCAGACCAACTAAACATCTAAACGTACAAATTATTAAAAAAGGAGGGGTCACATGGTGAACCTTGGGAGGAAAGTGAGTCACCTTTAGTTAAGAGGATACCCATTCTCCAAGAGCAATTTGTACTCTATTGACTGGAGAAAGTGTCTTTTCAGATGTGCGGAAATTGTCTTACATTGCAGATGAGATCTGCTGCTTGACACCGGATTCAGGGGCCAAGCGACTGCAAATATCACACTAGCTGCCCAGGAGACACACAGATGATATCAGACTGTGTTTAAGGTCTGGACAAACAAAACTGCATATCAGCCCATCTCTCCAACAACACCGAGCACCTCGCTGCAGAGTGCAGACACACACTGGGGAAGAGAAGGCTAATCTCCTTGAGAACATGAAGGTGGAAAAGAAAAGTCTCCTCTGGGTTAGAAATAAAGACGTGGATGTCAGTGTGTCAGACACTATGCAACTGACTTTTAGGTATTTAAGCCATGGACTAAAATTAGCTTCTGACAAGAACAAGTGACATGTTGGAATTGATTCTGTTGATAGGATTACATTGCATCAGTCGGATTAGGCATTTCTGAATGAGATATTTTTGATGTGAATTTGACCTTGTTGAATAATCTGTCTTAAATTGAATTGCACTTGTTGCAAGTTTCCAATTTTTTAATGTGTGCACTGATTGAAGTGTGGAACATCTTGTTGTCAGAAACATCTTGTCAGTATAACCAGCTACTGGGTGCTCTGGGTCATGGATTATGAGGGTGTTGTTTGACCAGTACCAGTGGGAGGAAGATGTCTTGGTTTTATCTGTGCTCACTTGTCTACAGGATAGTGCAGATTCTTTTCTTTGGCTCTGAACAGTGGCGATTACTCTTAACATAATGTTCTAACATCTTTTGAGGCAAGATAAGTTAGGAGTACCGCCACCCTGTCATCCAGACCCCACTCTAATCAGAGGCATGCTGAGGAGGAAATGCAACCGTTTGGAGTGATGGGGGCAGCAGAGATATTAGGAGTTGGTCCTGCAGTCGGTGGGCCACTGGATGGATCCCTGCCCATCTCTGTTCTTGTGTCTTTTGAAAAGACACTTCACCCAATCTTCACCCTGGTATCGAACAGCAGCCTCGCCTCTGTCACACTGTCCCAGGGCAGCTGTGGCTACAATCCAGAATATAGAATAACATAATATAAAAACCTGGTATCATTTCATTTATAATTAATCAGTGTATTAACATTTTAGAGTGGCCTTTTACTGTGACCAGCCTAAAGCACAACTGCTTCTAGAGACAATATACTTTAAACATGAACAACAAAATGATCTGGTTACCACTTGACTTTCCCTTATTTAAATGTACTGTCTAGAATGAACCTTCTACAGTCTATATCTCTTGCTAATGCAGATAGACTGATGGTTTCCTAGGCAATCACCTCTTCCTAGCAGCGAACATATTGTGAGATGTTGTACGAAGCTCAAGTATTGATTCTATTGCACGCAAAGGCTCACACAAATCATCCCTTCCCCCACCCTTGACCCCCATCTTCTCCCTCCATCCCCTCACACACACACACACACACACACACGCACCCCCACCCCCCCACGCCCACACCCCCACCCACACAATGGAAGTGATTGAAGGAAGGAATCTGGAGATCTGTGTTTGAGTTTACACTCAGGTGATGTCCCTCATTACTTCTTGGTCTGGGATTTTTTGACACTGAAGAATCCTTCACTTGCCATTCAAGTCTATCAATGTCAGCAGCAGGGCTCAGCCACACACCCATATATTTGGATTAAACAGTCAGAGTCATTACAGCCGGTGTTATTGACCTTTTAAGATACAACTTTAATAGCTTTTCTCTCCCCTCTCGTTCTGTCATGGTGTAAAGCACCAGAGGCTGCTGTGCTGATGAAGTCCCCCTCAGGGTTTGCCTGGAATTGGAATCAAATACTTTAGATCTCCTCTTCCGCAGAGGTAAAGCCACCAGCTTTGTGGCGCAGAAAAGAGAAATTAAAGAAAAGGCACACAATGAGAATGAAGAGCAGGCGATCAGGATTACCAGACAGGACACACATTTTCCAAGAGGCTAGCCACGCAGACAAGCATGTTGGAGTAGGTCTAATGCTGTTATTTTAGGATGTGACTACATCCTCTCCATGGCAACATGATGTGGTATGGCACTGAAAATACACAAAATCAAAGACATAGACACTATTCAGATATAATTAACGTAAAATAACAGACTTAAAGTCAGAGCCAGACAGGATAAGTGTGCACATTAACAGCGTGTTTTATTCCATCTATCTATCTATCTATCTATCTATCTATCTATCTATCTATCTATCTATCTATCTATCTATCTATCTATCTATCTATCTATCTATCTATCTATCTATCTATCTATCTATCTATCTATCTATCTATCTATCTATCTATCTATCTATCTATCTATCTATCTATGCCATCTTTCTGTGTACAGACAGTAATGGCTACTGTCTGGACCGAACTTCACTATGGATCATTATGACTGATAATGATAGATAGATAGATAGATAGATAGATAGATAGATAGATAGATAGATAGATAGATAGATAGATAGATAGATAGATAGATAGATGTGAGTAATATTTAATATTCTTAATATTCAAGTCCAATGAAAAGATGTGCAGAATTGAATTCATGTAGACGCATTGCGTTTGGTGCTCTGTTATATTCCTGGATCTGAATGAAGCAGAGATTTCGGTTTCTTGTGTTGCTCTCCAGGTGTGTTTGTGTGCCGGTCTCTAAGGTTAATATCCTGCTCTGTCTCTGCTCCAATTCATCATCTCAGGTGTGTTTAAGTGCTGCAGTGTGTGATGGAGGCAGACTCGCATGTACTGACAGCAGCCATTTGCGCAGTGCAGGGCTGCAGCATGATCCCTCCTCTCACTTTATATAAAAGGAAGATAATGCGATAGAACTTTTCTGAACTCGTAACCTTTTATCTCTGCGGCCTTTGCGCTCTCACACCTGTCCACACGGCCCTTATTGTTTTTGTGCTCATACCTGCCCTCAGCAGGCGCTGCGGCCGTGTCCTGTTATTCACTGTCTGCAGCCATCAGCCTTTTCCAATCTCACCATCAGGGAAGTCACAGCTCTTTGTACAAGTGCCTTCAGTAATTGAATTTGTTGCAGAAATAGCTGCCTGGAAAATTTCATTTTCGCTCCCACAGAGTAGGGGTGTGCGCGTGTGTGTGTGTGTGGGGGTGTGTGTGGGTGTGTGGGGGGGGGTGCGTGTGTGTGGTGTGTGTGTGTGGGGGGGGTGGGGGTGGGTGTGTGTGCGTGGGTGGGGGTGTACTTAGGTGTGTGACTGTATGTGTGTGCCACTAAAAGCTCATCCCCTCCTTTCTAACTGATCTATTCTGTCCTCCATTTCCCAGTCTACATGCTCTCTTCATTGGGACACTGAAGTGTTGCTCTCAGTCCCACTTCAGCTGCTTTCAGCCACCACTGCTGCCTCGTTCCACCGCAACATCCACAGCACTTTTGCTTTGTTGTAAGACCTGGACACTGAGCTGTGGCGAACTGTGTACAAAACAAAAATGGACTAAAACTATGTGGGAGTTTGACTTCCTCTCTGACAGGATGAGCAGCTTTTATTCAGTCAAAAATGGTTTTCACTGAAGGATTCAACATTGGATTGGGCAACATGGCTGAAAAATGTATTCTCATATAAGAGTTTCAGGACAGTAAATATGGTTAATTATTGATTAGGTTTTTTGTTTTAAATTGATGAAATACCACCAAACTGCTGATGTGACCTTTAATGTTAATTCCTCAGTTTCTTCTCCACCTCATTGTTTTGTATTTCCAGGCAGCTATGGACATGAAAACTGCTGATGTGTAAGATATTCAACAGGTTGTTGCTAGGAAACCAAAGAGTGAGTGAGTTAGTTGTTGACACCAACCTTGCTTGGCTTAAAGGTTGATCGGCTGAGGCCTTTCCTTTGCGTAAATCTCCCAGAATGCTGTGCGGGAACACAGTAAGCATTCTGCTAATTTGACTTAGTTCTTGTAATATTATGATTACTTTATTCTAATATTTGAAAAAAGACAATCTCTTAGCATGGTAATAAAACTCTGTCATGCTTGCTTTACTGTCCTCTGTATCAAACTCCTCCATCTCTCCTCTGTGGTTGTAGATATATCAAAACATATATATGAGCTTGTATCCTCACCTCTGCACTGTGTTACTGCTTCTACTGGCTTGAACGTGCAGCCTGTTGATTAGTTTGAACACTGCTGCCACCTAGTGACTGGAGGTTTGTTTATCAGTTAAGCATGAATAAAGACAAACATGAAGTCCTGCTTCTGGTGTCCCCCTCATCCCCCCTGACTCCTCACCACGCCCCTGCACCCCACTGTTAGAGAAGTACTGCATTTTAGTAACTGAGAGACACAAGCTAAAGATGCTGTGTCTCAGCAGCAGGGGGCACTGCAGCAGGTTCAAATGATTGCTTTCACTGTTCATCACTATCAGATCACTGACACTGTTGTGTTAACTCCCCTCCAAAGCTCTGACCACAGTTAGTGTGAGCTTGGTGCGGACAGAGGGGGGGAAGGGGGTTCAGCATGAGGGAGGGGGGCATCACAAGGTTTGTCACGGTGGCAATTTTCTCCTAAATACCTTCCACAAATAATGGTTTTCAGAATGAGCATTAACAGGGTTGATTACACGAAATGGCCTTTTTAATTTACAGCGGGCTCCTATTGATCACAGGAGTGCAGATTAAAGCGTTCAATGAAGCCAGTGATGAGGTATTAACCAGCTGGAGGCCCCCAGGGGCCCGAGGGGATCAGCAGAAGCTGGCCGGGGCTCTGTCTGTGTACAGTTATTCCCCTGTAATGAAGTGCCTCTATGCAGAGGCATGGAGCCCCTGCAGGAAAAATAGATTGAAGATGATGAGCTCTTCAAAGTCATTTCTTGCTCTCTCATTCCACCTCATGCCCGGCACCTCCTGCCCCATCGTACCCGCTCCTGAAATCGCCCTGGATTTACTTAGCCGGACGGACCGATGCAATTTTTATGACCTTATTGCTTTTTTACCATGGTAATAGTTTTGAATCAATTTATCAATCTGCAGGAGCCATCAGGCATGTTGCCCTCAAAGATCAAGTCCAGGTCATTCCATCATTGCACTCCAGAGAACTGAGATGGAAAGCCCCCTATCCCCCCACCGTACCCCATCACTGCCAGCAGCCATATGAGAATGCTCCTCAAACAGCTTAGCAAACATGCTCCCACCACTTTAACCGCTCATTCAGAGTCCCACCAGGCTGCTGCCTTTAAAAGCACAATGCAGGAGTTTCTACTTGTTTCTCACATTCCCACAACAGCAGTATCTATTATGTGTAAGTGTGCCAAAGTCTCTGCTCCGTAGGCTCAGATGTTGCATAAATGTGCTCCCCTAATCAAATGCTGTCAGTTGAAGTAAATTCCCATAAACCACAGGAGGCTTGTCTCACTAAGTGTTCTCTTTGCTGGATTGATTTAGCTCATTTTAGAATCAATAACAGATTGAACAGGTCAATATAATTAGGGGATTAATATGTTTGAATGGGTGTTACTGTCCTTTGTTTGGCTTCAACAAATGTCCATTAATGTTTGCATCGCTCAGATTGGGCCTGAGAGCTTTTATTTAATTAAGCTGAATCATCTGTGCTTCTGTCTACTGTAAACACAACGTCCCATCAGTAACCTGCTAACAGCAGATATTCACGCAACTGTGAACTTTCCTAACATGCAGTGTCCCAATCAGCATGTCTGACATTTTTCTGACTACGTGGAGAATAAAATTGCCGTAATGCTGCCCCTCCCCCACGTATAGCTGCATACTGCCAGTATGGTAGAAAGTTCCTACATCTTTCTTCTACAAATATGTAGAAGAAAGAATATATTTGGCTGTTTGAAAAGACTGATGTGTAAAACACAGAGGTTGCATGAAAATGAGATGCACTGCCCGTCTCTGTTTTATTAAGGTAATAATGTAGCAACACTACAGTTGGTGAGAGATGAGCAGCATGTCTGTAAGCCAAGATGAGGCAAGGGAGTTTATTTCTGTGCCTCCTGTCATACACAATGCGATCCAAAGGACATTACTGGACTTCAAAAGAATGGCAAAAAACAGCAAAGCATAAAAACATTAAATAAAAGAAAAACATTTTAAAACACAGACACTAAAGGCAGTAAAGAAACAAATGTTTCAAACAGTTAGACATAGACTTTATTGTCATTCATCTGTACATTTAAAATGTACAAACTGAACAAAATGTTGTTGCAAGGTTCCAACAATAATAAAAGAAATAAGTAAATATACGAAAAATAATAAATTATATTATATTATACACTCTGGTCAACAATATTATGGCAGTCAGGTTTTCAGGGAGTTTGTTCCAGATGTGAGGAGCATAGAAACTAACTGCTGCTCACGTTGTTTAGTTCATAGGTCACAGAAACACTTAGTAAGCAGGTCTGTATAGACATGGCTCATATTTCAACAAAAACAGATTTTGGACAAAGGTCATTTAGTGTTTTATAGAGCAATAACAGAATATTGAAATGTATTCTTTAAGAAACAGAAGTTCATTTTCTTGTGTAGGTCAGGACTCTGGCAGCAGTTCAGACACTATTGCAATAATGCAAACTAGTGAAAATAAAGGCATGCACCACTTCCTGAGTCATGCTTTAAGTTGATATCATTCAAGGCATTATTAGTGTTTTTATTGATGATATCAGACAAATATAACAACTCTGTTCTTTTAAACTCATTTGCACATGAAGACTTTTATTTTCAATGTCAAAGTGAACCTGACACTGTTTTTCTCCAGAGGTGTTGAACTTAATGCACTGAGTTCTGACTGCAGGAGAATTCCTGCATGAGGACTTTTTCTTTCCAGACAGAAATGTGGTCATTTATTGGGGGAATTTCACCAATAAACATGTTATGACAATTGTTATAAATATTATCAAAGAAAGAATCAAAATGTTATTTTTTGCTACTTTTTCGAATGTTTGTTGATTTTCTGTTTTAAAAGTAATTATACCCCATTAGGCATCAGTCTGCACTGCATGATACCTTTTAGTGCAATATGTAAAACTGCTGAAGCATATGTAATGATTTGTAGTTCAAGGGATTTCTTAAATTTCCTTTGATAAAAATACAAAGTATTTTTGGATGGTTTGGTACATGACAGAGCTATTTTCATCATTTGCTCATATTTACACCAGAAAACATCATGGAGGCGCGGAGTCTCATTGTGCAGAAAAATCCTTTGATCAGGACCTAATTTTAGACAACCGATGACACTGCAAGCGTAGCCATGTTTTAGCCGCCATTCTTTTAATTCCACATGGTGCTTATAGAAATACTGACCTTGAGCAGAGACCCGTGTTTGACACGGACCTGGAGAAGGTTCAGTATCATAGGCTGTGTGATATGATCCTCATTAGCTCACACAGCTGAATTCATCTACTGCCTCTAACAGCAGTGCCAGGAGCCTTCCCTATTCATCCCTCCTAATATATTGAAATACTATGCAACAGTCTTAAGTAATAGATGAGCACAATCATAGCCAGGGCATGTGATTGATTATTTGACGACACTTTCTCCGGGTTTGCAGCTCACCTTCTGCAGGATGTGTGTGTTGGTTCTGAACATGGAGCACTGTGATGGGTTCACGAGGCCAAACGTGATGAATATTTAAAATGTAACTTACATATCACCGTGTCAAGGGCACTGACTAAATGATTAGTTTTGCCACAGAAGGACAAGTGACAATGAGTTCATAAACACACCGTCTCTTTTCCACTGATTAGCAGTGACTGTGCAGGCAGGAACATAAACAGCTTATGTTTGTTTTGAGGAAGATGGAGAAGCTAAACTGAAGAAAATCCTTCAAAGAAACAATCTTTCATTTCAGCTCCCTCTCAGTCTCAGACTGGTTCACCTTCCAGCAGGACAGCCAGCCTCAGCTAGACAGCGACACGGCCAGATGGATAGAACCCAACGGATCAAGTGTCCAAAGTGCAGCTCGACAGACATTTGTTGTCTGCATTACAGATAAAATTGTGGTATTTTTTTTTAATTTTGTGTGGCTCTCAACTACAACTCAAATATGATGCAAATTTGGCCTTCCAGCACAAGCGGTTGATCCAGATGGACACTTGTCTCAAAGCTTTATGGCAAGATTTTCACTGATCCTAAAATGTAAAAACGCGACTTGGACATGCTCATTCCTTCAATATGACCCACAGATACATCCTGCTCTTGTTGCCGAGCAGATGTACATTCATTTTTGTTTTTTCCATACTAAGAAAACAGAGAAACAGTCAATCCCAGAAAATATAGAAACTGCATTTCTTTTTATATTATAAGACAAACAAAAACTCAAACTGAAATCCTTCATGTTTCAAATCAATTATGATCTTCATATCATTGTAAGGGTCTTGCATGAATATAAGGGATTATGTATACAAGGGCAGATGGGATTTTAAAGATCTCTCACTTACTGACATCTTATAAAGATGATGTTATGCTGCAACGCTGCTTTTACTTTTGAAACATCAATGTTTCTCAGTGAAGCAAGTCACTCCCAATTCTTCCTTTTATTTTGTTCATAGAGAAATGCTCAGGAGGACCAGAGGACAGCTCAAGAACCGACCAGTGGACCATTAAAGGCCAGGACCTACGTTAGTACTCGCTGCACCATGAGAAGGAGACAAGCTGTGCAAAATGACTCAATATCTACATTCTGAACCTCCAGACAACACTAGTATCATGATCATGAATGTGTTTTTGACTCCTTGGTTTTGCATTTGGATCATGTTTAGTTAGAAAAAAATTTTTGTACATGTTCATCACAACCATTCACTGTTCTGTTTGTGATTCTTTGTTCTTTCGTTTTGAATTATTGGACTAGTGTCGGGGTTTAGCTTTTGGTTTTGTGAAGTTATTTTTATTAGAGATCACTCTATATTCATTTCTGTGTTAAGTAGTTATTTTTATGACTGTCCTCCTGGCGCCTTTGCTTTTGATTGTTCCCATCAGATGCTCTGTGGTTCTTCTGTCAACGTCAACAGTTTTAATAAATGAGCCTTGTTTTCTCATGTCTAACTCTGCCTCATATCATAACAGTTAAATAGTAGCAAGGTGAAATGTTAAGATTCACTGCATTGAGATCTTTAAAAACTCCACTGAAGTGAAAAGGCTTTAATCAAAAGGTGAGGTCTTTGGGACGACAAATGGCGACCAGGAGTCATTGTCTTGAGTCCTCCAGCCGCTCTGACCTACAACTTTCCCAGAAAGAAGCTCAGTATTCTGGCCAGTATCAGACTAATCCTCCCCTCATCTCTGTGCTCCTGGAGGTCAGCCTTAAAAAAGCATTAAGCAAACAGCTAATGGAATTAAGGCTATAATAATACAGGGATATAGTGAGACAATTCTATTAACAAGATATAAATCATGTTGAGTGTGAGGTAAGTGTTTTTTAATTGATTGATGGAAACAACGATCTATAGGTTTTCTGGAGACTAACAGCCATTTACCGTCTCCTGCAGAGCAAAAGAGGCAAAAAGGGAGAGATAGGAAAATTACACTGGGATGAGGAATAAATTATTCAGAAAAGATAATCATTTTGTGCTGACATTACTAATGTGAAGAAGCATTTAATCTCTGTCCTGTGGGACCAGAGAGCGGGGTGGAGCTTTTTGTAGAGATTAAAACTGCAGGCAGGATGCTGTGCTCTCATTATCCACACTGCTGTCCTCTAATGAAGGAGAGGGGACGCTGCACACACAGTTCATTCAGAGTTTACTCACCATCTCATGCAGGGTGAGAGCACATCTCCACACATGTTCTCCTTACACAACTTTACAACATCAATACAACAAAACACTGAGGTGTATTATTTCCAGATACTCTTCAAACTGTTAATAAACCATTTAACTGTCATGAGAACGCTGCTGTCCTCATGGACAACATGGAAGGGATTTCAGGATGACAGTTAAGGCTCATTAGAAAATGTCTATTTAATTACACGAGTTCCCTGTTCTCTACAACACAAACATTAAAAATGCTAATTGTGCTACATCTGAAATCTACATTTCTGAATGTTGCTTTTAACATTTGGTGAAAAAAATAAAAAAATCCAGAATGATTTTAACATTTATTTGAGTTGAACCTATTTGGACTGTATTTTACAGTTTCCATAAGGTTTGATAAGAATTGGTCCGTATTTTTCTTTTAGAGATTCTTAGGATGACATTCTTAATGATCTGAAGCAGCTAAATAAATGAATAAATCATAAATATATTAATTCATTGAATTAAAATATAAGGGCTGCCCAGTGGTGCAGCTGGTAGAGCTGTTGCCGTGCAGCAAGAAGGTTCTGGGTTCGATTCCCGGCCCCGGTCTTTCTGCATGGAGTTTGCATGTTCTCCCTGTGCATGCGTGGGTTCTCTCCGGGTACTCCAGCTTCCTTCCACAGTCCAAAAACATGACTGTCAGGTTAATTGATCTCTCCAAATTCTCCCTAGGTGTGCATGGTTGTGTGTCCTGTCTGTCTCTGTGTTGCCCTGCGAGAGACTGGCGATCTGTCCAGGGTGACCCCGCCTCTCGCCCGGAATATCAGCTGGAGAGGCACCAGCACCTCCTGACCCACAAAGGGACAAGGGTGTTCAGAAAATGGATTCATGGATAAATTAAAATATAATTATATTGCAAAAACATTAATAAATACATAAAACATGTGTATAAATTAGCAGAAAACATAAGAGCCAGTTATGACTGTTGGCTATTTGATTGTATGACAATTCATGCATATTGCCTGCAGGAATTTGCACCAGTCCTGTCTAGATGGATTCGTCAATAACTACCAGCCAATGCAGCTCATTAAGGAAAAACAGATGAACACTTTTCAGAGATGTTTAGAAGTAATCTAGCCTTTCAAAAGTTTCTAAAACTAAGCAAATCCAGCCACCAATAATATTACATAAGACCACACATCAGAGTTTCCATGTCTCCAATAGTGAAGAACAACACAGAAACCTAAGGAAAAATTCAAGTTTGCAACCCAACGTCCTCAGCTCAGGAATCTGTTATTTACTTTTTGGACAATTTATTACATAATCTAATATGTTGGATCTGCTGGTACACAGTATTTACTTCACTCTGTGAGTGCCACTCCGTGACCCAGATCTCCATCTTCCTCCAAAATGTGTGACCAACTAGGACGTGTTGTTGGGTTATTGTCTCTCTGACAGGCAGCAGCCGACTGAAGGAGACTTGCTATGGATTTTATTAAACTATTCTTTCAAATGCCAACATGACGCTCTTTTTTTCGTGGTCCCAGTATCTCTATAAGGGTCCCACAACCTGAAACAACAAAACAGCCCCATGACATGATGCTTCCCCTGCCATGTTTGACCTTAGGGTTCAAGGTCTCTCTGTTCCCCTCTCTAGACTGACTATGGGGAGCTCTCAAAGCTGTCTTCTTTAACACATCAGCAATCTCATAGGATTGTTGCTCAACTTTTCTTTCCAAAGGTTTTGAAATCTTGAGCTTTTGGCAACGCACAGGTTTGTTTGCAACATCCTTTTTCCCCAGGTGTTTTGCATGGTTTTTGGTGGTCTAATGAATTTGCTTCTCACCAAAAGTGAGGAAACCTTTTGCAATGCTGATTGTCTTGGAAGTCCAGAAAGCACAGAAGAGCTGATAGATCTGGTCTGTTATTTTTCACTTTTCTTGTTACGAGAAACAAAAACAAACTAATAAAACTTTGGAGATGTTTTGTCTTTGTTTTTTTGGCATTACATGCATTACAACTATAATACTGTACAGTTTTTACTATGTTTTTTCCACAGATGTGATTGTGTAATTCTGCCAAGTAAAGAGTTCACTAAACTGTAGTCATAATTTTACCTTAAACACAAAAACTGACCAGGTTTTTATTTGAAGCAATTCACAGCTCACCTGTTATTCTCCAAACATCAGAGAGATAACGTTCCACCTTGAAGTGAGCTGTGGTGTGTGGCTGCCCTGGCCAAACCCAGCAGCTGCTTCTTTCTGCAGCATCATGTACCCAGGTCAGCCTGACTGCCGTGTGTCTGACGAGTAATAATGGCTACAGCAAGAAAAGAGAGAGAGGTAAAGGGGCTGAGGCGACACTCTGAGCAGTCAACGTGACAAATGATGAGGGTTACAAACAGGAAGTTAACAGGAGAGCGTTGCAGGCGGCCGCTGTTATCTCCCCCCACATGTTTATTACAGCCGGCCTCTTGTTGAGCACCACGCTGTGCTGACAGTGATCGACAGCTCCTATTAAGACCCTTTCTGCTGGGCAGCTGGCAGAACAGATACATTAAATACAACGGTTATTACTTTTTATTGGCTTGGTTGTAAAATATGGCTGCTAAATAGTTGCTGCCATCAGATGCAGTTTGATACAAGATTTTAATTTGAGAGACGGCTCCATAACCCGGCAGCTATTGACACCAGGCTTTGTGTGGGGACAATAATGATGGTGTACATGTGTGGGTATTGATGCTCTGTCTCCGGTGGGCTTTGTCTACTGGTTATATACGACAGGATGTTATCAGACCTGCCCCCCCTCCCTCCAGCCCCTCCTCCTTATTCACACAGCGTCTGCTTATCACATCTCAGTGTGGCCCCAGCAGCTCCCAGGTGGCTCCTGGCACAGTTAAAGAAGACACACGACGCCCCACCACAGCACACTTATCACTCGCTCAACAACAAAAAATGTGACATTGACTCAAATATTGTAATTTGAAATAGCTACACCTGTGAGTTTCCAACAGTTCTTACCATATTTGCATAATGTACCAATTTATAATTATTCAAGTTCTTCTGTAGAAGAAGGATGCAAGATTAATATTCTTTGATTTTTTTTCACAAAAATTCCAAGTCCATTTAGTGAAACAGCCACAGCCTGATGCTGCCTGAGATCCTTTGGGTTCTCCTTTATAAATCAAGAAGTAAAGACATAAGTACAGAAAATACAACAAAATAAGTAAAATCTTTTCATTTTTTGTTTTTTGTTTATAGTGTTGACTTGTTTTTGAAATCTGGTTTGAGTTGACTGACATCTGTTGGCATGGCTACTTTAACTGTAACACTAATTAAAGTGTTACAAGTTAATTGTAACACTTTAATTACAATTTGTAACATTGTAATTTAAATGTTACAAAAACAAATGATTCAGTGTAAGAAAGAGGATCTTCATGGAGATTGCATTAAATTCCTACAACGACATTAAAAGTTCCAGTAAAAACTTCTTTGATCTATTTTTCTTGTTATTCCATCAGAAACTGTGTTGATGTAATTTCCACTAATATCAACATTTGACTGAAAAAAATGTATCCATCCTTTAATGAATTCATTAATTTATTTATTTTTGCAAAAATGTTATGTTTTTGTTATTTAAAACCAAACCTTAGTAAATAAAATGGCAGCTTTTAAAAATAGATTTCCTCTAGCAGATATTTTTCAGATCATAAATCTGTTTTTGCAGCTGTCTTTGATTTGGACTGGGAGCAAAAATGTCTGTTTGGGTCCTAAAATCTGCAGAGTTGTGGTGTGAACCATCAGATCCCTCTGGCTGACTGAAGTGGACAGGAGAACAAAGAGCAGCTGAAGACGAGAGGTCAGAGTTAAAGCTTCATCACTCTACAGAAGTTCTACCAGATACTGACTACGCATAGGCATCCTTAACAACACTACTCTCAAAATAATACACCACCATACACTATCTCTCTTTACAGACTGTCACGTTTAATAAAGCCTCTAGAACGTGTCTACTTCAACATCTTGTGAATGAATGAATTAAATAATTAATTAATATGCCTTATTAATCCCAAAGAGGAATTGCTGCTTCATGCATTGTGCTAAACATTTGAAGTTCTAAGATCTGAAATGTTGTAAATGCCAAAATGTGTTTAATTTACAACATGAACCACAAATTTCCGCTGATCTCTGCCTATGCAGCGTTCAAGACGTCTCTGCACTAAACAGTTCATACACTGGTCTAATGAGGATGTATTAAACGCTGGAATTCCCTCTGATGCCACACGTGCCTAATTGTGAATGGTGATGGAGGGACGTCTGCATGTCTGCTGGCTGGAAGAGGCCGTGTCACGTCCCCTGCTCTGTGTGCTGCATATTAAAAGCTTTATGGAAGCAATTATATGTGTGCTTAATGGCCAGGAGTTGGCAGAATGATTGTATGATTGAATTAGCAGTTATGATGGCCACATTACAAGATGAAGTAAATGCAGTTACTCCTCTCTTTGATCCCCCCTGTCAGCTTCAGCAGCATGATGTGACTAAATTAGCTCTCGTCACACACTCTTCTGCTGATCTGACTCTGTGATAGTTTACATCAGACCAGCAGCTGATATTCAATATTATGTTTTCCGGGCACATGATGCCATTTTATAGCACAATCAAGTAACTATACAAATATGACTTAAAACAAAATTTACTTCCTGATTTAGCGCCTTGAAATTGGGGCTCTGTCTCTTTAAAAACTCTTTCTGCTCTTTCTGAAACTCCGCCTACAGGAAGTCATCATTCTCTTCTATTAACCCTTTCACAACGTTTTTACCAACATTGCACTGAGCAGTGGCTCCTGTAATGAGGAGCTCAGTGGTGGAGTCACGGGGGATTGCTGCTCTGTGAGGTGGAAGCTCAGGCGCTGCAGCTCTGAGGAGGAGCTGCAACTTGAAGGCGGGGCTAGATTGCCCAAGTGTTTTGCACACCTGAATGGTTGCCATGGAGATTAGATGATTTCTTGAATATGCATGAAAAAATCAAGGCAACATTCCAGGTATGTTTTTGATGAGGGAATACAATTATAGCATGATGGAAAGCTAGAAGAAAAATATTTTACATAATAGAATGAAACTGAGGGATTTGTCTGTTTCTGTGATGCTCTTAAGCCGACTCATTCTTTACTGTCTGTCATGACTAAGAGTTGCACCACTAGTTTGCTCTGTAATGACGTTTTACGTAGATAGCCGACCAGTCCGAATCATGTGACAAAACTGATTTTTACAATAAGAAGAAAGAAGATGAAGTAGGGGATTGTGTCAGTTATAATTACATATAAATGTAAATAATTTACCAAAGAGGTTCTGCAAACTCCAGCAGTGGCTACCGGAATAGGGCTGCTGTATGGTTAGCGCATCAGATCTTTTTGTAATAGCAAAAACTGTAAAACCTTATTTTAATTTGTTTGACTTCTTTGCATGTGTGAATTAGTTTGTTGCAAACTATTAGACAACTATTAAACATGCCCTGGATTTTTTACTACATCCAAAAGTTTCTTTTTGACAGCGACAAATGAATAAGCCACCTCTGGTTTACACAGTCGCTTTGACAGTGGAGGCCAGCTGACAGTGATAGAGAACTTCAGACGAAGAAGCTAACTTGGCTCATCTTTAATAAGGCTAGGAAACTATCCTGATGCACTTCAAAACAATAATGCAAAATCATCTGGCATGTGAGGTGTGTAAACTGAGGTTGTGGTCAGCAGGACGGAGTCTTCTCCTCCTGCAGAAGCTTCAGGGAACCGAGCTTTGTAGTTGTTTATCAGCCATTCTGCCACAGACACAGACGGAGATTGCTTCTGTCCAATCCTGAAACTTTACACAGCATCACTGGGCGGGTTTAAAGTGAAGTTATATGAATCACACTTGATGCTGTCTGTGAGCACTGCTGCTCTCTAACTGAGACAATTGATCAGCCCTGGGCTCTTAGGGATGGTCATTTGCCAGCGATAAAGACTCAGCCAGTGTGAATGTGGTGTCCTTGCAGATTTAGTGGTCACTTCTCTCAACTTTGCCCATTAACCTGAGTGCGGCAGGCAGTTTGCCCTCCTTCTTCTGAGCTCTGCAGGATCATTTATTACCCCGGGACACTCTAATGGATCCCAGTTAAGGTGTGTTAACAATTTTTCTATTGATTAATTTGAAGAGAATCATAGCCGGACTAACTTAGCCCAGAAGATTTAGTGGCTTTTAAGGTAGTAGCGATGAATATAATGCTTTAGAAAGAGCTTCTGTACATTATATATATGACACCTGCTACATTAAGCTACATTAAGCTTTAATACGTCTTCATTACTGGCACTCTGCCCAGCCCCTTCAAGGTTGAAATAGAGATCCACTTTTCATTATAGCAGCCATCATCGCTCTATGGAGAGATATCAAATAATAATGGAACTGTTGAAACAGTTCTGCCTCAGTTGTTAATGTTAATCGATGTATTAAATAATAAAGATTTCCATAACAGGGCTTTGAACTGCCGCCACGGTTCTCCCATCAGGACCGAACTGCTGCTGCGGCTAAACGCCCAGCCATGCAGTAATTAGGCAAAGTAGAAGAAGATGACGCCCCCTTTACCTCCACCCTGCTGCAGGCTGCTGCGCTGCTGAGGGAAGGGCATCTAAAAAGGTTGCACATGTACTTCTACTGACTCCAGAAGTATCCTCGTACAAATGGACCCATACATCCAACGGGACAATAATCTAAAAATCCACCCATGAAGGTATAGGAAAGCATAAAATGAAGGTTTTGCTTTAAATCAAATGAAGCTGTCATAGCATGACCTTAAATGTCTGTTCACACTTAAAAACTGTAATGTGGTTGAAATAAAACAACCCACCAAAGCAGAATGGGACCGAATTCATCCACAGTGATGTTAAAGACATGCAGACACTAGTTGTTGTTGCCAGGGTTACCACAACCAGGTATGTTAAATGAGCAAATTGATTTTTACATGGGGCCAGGCTGGTTTCCCCCCTGATTAAGTAAAGCATTATCTAAAAAAATCTTTTGAATTTACCCAGATTACACTTGTCTGATTTTAAAAATACTTTTATGACATTCCAGGGTGACAAATTTAACAGAAACAGAAGAAATCTTAAAGGAGGAAAAGATCTTGTCTCAATAATTTTAGTTTTACTCTTCACTGTCCAACTGCCTTCCAATCTGAGAAGTAAAGTCAGCCAAACGGTTTCAACCAGAAACGGTTCAAATCTTTTGGGAAAATGAAAACATTTGTTTAAAACAGCAAAATATGCTAGAATCATTTAAGCTAAGAGCCAGAATGTGAGCTGGTCAGAACTCTGAATGAGCTTCAACTGATTTATTTTTATTGACCAATATTCTGACTTATTGAAAATAAAAGCCTGGAGCGTCTGAGGGTCTTACTTTAGGTAAGATGGAGCCATAACATAACATCTGAGGTTCTCCTCCTCCCTCTAATCAGAGCTCAGTGACCCAAAAAGAAACACAAATGATCTGGTCTGATGGAGGCATTCTAACCCTGACCAGACTATTACTCGGATTATTTATGGACCCTGTAAATACAGATGGAGAGGTGCAGAAGAACGAAACACCACAATCTCTCTGCAGGAGCTCCAACCAGAATACACTAGAGAGGATGAAACTATACACCAGTGATAGAGGACACATTACTGTCCTCTATTGTGGTCAGAATTCCAATAACGCAATTTGAGCCTAATTAATGCCAGATTTCCAGTTGTACCTTTGGCTTCTAAGGGCTTTTCTGAGTTCTGTGCAGTGGTTTAGTCTCATCAGCTCATTTGAAAAGCGCAGGAAAGAAAAACCTTTCTTACAGGCTCAAAAATCAAACAGCACTGCTGCCTCCATCACTGTTGGACTGTTTGTTGAATCTCCCTGGCATTTGCTCTGATGTTTTTGCAAATCCATCGCTGATCTGCAAACACGTGTCGACCATCAAACAAACACTCGGCAGCCTGGAGGCGAGAACCTGCCGGAGCCCGCTCTCTAACTGGAGATCCATGTCCAGACCTCAACAGCAACCTGGATGAAAGAGGCGTGCGTGCCGCCGCACACGATGCAGCAAAAATAAACGCTTCTTGGTGAGCTGACGTCACACTGGCGCACAGAAGAGTGTCCTTGGTGCCCAGTGTGTGGAGAGAAAACAGCTCCCACCACGGGACGCCCACGCCACCCACCCATTCAACCCCGAACTGCTGTTTCTTTTTCCTCTCAATCATCCAAAGCCTTAGTCATGTTTGCATTGCAAACCTTTTGATGGTACAGTGAGCTGCTGCCGGCCAGCATCAGCAGATGATTCTTTCTGACCTATAGCAGGATCAGTCACATTCAGCAGTCTTTTTATTCTGGCTCTTCTGTTTGGAGTTGAACCTGGTCAGACCCAGTGTTGTAATATCTCTATTTCAGACCAAACATATTTACAGATGTTCACTGTAAAACATAGAGATTATCGTCATCACAGAATAATAAAACGTTTTGCTGCAAATAGTTAACAGAGTTGCAAGAAATGTGTTGAGAAAAACAGAAGTAAATTAAATGCCAAGGATTTGAGAAGCATCTAAAGTGAAGCTACCCGTTATCTTCCGGTGCTGTCATATTCCAGAACTGCAACCTACCTAGACTTCCAGAAGTACAAGATGTTCAGAGCTCAGAGAGCTTCTTGACAAGGTAAGGAAGGCTGAAACTCCACCACCACTGAACAAGACACACAGCTGAATCATCAAGACAGACTTGAAGACAGATTTTTCAAAGGTTTTATCAACTGATGAGATGAGAGCAACTCTTGACGGTCCAGATAGATGATGGGCCCATGGCTGGATCAGTAACTGGCACAGAGTTTCACTCCACATCAGACACCAGCAAGGTGGAGGTGGAATAGGCTGGTATTAAAGATGAGCTAGTTGGACCTTCTCAGGTTGAAGATGGACTCAAAATCAACTCCCAAACCTACTGGCAGATTTTAGAAGACACTTTCTTCAAGCAGTGATATAGGAAAAAGTCTGCATCTTTTAAGAAGACCATGATTTTTATGGAGGACAATGCTTCATTGCATGCATCAAAGTGCTCCACTATGTGACTAGACAGTAAAGGCCTTAAAATGAAAGAATAATGAAGTGGCCCCTTCCTCACTAGACCTAAGCCTCATTGAGAACCTGTGGGCTCTTAAGCAGGAGATTTACGGTGATGGAAAACAGAACACATCGCAATGTCTGCATAATAATTCTGCACATTAATAATGTATTTTCCAGGCACATGGTGCCATTTTGTAGCACAATCAAGTAATTATTACTTTCAGTTGCTATAAAAATGCTACATATGTATCAAATATGACTGAAAAAGCAATTAAAAAGCAATTTTATAATTTTATAATTGACTTCATAATTTACGCCTTGAAATTGGGCCTTTGTCTCTTCAAAACCTCTGCCTTCAGGAAGTCATCACAACATGGCTTCTCTATTCACCCTTCAGCGACGTTTTCGGAGAAGTAGCTCATATAACAAGTTCAGTACATTCTGTCACGATTTGGTAGTTGTAGGTGGTGAGGATGAAGCGAAGGACCCAGGTGGGTGAGTAGTAATGATGATTTAATGATAAACACAATAATCCAGGCAGCACAGAAGCAGTGGCAACAGCTCTGAATCTGGAAGCAACCAGTAACTCAAAAGACAACTGACGGCAGACATGAGACAGACATGAGGATCCAACCAGGAACAAGGAACACAAGTGGGTTTAAATACACAGGGAGACAATCAGGGGAAACAAGGCACAGGGGGAGACAGGACAACACAGAGACTCATCTGAACACAGAAACCTAAATCCTCACACATGCACAGTTCCAGCAGGTGTTTGCTGATTGCTGCTGGCTAGTCTGAAGGAGCAGAGTGGGTGAGCCAGAGGGGAGGGATACTCTGTAAGGTGAGCTCTGCCTCAAGGAGTTGTGCTCGAAGGCAGAGGTACGTCCATCCCCAATTGTTTTGTTCAGCTGAATGGTTGCCATGGAGACTAGAGAATTTCTCAAACATGCATGAGAGAATCATGGCAACACTCCAGGTATATTTTTGATGACATCATAACATGATGTAAAGCTTAAACAAGTTGATTTTGCATAACACTGCCTTTAAAAAAGACTAAAACAAACAATTCCTGATGTGTCACTCACTAAAGTTAAAATATGTTCCAAAATGTACATGAAAGCTGTAGGGCAGGTTGGAGGTGCCAATGCATTACCAAGAGGAAAGTTATTCAACAGAGTTCAAAGCAGACAGCATCATTCAGGTTAGATGGAGTAAGTCAATCAATCAGTCAGTCACAGATCTGCAGACTGTCAGCAGAGTGCTGAACTTCAGATCATCAGCTCTGCACTTTATTTCCCACGTCTTTCTGTAGGAGCAGCAATACCAGCATTTTGTTTATCGATTTAAAGTCACATAATATCCTATCAATTCATTTTAATTTGAACCTGATTTATGTATTTATTTCAAACGAATGCATATTTTGAGATTGGTGGAAGAAATAATGCTTGTGTTCTTCATTTATATTTTTTTATCTTGTTGAGTTTTTAGGGCCTGGGGCAGCATTTATACTTTCTTTTTACAACCAACATTTCCCTAAAACTGTGGGACCACAGCTTTAAAACAAAGCATAATTGTGGTTATGACAGATGGAAGACAAAGGACAATAACAGGCTTGTTTGTGGGGCTCTTTAACTCGCTGTAGCTTCTTGTGCTTGTAAAGTGTGCAGCCAAAAGACTCCCCTCAAACTGAACATCAGGGAGGAGGGCCGATGCATTCAGCAAAATGCAGCAGCTCTGCTTTAAAAGAAAACAAAGACTGAGCTCACATGTAATAAATGTAATAAAGTGTGCTGTGTGAATCAAGCAGCCACCAGTGATGGTGTCCAGAGCAGAACCAATGTGCAGTTTGTGGTTTATAGGTATAAACAAAAAGGACGCTGCAGCTGCTGACAATGACGACTCAAAGAGACGACTGAAGGAAGATCTTGTCGTCCATTTATTGTTTAATGCCACATTAGCAATCTGCAGCAGAGTGGAGCTGCTGCCAGCCGAGGCAGCTCCGGACAGATGGGCCGCTCCGTAAGACAGATCCGCTGCCACATAAATTCCCCCAGCCAGCAGAAGCCGAAGGAGGAGCAGCACTAACAGCACGTTATGGTGGCTCTGAAACTGCTGCCAAAAGTAACAGTTCATGCTTTTTCCCTAGTCAGACATTTGAGAGATAGTTTCAGATGTTACCTCTCATTAGTATTACTGGACAGCAGAAACAAGCAGAGAGCACTTACTGCCACTATTATGCTGTGATAAGTTTCCTTTTTCCTTAACAAAACATTTGAGAAGTTTCAGGGATCCGCTGCAGGTGTCGGGTTCAGACGGCCACCACCTGGAGGATCAGGGAGCAGAGGCCACATTATGTGTCGCATGAACCAGCTTTGGCTAAACTAAGAGAGCGGTACCTCTTATCCTTATTTTAAAGTCCACTTTTAGATATCAGCAGATTAGCATCAATCTGAGATCCAAAAACAGGACAGGCTGCAGAGCCCAGCTGCACCAGAGAGGTTCTGACATTAAAGCAAAAGAAAGTGGACAAAACTGATCATTATAGTGTCAATAAACAAGGGCTGGACACAGAGCTTTGGAGGGCCGGTGCTTACTATTAAAAAGGGGCACAGAGAATAAGATTTTAAATCACCTCACAACAACACAACTGAATAACAACAACTCATATTCATCAAGAATCTAATTTATGCATTAGGGTGAGGCCTGTTTAGCCTGTACCATAGTGCCTGACAGTATGTGAGTGAGTAGCATGTTGCACAAATCACAACATTCACACTGAAGCATCTATGTAGATTGAAAGCAAAGCTCAACTCGACACATCAGCTGCAGACATGAACATTTCTCAGGATCCAGACCTCATGAGAGACACTAACGTCTCCTCTTCCTACGGTCTCCAGCCTTCTGAGCAAAAATCATCTTGAAATTGACTAAATAACATAAACTATTATTTGTGTTCAGACAATAATAATTTACCACAAGCCTGACAAATGGCCATCAGGGGACATAAGATCCCAGCAACCTCACAACAACTGTATCTGTGTCCTGCAGGAGTTTGTTGAAGCTGCGATTTCATTCTGTCTCCACTGACCCACAATTGACTTGTCATGTATTTTCCAGCTAATTGGCCCTTTAACATCAGAGGTGATGTAAGGCTGGCATTGATAAGAACCAGCAGTAAACTGATGTGTAAAGCTCCCATTCATCCAGAGACAATGACCCCCTGTGGAGATAATAGGGATTAATTTAATCCTGTCATTGGTGGGTGGATGTGGGGGGGCAGAGTGCATGTTGTGTTGATGGTGGGGAACAAATGAGCAGCTAATGGGAGGCAGAGTCTGCATTTTATAGGATTTTTTGGTTAAAGAACCAACTAAGCAGCAATTGAAGGTAAAAGGGCCAGCATTTCAAAACATGTAAGTTATTCTGTTAGTTGTTTCTATTTCCAGCTACAGCAGAAATGTGACTGATAGAAAGGAAACACATTCTTAATTTTTCCAAAACAGAAGCATGAACTCTAACCCAACACACCACGTCTCAAGCAGCTATAGGAGGACAGCAGGGGAGACACTGACATCAGCAATAGAAGTAAAGCAGGAAAATAAGAAAAGAGTCAATGAACACAGGTTTCAATAAGTACAGCAGTTATCTTCAAATCTTGTGAGGGATGTTTCTACAGTAACAACAGGTAGCTATGGTGCCCAGCAAGAAGTCAATGCTGGAGTCAATGGAGAATGTGAAAGAGCTCTGCAGACATGGTTGCTGTTTCCCTAGTTGCCTCTGTCTCCTCTCTGCCAGATTAATTCAAAGGAGCCACTGGTGCAAAAAGAGGAATATGTCACCTCACCCCCACTGACACCACGAGACATCCAGATACTATCCTCTCTGTCAGAACACACAGAAACCTGCACCACATTATATCTTCAAATTAAAATTGTAATAGTGAGTTTTAACACAGTAGCCAAGGTGAACCAAGAGTCCTGCAGATTGGCACAGCTCATGTTTGCATGTGCTCACATCCTCATTCTTCTTTTGTTCCGTTTCTTTTTCAATGCCCCCTTTTTTTTCTTTGCAGCATACTTAATTTTTTTATTGTTTTTTTTTTTAGACCAGATCATAAACTCACAAAGAAGAACTATTTCCTCACATGCGGTCCATTCAGTGTTCCAGTGTTTATTCCAGAGGGCTGGCTGCTCCTTCTCTGTTATCTATCAGCTTCATCCAGCTTCGTGTTTATGGCTCTCCTGTCAGCTTTGATCTCTGAAGGTTCACTAACTTGTGCCCTTCTGTCTATTATTCAGTTTGTTTTGAGTGGTTCTTCAGCAGTGTGGCATGATGAGTTCTGCCTCTGCTGCTTCTCCTCCTTCAGATCCACTTTCCCTAAGCGAGCAGAGATCCCTCTGCAGCCGCTCACAGCCATCAGACAGGATCCAGGCATCTCTCCGGGGAGCACTGCTCGGCTCTGGGCACAGAAATGACTTGTCTCTGTTAATTGCAGCCCAGTCCCTGTGACGGCTGATGAGGCTGCATTGAGGGTGAGACAGGTGAAGATTGGCCAGTGTCTCTGCTGCAGCCTCCACTCTCCTCACACTGTCTATGCTGGCTGGCAGCTTAATTCATTGACCATTAGCCAGGAGATTTGTTATTGCTCACTTTTAAAGGCACTGACAGAAGGCATTTGAACTGTTGGACGCCTGCTTCGCCAGGAATTACAATAAAGGATTTGGCTTCTGCCACTCTGTTCCCGAATCCCGGCCGTTTGGCTCGAGTTTGGGAAGCCACTGCAGCAGTCCACACACCTCATCCCTCACAACATCGTGCTCCGTTCTCCTTCGCAGCCTGGTTTGTGTCACATCGGCGGGGATCAGAAGGCTTGGAAATTGGCTGAGAGCTTTCCGAGTCATGGAGCGCCTGATTTGTCAATCACTTTTCAATTAGCAAATGAGCCCCACCAGCAAGGTAGCTCCTGGTCACAACGAGTTCAATCGCAGCCTGGGAGAGCTGAGGTAAGACAGAGGAGAGCTGAGCCAGCAGGAACGAGCCACTTCTTCTCACACAGCAATGAAATTACCTCTATATAATATAATTACCATTATGCAATTGATCAAATAGTCTCATTCTTAAAGCAGGGCCATCAAGAGGCCAATAAGCGACTTTATCCTGAGAGGAAAGAGAATGATGAAGCAGCAGCCAGATCCCTGCAAAACCTCCTTCCCCTTATTGAACAGTGAAGCACCCAGTTCACAACTAATGTAACCTCAACACATCTCACCACAGTGAGGACATGAACCAGACAGAAGAAACCTTATGTGGGCTCAATTTGGAGGTGTTGTCACTTTTTACCAGCTGAGCTCCCTGACCTAGTGAGGCATCGGAGGCAAATTTAGTTTCCCATGCCTATATTTGTCTGGGAAATGTAGGCATTTAGGCATGGCACATGTTGTCTACAAGGCAATTCAAAGCACTTCACAGGAAAATCAAGAGTTTAAAAACAAAACAAATGAAATACAAGGAAAAAACAATTGAATAAATTTGAAAAAAAAAAATAAAATGCTTTGTACTGTCATATTAATTTGATATTATAATATTTAAATGTATAAATTTAATGTATATATTTAAATGTATAGTATCATTTTAAAATTTAGGATTTACTTTCCCTTTGGGGTTAATCAAATATTTTTGAATTTGAATTTGAATAATATAAAAAGCGTTGGTTTCAGCTGGATTTAAACATCATCAGAGTCGAGGCCCATCTCACGTTTAAGATTTCACAAACATGACTCTGACACGCAGCCTCGCCGGGTTGGGTTCTGACTTTGGGAAGTTCTCAGAATCTGAGCTGGTTCATACAGTTTACATTTGCAAATCCATGACAGCAGCGTCATCACTTTCTGCCACATCTGTTTAATTACTTGGAGTTTTTATTGTCCTGAACATCCCAAGCGTTGCACTGGCACCCAATCATAAACATGGCATGACTATTTGTTAGAAGAAAGTGACCCAATGTTGAATTTATTTATCGAATGTTTTTCTTAATATTTCCTTGTGGTGCTGACTGGAGGGATGGTGACGGTATCGGCTGAACAATGCATGCTGGGATATCTGGTAGGACTGGAGTCAATGGAGGTTGTAACTATTTTCAGCAGATAAGTTCTACAGGAAGCATCATTTGGACTTTACAACCATGAACACCATCCATCCCTCAGGGTTTTTCAAAATAATGTGGCTCAGAATGAATCCCACAGCTCTTTGTTGTTGTGATGCTGTGGCCTAAAATGACTGATTTTGTGTCACATTTTCAAAAAGTCTGCAGTCAAAGTTACGAATGTTTCTTTAAGATTTACTGTATTTTTGCCATAACATTGCATCAGCTGTTTTTGGTTTCTTCATTACCTTTCTGCGTGTATTGAGGTTCACCTGTGTCTCTTTGTTGTTGTGGTATTCTCTGTTTTGTTCAGTTGAGTCTGGGTTGTGAACTCTCGCATGTTGTGGTGCTAATAGTTCCTGTTCATTAAAAAGGAAACTTTTTTGACTTTTGTTTGTCGATCTGCTCTTTCTCGTCTGGCTTTCCATGACATATTCATGACCCGAAGAGTTGCCAAATCGCAAAAGAAGAATCACATATTGGACTCTGAAGTTAGCATGAAAACAAGTGATAAGCAAACCCTACAGCACATCTGTAGGGCCTTTTTTGTTTTTTTTTTTTGCAAAAAAACAGACGAGTTATTGTCCACTGGATGTAACTTTGATGACACCGATGGATTTTTATTCCTTACCTCGGCCTCCATTCCTCGCTCTGCCCAATGAGGCGATGATTTCATGGTCCCAGTTGAAAGAGTCTTTTGAGACATTCATGGTGGGTTTGGGGCTGACCGACCCATCAGCAAATGACTATATTCATGCACCATCTGGGAAGCGGAGGCGAAAGCATCTTCCAGACACTCAGGCCAATGAATACGCATGGTGACTGTTTTACCAAGTTGACCAGACATTTGGCTGCACTACAGACTGGCCAGTCTTCCACCATCATCAGCAGCATCCAGGTGAGTCGATCCACCACTACAAACCAGCCTCTGCTGTGTGGCAAGTCTATAAGTTTGGAACTTTAGAAGAGGAGGTGATTGGGGACCAGCCAGCAGAACCAACATAAAGTCACCTGCGCCTGCTCTCTCAGATCCCTTATTCATCCAGCATGACTTCCATCCACTCTGTGGGCTGGTTACATGGTGCATGAACACATGTTGTTGTCTGCATATTACTGAATGCAGAAAACCCAGAAAAACTGTGAGAGCAATAAACATACAAATGCATTCAAAATAAGTTTAACCAATCCTTTATGCATCATGATGTCAGAGACTTTTTAAAGTTTGTTCTTCAAAGGACTCGATTTTGATGTAGTGGTGATTTTATACATTATAACAAAACAAATAGAAAGATATCCAATTACTGGCTTGTAAAACAGTTTTCAAAAATCTTTAACAAAGACCCTTTTTGATGAAGACACAGTAAAAGGTTGCTTTTGGGATTGTTTCACTGAGTTCCATCTGGCGATAGACTAACGACAGACGGCATTGATCATCAGTGATGGCGCTGATGCAGCCTGCCGCTCTGATCGAACATCCACCGCGCAGATGGATGTTTGATCTCTTCTACTCAGGTAGGAATGGCAAATGAAGTGATTTGTTTTTTCCCCCTGCCTCCTCTGTCAGCAGCTTTGACCTTCTTGTGCTCTGTGGCAGAAACCACTGAAGGACGCTCTGATTGGCTGACAGTGCACTTCCTGCCCGCCATCAGCATACGGGCAGCTGCCAAGGTGTGAGAGGTTCGGCTGGTATGTGGGCACTTGATGAAGCAGAGGGATCAATGGAGCGAGGAATGATGAAGAAATGAGCGGCATGGAGAGACAAACTGCAAAAATGACCATGACACATTTGGTGATGGTGGGAAGAAACTTCCAAAGAGAGGAAGAGGAGGAGGGAGGGAGCAGTCACATTAACGTACAGCTACAGACATAAGTTCATTGTTGTGATATTGAATTTAATTTAACAATTTAAGAAATTAATGACGTTTTAAAGACTTTACATGCTTGACACTTTTATGGACTTTAGTTCCTGAGCGGCTCTTGAAAGAGATGAACCTGTTATTCTGCGGGAAACATAAACCCAGCAATCCTCTGATCATTCTCTGAGTTGGAACAATAATAAGCAGCCCAGCAAATGATTGATGAGTGTGTGGAATCCTAAACGGCTTTCTGGTTGGTTGCCAGACACTTGGGTTTATTTGTCTTCATATCAGGGCGCTTCTGTGTTTGCATTTGGTCTCTGGGGAAACCAAATGTCCTGAGAAATAACCCAGCTCTACAAAAAGACCACAAATATAAAGCCGGGCTCATCTTTCAGCCGTCCAGGCCTGCATCAGGGCTTCGTATGGAAAGTGGACAACTTGATGAATACGAAAAGCTAGAAGCCATTAATCCTACCTAAACAAGCAGACAAATAAGTTATAAAATGTTATCTGTGTTTTTGTTTTAGTTTGGTGAAAGCATGTCAGAGTGCCACTTGGAACTGCCATCAAGTTTCAACTGAAGTCTAAAATTGAAATGTTTTCTACATACAGAAACAGACACAGCTCAAAGATGAGACAGATTTTCAGTTAGTAGACATCTGCCAATACAAACCCATTTTTTTTTGTTTCATAAACAAATTGGAGGTTTTATGTACCTCAAACTGTGCTCTACAGAATTCCATGATCGGTGTAGAATATCTATATTTTCCCTTTTACCTTCTGATAGGAAACCGTAAATCAGATGAGAACTTAGTTAACTTTTGTTGTTTCTATTTTCTAATAGGAACCCGAAGCGCTGCCATATGAGAAATGTATAAAAGCAGCATTTATGTAACCACAGTTTATCAGCCAGTCCGATGCACTCTGTCATTCATCTGACGAACTGAGAACTACTTCCTGTTCTACTTCAAAATAAGAATATCAGACCGAGACTCAAAGCACTCCTGTACACATATGGTATACAGTAGGACTATTGTTACATTTTGTGTTATAAACCATATTTCTGCACTGTGATCATCTACAGAAAACACAGAGAGGAGCAAGAAAGCGATGAGGTGAAGTGTTGGTTCCTCTGAATTCATGTTAAATGAAGGAAACATGTTGATATCTGTGGCTGCAGCTCTGTGGAAGGATGAGCATGACAGCAGCCCAGAAAATCCTCTTTCCTTTGTTTTATGTGGCTCATTTAGCAACAAAACATTAACACCACAGCTATATAAAATAACACCACTATTGAATAAATATATCAGTCTCAAATATTTCATATTTAATTAAGGAATCTGTTTCTATTTTCTGATTTTCTGTTGAGCTGTCAATAAAATGCATTTAAAAAGCACAATAGTTTCATCAGTGAATTACGGCCTATCTTCAAACAGATGTCAGAAACGGTCATCAAAAGAACAAAGTCTAAATTTATTATCAATGAAATTGACAAGCTCTTAGTGATCAGAAATAAAACTCATAAACTGAAAAGTCTATGGAAAAACAACAAAGAAGAGCTACTTCTGCTACGAGTTAACTGAAGTAAAGGAACGTTTCAATATTCTCAAACCAGGATGAATGTAGAATTAGAACTGACTGTTGGTTCTGATTATTTCATGCTAACTGGATCTAGTTGTTTTGGATTTTGAAATGGTATTTTCTGTGAACAGCCACAACTATGGTCAAATATTGTTTCTTATGCTAATTGTCTTTTGATTTGGTTCTAAAGTGTGTATTTGCCATAATTATGGACTCAGCATTTAAAAAAAAAACTCTAATACAATGTCCAGCAGCAGAGTTCACTCTCCAGCTGCACACAAGAACAAGAAAAAGTAAAATTCTGGCAGAACTACTTAGATCTGCAGCTGTGCCATAGTTTTCAGGCCGATTGATTTATTTCACTTTATTAATGAACTTTGCTGCACTTCCACTTGTCAGACTTGGCCCGTTAGAGTCAATAAGAGGAGGAAACTTGATCTTAGTGGATCGGACTTAAGTGATTCAGTTGCACTAATGATTCTGTATGTCAGTACAAATGTCAGCTGCTTTAAATAAGTTGATTCTGCAAAGCTGATCTGCAAAAGCTCTGCAGATGAGCTAAGACTTCTTTTAGTTTTGTCTATAAATATTTCATGCAGACGTGAAATCTTTGCCCCACCCTCACTTCCTGAATAAGCCAACACTGCAACCACCCTCGTATGAATCAATAAGGAAGGTGACTTTAGAATCCAGAAACAAATTCAAATTTGTACTTTTATGCCTCAAAGTTCAACCAGGAGGTGGTTAAACATGTGAGTACAATGACATGCATGCTGCAATGTGTGCCGGCTGAGGACTGGGGGAGGCAGTAAACACTTAAGGTGACTAAACTGCTGGCTTGAGTTTTCTGGCTGGCAGCAGAAATCAGTACGATGGATCGGAGGGGAGAGATTTAGTTGCAGGTGGCAGAGGTCGGTGGATTGTGTATTCTGCGCAGTCAATAATAAAGTTAGGACTTATGCTTGTGGAAAGTTAATGAGCAATCACAAGGACCTTGGAAAGTCATTTGCATGTAGGTGGGATCTCGTCTCATTGGCCCTGAGGAGGCTGCAGGGACAGTGGTGCTGCTGGATGCACAGCTCACATAACAATGAGGCATTAGAGCCACAACTCAGCCAGGATGCTCATGTATGTCTGATCCCAGCAGTGAAGAACACAATGTTTTATGTGAATGATGTGTTCTCTATAAACTGCTCAGTGACCTGAGGAAGGCTGCCAGCCTGTGGTGTGTTTGGTCTGACTGATGATCATCTGACTGCAGGACGTCTCTGCTGACTCACATGATGCTTCCAGTCACATCTCCAGCATCATATTGGTAAACCCAGTTTATTGTTTAAGAAAAAATGTTGAGTCTTCTGTCATCCAAACTTCTGCTGTAATGGAAACTGATGTGCGTGAAAGGCTAACACAAGCCTCAGCATTGTTTAAAGCTAAATTCACAGAAATGAACAGATGAACTATATTAAACAGATATTTTTAACGATTGAGTTTAACACTTTGAATTAAGTACATTTTTCATGTATGTAAGTTGATTAAGATGCACTTGTATTTGTTGCTCTGTAATTAGACCAAGTGATGGGATGTGATATCCTGATGCAGGAATGTGTTTCTAACGTACTCAAAGAAAAAACTCTGACACTGCCTGCAATGTTCATGCAGAACTTCCTTCCAGGGTCAGGGCCCATCAGTCCCACAGCCTTCACCGTGTTATCAGCTCCTCTGTATTCACATCCACAGCTACCAGGTTCTCATCTGTTCAGGACTCAGGAAGCAACATCATCTTTTGGGGCCCAGTCTGTCCGAACCACGTTGAGCTCCAGACCAACAGCATCAAGCTGATTTTAAAACCAAAGGCAACTTTTATTACCATTCACAACAGTGAATAGAGACATACTTTATTATTCATTGATAAAATTGTTTTTTTTTTCTTTCTCAAAAAGCTTTCTTTGTAACTAAGGTTATGATTTAGAGATGCATAAACACCGATATCTCACACACCTCAGATAAGACTCCCAGCTTCATGAATTTTCTGGGGAAAGTTTTTGCTCGTCTTCTTTGCAGTAAAAAGCGGTGGTGAGCTGCAGTAGTTCTATGCCAACATATCAATGCAGAAAACAGCTGACAAAAAATGAAATTTGAAACTGATATGTAAGAATGATGAGCAATGTTGGGGAATCATATTTTTAATTTAAAGCACCTTATTTTATGGCAAAAAAATAAAAAAAAAACCAGCTGAAACATTTTCCTAAGACAAATTGTTCGGTTAGCTTGATGGGCATCACATGTGTGTGGCACAGGTCAGCTTAGCTGTCAGAGACCCAGTGTTAGCCTCCTCTGGATTCAAACATGACTACAATACAAGATGTTATAGACTAAAGCCTCTGTTCTAATAAGCAATGATTTTTTTTTCTTGAAACTTATTTTTACTGTTACTGCAAAATAAAGCAGATAAATTGCAGCTTAGAGCCTTTTCACTTATTTGCATTAAATTAATGCAAAACACGTATAAACAGTTTGGGTTCATAGCAAATACAGACCCCAGAGAGTGAGCAATTCTTTCAGTTTTTTTGGAATAAAATAAAATGTATTGTTTTTCTCTCATGATGTTCAGAAAAAGCATCACTGGAAGTGGATTTTCTTAATAAATATCTTAGTACTCTTAATGAAACAATTTGCCACATTAAATTGTTTAAATTTAATGTGTCATGGTCTTGACAAACACCATGATGGCAGGCTACTTTAATTAGTTACTATTTATTAGCGTTCAGGCTGGTTTTGTGAAATTCATATTACATGCAGCAATATGCAATAACAACAAATGTGTAACATTTTGTACAGTTCTGTTTAATTGGTGAATTTTCACAATTTAAAATTACAAAGTCTAATCCATCCATTATCTAATGCTCTTATTGCTGCAGGTCGGTGGTGTCTGTCACTGGATCATTGGATGAGAGGCAGGTCATCCTGAGCAGGTCGCCAGTCCATCACAGGACAACACAGAGACACACAGTCATGCACACACACACACACACACACACTCACCCCCACACCTGATTTAGACAGACCGGTTAACCTAACAGTCATGTTTCTGGACTGTGGGAGGAGAGCAGAGAACCCAGATGCACAGGGAGAACATGCAGACTCCATGCAGAAGGACTCTGGATCAGGACTCCATCCAAGGACCTTCTAGCTGCAAGGCAGCAGTGCTACCAACTCCGCAGCCCACTTAAACCATATTTTAGACACATTTTCAGAATTAAAAAACATATGGATGATGTCTGTCTACACTATGTCACTCTCATGTCAGTCTCATTTCCTATAGTCAGAAGATATTGACTGTAATTGAAAGAATGAGATCTGGAACAGCAGCAGCTCTCCTAAGCTTCCTCTACTTCATGGCAAAAAGCATCAGAGGAATATTTGCATCCAATTTACTGCAGCTCACATGAGCATACAAGTAGCATGAATGGTTATTAAGCTACAGCTGAATTTACTGTTGAATCTAAAAATTGATTCAACAACCCATAATCTATTTTTGGTTATATTAAAATGGTCCCATCTGTTTTCTGCTGTAAGTGGTTCCTGGCTGCCTCCAGTGCCCTTTGAGCTGCACAACTGAAGCATATAGTCAAAGCAGGCAGAGGGGAAAAATACATTTCATTGCTTTGCTTTGTGGAATTTTTTTTCCACGTCATTACAATGCAGTAATGGGTGATCACAGTGGAAACAGATTGCTCCTCTACTTGTATGTAACAGGCCTCATTTTAATGTGCCACCATTATGCAACTCACTGCTTTGTTACAGTTGAGTATAAGCGCTTTCCTCCGTCTACAAGCGTCTATGTGTCTCAATAGAAGGAGTAGATGCTACTCAGATCTGACATGAGACAAATGTTTCATTCAAATGTTGCTTTCGCATATTGTGGAGGAAGTAATGAATTCCTGCTTGGCGGCAGCATGCATGGTTCACCGTGTCAAGCCTGAGCTGGATGCAGGCGCGGCTCCACAGCAGCAAAATTAAATTTAATGTTCCATTCACCACAAGAAAGGTGCATAAATCACTGCTTTTGATTTGCATTGACTGAGGGGAGAAACCTCATCCCATGCAAAAATAAACCAGGACACAGCATGATGTCACAGGGAAAACCATTTCAGACTTTCTTAACTGCCCTCAGTCTTCTTCTTTCTTTATTTAAAGTTAAGAAAACACACAACATTAAAAACGTTTTCAACTGTCCTATTTGAAAATATCTTCATATCTGCACAACATACTAATAATGAAAAAAATAAGAGCAATTCCAGACTAACATGGGTCAGCCACTATTCAGTCTTTAAAGGGGATGTAATTTGCTACCTTTACTTTTTGAACTTACTTCCATTTATGTATCTCCTGTTTCTAAAAACAGCCCAAGTGCAAAAGAAGGGCAAAAGTTTTTTGGCAATAAGTAAATGTTTTTCTACTGCCTGTTTTGCAACCTGTTTTGAAACACCTGAGTATTTGTATCATGATTTGTTACCTAGCAACCCCAAGCCAAGTCCAGCCCTCACCTGGCAACCCAAGTGGAGCTCCACCCATGTTCTTCTACACATTATGCTATGGCTGCACAATGGCTGCTGCAAAAGGAAAAATTTATTGGCTACAATACAGAGAATGTGTCCATGCACTTTCTCCCAGTCTGGAGAACAGAGCTGCATGGCTTCATGTTATTTTTACTTGCAATGTCCCTGCAATGTTGATAAAGAAAGTTGTGGTTTGCTCTGATCAGCTTAAGGAGGAATGCAATTTACAGAAAGACTTGGACTGAAGGAAGGTTCTGCTCTGCTGGTTGTAACAAGTCTGCAGATGATGGCAAAGTAAGTACACAATGATGTGTTGTGTGTTTTGTATTGTTGTTCAGCATGAACATGATTTGTCATTTAGCACAAGCTAACGCTGAGCGATACCCTCAGCTGGTGCAGTGTCTCCATTATGTTACCCACAAAAGCTGCACACTGACTGTCAGATTTGTATGAACTGGAAGGGATAGTTTACATTAAAATGCTGTGTTTTAGAAAACATGCCCTGGACCATGTTCTTCTCTAACCTTGCAAAGATATTTAACAAAATTTGCAGAAAGAAGCCGAATGCTTTACAGAGGTTTTGAGTCATTTTCTTTCAGTAGTTCTTGATGCAGTGCAAGTTTTACACAGTGCCGTGTTAAAGTGCAATGCACCAGCTAAAGATTTTGGTCCCCAAATCGAACAAAGCCTGCTGAACTATGAAGTGTGAAAAGAATCTAAAATTCTTCATAATCTTTACCATTTGTTTCTGACAGTGTTGAGTTGCTTTGGGTAAAATTCTGACCACGGTGTCTGGAGGTGCTGAGTCCTCTAAAGAGTTACGGCAGCACAGATGGGTCACTGAACTAAAATATGCTTTCCTCCCCTGTTCTTTTAGCAGTGCAGAAGAAGAAGATATTATAAAGACAAGAGCAGCAGAGGAGAGGCCAAGTCCTCCTGAGGCATGATGGGATTAGATGTACGAGCCATAGAGCGATTGCAGCAGCCCTGGATGGAGAGGTTCAGGTGTAGCAGCTCACCCCTGGAGGTAAAGAGATTACCAACAATGAGAATAATCAAACGAAAAGTTTCTGCACTCCACACACACCCAGAAACATTTCAAAATTCTTCAAACAAATTCCCAGAAAAGGTTTTTTATTATATAAGTGTAGTGCTGGCGGCCGGCAGTACAGGTCCTCACCCTGTGAACCCCAGCAGCTCCACTCGCCTCCACAAACCTAATAACAGACACCAGAGGGATGACAGGCTTTTATATTAAAAGCCATATATTTTGATTCATTCTTCTCTTTGTGAATTGCTTCCTTGAATAAAAACACAGAGACAGAGACGGCGACGGTGTCCCCTCAGAGCAGAGCACAGAGCTCCTTCATAGTGAATCACAGAAAGCAGCATGTCGGCTGTTTCATCCTGTGCAGATTCTGCAGCACATCATGTTCTGAAATCCTAAAACATAACAAACTCGATCAGTTATTCATCACTTTAACTGTATCTTTAAAATGGACGATATCATATGACATGCACTCTAAAATGTGTAGTTAGGCTGCAGTTCATGATATGGACTCATGTTAATCTCACTTAATTCGTTTGGCTTAGTGATGACAACTTACTGTTTTGAGTTGAATTAACTTAAAAGTTACAAGTTTTTAACTTAAAGAGATTTTTGCTTTGACTTTACAAAACATTTAAGCTTTGTGAAGCTGGTGAAGCTTCATGACCAGGACATGAGGAAACATGAGGAAACCATCAAATAATGTGTATGACAACTACTGATGTGTATATTTACACGTCAGTCATGTAATTTAGAAAAATAAAATTTTTGTCAGATTAAAAAAAAATAATCATTTTGTCCTGCTATAAGTTTCACCCAAAGCCTGAAAATCAGAACTAGCAATGTCCAGATCCCCAAATGATGCGGGTTTGGTAAAAGCCTGTTTGCTGCAGGCCGGGGGGGGGGGGGGGTGGGTGTGTGTGTGTGTGGGTGTGTGTGTGTAAAGCACAGTGCTGCAGAGTCAGGCAAGAGAGACCGGCTGTGCTGGGAGATGCAACAGCACAGAGCTGTGTGAAAAACACATAAGCTCATCCGCCGGCGACTCAAATCAATTTAAAGTAGAGCTGCAAAAAATTTCTGTACCAATGAGCACAAAGTTCCTCATTTGCTGAAGAACAAGCACACAGAGGTAGAAGTGATGATGGGAGGGGGAGACAGGCAGCCGCTGACAAAGAAAAAAAGACTGAAAAAACTTCTCTCAATTCCAACTTGCAAATAAAAAAGCAAAGCAATCAATCATGTCAGGAAGCCCTCATTCCTCGCTGCTCCTTCCAGGCGGCAGCAGAATGAAATCGGACAAGACTAGAATATGCAAACTTGCTGGATGTCTGGAGTTAGGTGGGAGGGGGATGAGACGTTGGAACAAGGAAATGGCGATGACCATTGAATGAATGACCATTTGGAAGATAAATGGTCATTCCAGAGTGCAACTCAGGGCCTGTTAAAAGATCACTGTCACAAACTCTAATTAATCACTGCAACACAGACTACTGATCATATATTAATGAGATAGTCTCTTTGCATTGGCCCAACAAGGCCTCCTTGCAGCCACTGTGGCCCCTGTGGAGGCCCGGTGGGGCCCATGCGGAGGCCCTGTGGTGCCCCTGTGGAGGCCTCGCTGTGAAGGAAGCATCCAGGACTCAAACTTGTACAGACAGACGATTCGATGACAGAACAGAGAAGACAGCCTGCTGTCTGCACTGGACACAAGTTTGTTCACTACAGAAACATCCAAATGTTCTGCCAGTCGGCCACACTGGAGGGTCCTTTAAAACTCAGAGATCATTTGGAGCAAAGCATCAAATTAAAACTCAGGTAATGGCTGCAAAAGATGCATTTGGGTTTCAGTTTCTGGCTCTAACCTGGAAACTAAAACTTCAACAACAGATATGTTATATATTCTTACATTTGCCAGTTTATACATTGTGAAGATGCTGCTGTGTCCTCTGATTGGCTGACAGATGACGAGCACCAGAGCTAAATTATGAATATACCTCATTTAACTGTTTATACATCTGTCACTCCCTTCTTTTGCATGAAAAAGCTTATTCACATTTGATTTCATTTTAATAGAAACAATGCAATTGTGTCGTTTTTTTGGCAATGCAGAAGTGAGTTTCATGTACAAACTGGTGTGCAGAGCTGGAACAGAAGCTTTTAACAGCAGTTTTCTTTGTGCATTTTTACTCCTGGATCTTTAGAGTCATGTTTACATCTCAAATGAAAGTGATGCAGCCTGTGGTAAATAATTCTCACTGTAAAGTTTAGGTAATTCATGTAGTAAATATTATACTGCCTTTCACTGTGACAACTCTGTTTTTTTCTTTTCTTAATTTTTGTGTAAAACTGCCCACAGTTCTCTCCGGCCTTTGACATCAAAATACTGAAAAAAGGTATTTTTAACCCAGTCAGTGAACAAAAATAAAAAGCGGAAGCAAACAGTGGTGTCACTGTGTCACTGAGCCTCTGCATTCGGTCCCCAGCCTTGTCCTGCCAGGGCTGCCTTGTGAGTGTGGGTGACCTGTGAGTTTCCCCTGCAGAAATGTTTATCACACAGCAGCCATTAATAAACTGCAGGAGTGCATTAAACAGTGCAGGTGTCAGTGCATACTGATGGAGAGAGCTGCAGTATTGTCCCTGCAGTATGCAGATCAGGCTGAAGGTCAGGCAGCTGCGACGCTCTGAACCACGACACACACATACTAATGTGCTCACACCTCCAGTATGAGAACTACAAAAACTAACTATGACAAGCATCAGCACACTTACTGTACGCGTCTGAGTCAGTCCTAGTTGAAAAGATGAGAAGAGGTTCATGGAGGTTTAGATGTGACCCTCTGCAGCACAGAAACCACAAACAAGACATTTTCTCTTCTTAAATTTAACAAACATCTAAAAGCATGTCAACAATTTGCTCAATAAGAGAAACTCTCTAGTTTCATTGCATTCATATTTTCAGTGTGATTACACTGAAAAGCATTGCCTACATTAACTGTTGTTTGATCTATTTTCACCTGTCATCTTGTGGAAAGAGACTATCAGGACCTAAAGCTTACAGTGGATTTCATCAGTAGCCATGATTAACTAGTCACTACCTGCCAGAGTCACATGGCCTCCACCATGTGATGGAGGCCACATCAGGTCTAGTTAAACATCACAGAGCAGCCCAGACTTAAAAACAACTAAAGGAAACGGGAGCCGCTTCTTTATCAATGTTCAGTACGCATGTGCATTATGTACATGTTTGGAAACGTGTACATAATGTTACACATCTGTTGGATCACCAGAACAATATTATTATTTCTAATAACTGGACACTATTTTCTTGCACAGTATATAATACACATAATAATAATAATAATAATAATAATAATAATAATAATAATAATAATAATAATAATAATAATAACAACAACAATTATTATTATTATTATTATTATTATTATTATTATTATTGTTATTATTATTATTATTGTTGTTGTTGTCGTTGTTGTTGTTTCTTATATATTCTATTCTCCCATTCTTCTCCCAGTGTCTATGGCCATATATATAGGAGGTAAAAATGATTAAAAATGAAAGCTATTAGGAAACAAAGCTGAGGCGATGAGGTAAGCAGTGATAAACATAAAGCTCAGGCAGCTCAGGACGGCCGCACCGCAGCTATAAGTGTTTCCCTTTTGAGGAAAAAGTGCAAGGACAGAATTATGGATTTCAATTTTAAGCACAGTGAGAAAATATGCTTTTTATATCACTATATCTCTCAAAAAGCCCACATTGGTATTGGTTTAATAATATGAGCATCTTTCTGTGTACAGACAGTAATGGCTACTGTCTGGACCGAACTTCACTATGGATCATTATGACTGATAACGATAGATAGATAGATAGATAGATAGATAGATAGATAGATAGATAGATAGATAGATAGATAGATAGATAGATAGATAGATAGATAGATAGATAGATAGATAGATAGATAGATAGATAGATAGATAGATAGATAGAAATTGTAGTTCTTGTCTCCCATGCAGCACCGATACATTAAACAATACATCAAATACTTAAATTAATGTGTTTTTTTAGTACATTACGCTGTTGCTATGAGACGGGACCATTTTGAAGCAGGTGGGAAGGAGAGAAGCAGGATGAATCACTTGTTGTTGTAGACAAAAAAAACGGAGCAAAGCATCCTTTTACATGCAGTTATACTGAAGTGACACACTGCTTTGAACAAACGAAAAGCATGAACAATTATAAAGACAAAACCTAGAAAGACATGAGAAACCAATATGTTCAAACAGAGGAGGATGTGCAAACAACTTTAATGTAAAACAATGGGAGAAAAGAAAATGAATGCCAGCTTCTAAAAAAATGTATTCGATTTAAGAAGGAGAAAAATATATGTGCTGATGTCAGCTTGTTACAGATCTGAGATATTGTGTCAAGGTAGAGATTAAAGCTGAGCAATCAGTCCAAAGATGAGACATGTGTGGCAAACAACAGTAACATTGAACATTATACAAAATGTAAGCGTATTATAAATACATAAAAATCATAGAAATCAGTTCAACATCAATTCATCATTAAGTCCTTTAGGTTTGAATGTTGATCATTTCTTTCAAATGACCAAGAAAACACCAGCAAATGTTATTCAAGCCTGAAAGGCAAGTTTCACCTAATTCACTGAAGAATTATCCAGTTTTAGAAAATCTAAAAGGAGAACCTAATCATTTTGTCTATTGGTTCCACTGCTCTGCATAAATAATCAAAAATGTAAAGAATTGGAACAATGGAAACCTTTAGTTAATTTTAGTAAACTCTCTGTGATCACACAGCGGCGTGATCATCGTTTACTACACTCTGAAACCTGTGAGCTCATCGGGAATGTGAAGTTGTCCTTCATCTTGCATTTATCAAAGCCCATCTAATGTGAGAGTAAGTAAACCTCTCCATCTCCTCCTGGCTTTGATCCCTACAAGACCTTTGTTAATTTCCTTTTAAACTGATAAGTTATAGGAGGGAATCAAAGCCCAATCTGAGACAAATGATCATAATTAAGCACTCAGGCAGCCATCAGAATAATCAGGGCATGTTAAATCGAGGGCCAAAACAGAATCCCATTTCCACTGATGACCTCCAGACTGACACTTATCTGTAATAATGGCCTCCGGAGTGGAGGGATGACATAATAAACATGCGACCCTGTGGCCAGGTTTGTCACAGATATGTCCTTTAACTGCACAGACACTCTCTAATTGGTTTGGTAAGAGCATCTCACCCTGTAATTACCCACCAACAGCAGATGTGGGGCATGTAGGCTGGGGTGTGGAGGTCTGAACCTAGGGGACCACTTCCTGTCCTTCAGTATGTTCCCTAAAGATCACCTGAGGAGGGTGACACAGATAGATCTCCCTCATGTGTCCCATGGGGGGAAAGGAGGGCTGTGGGGTGGAGTGTGATGGCTTAAAAGCAAGGAAGACATGGGAGAGACATTGAACTGGAGACAAGCGATGGAGGGGGTTATGGAGCAGGAGGCGGCTGGGACTAGAGGACAGATGGAGGACGGCTATCTGGGCTCTGCTGTCAGCAGTCTGACAGTGCTGCCTTGATCAAGGACACACAGCTACAGGCTGGTCCAAGCTGCTGGAGGCAGGGGAAGAGTCATCCTGTCTGCCTGTTTCAGATGTCTGCCTGTTCCTCATCCAGAGTCTGTCCTCTGGGTGGGGAGAAATATTTCTCTTTAAAATGTGATTGTTTAGTAAAGTGCGTGGAGAGGTATGTAATGTAAACCAGTTATATACAAATAACCTAAATTGCATAAAGTTGAATTGGAAAGGCAATTATGAATTAACTAATTACTGCTAATAATAGTAATAGTAGTATGAGCTTATTAAAAAGCGTGGTTCCAGGCCAGCCAGGCAGTGCTGGACACCCTGACTGTGTTCTATCAGCGGCTCGGCGGACCTGGCCTGTGTGTTTGTGCAGCTATGGGCTCTGATCAGACTGCGGACTGAACGGCTGCTTTGGTTCAGTGCTAAGAAAAAACTGTGTGTGTGGTAATGTTAACATTAATGTTATGATTGGTTGGGTAGAGGCCCTTTGATGACTTGCTTAATGAGAGGTCTGAGGGAGCAGCACAGCGGGGCCACAGAGGAGACCTCCCACATCAAACAGCAACCCCCATGCTCCTCTTCTCCTCCACATCCCTCCCTGAAGACCCTCGCTGCACCGCAGAGGACAGGCAAGAGGACAGGCAAGAGGACAGGCAAGAGGACAGGCAAGAGGACAGGCAAAAGGACAGGCCAGAGGACAGGCAAGAGGACAGGCAAGAGGACAGGCAAGAAGGACAGGCCAGAGGACAGGCAAGAGGACAGGCCAGAGGCTGCGATGGAGTGTGATCAGAGTCTCAGTTTCAAGATGATCACCATCAATGCCGGCGCTGAAAACCGAGGTTTTTCCCTGCTCTGCCTTTTGCTCATTGTAAATCAGATGCTGTCACAATTTCCACATTACAGTCACACAACACAGCAATGATCCAGGAGAGATAAAAATCCTTGTTATGAGAATGAACGTTTCAAAACATCAGCACTTGCTGTTTTTCTTAACGTTTCAATGACTTCTTTGTCAATGTTTAATGCTGTGGCATAAAATCAATTCTCATTAAAAACCAGCAATTAAAGTTACAGTAAAGTTAGAAGTATATTTAACTTTTATTTTAAAAACAATAATATTTTTACATGTTTGATAAAACTATTGGAATGTCATCAGTAAAATATGAGTCAAAAAATCTGTGAAAAACCTAGCTGGTTCTGTTGTCATTGACACAAATACACCATTCAGTCAGAAACAACTAATCAGAGCCACAACGAGTCTTAGTGCTGTCAATCATGTTGTGTACACACTGCTTACACCCTCTCCCTTGCTCTCTGCCACAGACCTGATAGAACCTCCCAGCAACGCTCAGGCGAGCTAGCATGACCATTGATGACGGCAGATAAACAGTTTTACTAAAATGGTAAGTTGTCTCTCTGCCGTTAGCACATTTAGCATCACATACGGATGATTGACAGTTCTAGGACCCTCCCATGTGCTCTGATTGGTTATTTCTGACCTGGCAATAGTAAGATGGGGAGGAGGTGGAGGAACTTTTTTTATAGATTATCTGTCTATAAAAAAAATACTATGTCGTCACTATATTACGACATAGTGAGAGTTTTAACAAATAGGTTAAAAATATATTTTTGTAAAAGTAACATTCTGTAGCTCTAAGTGGTCGCAGAGACAAATATTTCAAATGACTTTTTATAGTTTTTGCATGGTTCATTAAGGAAGCATTGCATTTATTTGGTACCTCGTACCAAATAAATGTACAATTTCTCTAACAATTTAGCCGAACTTGTCAGTTTCCTTGTTGTTTTAAAACATATTTTATTTCTAAGATACAGTCATTTCAGCCTTAAGGCCTTATCTATCGTTTGCATTCACCTGTGTTAATGTTCAGTCAATTATCCATTCATATTTATTTATAGTGTTTTTTTTGTTTTGTTTTTGTTAATCCTTTATAGTCATTTTCTTTCCACTCACTGAACTGTTTGCTTCTTGCTCTTGAGTTGTGCTTTCCATCATAACCAGCTGTCAGGATCTGTCACCAGAAAGTATCGTCTTTGTAGTTTCATTGTGTTACAGCGAACCACACAGCTGTTCGTTTCAATTGAGCTTAATTAACCATGAAAATGAGCTTCCTTACTTTTAAATCTGTTCTATTTTTAGAAAGGACAGTCAAAGCATATGATACAACAGGATTCAGTGGATCAAAATTAGAGCAAAGAATAAAAGGAAATGAATAAAAAACATTGCAACTACAGAATTTACTTATATTAAATTTTACTATTCTAAAGCACACTTTTTTTTAAACAAATCTCCAATAATTTTATTGAAAACTGGATTAAAATATGCAGCAGATTATTTTGGACATGATCTCCTGTTAGCTGGAAGAAGACAAGTGATATGAAGTTTGAAATATAATAATACTGTAGAACTTGATAAACATTATTAAAGTGAAGCTGGTTTCCTGGTGCTTCTTTGTGAAAAACGTAACTACAACGGACAGGATTGCAAATTTTATTAATAGAATACTATTCTATTAATAGTATTCAGACATTTATTTAAATGTCTGACTTTAGACTTTCAGTCATATCCACTTTTATTTATCTTGGATGAGTTAGTTCTTAAGAAATATACATTTTTATATTTTGTTTATACAAGGTAAATCATGTAAAACTCATAAAGTAACATGAACAATGTTTTCAACACAAAAAATGTTTGAAGTGTTTCAAACTGCTCAAAATTCTTCATTTTCAAAATTATCATAAAAATATGACAATTGCTCTAAAACAAAAAAGTCCATATTAAGAACATCTGAGCTGCAGGTTTCCTTTTTTCCTTTGTGTAGAAATTGTCTCCACTTTCCAACAGGCGTCTTCATGTTCTCAACATTTTCTCCAGGATTTGTTCCTTTGATGAAGTGACTAAATGTAATGTTGCATAATCACCTCACAACAGATGGCTGATTTCTGAATTACCTGAATCTTCATGATATATTTTTCTTTTTTATTATTGATTTCATTTCTAAGAACTCTTCCAATGATTTACATAATGTGATATTGGGATCAGTGTGAGAAACAATAGAATTATCCCAGCAGCAAATATTAAAGTCTTTCAACTTTTTAAAAGTTATCCTTGCAAGTTAGGAAGAGGAAGATTAATTTTAAACTTCAAACTGTATTCTGTATGTCAGACATGATGATGGATGTTCATCCAAGCTGAGTAAACTGTCAGCACTCCATGTCACTGCAGCAGTACAAGCACAGCAACTCGCATGTGTGCGTGAGTGTGTGTGCGGGGAAATGAGAGTGTGTGAGCGAGGCTCGCTCTTACAAGTTTACTCAGCTTGGGAATCCCGTCCCACAGATGGCTGCTTTGTGAGGAGAAGGGCTCATGTCACGGGGGAAAATATTATTGCAGCACTGACCTCTGTTTGAAAGAGCTCTGAATGGGAATGTTTTCTGGGAGTCCTGTCGTCCTGACCTCACAAGACATTATGAGCCTCATCAAAGACTCCACTCCCCCTGCTCTCTGACTCGCACATTATGTTTCAACAAAAACAGTGGACACATAATAATGACAGGAAGACAACACACACGCAGAGACGCAAACACACACACACACCTGAGAAAGTGTTACTGAATCCAGGGTCATTGGAACATCATTTCTTTTTTTTCCTTTGGTCACTATTTAAACTCTTTTAAGATGACAGAGCTCTGTCCTTGTTTCAGTTGAAAACATCACTGCACAATGTGTTCTGAGTACAGTAGAGTATTTATTATTACTGAAGTTTCCTAATCTGTGAAAGGTCATTTGCTTACACTGTTCAAAAGTAAATTTTGGAAGAGATCTGATATTTTACACATGTGTCAATATGTCATGACAGTGTAGTATGAGACAGATACAAAACAAAACAAATCAGGCTCCTCCGCCTTCACCCAATGCTAACTGCAGAAATACACAGCTCAGTTAGAAACAACCATGGCCACTGATGACAGAAGATAAACAGTTTTCCTGTAAGGGTAGGTTGTTTTTCCCCCCATTGGCACATTTAGCAGCACTTACATGAGGTTGATTGACAGCACAAAGACTCTCCTCCTGACCTTGATTGGTTGTTTGTGACTGTGAGTTTCAGTCAATCCCATTAACAGGTCGGGGAGGTGACGGAGCTAGATATGTTCACAGATTATCTGTCTCATGCCACACTGTCACAGCATGGTGACCGTTTGAACAAATATACAAAATAAAAACAAAACAGATTTCTCTTTAGTAAAAGTTACATAGTGCAGCTATAATATTGTCCACAGCTCATCAAAATTCAATCACAGCTTTCAGTCGTGTGATAATGTTATCTGAACTGAAGAGCATCTGTCATAGACAGCAGACTATAACACACAGCTTTCCATAACAGGACAACTTTGAGCTTGTTGTTCATTGGCAAAAACATCTCAAACTGGACTCATCTCTGAACTTTGACTGGGCCATTCCAGCACATTAATATGCTTTGATCTAAAATCAGTCCACTGGAGGTCTACCTGAATGTTTAGGGTTGTTTTATGATCAGAAGGTAAACCTCCACTGTTTCAAGCCTTCTTCCATCTCCTTCATCTCCAGTTTGGTCCTGTTTGGTGTTTATACCACGAAGAATTCTTTTTCTTCCATAAATGTCTTATGACTATCCCAACTGAACTTTGGCTCTCTGCAGCTCCTCCAGTGTTATCATGAACTGGTTTGCTCCTTCATCCTTTCCTTGCTTCAATTCAAGGGAACAGAAATATGTCTGGTAGCTTTGCAGTTAGTTTGTTCTTAGCGCTGTCAATCATCCTCACGTACAGATGGTCTGTTCAGAGCCCTCAGAGATGCTCAAAGCTTTTACCAACCCGGCTTTAACGTCTGCACAGCTTTCTCCCTGATTATTGTGTTGCTTGGTCTTCATGAAGTTGTTTTGTTCACTGATGCCCTCAGGTCAGAAACAGAAAATCTGTTTTTATAATGGATTTATTAATCAGGCAATATCTGAAGTCAGCTGCTTGAGCTATTTATTGGTGTAAATAAAGTCGACTGACATCCCACCTTCAATTCCTTAGTAACAAGAACTCTTCATCAACTTTAGATTTATTAATTTAGTAAAGTGACAGAATGCTTTAAAAACTTACTTCACGAGAAGCCTAACAAACAAGTTGCTTCAAACAGAAAAAGACTGAGATAGAAATGCAGATTAGAGACGAGCAGAGAACCTGCCTGCTGAGAGAATGAGAATGAGAGGGCAACGTCACAGACGTGTCTCACATGCAGGCTCAGCTTTTACTGACATATACAACTAAAAACACCAACTGTTGGATAAATTCTTAAAAATATTACACTGTATAAATCACCTGAGGAATCAAATCAAACTGCAGTTCCCATTACATCCATATGGGGGTGGAATGGGCCTCCTCATCAGTTTAATTCATTTTAATTTACAGTTCACTGTTTGATGGTATCATTTTCACTGGCATCACAGATCCCACTTATCCTGTTTCTAGTCTACTGAAGTCTCAGAGTTTTTTCTTTTTTGTTTTTTTAAAGGGTTGTAAAAATGGGCAGCTCAATTCTAGGCAGGACTAATGAAAGTGTGGATCCTTAAAAATACAGAAGATGAAGAGGAACTATATAATCATGAATCATGAGGTAGGGCTAGCGAGTGTTAAAGTATTTGGAAGATTGATCACTGGATGTGAAATAGGTGAGACAAATTATTGGATGAGGAACAGCTGGGAGTGAGTGGGAATCTGTGACACTAGCAAAGGTGAAGTGAAATCTGTTCCTCAAAACAAAATCTTTAAGATGTGTCAGGAAGAATGGAATAATCATAATACTAGCAGACCATTATATAATATTCATCCATCCATTTTCCTGCACCCTTTTCCCTTATTGGGGTCAAGAGGGTTGCTGGTGCCTCTCCAGCTGTCATTTCCGGCGAGAGGCGGGGTCACCCTGGACAGGTCGCCAGTCTGTCGCAGGGCAACACAGAGACACACAAGACAAACAAACATGCACACACACACTCACACCTAGGGAAGGGACAATTTAGAGAAGCCAATTAACCTGACAGTCATGTTTTTGGACTGTGGGAGGAAGCCGGAGTACCCGGAGAGAACCCACGCATGCCCAGGGAGAACATGCAAACTCCATGCAGAAAGACCGGGGCCGGGAATCGAACCCAGAACTTTCTTGCTGCAAGGCAGCAGCTCTACCAACTGCGCCACTGGGCAGCCCATATAACATTCAAAAGACTGATATTCTTTAGGGCAGTGGTTCCCAAAGTGGGTCCTGGAGGCCCGGCATCCTGCATGTTTTAGTCCTCTCCCTGGTTTAACACACCTGGATCAGATGATGGCTCATTAGAAGATCTAAAAAGAACATTGACAAGCTGAAAGGGCTGTTACTACCACCAGGGAGAGAACTGAAACATGCAGGATGCCAGGCCTGGAGGACCGACTTTGGGACCCACTGCTTTAGGGCAATAGATGTAGGGGTGGAAGCCAAAGAGAAGAAGTGATAATACATTTTTTAATATTTCTCTTTTTCAGAAAGGGAAACATGAAACAAAGACTATTATTGCAATCAGTTGGAAACAGTGGAGAAAGTTTTACTAGAATGTAACAAATATTGAGAGAAATATCAGCATAAGTCAGATTTATGCAGTACGTTCTGTAATTAATATATTAGAAAATGTGTCACAATCTATTAGAAATCAACTAATTAGATATTTAAAAAACACCAGTTTGTTTAATTGTATTCAAAGATTTATATATATGCATATATATTTATGAATATGCACGCTCACACACACCACTAATGTGTGTATTGATAAATTCCCTCTCACATAAACACTCCAATCCAGTAGGTGGCAGTAAATGCACCTGAAGTTGGTTTACCTTCTGCCAATAAAATACAAAAGAAGAACAAATAAATCTGTCACACTCAGTCATGGCAGAATCTGGAAACATAGAAAACAAGGACGATAAACTCCACAAGTTGTGATAATGAAGCAATTATCTTCACAACAAAGTAAACATAGGTCCAACATTAGCTATATATGGACTATATATGGACTTAAGAAACTAGTGAAAAAAAAGACTAAAGACAAATACACAAAAACACAAGGGTCAATTTAAGATCCAGGAACCATGTTAGTTTGAATTTACATATAGTGAAAGTTTTAAAATGATTCAACTTTATGTGTACCAAAGTAAGCAGCACAGATTTCTGTATTTTATCATTTATTAAATAAAGAAAGAAAACCAAAAGGTTTAATATATCCCAAAAACTATCAAATACATAAAACCTGAGTTTTAAAGGTATTACTTCTTTATAACTTGACGGTATGCATGTATTAAATGTTTCAACACTTTTCTTTAAACATCGTTTGTGTTTATAAAAGTGCAGAACCAATCAGAGCTTCATCTGGAGTCTGCCCATCAACATCATTGAATGTAGTTTGATATTTTTTTTTTCATATACTTATGGTTTAGCAAAAAGCTAAGACTTTATTTGTAATCTTCATTCAGATTATAAAGTGCATCATGGTAATCCCATCACAGGTAATTGTATGAAGAAATTAAATTCAGAGACATATTAGGTTTGCTGTTTGCTGCAATTTGTTCAACATTTAAGCTAATGATATTTACGTCAATCCATTAAGCAGGTTGGAGGGCGTTGTTGTTTGGCATAAATGGGGGTGTGGGTGCGTGTGTATGTGTGTGTGCACACAGGTTGTGGGGCAGCAGCTGGTCAGGCATGGATTGACTTAACCCCTGTCAATCAGATGTCTTTTGTGTTTTACACTTTTCCAAAACCAGGGGCAGATGTCTCCGACACACCCCAGCCACACACACACACACACACACACACACATAAAACCTCCAGGACTCTTCAGCTGCTTTGATCGTCTGTGTCTTCCGCTGTGGCGAGGAGCTGCAGCCTCTTGGCTGATGGCAGGAAAAAGTGACGATGCGTCGTTAACGCGACGTTAAACGGGCGTCTTTAAAGCATCGTTACGCGTCGATAAAGCATCGTTATGCGACATTATACGTCGTTAAGGCATAGTTACGCATCGTTAAAGCATCTTTAAGTATTTTAAAGCATCTTTACGCGTCGTTAAAACATTATTACCCACCGTTAAGTATCGTTACGCGCCGTAAAAGTATCGTTACGCCAACGCGTAGCATTGTTGCGCGTCATTAAAGCATCGTTACACATTGTTAAAATACCGTTGCGCATCGTTAAAGCTTTGTTACGCGCTGTTCGAGTATCGTTACGCATTTTTAAAGCATTGTTACGCATCGTTAAAATATCGTTAAAGCATTGTTATACGTCCTTAAGGCATCATTAAAAATTAAATCTAAAGCATCGTTACACTTCAATAAAGCATCATTAATGCAACTTTAAAGTATCGTTACGAGTCGTTAAAGTATTGTTACGCGGTGTTACGCATCGTTATAGTGACGTTACGCACACGTCGTTAAAGCGGCGTTACGCATGTGTATCACATACCATATCACATACCATAAGGCAAAAACATTATCAGTGAAGGATGGGATTCACCAGAAAGAATCAGCATTGTGCATCATGAGTGTAACATTAACGTCAATGGCAACTGAAGTATTGGTGGGAAAGTGGGACGTTCTGTGTCTGGATTAAGACTTTATAATCAGATTCACATTAGAATTCATTTCTCCTTTAGGCCTCATTGTTCTGCGCTCTCTGCCTCCCTGCTCTGAGTGAAAGGGAGTTCCCTCTGCGATGAATGTTAACCAGTCGCAGGATGAGTGTGAACCAAGCACTGCTGTGTTGTTTTGACCCACTCAGGCAGATCAGCATTTGACTGAGAAGGTTTTAATAGCTCTCTGGAGTTGCTCCATAAATAGCTTGGCTCTGGCCATTATTTGCCCCTGTTTCCTTTCTTTTGAGAGGGAGACCATTGTGTGCCATGCCACCAAGCCAAGGCAATCACTTCCACTGCTTTGAGCAGTTTGTGGGGTATGAATGCTCATGATTTATCATCTACTCTCTATTAAAATCTGTTGGTCAGATTATGGCAGAGCATCCGCTAATCAAAAAAAGTTCATCTGCCCATTAGTCATACTGCTGTAACATTAGCAGAAAGTGTTCAGGGCAAAATGGGTAATGCTGTTTTTGTTCACATTTTTAACTTATCAAGATAAGTTGTTCTTTTGTGTTTTCTAAAGAATAAATCTACTGAACAAGTGTGAGGATTGAAAAGATCCTGCAAGAGGTTTTTTAATGAGCCTTTAATAATTCATAGCTTTGCACAAAGTCCAGACTTTTATACTCACAGATAATGGCCATCTAAACTGAAGGTCTGTAACCTCTGGGGCTCTTTTCGACCTGCCACAGTGACTCTTAACTCATGCTAAAACATAGGAATAACCAGCTAACATTTTCAAATTTCGACATAAGAACAAATTCAGGGTTAAAAGTTTTTTGGTTGTTTTATGTTGGAATAACTGCATTAAATTTCCATTACAGAATGAAACTAAAAGTTTATTCAAGACCTCTGCTAGTTGTTACCACAAGCATAGTTGACAATCAATAATGCCACTCTTCTTGCCTTTTAATAAATATTCCTTTTTCAACTTATTTTTCAATTCAGTTTATTTATATAGCACCAATTCACAATATAGAAAATGTTGTCTCAACGCATTTTACCAAAAATCTTTTTAATTCAATCATACATACATTTCAACTGATCCTAGTAAATTCAATTAATTATTCAAAGTAGATTCAGAAGTTTCTAAGGAATCCCATCAGGTTGCATCAAATCATTGTGTGACAACATTCACTCCTCCTGGATGAACACATAGAGACAATCGTTTGCATTGCATCTATAAGCAATCCCTCATAATGAGCATGAGGAAAACTCCCTTTAACAGGAAGAAACCTCCTCGTCTTGGCAGATGACTCAGTACAAGGGGCCATCTGCCAAGACTGACTTGATGTTTGAGAAGACAGAGCAGAATGAACAAGAAGAAACAGATGAACTGATGAAGGATTATTTTGATGTTCTTGAAAGTAAAAAGTTCAAAGCAGGATAGGTGATGGCAGCATTATGTCAGCCGATGCCCTCCTCCAGGAAGGAATCACAGCCAATCAGAATGCCAGACCAAGTGTAGCTTCTATGGAGAGAGAGAAGCTACATTTGATCAAACAAAACAAAAAGTTAACAGTTGAAAAAACAGCAAATAATGGAGAGTAGAAGACGAAAGCGAGTTTCTATCTTCCAGACTGAAGATGAATTGTTCAGGTAAGTGAAATGAAAGCTTTGCAGATTTTGAGGTTTTACCTGTAACCTTTAACCTTTGCAATTATCTGACCTGCCAAGATAATTGTATGACTTTAAATGAAAGTGCTCACAGCCTTTTGAATATGCTTGATTTATTGAGAGCTCTGCAGTGTTAGACAGCAGTGTTTATGCTAGTAACTGCAAATGAACAGGCTGCAGGTTGTCTTACTGTCGCAGCTGTAAACAGAACAGAAACACTGGCTTGTATTTACATGGAAACTTGCCTGCGGAGTCCTGTGAGGTCAGAAATCCCAGCTGTTCCTGGGAGTCAGTGTGAACTTCCTGTGAACCCCTGATAGCAATAGTGTACCTGCTGATGAACCTTTCTCCTACACCGTCCCGTGTGGGTGGTCATCACATTCACAGTGGCAGGATGGGAGGTGGAGCAGCAGCCATTGTTGTAGATAAAGACGAAGGATGAAGCTATTCATTAAGTAAATTAGTCAACACGACTCGTTTATGTCCATCACTCTGAAAGTGACCAACTGACATTTACCTGCTGACGCCATTGGTCAGCTGCTGCTAAGCTCATTAAACTATTCAGTAAAACTTTTTAAAGAAATGTTTCCATCCACCCTGCTGATCCTCCTGAACAGAATGCTACATGTTATTGCATATTGCTGCCACTTGGGGCAGTCTCTCTGACCTTTGGAGCAATCGTGTAAAGTTTTCTTGAGGTTAAGAAAAGTGTGGTATTATTAAGAAAAAGTAGAAAAAGATCGGTGACATCCTGGACTGAAAGGGTATTTTAACATATATTTTTTAGCTGTGTTGCCCATTCAAACATCACTTTCATTATAAATTGAGATAAAGTCTATTTTATTCAGCCACAATAAAACTAACCTTTAATTCAATGTAGCAATCAGCTAAATAGGTGTTGACATTGACCTCATATGTCTTTTAGAGGACTGACTGAATGCACTCTGCAGAGCAGAACATGCATGCAGAAAAAGACCTTTAGTTTGCATTATTCTATATCTCAAATATAATATTATCCCAATGTCAAGATCTAGCTACCTGCTGTGCTATAGATACTGCATCTGCAAACACGCTTACTAGGAATCATTAAAGATAACATTTACCCCATTCTCCCTTCACACCACCTTTAAACTTATCTAAGCATGATCTTATTCTGAGTTGCTACTTTATGAATCCAGATCTTTGCACAAAAACATGACTGAGTGGAGCTACTAAAGTCCTCCTTCAGGATTTTTAATCTATATTCCAGTTTTTTTTTTCTCTTTTATTACATCGCCCACAATTTCAATGGGCCAATATTCAGTCCAAATTTCACACAACAGAAAAATGTGAATGCTTGTGAAGCTTGATTTGGAGTGATTTGGTAAAAGGAGAGTGAAACCTACAATTTTACCGTCTGATGAACTTGATCTGGTCAGGATGTGTATGAAATGAACAAGTGCAGTCTATGCTCCAGTAACTAATAGTGTTCCTTTTAGTAATGTATGTATGAGGGATTGCTGAATATGACTCAGTGATTGTGTGCAGCACTCATCCAGGAGGAGTGAATTGTGCCTGGCAACAACTTCATGCAATCTGCTGGGTTTCCTTAGAAACTTTCCAAGCTACTTTGAAAATAAGCTGAGCTTACTGTACTGCTTGATAACTAGAATCAATTGGAATGTATGTGTGACTGAATTGAACTCATTAACATTTTTGTGAATTGGTTCTCTAAGTGAACTGAATTGAATCGTTTGCTTTTTATAATCCCTTCTTGATTCTTTCTTCACTCCAGCCAATCACAGCACACTGGATGCTGTAAATGCTGAAAAATCCCTCCAGTAATAATTCACAGACATTTTATGAGAGTGGCTTTTTGAATAGTGAATGATGTGCTCTTTTAATATTACATTTAAAATGTTCCACGGCTAGCATACATCAAAGCTATTAATCAAACATAGCAATTGTGCCATTTGTCTTTGCCAGCCTGCTGTGTCGGTGTCAATGCTGCCGAGATGCAAATCCTATAAACACCACAAACACATCAGCACTTCAATTAATGCTATTAAATGAAGCAGGGGCCACTGTCACTCACTTTAAGTGACCTGGTTACTGAAACGCTCTAAATCAACAAGGCTTCTATTTATCAAAGTGACCTCCTTGGAATTGGATTCAGTCAAAATGGATCCAGCACATTTCTTCTGACTTGATAGGAAGAGGCTTTGGAGGTGTTATATGTAGTAGAGCATCAGAACAGAGGCAGACAATGTGAATGGTTTAACAACAGCAACATTTATTAACATTCATATTCTCACACCAATATCAAAGACCAGTTCGAGTCAAAGGTGACTCAAATTTTAGATTCAGACTCAGTAGAATGACGAAAACCTGCTGAAGAACTGAAATGGACACCAAATTGGACTCTATGGAAATGTTGACCAACACAACAATAAGAATCAATGAACAAATTAGTTTAATCTTTTTTTATCTCAGATTTGAAAGCATGTTCTTTCTGTGAAATGTGAAAAAGTTGTTTAAATTTGTCACTGGCCACAACAAAACCAGGAAGAAATCTCTCTCTGGGGGCATTTTGACTTATGTTCAGATTTTGAAAGTGTGTATTTTATGTTTTCGAATTATGTCATATATATATATATATATTGGAGACTGTAGTCTCCAACAGTAAATGGAGACCATAGCAGTAAAGACTGTACTTTGCTTTGAGGACAATCTCTTCCCCTTTCCTTTGTTGAACTGACTCCTGATGAAACTTCCCTGCATTCTATTTAAACCTGAGACTGAACAAACAGTTGTTCCATTAACAGCTTCTGTTTGTAACTCTAGCTGTGTGATAATAAAGGCAGCACTGCGGAGCAGGCTGTCTGCACATCAGCACATTGGTTTTAACTGGCAGCATGCAGTAATATTGTCCCTCAACATAATGGCAACACTTGTTCCAATAAAACAGACAGTTTTACACCATGTTTTCACTGTAAGCTTTTATTTGCCTGCAATAACAGCGCCGTGAATACATCAAATCATTTTACAGCTCACTGTAACTCATGAATGTCGCCGCTAACAGCTGCAGCAACTCTCATTAAAACTGGTCCTATGCTGCCTGCAGATATCATTAGATGCTGTGTAAACACATCAGCACTGTGATATTCCCATTTCCTTGCTTTTTGTTCCTCTCATAAGATTTGAGTCTGCATGTCTGGAACTGAATATATCAGGAAGAAAGTGGTGGCTTGAATGAATCTTTGTTGATTTTTAACCAGCTGAATAAAATTAAGCTGCATTTCTGATAGAATTAAAATTGTGTAAAATTTAAAAGTAAATTCAAATGTTGCAGCGTCAAAAACCATCAATTTATCTTCCTATATCTTGAATAAAAATGTTCAAACTAACATATTAATATTTTTCCTTTCTTTATTTCTAAACCTCTGCTGCAACATTCTGATCCAAACAGTCCTTGAACTGTTGGAAAAACTCTTCAAGGGCTGAAAAATGAATCCATCTGAAAACCTACTGTTTTATGAAAGGGACAGTAAATATAAGATGTTTTTCACCAGATGGAGCAAATTTGGTGCCAAGGGCAAAAGCAGCACATAATTTAAAATGTATTAACAGTTTTTTTTAAATAGCTGGTTTCTAGAGACTCATGAGAAATTTATTCTCATTGTTTAGCTCATGTACAGATGTGGAAGAGAGCAGAGTGACACTTTCAATTCAAAGTTGAACTAAATGTTGCATTAGAAGTCCATTAAAATTGCCAAATTTGCACTTAAAGTGTCCTTATTTACCAAATCACACTTCATGACAATATTCACAGACATTCACACAGACTCCTTCATGTTCATGACAGGTGTTATGTCACGTTTATGACATGTGACATATGTCAGTCTTATACACACCCCTTCAAAGAAAGCATTACCATATTTGCTAATTGACCAAAAACAAACAAAATTGATAGAACTTAGGATTTACAGAAATTTTATATAAAAAGCCACAACAGAGTACACCAGGGTGATTGACAGCATTACGACCTTTAAATTGGTTGTTTTTGGACAGAAGTGGAGTTTCTGCAGATGGTAATAGTGGCACTGGGAGGAGGTTGAGGAGTTTGATTATTTTGATCTGTGTCATATTATGCTGTCATAACATTGTGACACTTTTAACAAATACACAAAAAACATATTTTTATAAAGTGCAGCTTCAAAGTTCCACCTCAGACAGACTGTTAAAAGTCTAAAGTTACATTTTCTCAGGAACCAGTGAGGCACACATCTTGACATTATCTTGTGGTCATTTTCTTTCCTGATCAAAGTGAAGATGGTTAACACATCTATTCAATTCCATATTGCACTGGCCGTGTGTGAAGCCAGTATCAACCACAATAATACTGAGATCAATATTTCTGTGATGTCCCAGATATCCTGCCAGGTTGGAAAGCTGCATGCTGCAGCACCTCATTAAAATAGCAGCTGTAGCCGCGGCCATAAAGCTCAGTTTGTGTTAGCTGATAAGCCTCTATTGTCTTTTAATGACTGCATTTACACAGTTGGACTAATATTATTGTTAGGCCTGACATTGTGGCGTCACAGACTGCTCATGTCAAAGAGCAACTTCTCACTGGCAATTTTAATGTGACATTGCAGCAATGCAGAGTATATTTCACAGCTTTGACATGATGATGAGAGCAGTTGGAGTTTGATCTGACAGCAGGAGCTGCAGCCTGGTTGACTCCATTTCAGCTGCAGAAGTATGTCACTAATGATCAGTGGAAACAGCTTCATTCTGCTGTGAATACTTTCTCTATGTAAATGTGATTTCCTGGTTTCTATTTTTAATAATTATTTTTAAATCTCCAAACATTTTCCCACATTGTCCTCATGAGGTGTTTGTGTTTGGAAGACAGAGATTATGTTAGTACAAGTTGGAATAAGGACATAACTTAACAAAAATGTGGGGAAAGTGAAGCGTTGTGAATACTTTCAGGGTGCAGGTTATACAGCCAAATAAATATGAACCTCATATTGCTTGATTTCTTCATGCAGTGCCATCTGAGGGCTCAAAGATGAACACAGCTGAACAGTTCAGATCCCTTAACCTTCAAACAGTTATGTCTTCAGATCTCTGTAATGATTGAATAAGATACTTCAATGAAGTATCAGAAGGTTTTCCAACTTTGCAGATTCTTAAAGCTGTAACCCTAATTTAAGGTGTGTGGCTTATAAAGGAATTTATCTGCAATCTGAAAATCTCAAGTTTGTTCTTCACTGAAAGGTTTGATTTGATCAAACATTTCCTATTCATATTCAAATCATTGTTATTTTTTTATCTCCCTCTTGGCCTTTTATTGCTGGTGTTTTGACTTCATGGAGTAGGACTAAAAATAATTTATTTCCATTTAATCTATTTCATTTCACTTTATTAATGTAGCATAAATTCTCAGTAAATGTCATGTTGAACAGTTTTCAGGACAAACATGTCTCATCCATTCATTCAGTCCATTTCAGTCCAGATCCATTCAGTGCATAAATATCATGAACTAGTCAAAGTCATATTCAAGTTGAAACATTTCCAGTCCGATGGTTATGCAAACAGACAGGTTTATTGATTATAAAATACCAAATATTGAGAAAGTTTCCTAACAGGAGAAAAGCAGCTGATGCAGTTTAAGCAGAACAAACACAATTCTGCTCAGTTTTAACTAATTTCTCTTTGTTCCAGTTAAAACTGAGATCAGTTATAAACATATCAGGAAGTAGGAAAAACACTAAACTAAGCAAACCACTGCACATGAACTATTTCAAACAATCCATAGAATGAATGAAGGAATATCTGTTCTCCGGTGCTAATTGGAGGCAGAGGTCATGCATTTATCATTCCACTGTGTGTTCAGAGTAGCAATTCATTTCCAGGAGAAGCTGTTCATTTTTCTAACCTCCACAAACAGAAGGCAGGATGTGGAGCACTACGCCTCAGAGGACGGGTAATAAGCTGCTCCTCAGCCCTGTGATTGGGAGAAAAAAGACCTGTTGAAAGAGAGGCTATTTAATTAAGTAGCTAACAAAATACAAATCTCAATAACTTGGGAAATAATTGCACCCCCCTCATTAGGCATTCCATCTGGGCAATTACCTTCTTTTTAGCCTCAGGGAGTTATAAATGACTGGACGGTAATTGAAGCCAGCAGCCAGCGAGAGGCTGAGATGAACTGAATTACACAATGTCATTAAAACAAATACATCAAATAATTATGCGATGGAAAATAAATGGACTGAACGCGTGTAATTGTTCTATCAAATTAGTTCTCCCAAGACTCTGAGCCATCGCTCAAAGGATCATCGCAAGTATCCGCCTGCAGGGGCGGTAAATACCGTCCTCCATCCAGACCATTTAATAACTCAATAATTAGCTTAACGCTTTTTACAAAGTGTCTTATTGCCTTCATCGTTTAGAGTCGCATAAAGGCAGAGAAGGTGGCGCTGCTTTGGATGCTGACATTATATCACTGTGAGAGAGGAAGCAGGAGCTCTTCTTTGATTGCACCATTTATAGGATTAAGCAGGACACAATTGGAGAAAAGCTCATTTCCTGTTCCAAATATAGAAGACATGGCTGAGTAAAGCCATTATGGGAAACACGTTTTTGTCCACTCTGATAGATTACTTTCCTGATTTGGCATAAAAAAATGGGGATTCCTCTCCTTTTGTACCTTGAACTCTGCAGAGGAGCAAGTACTTGAAACATTTTCAGCTGAATTGATAGTGACCTGATTTATGGGCCTTATTGCGCCGTATAATTAATTTTATGCATATGACTTCCTTTACAATTACCGTACGGGCCGGCTGGAGAAGTTCACTGCTTATATGAAGCCATCAATAATTGCAGATTCATCAGGGTGCAGGCTGAAAGTCTGCCTGAGGAGAGGGGAGAACAGAGCGTCTTCTGAAAGTGAGACATTCTGAGACAGGGCAAATGCTTCAGGTTGACTGAATCCTTTAAACAACTGTGTAGGACAAATGTGATGGACATTTAAAGACTGTCTCTTGTCTTATTATACAAATATAGTTTTTTATTTATTTAAAAATGTCCTTAGCTTGACAGTCTCTGCTCTGCATGTACAGACCTGGACAGACCTGAGTATGAAGGAGGAACGCTTTGATTAGCAGAAGCTGAATCACAGAGCCGTGATTCAGCTTATGATTGACCCAGATCTGGACTCAGATCCTTGTGCTTTATTTTCATTTCTGGGACTTTAGAGAAAATAAAATGTTTCTTCTGGCTTTTTCCATGACTTTTTAAAGGAACAAAAGCCAGGCTGTGCTTCCCTCTGGGTTCTTTAATATAGACTGAAACACTTCAGAGAAAAGCTAAAAAAAAAAAAACACTTGTTGGATTCCAAAGGAATCCAAGGAAAACTTTCATATTAAATTTCTGCTATTTAACCAGAAGCTACTACAACATCAAAACTTCTTATCACTAAATACTTTGTTTTCCAGACAGCAAAACACAATTCTACCACCAACAAGGTCTAACCTAAACTTTTAATAATATCTCTTGGTATGTTAAAACAACAACAACAAAAAATAAATTATGTCTCAGTTCAGGCATAGAGGACTGAGAAACAGGTGGACAGTCAATGAGAAACTTGAGGGGAGAAGTGGGATCTGTGATGTTTCAGTCAGCAGAAGATCTAAAACTGTGTAACAATCAGGTAAGAGTCCATGAAGTGAGAGAGAGAAGATGAGCAGAACTGCTGAGCAGGGAACCTGCAGCTGGAGACATGATGACACATTTCTGCACAGCAGTCATCCAGCTGCAGGCTGGTCAGTCATCTGGCTGCAGGCTGGTCAGTCATCCGGCTGCAGGCTGGTCAGTCATCTGGCTGCTGGCTGGTCAGCCATTAGCCTGTGGCTAGGTTTGTTTGATAGCTAACTGAAGAATAAAGAGAGGCTCAGAGCAGGCAGCGTGCACTGCAGACATACACAGGAAGGCACACACATACCTATGCACACATGTACGGGGTACACATCCACACACACACTGAGCATTTTCTGGCATTTCACAGGTAGCACCACAAAATATTTGTGTGACAGGTCACCAAAAACGGCTGGCAAACGGCACCAGACATGAAACCTGCTAAAGACAATGTCGAACATGAAAAACAACCAGCAGCCCACAGCTTAAGTCTAGCACAGTCATTGACTATCTAAACACTAAAATAAAACATCAAACTGCATAACTGTAACTGACCTGTAACTGAACTGTAACTGAACTGTAACTGACCTGTAACTGAACTGTAACTGAACTGTAACTGAACTGTAACTGAACTGTAACTGAACTGTAACTGACCTGTAACTGACCTGTAACTGAACTGTAACTGAACTGTAACTGACCTGTAACTGAACTGTAACTGAACTGACTCTACACCTTCACAAGCAGCGTAAATCCTGCTGTGACACTTGACATCATCACGTTTACTTCTGGTAATTGAAACTTTCTCCGTACTCAGCAACACATCACCTTCTGATTCTGCAAAACAATGACAAACACTGTAAAGCAACATGTTAATGTGAGCCTGGCAGGTCCAGCAGCTACAGGTGAAGAGATCTTTATTAAAATGAAATGAATGCAGGGAAACTCCCTGTTAGACGTATGACCTGCAGCAGGAGACACATTGAAACTGAACAGATCTGGACGCCATGAATAATTTAGTTGACACTAAAGGAGGTAATATAAATGCACACATATATTCTAATCTTTCCTGCCGGTGGGGTGAAGTCAGCCGCCCTCTTTCTTTCCTCCCACTGCTCTCGTGGAAAAGCAGCTCTCTGTGCTGATTTAATCCAAAAATATTTCCACGCCTCAGAGTTATTCACATACGGATGCATGATAATGATTCCAAGATTAATCTGTGACACGAGCTGCTGCCTTTTGTGTGTTGAAGGTAACTTTTTTCCCAGCTGACCTTTCATTTCACAGCTAATACCTTGATGCATGCTGACACCTGAGCAGGTGTTGTTTCTCTCTGCCTGACAAGCAGGAATCCCAATGTGCTCTGGTAAGATGGCACAGTGGGAACACACACATCCGCTGCTTCTCCTCACCAGGTCTCAAGGTCAAAACATGGAGCTAGCCAGAGGTCACAGACACACAGGCTGCTGCAGGGTCCCGGGCCACTCAGCACTACATTTCACAAGAAGACATTCTGGCTGTTCAGTTACTTCCAGAAAACTTTTGCACGTTCATTTGGTTGTAGGGAATTTCACCAGAAATGTTACCTGCAACTGTGCTGAGAGGAGTTCCAACAATTTAACATTCTGTGAGATTTCTCCTGTTTGCAGATTGACACTAGTCAAGAGAGGACACAGAGAACATGTGGTCATGTGTGACACAATTGTGAATATTTCATGTTGAAAACTTGGGATCACTAATCCTCTCCCTGCTATCGGTCATCTGAGTGGATCAGCTCCCACTTCCTTCCCTCTTTGATTGCAGACAAGCAGCCCACTTTGCTCCTCCACCTGTCCATCCTCCAACGCTTGGATCTGTCCATCGCTCCTTCTGCTAGAGCAAGGACAAGAGAACTGGACTTACAGAGATGTTCACCATCATAAGGAGGAACCTGTTCAGAGGCTTGGACAGCCTTTCCCAGCAGCAGTAAGCAGACCTGCAGTACTCATCATCCACATTACCTCCCTCCTCCTTCACTTTCCATCTCTGAGTCTTCATAGCTCTCTAGATCTTTGTTGAGCCAACAGCCTTCTGTAAACCTCCACAAAACACCAGCATCTTCATAGCGGCTTGGGGTTAATCCTTGGAGTGTGTGTGTGTGTGTGTATGTGTCATTTTATCCTTTTGTGTTTGCTAATGTGTTGAACTGGTGATTTGTGCTGAAGGTGATTCTGGCCCAGAGGTCACATTGGCCTCTGAGGACTGTGTGTATCTAATGTTAATGTGTTAAGAGGTGAGGAGCATAAAGACTCACCTGTACTTTTATTTTACAGTCGGGGGCTTTATCTCACACACACATACTGAGCCCTGAGAACATGAGGGATCTGCATCACACCAACAAGCTGGGCGTCTCACAGGCGATGGCACTAACAGATGGTCCAGGCAAAAGAGCTCATTTGGACACCAACAAAGAGCCACCAATGATTTAATGATCATTTCTCATTCAGCCATTATTTATATGGGCATATAATCTACTGACACACAATATTTCATTTGTGGGGAGGCTCTTGTGTCAACACACAGCCTCGTCAGTGAGACGCCCTGCTCTGGTAAAGACTCCAGAAGCTTCTCTGCCAATATTCATGATGGGAATTATTATGCTGATTATAATGTGTTTATGACACACCTCTTTCAATTAAACAGGCGATACTGAAAGTGTCCCCTGACAGGTGTTTTTGTTGTCACACGAGCTGCAGCGTCTGATTTACATGGCAGACTAATTTGGCTGAGAGGCTGATGTCAGGTCAGCCCCCCAGCGGTGGGGGTCTCTGTGTAAAGTCCTGATCAGAGGCTTCCTATGGAAACAGTTAGCATCCTTCAGGTGGCGCCGCAGCAGCTGTAAGCGAGGAGCTAATGAGTTGTGTAGGTAAAGTTGTGAGCGCTGTGAGAGGAGCTGCGGCCGACCTGAGGTTCAGGTTAATTAATGAAGTGATCCGGTCTCCAGCAGGACCAGGGGGCCTTGTGCAGGCTCACAGCAGCAGATCACAACACTGACAGATGCCCTATTACAATGTTAATGATAGCTGGGCCTGCAGCAGATAATCATATTCAAAGCTTTTTCTGCAGATAACAATCAGAAGCGCACACGCACCGTGTGTTTCCCTGGCGAGGGGCTGTTCCAGGACACATGTGGCTCAGCCCCTCCCCATCCAGCAGCGCCTGGACTGAATGCTTGAGTTGGGCCCAGAGGACTGATCAATATGATCAAGACCTGATAGGATCTGCTGTCCTCGGTGGGCGGAGGCAGCACGCACCACACACCATCAGTGAGAATCCATCAGGAGCTCTGATCACTGCTGCCTGGATGCTTTCTGCACAAGATTAAAAAATATCAGTTAACAAGGAAGTTCTCCTCTCATCCCAGGTGATTAAAAGTGACCTGATTTAATTTTCTGTTTTAGTTTTACTCTAAAACTTAAAAATCTAAAAACATAACTGTTGGTCCAGATCAAATCAAAATCTGATGTCATGTTCTGCACAGCTGGCTGGACTGTTCCTTTAATGATCTGGACTGCAGCTGCTTTATTCTCACCATGAGGATCCCAAAGAAAATCACATGACCGAGGAAGAACACTAACTGTTTAGTTTGTGAAGTTAACTGGTCTATTTCATATTTTTAGGATCTTTTGATTTCACACACACAAAAATAAAAACTGTCCCATTGCTCAACACCTCAGGTAGCCAGGTCCAGTCCTGGAGAGCTACTATCCTGTAGCTCTCCATGCACCTCTGCTCCTGCACAATGAATCAAGCAGCTGAATTCGATCATGAGGCCTGCTGTCCAGCAGCTGATTTGATCCAGCTGTGTGGGAGAAGGGAAGCATCTAAAAGTCACTGGATGGTAGCTCTGCAGGACTCCTCTGGCAGGATTCAAGAAATGATCAGAGGTGTAGTCCAAGTAGGCCAATGACCATTCATAGAAAACTAGATAAATGAAAAGAAATGTATATTTAGTTTAGCTAAATATTTTTGCTAAATTAATGATCCCAAACACACAAGAAATCCTGAAATGGTTAATACATAAATAAGATTGCTGCACTGTCCCAGTCAATCACCTGACCTGAACACGGCTGTAAATTTCAGGACAGAACCGCAGGTCAGAGAGCATGTCAGGCCTTCAGAACCTTCAACCCAGTGCATGACTCTGCTTTCTCTACACAATTTATATCTTTATCAAAAAATACATTTTTAAGAAGAATTGAACAAATTTGAGCAAGCATGCCATTGGATGTGTCATTTTAACATCCACATTTATGCACTATTTTGGTTTGATTTCTTAGGAATTGTAAATTACTGGAGTTGTTGCCGACGACTGGTGAGATTATGAAGTTAAAATGAGAACAGTCAGTGCAAGGCCTTCCTGAACAGCTGAGGGCAGCTTGGTGCTTTAAAGCAAACAAAAATAAATTTAGTCTGGTCTGTAGACTAACTTTATTATTTAGTAGTAATTCTACATTTCTATTTTAGTACTGGTTTATGTATTTTACAATTTCAGATTTTATTACAAATATTTTCATCCCTTTGTTTTTATTTCTATGTTCATTTTATTGTTTTGTTTTTTCTTTCTTTTGCTTCTTCCCTGTTCAGTTATTATTCCTCAGTTTTTTTGTAGATGTTTGACTTATTTCTGCCATATGTTGATACTTAGTTTGATGATTTCTTGTTTGTTTTAAATATCTGTCCATCTGTTTCTAACCCTAGCTGCCACACAGCTGTATGAAGTGATATTCAAATAAAGCTTGATTCATTAATTTTCTGCATTTCTAAATTAAGTTTTCATCATAGAACACCTGATTAAAATCAGTACTGAAAAATTACTAGCACCTGTAATTAATTAAAGATCAATAATTGACACTGAGCATGTTTTGGTTAATAAAATAAATATGTAGATTTTTCTAATGTCTTTAGTGTGCATCAATGTCTACATATAATATTTCAATATAGGAGAGTTAGGCTGAGGCTCAGCAAAGCACTGAAACATGATGATAATCAGACATATCCAACATTCTCACAAGCCTTTAATCTGATTTATGGACACTCTCATGAGCGGCGCTTTCTCCCCACCTCTGCTGACAAACCTGAGACGAAACATTTTACAGCTGCAACATCGGAAATAACTCATCAGGAGCACAGAGAGACGTCAGGGAGGGAGGGCCAACCAGTGGGCTGTGATGTGGAAAAAATGGAGAAAGGCAACGCCAGGCCAGGAGGTAATGCGTTTGAAATTTATTTTTCAACCTCTGTCAGGAAGGTGCATTAATCTAGGAAGATCCTACAAACGTGTGATTCCACCATCAGTGGCCACTTCCCTGCTCTCTCATCCCAAACATTAAATATCACCTGCCGTGATTAATCCCAACTTAATTAAATCCATCAGCCAGACAATGGCCAGCCAATGAGCTATGCAATCATTCACATAGTAAATTAAAAGAAGCAGAGGCTGCTCTGTGTTCTGCTCTGACAGAGATGGAAAGGATGGAGCAAAGGGTCCCAGAAACTCAGCTGGAGGAAGCCTGAGAGGGAAGTCAGCCTCACAGCGTGGTGACAGTCCACACACACACAATTACGGCTGCGACCATTCGACATGGAAAATTCATCAACAGCTGTTTTGATAAGCGACTCATCGTTTCGGTCATTTCACTGCATAAAAATGTCCCACATGTGTCCAGTGTCAAGTGGCATCATTTTCACAGTCCTCAAAAGGTTTTCAGAGAGATTTATTATTTACTTTGATTCTTTTTTAAATGTATTTTTAAAATACATTTTAAAAATACATTTAAAAAAGAATCAAAGTAAATAATAAATCTCTTGTAATATGTCTTTTTACAAAAAGACATATTTGGAAGCTTAGAATATGGTAAAGACAAAAATAAACCTTTCATAAACTTTTAATAAAATCTTATAAAAATTTGCAGGAACAGAGAAATACATTTTAATCACCAGTTTCTTTTAACAAACACATGCCCATTCAAATCTGGGAATTCTTGTGGGACATTTTTACACTTTTGAGTAGGCGGCTTTTTATGTTTGTTCTTTTCTCAAACCTTCATGGAGCAGACTCTGCATGTAAACGAATATCTCAAGTCCAACAGATGAGCAGTAAAATGAATCATCACCAGAGGTTTTAAATTGACGGTAAATAAGATGGAGAAATGTTCCTCAGCTCTGTTATCTGCATTCCAGAGCCGAACTCCTCAGATGTTTTGTGGCTGATTTCCCATCAAATACTTTATAAACATTCACCCAATTTTAGCTCATCCCATTTCTCTCTAAAAAATAAATAACATGAAATAGTTTGCCTTAACTTTCTAAATAAATTGAAAACTCAACTTTAGCATTAAGCCTGTTTGTCTAATAAGAGCTAAAATTCTCTGCAACTCATAAATGTGCATATTTTTTTCTGTAAATTTCACTTAGAATAAACAACAGCTGTTTTTCCTAAGCATTTAAAGAAAGATGCCCATGTTTCACTGTGAACTTGTTAAATCATCTATTCATTTATTGCAACTATATGTGAGCCGCCTTTTTCATTATCTATGAAAAAGATTATTATATATTGATTTCAGAATGAGAAGTAACACCACTCTCTTACTATTTTTTTAAATAAAGATGAAATATTTTATCTAATAAATAACTGCCTTTGTTTATCCTTTGCTTTAGTTTTATGTTCCTTTAACCTCCTTTTCAAACACTACCAGACAATTTCTCAACACGTCGCTATAAAATTCTTTACACATTTCAGGTTAATCCTCCAGTGAGGTCTCTTAATTCATTCACACGATCTTGCTCTGAACACACAGAACTAATTAAAGGAAGGCTTGTGATAAAACCCTTAAAATCTGACATATTCACAAACAGATGAATATTTTGAGCTTAGATAGTTGGAGTTTATTCCATTACGGTTTCAGATTTGTCTTTAAGTCAGACCCAGTAGAAGGCCAGATGCTTGCAGTCTTGATGGGTAAAATGTGGCCCACATGTTTAAACTCCAATTAAAACTAATTCATATCAAACATTATTGATCACATTTAGATTGCAGTAATTGTTCAGGAGTTCCATTAGTAGGATTGACCCTTTAAGCACTTGTGTCAACATCTTAGGAAAAGCATTTGACCTCAAATGGCAGCTGATAGCATGTGTCTGTATTCACACACACACACACACACCCCCACATACCCCCGCATGCAAACACACACATGCATGCCATGCCACACCTGTGTTCCTCTCTTTTTTCTAGATTAAGTAAAACAACAATCTTGTTCAGTTTTATTCATTCTTGGGTTAAACAACATTTCATACAGAAAGTCCAGCAGAGGATTTCCTCTTCTTTGTGAGAACTTTGAATAAAAAGTCCAAACTGAACTTTAAAATCATTTTTTTCTCCATCTTCTTGGAACCAGTTGCAGAAACACATGAATGTTCTGTTGTCTCTACACGTTTCTTACTGATTTTGAGAAGAAAACTTTCTATAAATGTTTCAACTGAGGAATCTTTCAATGAGTTCACTTATTTATGAAGTGTGAACTTAGATAGTTGCAGTTTATTCCAGTGTGAACTTTACCTGTTTGTTGTGAATGTTCTGTAACTTCTGTTTGCCACAGTCGGTTTTGCAAAAAAAGATTCTTAATCTCAATGAGATTTCCTGGTAAAATAAAGGTTAAATAAAACCTCAGTTTTTCCCTTTGATTCAAACCCACTGGCTCTCAGTCCTCGGCACCTTCTGACTTGCAAATGCTGAAATTTGAAGGAAAACAATTTAATATGAGAGCTTAAGAATACATCCAAGAATTTAAAAGGGTTCAATGACATGAAGAAAATGACCCACAGTTGCTCTGTTTTAATGGGCATTTTAACATCCCAGCCGCAGCTGGGATGTTAATGCCAGCAAACAGGATTATCCCCAGAAAGGATTTCACTGCTAAGCATTTCCTCTTAATTAGATTTCTCAATCTCAGGGATGAATTGCCTTTTAGCAACAAGAGCTGCCACTGAGGGAGCTGTTAGCTCCTTATAACTGAATTAAATGCATAATTAGTGCTACAATTACATTACCAGAGGCTCTTTTGTGTTTGTCTGACTAAAGGAGACAGGGGGAGAAGAGCTGATGTGCTTGAATGACATCTGACCGCTGCTGGGAGGTGGGAGGCAGTAGCTGAACAGATTTTAACAGAACCTGGAACACACGACACTAAGACGTGTGTTCCAGCCAACACACTTGATTCCACCCAACACACACCAGCTGGGATACAAAACCTGTTAGCGTGTAAATGCCGACATTTTATGTTTAACTTTCAGAAAATGCGACATAACCAATGCAAGTTCCCACTTGTTACAATGATCATTTCAATCTCATTGTTGAAACTGTAAATGTGCCACTGCTGCAAAATGACATTATCAAGGAATAAAATAAAACCCTGGCAGCATTTCACTGCTCCTGCTGCATGGTTTGCTTTTTTGTAAGCTTTTTATTTGCCACAAACGATTGAATAATCAAATCTGACCTTTTTTAAAATGCCCCTTAAATAATTGACATTCATGAGCTTCAGTGTACAGATTGATGCACCAAATCTGCAGGAGCACAAACTGTACTTTTACATCTTGCTCAGGTTTTCCCATCATTCTTTGATGTAGGTTATGGAAAGTAGTACTTTTTCCTTTTCTAACAACATAGAAGGTGCACTTGTTTGTTCAACTACTTCAGCTTTTAACATTAAATGTATGATGAGTTTATTTGAAACAATGAGAAGTTAAAGCTGTAAATTTCATCTCTTTAAGAGATGCTAAGAGCAAACATTTTACAATCCAGCTGCTGAAATTAGAAACTAAACCTTTACATTATTTGTTGTATTGTTTTGTTTTTGTCTGTCTTGGTTGTTTAATTCTGAGAAATTATAAATGAAGAAAAAGCATCTGAATGAAAACAGTGAACACTTTCAAATGTGTAATTCTGACTTGGAAAGTCTGAGGTTTCTTTGTCAGCCCTGATCTCCTGCACTGCTGTGTTTACTTATATGCTGCTCATTTTGAATTTTACTAGATCAGTCTCAGATGTACCACTGTATTTGTTGAAGAACATGTTGCTGCCATGTTTTGAATTTGCTCATTATATCTACGCCTTGGAGCAAAACATCCAGCAGATCCCAAGGGCCTCGTTTCCTTCATTTCTATGCTCTAATATGTTAATAAATGTAATTTGTGTCATAGAAAACTCCATGCAACTCTTTCTGGTGTGTAACCATCTAGATGTCAGTTACTGTAGTGCAATCATTAACCCCTGGTGCTTCTCATGTCCACCGTCCAGGATCCGCTGCATTTCTCATTAGTCTACCTCTCCTAAGCACACATGGTGAACATACACTGAGTACACGCCCTGCTCACACCTCTCCTCTCCATCCTCACCGCACATCTCCCAACCATTCATCACCGGCCCGCTGCTGACAGTGACGGATGGGTCAGGCCGCCACTGGAACTCTCCCAACCAGAGACTCATACGGCCATAGCAGCAGACTGACAGCTGGAGCAACATGTCAAGTGGCAGAGAGACTGCGGCCATTAATAACCTGCGTCACATGATCGCAGCGGAGGAGGGTGGGGGTCTCTTGACTCCCGTCCAAGTCGAGGAGGGAGATGTCTCAGGGATAGTCACGGACACCTGATCTTTAATCAAGTGCACGCTGCCAGTGGGTGATGAATTTATCTCTCTCAAACTAGAAGGTGTCTGATTGGCTGGGGAGGGGGCATTTGTATCTGATGACCCTTTAGCAATTTGTTGAAACCGTTGAGGAAGGGTCTTCTTGAAAAGCAGAAAACCACCACTGTTGAAATGTGTGAGCACTTGAAAAAATTAGAGCTGTTGTGGCATCTCTTTTTATTTAGGCCTAAAGTTTTCTCATTTTAATTGATCATAAACCGTCATTAAATATTTATCCAGCCATATCCGCTGCAGTTCTGATTGGCTGTAAGCTGTAGTTAAACTTACAGATTTACATGAAGTTAGTTTTGTTGTTTTATGAAAGTCTAGTTTTTGTTCAGTGGCTCTCTGAGGTTTTTTTAGAGTTGGGAGGACAGCTTCTTAGGATGTGGACTTTGTTCTCATCCAAACAAACCAAAAAATCTTTTTCTCCTACTTTTGTTCTTTTGCTGTAGTTCTTGACTCATACGCTCTTCATGTTATGCATTAATATATATTTAGAGTTTGAACTCTTAAAACGGGCAGTTTAAAGTGTATTTCAAGTTCAGGTCTTAGCTGTTCACTGAAGGTTGTGGTGAATACTGGGGGTTCACTGAGCCGATGCTCTGTCTGTTTCTACTGGCTTCCAGCTCAGCAGCTGATCAGAAGTCCAGGTTCACCACGAAGCAGATGGATGTGTCATCATGCATAAGAGTGAAGAGTGAAGTTAACTTTTTTTCAGAAACTCAAATTGAGCATTTCTGTTTTTTATGTGACAAACTTGAAGTGAAACTTGAAGTGAGAGCATTTCACCCAGATGTCATTGAGCCTCATATCATGTTTGATTCTGAGGAGCAGAAATAAATTTGACCCGTGGAATTAATAATCATGTTATAAACATCTTTGTATCTGATTATTAACTCCAATACTAACAATTTCAATCAATATTTGTCCGACTGTGTTTTTTTATTTCTCACAGATGAAGGATCATTGACGATAATTTATTTGTTTTTCTGAATAAATGTACATTACATTTTTTATGTCCACTGAAAAAACACAAGAAAATAATGATTATCCTGGAAATAGATTTTTTTATATTAATTAATTAATTTATTTATTTTTTTTTAAGCTGCGATCTGGGTCAAATTGACCCACTGATTAACAGTCTGAATCAAAAGTTTACAATGTTTTCAGAAGCAAACTTTTGATATTTCATGGAGAAAGCCACAAACGTTTTTCTTTTGTCTGTGCCTGTGTGTGTGTGGGTGTGTGTGTGTGTGTGCGTGGGGATGCGTGGGGGGGTGCGCGGGTGTGTGTGTGTGTGTCGCCTTGCTTTAAATTTGAGTGTGATGTCTAAAACTTTACTTTTAAAAACATTAACTTTGGACTAATGCCATAAACTGAATTTTGCACAACGATTTTATTGTTTATGTGCAGCAGATGCAGCAAAGATGAGCAAAACTGCTGCAGCTGCATGTAATTTTGCTTCCAGAGCATCAAATAGCCAGGCAAAAAACAGCACAGATGTTTTCTTACATTTATATGTTTGAAGATTTTGTCAACTAATGTGTTTAAACAGAATCAAGATTTTATTAAAGAGGAATACTGCAGTGCCTTAAAGTCAGCCTTGATCTCGCACGGCTGCAGATTTATTCTAAAGAGAGGGAGAGCTTCTGCAATATGTATTTTTTAGTATCTGGCAGTCATTTGGTATTGTATGTTCTGATTGTTTCAAAGGCAAAACAAAAAAACTATTGCAAGACGTTAAAATTATCACAATCTAAATGGAATGAATGATGTCAGGCTCTTTGCTTTTGAAAAGTAATTAAAATAATACAAATAAAAGGAGTTTTGTTGGTTATTTCATCAATGTAAAATAATTTATACAATATAAACCAATGCAGCACAAGAGAATAAAACAATGAAGGCAGGTCGCAGAGCAGGAGGATATGTTAGCAGTGAAGAATATCATGACTTATGTATTTATTTTTGAACTTTGCCTAAGATAAAATATTTCAAATGACTGAGAACTATTTCATGTTGGAGCTGTGAATGAATAAAGTTTGCTGCTTTCAGCTGCATATAAGTCAACTTTTCTGTTTACTTTAATCGGCAACAGTTTAAAGAGAGAATGTCATGATTATAGCAGCTCAAATAACACTACACTAAGACACGTTACAGCTTATTTTGGCAAATATTATAAAGTAGACATATTTCTATAAGTCCTGAAGGAAACACAGAGTTACAACAGACAAAAAAAGCAAGTTTCAAAAACGTCAGCTTCGATCCTGTAGATCAGTGTTTCCTAACCCTGATCCTCCAGCCTCGCTGCCCTGCATGTTTTAGACGCTTCCCTGCTTTAATAGGCCTGATTCAGCTGACTGCAGTTCTGCCAATTGCAATCTGGACTGAAGCAAAGAAACACGCCAAACATGCAAGCAGTGTGGCCCAGAGCAGGGTCTGTCCTGGAGGACCTGTATCCTGTAACAGGGTTAGGATAGATGCTGAACAGAGGTAAAAATATTATTTAATGAAGAATTTATATAGTAGTTTTAATACCAGCCGTGTGTTCTTGTCAGAGAATGAGTTCAGTAATGGAAAGAGCAGAATGTTGTGCATTGATGCATTAATGCATTGATTGTTGTTGATGAAAGGATTTCCTATGTCACTGATCTGTTTTCAGCAGCGCTGCTTTTATTCTCTGATGGTCAGTCCGGATTCCCTTTGAGTCCATGTTGCACACAGAAGCTTAATAAAGAAATAGTTCTTAGTTTTTGCTTTCTAGGTGACATAAGCGATTTGTAACCAAAAGTACTCATTCCATATCTATTGTGTACCAAACACACAAGTCTGACTTTTACTAGTTAGAAATGACATCATGGGACAACAAAATCAATAATTTTTATAACACATACTGTATGTGAAGTTGGGTTGATTAAATAAATATGAATCACTTCTATATTTTATTGTGTTTTTTCCTGTTGGAAACGACTCGGTAAATGTTGGAGTTTGTGTTGCTTCTCTGGCTCCATGTAAGTGAAAGTGATTAAAGTTCTTTTAACCAAACAGTGAACATGGACAGCATGATGGATCTGGCCCAGCTCTGCAAAGCACCACACACTAAGATCTAATTTTTAAACTCACAATCATAACAGATGACTGGAGAAAGCAGTGAATTCATCTTCCTCATGTACTGTGGCACACTCACCTGCAGGAGATATATTGACACAGCCTGACAGGAGTGGGTGATTCAGAGGATCTCAATCTGCATGTGAACAGCTCAGCTGATGTCATTTATTTGACAGAGCATCGGTTTATGATTTTGTGTGTGACTGGTGGCATTTTATTCTATAATTTTTCTGTCTTTGTCAGAAAAACTTTGCAGGCAACCCAAATCACCCTCATAGAAGAGACAGATAGAAATTGAATTCTCTCTCTGCCTTTGTGTATAAACTAGTAATTGAATATTATATTTATTCTGCTATTTATAAAAAGTGAGTGCTGTTAGCATTAGCTGTGCATTATCTGATTTTATTAGCTTTCCATGGGATGAATGATACTCTAAAGCTTCTCATGGCTGCCAAATCTGCATTTGTGAGTCTGGGGACATTGAGGACATTAGAGTTAATCACTCTACGTTTGGCTGCCGATGGCCCCACTCCCCCTCCTCTGCAATATCCCTCACATGGATAATGGCATTTCTGCCTCTTGCTTGAAGGTTGAACTCCCAACATGCTCATCAGGAGGACAAACCTCCTCCTTGCGTCTCAATTGGCAATTGTTTTTCAGAATGAATTATATTTAAGTGAATTAGCCAGGATGCATGGTGGGACGGCCTGATTTGGAGCTTTGCAGAATCTCATTAAAAGCAGCTTTGTTACTGTGCAGCACTCCAGTAATGACATGCAGAAGGCCGAGCTTGGCGCAGTCATGGGCCTGCTCATAATGGGTCTGATTCATGGATCTTTGATTGCTGTGTAGAATTGGATTAAAGGATCATCTCAACTCTTAAAGACGGCTTTGAAATAAACGGTTTACCCATGTGTTTAAGTCTGGGGACGACTGCACAGTTGCTTCCTGCTTTGCATGTATTTTAGCAGTGGTCAAGGGGAGTTGAAAGTCAATTAAATAACAATGTTTAAAGTTGAAAAGCCAGTTCCATGCAACCCTCTGTCCATCCATCCGTTCAACCTGGTTTTGTAGAGACATGTTGACCCATGTCAACATTCTTCTGCTTTGCAGCTGCACCTTTAATCAGACAAGACTGAGCCTGGGACTTAAAATATGAAATCAAGTAATTGTATCATTTAATTTAAATGATACAATATCCTTATGGTTCCATGTCTAAGCCTGACGATGACCTCTGCAGATTACAGTGTTCACAGTTACGATGACATGACTTGTCTCTGGCGTATTGTAACAGGAAGTCCCTCAGACTGAACCCAGGCTCTCAGCCAACAACAGATGGAATGTCTCTCCTCTCCTCATCACGCCGTTCTCAGATCAGTCAGGATTACCAGCAGATTAATATCAGGGTTGTGAAAGCTGGTGGACATCAAGGTGTCGGTGTGCGATGGAGTGATGTCTCAGGCACACCCCTGTTAAATGGATGAACAAAGTGTTAGACTTGGTGGAAGAAAAGCTGGAGGCTGAGATCAGACCACCTGTCAGAGCAGCCCAGAAGGATCAGTGGGCGGCGGCTTCCTTAACCAAAACACTGACTTTCTTTAACTAAATGCTCCCATCTGTTGAGTGGCCATTGTCTGTTAAGTAGTGCAGCTGCAGAGCTCCTCCTCCTCCTCCTGCTGCTGTTATTCAAATACTGTTACTAACCACTGATTTATTCATAGGCTTTACACACTCCGCTCTACCCACCCCTCACCACGACCCCTCTGTGGGCCCCCATGCCACCCACCCCACACACACGCCCAACACTCCACAGTTGTCTTGTTGCTGCTCAACACATCACATCCTCCCCTTTCTGCTGGTCCAGTCGGACCTCCCAGCATCCAGCTGCCACTCAGACTCAGCTCGGCTCTTTGACACTGGCTGCTGAAAGGAAGGGAAGCTTAGCACTGGATCCTGTACAATGGTACATTTAAGCACTTATTGAAACATCCCTGATTCAGGTATAAATTTCATCGTGGAGATTAAGTCACTTTGACAATATTTTTTTTTTTTTTTACTTTTTATTACTTTCTTGAAATTCAGATGATGGGATCCAACTTGGTGTTGGAAAGAATTACCATTTAAACTGAATGACTTGGGTCAAACGTTTTAGGAACCATTTCACAAACTTCTCCCAGTGGAATGCTGGAGTTTTGGCCCAGTGGTCCTGACAGAACTGGTGGCACGGCCCACAAGCCTCTCCTGGTAGACCAGGGGTTGTGATGTCCACTCCTGAACACTGGCTGTTTGTAATGAGTTTGGTCGTATGATCAGAGTCATTATATTTGTAGAATACTTATTTGAGCCAGATTTTACCATCCTGGATGAAGTTTTGAGAAATTGCTTCGGAGCATGTTCTTCCATGATGCCATCTTTTTCCTAAAGTGCACCATTCCCCCCTGCTTCAAAACACCCCTACATAATGCTTCCACTCACAGTTGAGAATGTTTTCAGTCTTGCTAAAGTGTTCCTCTTTTCCTTCTAAATTCATCAATGGTCATAACAGCCATTTTTTAATTGGTTTTGCAAAAGGTAATGCTTCTTTTCATGCTTTTTTAGAAGGAATTACTTCTTCCTCTGTGACTTCTATCTGAACAGAATGACGGCTGGACATCCCCATGCCATTCATGTTTGGATGTAACTGTTTAAACGGATGACAATGGCATTTTCATTTATTTGGAAATAGTTCCCAAGGTTGAAGCTACGGAAGAGGATTAGGGCCACCGAAAAAAAAAAGAATTCTCAAAATTCTGACTTTAATCTCAGAATTCTTTAAGTCAGAATTCTGAGAATTCTTTTTTTTTTTCGGTGGCCCTAATCCTCTTCCGTATGAAGCAGTCTTGGAGAAGTCTACAATTCTCTTCCTGATGTCTTAGTTGTTTTATTTTTATTTTTATGCAATTCCACACAATAAAGCAGAGAGCTTGAGGTTTTGTCTTGGTAGATGTAAATATATGATTTTAATTCTAAGTTGTAGAGATAATAGAGTTTACACACAGTCTGGAGTTTCAACTTTTAGACACCTGAAGGTTCTAAAATCATTTAAATAATTAATAATATAGTAACCAAAAATAAACAAACGACTGACTGAGAAAGATAAGACACTATAAATAATGTTTGTTGAAATAATAAATTAATCAAATACGTTTTATGCAGAAAATTATGTGACTCTCTCAAATTTTTGTTTAACAGATTTGACATTTTATTTTTTTCTTACTTATTTCAAATGACAATGCTATTACAAAACAACTTAACAACTTACAAAACAACTTACATCCAAAGTGTCAAATAGCCCCACCATGCATTAACTTCATAAATCACATCAAGATTTTCTTTGTTTGCTTCTACTTTTTTTGTTGCATTTTCATGTCACTTTGTGTTGCTCTGCAACGCTGCAGCAGGTAGAGCTCCTCTCCAGATTAACCTCCAGATTAGCTCTTCTTTACAGGAGGAGACATCTTGTGTGTTTGCTGGATCTTCTGTCTGGCTTTTTGTGAGTGATTTCATGCTGTTTACCCCCCACGTTCCTCCCACCGCTCTGAGAGTCTATGCTGACGGGTGTTGTGTTTCCTGTCGGGGTGAGCGAGACGCATAGAGCCAGTTAATGCCGCCGCCTGAGGGAAATATGGCCTCTTTTATAATGAAGGGTTTAAGTGATGAGTTCACGTCACCAACCGTGAAGCTGTCAGCTGTGGAGCTTTGGCCGGGCCTGGGTCACAGTGGGAACGAGCCTCGTCAAAGTGGGTGTGGGGAGACGAGGCCCACCCACAGTCTTCCCTTAGACTTTAATTTAGGGCGGATTTTTGCTCCCCTCCTTCCCACCACCCCTCACCCTGCAGGCCCGAGCAGTTTTACAAGCCCCCCCACGGATAAAGGCAGCAGGGTGGGTGTGTTGCTGCTGTTTGACTGCACCGGGTACACTGAATAAAGCGAGCCATTCATGCTGCCATTCAGCAGAGAGACGTTCTGCTGGTGCTGCCACCAGAGCCAGCTGCATGGGCTTTGACTCGTCTTCAGATCGAGATGCTTTTCCATCCTTGTTTCCTCCTTTGAGGCAGGATGAGATTACGGGGCGGATGAGTGGCTGCTCTTCTTCTTCTGCTCGAGTGGAGAAGTCAGAGCACTCACACACTCAATGAGCTCCAAACACACAACAATACACTCACTCAAAGAAGCTTGAGTCTCACAATTCAACTTACATCATGTCTTCAAAATGTCAACTGGGATTTTGATTCCAATAAGTCGAGCATTTTCCCTTTTCTATGAACAGATTAGTTCATTTATTTTCACTGCTGTGTAAAATTGATTTTATTGTGATGCTGCTGTTGTTTGCTCACTGTGCTGTGAGCTCATAAAAAAAAACTGTTCACCTTTTCCCAAACCAGATTTTACCACTGTCTGGTTTGGCCTGATCTAAGAATGTCAGTTCAGTTATCAGTTTTTAATATTCAGGATGAAGAATAACTCTTTAATCTGAGACATGGAGGATTGTCTGCAAAGATGATTTGCATATTTTGACACAATGAAAAGATGTTTTCTTGAAATGAAAACATCTTAGCCCTAAATTTTTATGTGTATTGAGAAAAAAAATTCAGTTTTATAATGAAAACTATATGTTGAGGTAATGATCAGATAAAGGTTTTAAACCTGTTTTATTGCATTAATTCTACGTTCTTTACATATTTCTAAAACTACATAAATCTAACAAGTGATAAAATTCTCTCCTCCATGTAATTATTAACTAACAACTAAAACAGATTCCCCAAAAACTTAGCTACATACTAAACACAAATGGATTTTTATAAGTCAAGCTGTTATTACTAATCGCTTCATCATTTTGCAGAAAGTGTGACCATCACTAAACAGCATGTGAATTGTAAACCACTCAAAACGAGTATTTGATGATAATGACTCATCAGTCATTTCTAATATTTTTTTGGGGCGGGCTTGTCGTGTTGTGGAGACGATGACGACCTGCCAGAAGCTGGGTCTCATTTCTGGCCTCACATGTGGACTCAGACATACAATGTAGATGCAAAATGATATGCAATGGAAATATAATTACTTTGAACCAGTTTTCATCAAATTGCTATCAACAATCACTTTTAGTAAGTTACTTGGGGTTTGTGGTTGAAGAGTCTCTCTAACTCCTTCTACTTAAGCTGGGTTAATATGGATTATTGTGCTTTTTCTTCTGTACTTTAACTCAATACTGAAAGCATCCAAGTACAGATGCGTGATTGAGGTATTTTTTTTTTCTGTAGCAAGACGTTTACCTCATGATGAAGAGACAATCAGAGCAGAGTATTTTTGGTATGAATTATGTATTTCAAATATTTGATGTAATTAGTAATTCAGCCCACATATAGAGGCCTTAGTCCTGGACTCGGCCGTCACAAGTTCCAGTCCCGGCCTGATGACCTTTGCCACATGTCTCTCATTACCCACTTTAAAATAAAGACCACCTTAATAAAAAAAGAAGAACCAATCAAAAAAATTGGGTTGTTAAGTTACATGAACTTAATTTCTGGGTGGTTAGTTTTACTACTTGATTTAGTACTGATTACTTCAAATAAATTAGGTTTATTTACTCAATAATCTTAAGTTTACTTTGTTTAATTTTTTGAGGCATCAAGTTTGCATAACTTTTTTAGTAAGTTGAAGTTGATTTCACAGTGTACCCTTCTGTTGATTGCTTCCTACTGTTTAGTTTTTAACATAATCGGATGTTTACACAGCTGTTTCTATAGTATTAAAAAATGCAAATGTTTACATAAAAAATTTACATTTAAACATTCTAATAAAGTGAGAAATGATTACTAATAAAACTGAGTTACAATTTCTGATAAGCATAATAAACATGAGTAACAGTTTACTGTTATTTGAAATATTAAGTTTTTTAGTAATTGATTATCTTGGACACAAAACGTTATGCAAGCAAAGCTTGATTTATTGATATTGTAAAAACTAGACCGTCCCAGGCCAATCACTTAGTTTAGTAATGATAGTAATGATTTATTAATGATTACTAATTTGGTGCAGAATTAAATGTGGCTCTGTTGTCTATGGTAATTACCATAGCTGTACAAATTGTAAAAGGCCTGTTCTTATACAGCTCTAAATGAAGTGTGATCCCACATACCAGGACCTGGAGCTCAGGATAAGACCAAGGATTTACAAAAGAAGCAAATAAATTTTATGCATATAAAAAATTACATATATATATATATGTATATATATATATATAGGGTGTATTTTTTTTTCAAATCATTCTCTGAAAAACCTGAAAGTGGTTTTATATGAAAATCAGAGGAAATCTTCAGTTTCTGATGAACTATAAATCAGCTAAGTCTTCCCTCCTCTGGTGCACAATTTGAACTTCTTCACCACATCTAGATTTTCATGCATTTAGTATGATTGTATGAGTCACTAACAAGCAGTTCACCAGGTGCACCTAATAAAAAACGTGGTGAGAGTATAAACAGTCTCCTCGGAGCTACACCCAGGTGGAGCTGCTCTGTTTGCAGCACCTGAACTCATGTCATGTAAATGTCTTTTTAACTGATCGGAAGCATCTTTATAATTAGGAACTATTATGCTCATCAGTTGAGAACAAATTTTATGTGGATTATCAAAAGCAAATTAAACATCATCAACAGACTAATGTGGCTTTGATGGTGCTGCATGCAGTGGCTTAACTAATGAGAGCCGTCCTCTCTGTGGCTGAGTGGCCCTATTACATCAGGCTGCCCAACTTAATGTTAGGAGGTGTTAACAGATAGATTTGCTTAATCTGTTCAACTACATCAACAGTCAGCATGAGGCAGGTCAGCAGTCGGTGTGTGTTTGTGTGTGTCAAGCAATTTCACAGTCTGTAGTCATGCACAGTTAAACTCTACTGTGGCCCAGTTTGGAGTAGAGGGGCCTATGGAGGGCCGGGGGTGGCAGGGTCTGGTGGTTTTGTTGTCAGGCAGAATGGTAATCTTCAAGTTCATTCAGCTTGATTAAACCAGAGCAGGGACTTTTCTTCCTGGCTAATTATGTGGAAATTACAGAGACAATAAAGCATCTGGTAGTCTTTCTTCTTCCTTCACATTTTCCTCAACAGTGTGACAGGCTGATGCATTGTGGGTGAGCCAGCTCTATGCTGAGGTCAGCAGAGAGCAAATAGATGAATTTATAACTTTGGCTTTTCACAGTGGACAAGCACCAATCATTGTCTGGGCTCCTCCTCCCATCAACCCCAGAGGCCACTGACCCCCCTCCACATGTTTTCTTCCTCTGCCTGGTTTCTAAAAACTTACGAAAGTTTAATTGATAGACAAAACCAAAGGAGTCAACCAGAAAATGGACCTAAAGCGTTAGCTTTGATCTATTTGCATTAATCTCACTGATCCACCTGAAAGCTTGTGGAGAAAGAAGAGTCTCAGAACTAAAGGATCAGTCTGCCATTCTACCTTTTCAATTTCTAGGGAGCTGTATTAAACCTGTAGTCTGAGAGCAAAGTGCTCTGTGAGGAACATTTGGACCAATCAGATCTCTGGTATGAGTTTGAGCTTGATTATTAAGGGCTTTAAATGTGAGAAGGTGGACATTCAGTTCTATTCTGGATTTAACAGGAAGCCAAAGAGGAGAAGTGTTGTGTAAAATTCTGTTATCAAAGAATGAGAGTCTGTTCCAATAACTAGAGAAACATTCATCTTGTCTTTATTTTTATTCGAAGGCAAAAGCATTCGAAGAGCAACACAGATCACATGATTATATTGTCACAGCAAAAAAGAACACCTCAAGTCTGAACCTATCTCCATTAGATGGACAGCAGAGCCACACTTTATCCACTGTCATTGAGGGAACGAGTTTTAGTTAAGACTTTTCTTTGGAAACTCACACCCTGCATATATGGCAGGAAAATAGAGAAACCTCTAGTTCTTCTTTATCAGTAACTCACAGTTGTTCTCTCCCTCACACTTACACAGTAATAGAACAATAAAAACAAACATTCATATACACAAAACAGTATCACGCCTTATTGAGATAAAATTAAAAAGAAAATTAAAATGACTTTTTCCATTGCAGTAGTTAAAATAGCAAAAATATTATCTCTCTTTTTAATTTTCATCAGAACTCTTCATGCAGCGTTTTAAATCAGCTGAAGGCTTTGAACTGTATCTTGTGAACTTCCTGATAGTAAAGAATTACAGTAGTTCAACCTTGTAGTAATAAATGCATGGGTTAGATTTTCAGCATCACTCCTAGACAAAATATTTCTAATTTTGAAAATATTCCGTAAATGAAAGGAGGAATACCAAGAGACCTGTTTAATATAGAATTTAAATAACATATCCTGGTCAAAAATTATACACATAGCTGCTGTGGTGGCACAGAGGCAAAGCACAACCCACTTATTGAGGCCTTAGTCCTCGTGCTGGTGGTCACAGGTTTGATTCCCGGCCTGGTGACGTTTCCTGCATGTCTTTCCCCCTCTCTCATCACCCTGTGTCCTGGTGAACTATTTTCAAATAAAGGCCACTAAAGCCAGCAAAACCTTTAAAAAAAAGACACACATGCTTTACTTTACCATTGGAGGTCATTTTAATGGCAGCTTGAACAACTCAATGATTAGCAGGTTCTTTATCAGATGTTCTGGTCAAAAACCAATTTCTGTCTTATTAGAAGAAAATGTTATGTCCTCAGTACATGCCTGTAATTTAACAACACATTGGATCCTTAAGGACTTTTGATACTCTGAGTATCATCAGCATAAAGATGAAAATGTATCTCAGGATGTTTGATGATTTTTACAACTGGAAGCATGTATGTATTTTAAAGAGAACTGGTTCAAGCACAGAGCCCTGTGGTACTCCACAAGTAACCCTGGAGTGTGAAGATTTATTGTTCACATGAAGACACTGGAATCTGTCTGGTGCTTTTAATCTTAGTGATGAAGTCAATATATGGGTGAAGTTTGAAAATTGTGGTGTTTGCACACTTATAAGTAAACACACTGGATTGGAGCGCATGTCTTTGTACTAGTCCAGGCATATGAAATGATTCTCATACAGCAATACATGGTTACAATCCACCTCTGGAAGTTATTTGTTCTCACTTCCACATGCACACTTGGATCTCTCACCTTCAGTCTTTCCTGGTGCGTTCACTGACACTCTGACATAAATGCATAAGCACCACTGCATACTTTACAAAGTTGAGTAAATTTAAATGTCTGAGAGGATCATGATGCAGTGTGGCTTCAGTTCTCCATCTCAACCTCTGGTCAAATTTAATTTGTTTGCCTCCTGCTTTCTGTGATTTTGAATAATTTACCTTTTGTTATTGGTTTCTGTAACTTGTTGGAACATTTTACATGTTCTGTTCCCAGAGGAAGAAGAATGATGGCACATCTAATCCTTCCTCGGTTTCCCATCAGCGCTAAGTTGTACTAAAAACAATTTCTTAGCATTAATGTGAAAATGTGAAAGGTTTTTAAAAGACTTTTCACAGAATGTGTGGGATGTTTGTGAGATGCTGTGGAGTTGTTCTTAGATGGCAGATGGCTGCTCCTGGACAAGCTGCCACCTCTGGAAACATCAGATCTGTGTCCAAACTGGAGAAACAGGATGAGACAAGTACAAGTACGATACTTGATAAATACAACACACATTTTAGGCAAATGTACACAAAATACAAAACGAATCTTTACAAACCTGTAAAAGTTCAAAGAATTTCTAGTTAACCTGCTAAAACAAAGAGCAAAATAAAATGAGACCTGTTAACACATCATGAGAGACAATAAATGCACTTTCCTCCTCTCATTTAGCAGTTTATGCATCTTTTATTTCACTCTTTCATTCCCTTTCTTTGCTTGTCACACTTATGATAAGAGGAAGAGGTGAAGAAGACAGAAGCAGAGAGGAGTCGAGGCAACAGGAATTTAATCAAACCAAGACTCTGCGACTTCTGTTGGTTCCTCTGACCTCCAGCTGCGTGTTTATTACTGAAATGAGAAAGCATTGCGTGTTTTTGTTCCTGTTCCGTTCTCCTCTTTAAGCTGCCAGGCTTTCCCACCTCATCTCTTCCTCCGCCTAGTGTCCAACTCGCCTCCCTCCACAGTTCTACTGTGACCTGCCATAATTAAATGTGTACTTCATTAATGTAAATTGGGTAGCTTTTAATACCCTTGTTGAAATTCTGAAGAAAGTGCAGTGGCCTCGCGAAATGCTCCAGCATCATTGCAAATTAGATTAGGGACCAAGAAAGGCAGTAAAATTAGAATGATAATGGTTGATATGGCTGCCTGACAGGCATGACTATTCAAGGATCAATGGGATGTTGAATGCTGTGGCGCAGCCCACTTCTCAAAGGCCGGGACAAACGTCAGCCTACAGATGTGCCTTTTGGAAGCACATGAAATTAGTTTAATTTGGTAAATGGCAGGGATTTAGAAGCTTTTAGCTTGACTGTAACAAGACAAGAATACATTGAAATGTTTTGCTCTTGTTTTATTAGCATAAAACCGGGTTGGGCCGATTTGCATTCCCAACAAGTCCGTTTTTTTCTCCATCACATGCTTTTTCCCCCTCTATTAGATTGCATTTGCATTCACTGCTTAGATCGAACAGCGTTTTTTAACCTGATCTAATCCTTTTAAAGGGGAGGCGGTGGCTTGATTTCATTCCAACTAATCTAATCACAGACACCAATTACTGGGCAATTTTGATTAAAGTCCAATAAGTCTAATAAAGATTAGAATATTCCTAATCCTGATAAGACCTGCCGCCTCAGATCCTGTCAGCTTTGGGTAAAATTATCATCACTGACAAGTTCAGAAGTTAAAATATGTAAATGTTTTGATTGCACATTTAGAATAATACCATGAGCACAAGGCTTATGATCAAGCAGCTAAAACAGACAATGGCGTTTAATTCAGTTTCTGACCATCTGACTGCATTGACTTCATGGTTCTGTGGGTGGACAGTCAGGCCAGAGTGATGTGAGAAACCACTAAGCAAAACCTTTAGGTTAAAGGCAAGCATAAAACGCAGATTACTATGTTAAAGACATCAGTCTTAACTGTGCATTTGCATATTTCCACTATGTCAAACATGCATACAGTTCAAACTAAATAATTATCTCTGCTAACTGGGATTGCTGTTTTCTGAGAGCATTTCATATTTTTTTATACTGCCACCTACAGGTAAGGGGGAATTCTGCTCCAACATTATGAACATGAAATCCTCATGAGGAAAGGTCATCCCCCTTTTTCTCATAAGGCAACATAAAATAAAAAAAGAAAAAGCAAGAAAGAACTCAACAATAAAATTGTTTGCAAAACAACTAATATTATCCTGGTTTAAACTTGAAAAATAATGTCAGTGGACATAGAGAGTTAAGGAAAGGTGAGCTTTATTATCCCTTTTAGTGATTCAATCTGTTCCAAGCAAAACCTGTTTTTTCTTCTGCTTCACATTTTTATTCATTGTTCTTATTAGCTGATGCCATCATGTTTTCCTTGATGTCATTCCTCTCTCCATTCCTCTAACTTCCTCTTTTGCCTTTATGACTTTTGTGTCCAAAATCCTTTTTTTCTGGTCTTCTTATTCTCAGCTGCCTGGTGAATTCTGGAATGTTTGTTTTCATTTAACATGTAATAATTATTTTTTCCTGAAATGAATTAAACTCCACAAAGTGTGATCCTCTCTTGTGGAGAGAGGATCACATATATCAAAATGTGATATCAAAAGCAGTTAGTTTCAGAAAGAAATTCATGTGGCTTCAAGCAAATTCATGCAAGCGTAATTAAAGACGTTGTGCTGTCAGTAGAATCTTTCCTGTTTCTAATGGTTGTCCTTGGGTGGAGTAGTGACCTTCTCTCAGAGTAACCGTGGCTACCACAGATATGACATCCACCTGATGCTTCTGTTCTTTAACCAGCCAGGAGGGGTGGAGGTTCATGGCAAAGTGGCAAATGGCAGCCCCATAATTAATCAGCTTCCACTGTAATTAAAGTGTCCATCAACAAGCTTGGAAGGACGATGGCCCCACTTGTCCCTCCTTGGCCCCAGAGCTGCAAGAAATCAACCTGCAGGAATAATGAGTTCACTTTTAACTGTGTTTCAGGAAGATCAAAACAGCACAGTAGAATCTGAGGACACCAGTCAGCAGAGGGATCTTCACATCTGAAGTGACACAAAACTTTTTTCCTACATCATGACTCACATTTTTGCTTTCACTAACCCAAAAAAAACCAACCAGCGTAAACCAACAAGGTGCTAAAACTAATGAGCAATTAAAGTGCAAGTCAAAACACATCAGAAGCACAAACACACTGTTTGAATGTAGGTCATCATATTACCAAATGAGCTCTTAGATGTCTTCATTTGGTCTAAGTTTTGTATTTGGGCAGCATGGCTCAGTATTTCAACAGTCAAGTCAAACCGGTGGGCTTCTTGCTCCCTTGGCTACAAAATCAGCCTAACAGCAGCAAACAGAGAAGGATTCAAAAATGGTCATTTCTAGGTAGAGTTACAAGACAGAGTTCATGTTGGCTTATGACTGAAAACAATAAAGCTGATTCTGTAATGCAAATGTAAAACAATTAGAGGCCAACTGATGTTATCAATCTGTTGATAATTCAGCCAATTTTTACCTTTTTAACGGTATTGGTCTTAACTATCAGTATGTACGCTAAGAATTGTTACTGTTTCTGTTTATACCTAGGTATATTTTCCTTATAAATATTCAATGTCACTTTTAGAAGAAAAACTTGCACAATGTTCAGCTTCATAACGAAGCCTTCATGCAGCTGTAGTTTCCAATTTGAATCTTGATACAGAACCAAATCATTCTGTAACCTCTGTAATAATTAGTTTTGTCATTTACGACCAACTTTTTATTCCAGTGGGAGTTCCTGCTTTAAAAAGAAAGAGGCTCAGTCATGATCCAACCTGCTGCTCACTCCTCCTGCTAGCAGGAACAAACTAAGGAGCCGAACACGAAAGCTGCACGTGTCTTTGCACACACTCACATGACATGGTCCATGTGTAAAGTGACATATGTACATTTATAAATTATTTCAACACCAGCAGAAGAAAAGCAGACTGGACAGCACATTCCCAAAACCCATCCCAGGTAACACTGTAAAAAGCAAATAGTTGAACCAACTTAATTGAATCCAAGTTCAAACCAACTCAAGTTAAATCTTTCCAACTCAATTTACTGTGTTTATCCAACTCAATGTATTATGATCATCCAACTCAATTCATTAAGTTTTTTTTTTTTTACTGAATTCATTAAGTGTGTTTAAAATGATTAATTCAAGTCAGTCTTACTCAGATCATTTAGTTTACTTCAAATAAAGAAGCAAAGTGATAAAGGATCTTTTTTGGCTCAGACGGCATTTTTTATTTGAGAGTAGTTAGAAAGGAAAGTGGATAAGACAGAGAGGGAAGACATGCAGCTGGAGTCAAACCTGTGACGGCCACATCAAGGACTCAGGCTCTGATCCACCACAGGACCCTGGTCAGTACATGATCTGACCCTGGTCAAGCTTGCATCATGACGTCAGATGGGATACAAATGCGGCATGCATTGGATTTACTTGTTTCAAATACACTTTTGAGAGAGCACTCTTTAAAAAGTAAATTTTTAGAGAGTGTTCTACAAAGTGTACTTTTGGCTAAAAGTACACTTTTTAGAGAGAGATGGGGTGTGTCCAGTCAGATGTGGCTCATCAGTGATGCTGTCTTGAGGATGTTTAAAAAGCAAGAAAACCCATATAAGGTTAACACTAAGAGCCCAACAGCTTCAGGCATGTCTTTATAGTGAAACCATTTTTTATTTTATATAGTTAACAATTTGTGAATGGATCATAGACAATTAGTCCAGAAAAAACAGAAACGATAGACACTTGTTGGATCACAAATCATCTCTCCTCTTTTTGTTTGTTTTTCAGATGGACACTATTATTCTACACCTGCTCTGTTCAGTAGTCTGTAACCTTGAGCAAATCTCTTTCTCACTGCTTAATGTTGGACATGCCCAGCTAGTCGCCTCTTAATGCTGCCATTCCTCAGTGAGGTGCTCAGCCTCCCACCACCGAGGATCAATGCTAAAAACTGGGATTAGTCATTCTAAATCATGCAGCTGTGGTCGAAGGAAGCTCCCCAAAAAATCATTAAACAATCATGTATTCCAATTGATTTATTCTAAATACCTGAGGAGAGAGCAGATTAAAGCAAGGGAAGAGGCAGCTAATGCAGATGCAGGAGCTGAAGCAGTGGAGGAAACGCTTCTGTCTTAATCAGAAGGAAACAATACTGTTGCAATTACAAGCCTAAGCAGGTCTATTAAGGCTTCTTCACTTGACACATTTATGCATTTCAGATACTGCAGGACACATTAAATGGAGTTAGCTCAAGAGCTAGTCGCTTTCCACTGTAAGCAGCAGGACTTCTGGAAGCCAGCAGCACTTCCTGCTGTCGTCAGCCTCACTGATCCAGGGAAGGTTTGCAACCACTGGTGCAGCTCAGGCAGGTTAATAGGTTCTGTTAGACTTCCACTACCTTCATGTTTCTAATCATGGCTGTATAACTAATTTAATTTTAGTTTGATCAAAAAGCAATTTGACCACCTTTTCATTTTTAAACTTCTCCTTTTGCTTTAAACAGTTTTAGTTAGTAAGCAAAATTACTCAAGGTAATGAATAAAGTAGTTCAGGCTTAAAATGAAGATTGTTTCACTTTATCCTGTTGACTGTAGATATTTTGAATTTTGTGTTTGTGTGTGGTGTGTGAGTGTGAGGTCTGACCTCATGAAGGATCTCTGATGGAGAAAGTGGTGCAGCTGCTGCTGCTGCATCCACACCTGAAGCTGCTCCGTAGCCTAACGGCCATGTTTCCATTTACAGAACATCAAAGCCCATGAATTGAGGTGTAAAGTTTCCAGTGTCATATTTGTTTCTGCATTCAGCTTCCTAAATAATTGTATTAATTTGTGTTCAGATCATGGTGAGATAACTGGATACTTGAAAGTTATATTTCCTGAAACAAAACTGTTTGTTTGCTACAGTGAGTCTTTAAAGTGTCCTTTGAAGATCAGGAGGACAAAGCGATGGCATGTCCTTCACTTGCATGATTGATGTGATTGTTAGTGCACCTAACAAAGAAGAAATGAGCTAAAAGCTCCATGAACACATTTAAATCTGATAATGTAACTTCAGTCTTTCACATTAGGAATGGAAACCCAGGCCCCTGTGTAGAAAACAAAACATTTAGCTCATAATTTCATAACTTCTCAAGAGTTTCCGTAGATCCAGCAGAGATATTCATGACACGAACACCAATGTAATGTGATTAGTTTATTTAACGCAGCTATTGCTTCAAAAAATATAGATCTATTCAGAGACATGAAGCAAAGGGAAGATTACATATTAAGAAGTAAAAATTGGAAAGATTTAAATAAGTGGAACAATTTGTTTCTCATGAGACTTTAAAGCTGTGTAACTTATTCACAGACAAAAAATATTAATCGGAGTTGGCACATCTGTTTAATACCTCGCAGAAAAAGCAGAGACACAAGCTCTCTACAAGCTCAACATCTCTACAAAGCTTTTCCATCTGAGCCTTACTCAAATCCTGCAGCAGAAATGATGAGTGCAGAAAGAGACACAAGACTGAGAGGATCCACAGAGATTAAACCAACGCACAGAGCTGTGGACGACTAGTTCAGTCTGAGCAGATCTGCAGCAGAGCAAGAAGTCTTTGTAACCTCTGGTCCTGTTGGATCAGCTGACAGTCACTACAGACTCATCTGTTCTGTTTAACAAAGCTACCACTGCTAGTGAGGACTCCTGAGTCTGGACACCAAGGCTACTGAGACTTCACATAACAAATGATTCAATCTGTTCTGGTTAGACGTCTGTCTGTCCTCTGCCCTGCCACGCCCACCTCCTCTGCAGCAATCAGTGCAGTTTTACTCACCTACCATCTTTAGTACTTAACAATCTCAAACCTTCATGTTTCTGCCAGACTATTGATGCCTCCTGCTTGCAGATGGCCAGTATTTTAATCTCCTTGTTCTCCACAGTTTTGTGCCTGAGCCTCTGATTCCTGGACATCAACTGTTTCTGTGCCTCAGCCTCTAGATGTAGTCCAACCCTTATAAATTCAGATTCATGTCAGAAGTGCTTAACAGTGTCCTGTCCTGGTGTTGATTAGGAACTTGCTCCTGAATGGCCTCATCTCTGCTGCCAGAAAACAAGTCAGTCGCTTTTTGATGACATTTTGCTGATGAAAATGAGATTGTGTGAGAAACAAATCTTTCCCTGCAGCTGTCTCAACAGGATCCTGATGTAACACAGCAGCACATTGACTGAGCACAACCTGTTGAGCAGAACCTTGAAGCTGCTCGACATTTTTTTAACACAAACCCAGAAAACAAAAGGCCGTTAAAAGGCTGTTCTGCTACAACAAGCTGCATCTGCATCCAATGCAGGATTGACTGCTCCGCCAGCTTTAGTATGTGACCAATCAATGAGGGTAGGGGTTGGGATGTAATGATTAACTCTATATGGTGGTTCCTTAGCCTGGCTGTGGGCTGACTAAAGATCCATACTTATGCATTAGTCACCAGTGCATACATTAATATGTGAAAGTGGTTTGTCTGCAGGCATCCTGGGGAGAGAAGAGCTGCCTGAGTCACTTCTGATTAATCAGGTTAAGACCTCTGAACAACTCATACAGTTTTTAGCCCAGCTTGTAAAACATACAGAAATTTAGACATCCAAATTAGAGGTAAGAAATGGTCTTCAGTAAATGATGTTGTTTGGACATTACATCATTTTAAATAGAAGTGCAATAAAACACAATACAGGTTGTAACAAAATACAGCTGTGGTGATTTTGAAACACAAAAACAACAGCAAACATGTTAGCAGCTTTACAGAACATGTTTCTGTAAAGTTTAACATATTTTCTAGTGTAGTTTTATTTTGCAAAAATTACACTTTAATTTAGTAAATTTAGCAAAAGTATTTCTGATACATTAGCATGGCTGTGCTGACAGGGTTCTGGTTTATTGCACAATCTGTCCCAATAAATATTTCTAAAATGTTGGAACCACACATGATTTCAATTTCGACTATACTTTTCTGCAAATATGACAAAAACATGCAAAAGTGTTTAATTTTTCAGAATTACTCATTTAAAAAGTGCAGCTTTGAACTTTCAAAGCTGACAATCTTGATATGCCTAAAGATTGTTTAACATTTACCTCCACTGGAAGGTAAGTGTTAGGAATTAGACGAAGTAAGACAAAGAGGAATTCTTTGTACAGGAGAGATGAGTGATGACCCTAAAATTGTTTGTCTTTAATTTCTTTTTTGGACTCTTGAGGTCAAAAATCCTCCCAAACCCTGGACGACTTTACATCTTCTATTTGTTTTTTAAAGTTAACTGTAAAGTTTTGTGTGTTTTTGTATCCACATTATTTTCAGTGTTTTAGTTTTTTGACAGTTTGGTTTTAACTTTTTGAAAACATATTTATAGCCTAGTAATGATGATAATGTGATATGTGTAGTTTATAGTTTTGTACCTCAGATTGAAATGATTTGTGTTCAGATGAAAGCAGTTCAGTTATAGAATCTGTGATCACTGTGGTTTATTAACATGAGAGAATGAGGTTCAGTTAAATGAGCTCATGCTTCTTCTTATGCCTTTTCAGGCATTAACTGAACACATTAAAGTTGCTGCACATGTTCAAAATAAAACATTTAAAAAAACTCTTAAGTAGAAGATAAACTCTCATTTAAAGTGTAAGTGGAAATTATGCACATATTGTGATATGAGTGAAATCCTCCCATTGAAGTTGTGCATCAGACTAACAGAGATGATTGTTGTGTGTTTGATGGTGTTTAGCTGTACGATGGCATCCCAGTGTCCGTCTGCTGTCAGATGTGGAGCATTAATGTGTCTCATGTGACAAAGCGAAGCAGCGATGGAGCAGCGGACACGTCAGGCAGCAAACTGCAGGACAACAAAACACAGCTGACCCTGCTCAGATTGGATTTACCGCAAGGCTGGATCCAGCCACTGCTAGACATGATGGATTATTGTAATGGCCACCTCCACGGCCTTTTTGTCATGTTTAAATGGCAATATATCTCAGGCGGAAGAAGGGGATTTAGAAATGGGAAGCTGAGGAGGCAAATGATGTGTTTGAGGTGTAAATAAAAATGGGCTGATGTTGTGGAGGTGCAGGTGCCTCCGCTGCTCACAACCCAACATGTTATCACTATTGATTGTCCTTCATAACAGGTAGCAATGAGCAGCTACTGAAACGTATTATTTTATTTGACTGGAGGATCCAGGATTTGGCATCAAGGATCCAGTTTGGCACACAGACACACACACACACACCCCCCCACACCCACATGTTCACACACACACATGTATTTAATGACTAACAAAAGTCATGTTCTTTTATTTCTTGGTACTGAGCTGTCACTAAGTTTCTAAACCTGTACAATCAAATCAAATCAAATCCACTGTGATGTGAAATAAAGTCCATGAAATGCCAAACGGTGAAACGTGGCTTTAGGAGCCATGTTTCACCGCTGAATGCTCCGGGCTGTGAGCGGTGTTAAAGTGCAGAGGAGCAGTGCATCAGTGCATCAGTTAGAATTCAACAAATTATTTGTGAGGACTCGTGTTCTTCCCCATTGCATGGAGGTATCTGAAGTATCAAACGGTCGTGTTGTCAGGAGCACAATTGAATCAGAAAACATCGTTATGATAAAGAGGAAATATCATCCAGGAAGCTGGCAGGGTAATAAATGACCATGGTGAGATAAAGCTGGTGAGAAACTCTGCAGTCGTTGCAGCTGGACAACATGAACAGAGACTCAGGTCCCCCTTTAGAGTCTCACTGGTTTCCAGCTGCTTTATCTGCAGCCTCTTCACACCAGCCAGTGATTAAGTGTTCAGCTCTTTAAACTCAAAAGGCCAATCATTCCACTCTTATCATCAACAGCTCTGTGAAGGAAGGTGAGTTCCCACGAAACAACGTGTTCTCATCTAGAAGGGCTGGAGTTTCTGTCGTTCAGCAAAAAGTTTATTCACTACAAACACGAGTTTGTAAAAAGAACAAAATTCAAACCCCTCAAAGCAGCATCTTCATCTTCTATTACTGTCAAACCACCACAACAGTCAGTGTGATCACACAGCATGGCGAGAAAGAGTGGAGTGAGGTTTCAACTCACGTACTTAGTGCAAATGTCACTAAATAGATATTAGACTAGAATTCTTAAATGTTGCTAAAATCTATTTTTGCAGTGTTTCATTTGTAATAGGATCATTCACTTCTGAACACAGTTTAGGAAAGCAACACATTGGTTAACCTTTAACAATAATAAATTCCCTTCAACATGAATTTCTCCTGATTCTATTTTGGTAACTCTTCCTTTAACAGAGTATGTCATGATTTGGTTTGTGAGGAAGATCCAAAGAGCAACGGGACGAGGCAGACGTAGATCAGAATAATTTAATAGTCCAAAAACAATATCCACAGGAACAGGACAGGAGAATACACAACCATCCAGCAGCAAAACAGGAACACACACACACAGGAGCACCCCACAGGAACACACACACACGAACACACACAATACGCACACTTTCTTTATGTTCCCACCGTTCTGCTTTGTATCCTATTAAAACCATTCCTTGTGACCTTTCCTTTCTTTTTCCCTTCTTTCCTTCCCTCTTTGCACCTTTTCTTCCTTTTGTCCTACTTCCTTTCACTACTTTTGTCGTTCGTTCCTGTGTTACAGCCTTCTTTCCATTCTTCTGTCTTTACTTTAGTCCTAGCTCCCCTTGTTTTTTCTCTTTCTTTTTCACATCCATTATTCACTCCTGCCTATCTTTCTTCTTTCCTTCCTTCATTTAATCCTTGCCTGCTGTAAAAGAAAATTTTCCTTAACTTCGTATTTGATGTTTGTTTTTTCTATGTTATAAATTGACTCTGAGCTCTGAAATCCAGCTAGTGGCAGATGTTTGGAAGATGCATGATAAACTTAAATTACTTAAGAACTGAATACAGAAATGCATAATTTCTTATTAAAACATGAAGCAGAAGTCCATAACTCCAACATGTTTTGAAAATACCCCAATGAGGGATCAGTTCCGGTTTTCGAGGTTATGATGAATGAAGGGAGCTTCTGTGAAAAACTGAAGAGTTTTCTTGACTGGATGACAGAGAAAAGGAGTGAGCGGGACAGGTCCATCTATTTGGAGACAGACACAGCTCCCACGCTGGAGCAAACAGAATGTAAATGAAGTAGCCTGTGCCAACGAACTAGTACTTTCTCTCTATCATGAATAAATATTGGTGGTTCTCAGTGTGCGGGCCTGGCTGCTTGTTCTCCCACAAAGCCGCCACATTCCTCTCCTCCTGTTGCTACACCGCGTCTTCATCGTCCTCACAGTGGACAGTGGAGGGAGGGGCCGGACAACGAGTTATCAAAGAGTCTGCTGGACGTTGTGCACAGTCATTAACCTGCGACCCAAACTGCTGGGGGGGGGGGCAGGGAGGGGGGGGCAGGGGTCAGGAGGAGGGGTATTCAGCTTCAACGTGTCATGAGGAGATGGACTCATCAGAGCAGAATCACATCACTGTGATACTGAAGCTGGCTGAGAGCATTCATACATGGGAGGGAGGAGGAAGCAAGGAAGGAAGGAAGGAATCTGTAGAAGTAATCCTGCAGGTCTCTCAGAAACTCCAAAAGTTCTGATGAGATTCTTTTGTGTGTTTGTCAGAATTTTGCTTTGTTGCTGTGATGCAACAGCTTTTACTGACCTAAAACCACAGAGATTGAAGCATATTGTGATTTTGACAGAAACCACGGCTGGCTGTGTGAGAGGCACATTTGTACACAGCTGGCAGCTCGAGGCTGAGGTGCTGATGTGAAGGCAGGAGGCGCAGCGGGCAGCAGCATGTGAAGAGTTGATTTGAGCGCTGTCTCTGGTGACAGACTGCTGTCTTCTCGGCAGCCAGCTTTAAATGGTTTCTCTGTCAGGCAGAATGGAGGGGATAAACTGCACTCTCCAATCCCCAGACCCATTTAGAGAGCAGATGGAAAAGCAGGAGGACAGCCTCTACATGTTCCTGCACTTTTATTCAGCACCAGCCAGCTGATAAACAAAACAGCAAATATCCAGTGCATTTTTTGACAGCCACTTTTCGCCTGCCACTCCACATAAAGCGCAGCGTTTTCCCCCCACCGTCGCTGTCGGTCCAGCTCAGGCAGCTGATCGCTGCAGCATGTCTCCTCTCACTCCAATCTTCATCTGACAGCACATTAATCCACATCAGCAGCTCCAAACTATTATGGCATTATGGGAACTGTAGTCATTACTAAGAACATGATTAAACATTTCATGTCTATTGACTCAGGCCTGTGTGATTTATGCATTTGTTTAGTCAATAGTGTAGCTGAAATGATGTCATTAATTATGAATGGAGATTCTTTCTCCTGCTCAGCTTGCTGCTGCTGCGGTTCACATCCTGACGGATGGAAGAGCAGGAATCATCAGCGTTTAGGGAACAATCCATCTCCAGCTCCATCTTCAGACTCTTTATCTCCTCTTCATGTTTCTACTTCTTTCTCTTTCTTTTTCCTATCTAAACAACTTTTCATCTTTTGCTGCAGTTCCTTAGTTTTTGTTCCTCCTGAAGAAAAAACCTTTTTTAGCTTCTCTGTCTCCGTCAGCCATCAAATCTAAATCTTTTCTACAGTTCTGATTTTGACCAGAAATGACTCAATTGGTCTGCAGCCAAGGCAATTTTATTTGTGTTTCACATTTTCAGCAGCAAGACAATTCAAAGTGCTTTCGTGTGTGTGTTGTGTGTGTTGTGTGTGGTGTTGTTTGTGTGTTGTGTGTGTTGTGTGTTGTGTGTTGTTGTGTGTGTTGTGTGTGTTGTGTGTGTTGTGTGTTTGTGTGTTGTGTGTGTTGTGTGTGTTGCGTGGTGAGTCTTCCCTGATCTGAGGCTCTGCAGGAGGATGTGATCCTCTGGAGGCAGCAACCACACCTGCAACAATTTGGCCTTTTGTTGCTGTGGCCTCTTACTGAGTGTCTGCACAGCCAATCAGCTCCTGATGATTGTCATATCAGGTAGAGTTAAACCACTGAAGCCTCTCTGTGCTTGTCTTTGAGTCAGGGTCTAATGATGGGGATGGTTTCCATACCACACCGGTTCTCCAGTCTGGCTCCCCTTTGATTCGCCTTCGCGCTCTAACCTCCTTGTCCTCATCTCCATCTCCTCCTGCCTGGTCTCCAGGTTTCTGTTCAGAAGAACAGATCCAATCCTCATTGGCTCACAACACGCCGACCTCCACATTACTCCTCCACGCTGAGGCGCCAAGCTGGAAGCTCCATTCATCCAACCTCAAGATCAGATCAAACTCAGTTCTTTATCTAACTTCTCCTCTCTTCACCAGATGTACCCTACACACTGATCCTCGAGTTGTTCTAATCATATATCACATGAGATATGTGTTTGGTGTGACTGATCCGGCATCAGCTTTTGCTGGACTGCTTAGCATCAACTGGCACACGCATCTTTTTGCTGTGACTACATTCAGAGTTCGGCCTGTTAAATCGTTGCCCCCGACTGACATGTCCTGGAATGTGAGTCTCAGCAAAAACAAGAGTAGCAAAGGACTGAGTGGAAGCAGAACCGTCCAGCAGCCAGGATTCATCTCTGACTGTCAGCGGCAGAACGAATGAAGCCCCCGGGACGCAGGCTTACCCCCTCTGTGTGCTGCTGTCCTTCATGGGGCTGATAGATGGAAGTGTGACATTAAAATGGTAATGACTCAGGGGACACCTGACAAGAGAATGCTGGATGACTTTTGACCTTTGATAGACCACAGCATTACTGACAGAGAGGATGGAGAAAGAACTGCCCAGTGTTTTCCTACAGGTCAAATATCATCCTGACGTAGAGACAGAATACCTACAAGTGTAAGAAAAAAAATCCCACCCTGCCTTTTCCCGTATGTCAAAGGGAAAATATCATTTTGATATTTTTTCATTTTTCTATTTCACACTGAAAAACGTCTGTATAATGTGTCATGTATCAGGTTGGTAACTGAAGCTAAGCTGCTACCTCAGACCCAGGTACCTGTTATGTAAAATGAAAAACATAACCAGGGTTTTCCTTTGTAGCAGGAAGGTCCTGGGTTCAAATCCTGTGCATGTCTGGGTTCTTCCAGGTATTCCAGCTTGACTGATAAAACTACCGGTTAAAAAATGCTAAAATATAACAGCTTTGTCTACATTTGATGAGTATGTCTTAAAATATTCCCACATTGGTATAATGATGTTTGACTAATACAATAATATTTAATTTAATACTATTTACTCTGATGTTGATGTTCTATTTCTGTGGCTCTCTAGACTCTAACAGGCCCCAGGAATAACGATGGCTGGCCAGACCTGCAGAGGGGTCTGAGTTTGACTCATTTGTTTGGGATGGCTTCCAGGATGGACCGTCCAGCTGTAGCTGGAGACACAGTCACTACTCTCAGCTGATCTCCATTTCCACCAGTTGGCTGGACCTCTGTTGAATTAGGTCAGTAAAGGGGGTGGATATCTGTGCAATTGATTATTTAGTTTCATTTTTTTATGTAATTAAAAGTTTTGACCTTATTGTTTTTTTTTGTAACTTTATTTTGTTTAAATTGCTGAATTATGTTGATCAATATTGGTTTGTAAATACAATAAAAGAGTAAAACATGCAGGGGGTTAATAATTTTTATAGCTTCTGTATTTATTGCAATTAGTCGCATGTGGAGAATGAAGAAACTGACGGTTGCTTTGTTGATTTGGTGACATGTGGAAAGGTTCTGATGGAGTTCCTGTAACTGGATCCCAGTACGGTGAGCAGGAGGAGGAAAACCTGAGTGTGATGTTGATATTTTACAAACAAATGGAGATTTTCATAATGTGAGAAATGGCTGGTTCCACTCACTGCCTCCCCCTCAGGCCTGACTTGGGATATTAATGCGCTCCAGTAACTGTTAATTTCACTTTAGAAAGGTGATTTATGGGCAGACAGAGAGCAGAGGCAGAATCTAATTGAGATCAGAATGGCTGTTTCTCACACTGTGGCGCCTGCACCTTTCAGATGGGGCACCATGATTAATGCATAATGAGCAAATAATCCATGAAATTAATAAAAAAAAAAAAACACTATTCTTCTGCTCGTCATGCTGAGGAGAATAAAACATAAATAAAAATCAGAGTGTTTTGGTCTGTTTTTCTCCCCCAGTGCGTTTCTCTTGTCTGCACACTTGACAGCAGAAACACATGCAGCACAATCAATGGAGAGGAGCAGCATAATCAATCTGAGATTGGACTGTGTGTCTGTGTTCAGGCTTCATAAAACAATAAGGACTGGGGAGGAGGACAGTTTTGCACCATTAATGTCTTCATCAGTATCTGCATCCCTCAGACTCTCTGACGGAGGAGAGCCTCTCAGTGCTTCTGGGCCAAACAGCAGCAGGAGAGAGAAGCATTAAACCGCTAAAGGTCCAAAAACTGGGATCCAGCACATGATGATGCTGGAAATCTCCAGTCCAAAGCAGATCAAAATCGTTTTTTATTTTACTCTGAAGTCCAATTAATATTTCTTGAGACATGAACTAATCAATCAAACTTCTGACTGCAGCAGTTTCAGGATTTTTCTGGTTCCAAAACTTCTGAACTTAATTATCTTGTCAAAATTCCTGACATAAATTCAATTTCTGAGCTGAGTCCACCTTATAAATAGTCAAATGCAATAAATCAGAATATTAATGAAGGTTAATTTATTTTAATGAGTAAATTTACTACATGGACAAATTCCACACAGACTGATGATTCAAGCTTTTATTTGTGTTAATTATGATCATTTCATGTTAACAGCTGATGAAAAAATAATATTACATCAGAACAATAAAAAAAACATAATATACCAATGTGAGCTAAACAAAAACGGTGTTTATTACCTATTTAAAGGTTATTATTATAATTGTTGTCATTTCTAATCTGACAAACTAGCCTTATCAGAACGCATATTTTATTTATGGAATATGACTTCATGTCATACATTTTGGATTGATCATAGTGACATCCATATGTCATATATTCATTATGCCTACATTCCATGGGTCTATAGCAGGTTAATCTGGTCTATGTAACAGGTACAGAGCTGCTGTAATATGAGTGAAGAGCTGAACAAACGTCTCACCATCTGTAAGCCATAAATCTCAAACCTATTCAGTCTCTCACTCTGCTTTAAAAGATTCAGATTGTCTTTATTAATATTCAACATAACATCAGGAATCACTGCTCAACCCAGTTATGATGCATGCTAGGTCAGAAACAGAAACCAGCTGGATAAAGAATATAAAAAGAAGAAGAAATCAATAATATGGTATAAAACAGAAAAATACCCAGATCAAAAACAGGAGACGCTGTAGGCATATAAGTGCAAACTTAATGACCTTATTTGCACCTCTCAGGGTAGCGGCAGCTTGTAGAAGCGCTGTACTTTCGAATTTAAGCATTTTAAACTCATGAGAATTATTATTCTTTTGATAATGTGGTTTATGTCCTTAATTCAGTTTTTATAGAGTTTGGAATCAACATCCAATGATTTCATGGATTCCCTTTTGTCATTATTTTCTCACATTTTACAGAAAACATGATCAGGTGGTTAAAATACTCATCCTGTTTTAATGTTTAAGACAACCCAAACTCACTTGATCAACAAGAAAAGGATACCTGAGACTTAGCATAATGGCAAGGAAATGTTGGCCTGAGCATCAGCTCTGGACGTGTGCTTGAGGAGACGGATGCTGCGTGAAGATGGTGAAAGAAGTAGCTCGTTTATCGATTGACAAAACAATAGCATTTTCAGCTTAAAGCTGCAGCTGCTTCTCTGTCAAAAAAGATCCATAACACTAAAAGCTGACACCCTTCTGGAGAATATCCTTTATTGATTTTTACATAAGGATCTATCTTTCTGCATTAGAACACACCATGATGCACATTCAGAACAAAGACCAATCCGCTGCATTCATCATTCTTTGATTTATGCAGCATCACTGAGCTACATGGGGTTCAAGTGTCCATCTGAATAATGATGTAATGAAGCATGGGTCTCAGAATGAGCAGAGGCTGCAGGGGCGGGGCTTATAGGTGTCTTACATCACAGCTTTTTTCTGACTGACCCTGCTGCAGCTGCACTGGCCAGTAGGCTGCAGGTCATCTGCACAGCTGGTGTGGAAGAGTCGCCACATGTTCACCAGTTTAACCCAACACAGGCCTTCTGCAGATCCTAACATTAGCCCAGCAGCTCAGCAATCCCTCACCACATCTTCCCCTCATGTCCTGTTTGAATTAGAAGAACATTAAAGTCGTTTGTGAGGGACAGAGCTGCAAGAGGACATAACATTATTGATGGAATAAGAAGGAATAACATCTTGAGTGATGCATAAATATGCTCCTTTCCCCTAGTGATTGCAACCCAACTCCCATTGCCCCTGAAGCTGGCCGCAGCTGAAATGACGTCCCACGGGAGGCGAGCAATTTCAATTTACTTAGTGGGAGGCTGTGCACTTCTCTGTCAATAAATACCTGCAGATTGGATTGGACACACTTAAAGTCATTGGCTGTAAATGTGAGAGGCTGAGGTCACCAGACTTTATAGAGTCATTAGAATGTGGCTGGGAGAGAGCGATGGGATCCAAATAGCTGGGAACGTGTGAAGATCAGCATTACTCTTAACCAAACTGAGTTATCCAAGCAGATTAGGGATCACATGATAGGAACCACATGGGTGTCTGTATCAGGAACTTTATCTGAAAAAATTCAGACTAAACAGAAGCTGCTATTTTGTAACGCTATGAGAAAGTAGTTTTCTGTAACAAATGATCTCGCTTTTTCTTGCACTTAAAAGTTTCAGATCATCAAACAAGTTTGAATTAAAACAAAAGTTTTAATACCTAACAAAAACAATCAGAATTTTAAATTTATAGTTTATTTTACTGGAGGAAGAACTCTATCAGAACCCGCCTGGTTACTGCCTGAGCAGAGGAATCAAGAACATCTGTCTGACAACATGAAGGCTAAAAGAAAAATCAACACATCATGGCATAAAATTAATGAAAAGGTGAAAAACATTTGAACATTTCAGCCTTTAAATGTTTTCAATATTTGTAAAGTCATAGAACTCCAGAGAACCACAGAGAGAACCGCAAATCAGATGGAATGATCAAGATCAGTAAACTCAAAATGACTGGAAAAACACTGGAAAACATTTGAGCCACAGCTAGTTGTGTCTTATACTCTTATACTCTGAAAGTCAAATAAATTTAGAGAGTTATAGATTTTGAACCTAAATGTAGGAGTAAGATAAAGCCATAGTAGTGAGTTGTGTTAACCTTTTATTAATTTTGTCAAACCTTGAATGAAGTAGAGTTTTTAGCTTTGTACTTAAAAAACTTAAAGAAGGAAAAGACAGGAGTGGGAACAATTTCCCAGAGTGCTTTGCAGCATGTTTTTGTTTCCTGAGATGAAGTGTGTTACATTGATCTGACTCTTGTGTTATTAAGGCAAATGTTTATTTAATGCAACTGACAGTTTGCAAAGCTTAAGGATAATGTTCTGTTTTCACTAAATGTTTCTGAACACAATTCATCAGAAAATTTGTTCATGCCATTTCAAACAAGAACTTAAATTATTCTCAAGTAAAATAAGTAGTTATTTTAACTTGATATTGTGAGTAAAAATGATAGAGAAGTGTGTTCCCTAACTAGGTGATGGCAGGGTTTTTTTCTTGCATATTGTAAAATAATAATTTGATTTAAATTGCAGCATTAAGTTAATATTCACTATTCTAGATTAATAAAGTTAAACAATAATATTTAGGCAACTTGTCTCCTGGTGTTAAATCAACTTTATGAACATTAATATCTGTGTTGAAATCAAAACAATTTTCTTGTTGACTTAAATTAATTTTCAAGGCAGCAGGTGGACTTTGATTTTCAAGTTAAACCACGTTCAAATGTTTTACAGTGAAGAGTTCATCAGTGAAATGTCACAAATGAATTCAGAACATCTGAAGCACTGAAGGCCTCAGCTGCCTTAGTTAACGTCAGTTAGAAAGAGAGACTGGACCAAAACACGTCCAGAGAATAGTTCCATGGTCAAAGCCCTGTCTCGGTTTCCCCAAAAACATTTTGAGAATCTCTAAAAAAATCTCTAAAAAAATATCCTGTGAGCTGAAGAAACAACAAAGGGAGATTTTGTAAGATGGGTGTCTGATCAACTCTGGTACAAAACCCACACAGCATTTTTGAAAAAGAACATCAAGCTAACAGTTAAAGACAATGATGGGCTGATGCTCTGAGGTGATATCCATTTACAGCAGTTATTTAAATGTGTTCAGAGTAATATGTACTAAATCTGCTGATGTCAGACAAAAATAGCTTCAATTATTAAGGTCAAAGGAATTTTTTCCACCACTCTTTGGACGAGTTGTTAGACAGCAAGGCAGGTTTACTCTTACAGAGAATAATTCACAGGAAAACAAAGACAGACACACTGAAAACAATCTGAAAAGCAACACAATAAAAGTCTGGCATCAGAAAGAAGAGTTATAAATAAAAAATTAAGACAACCTGCACATCTCAGGTTTTCCGTTACCTGGTGTCATTGGTTCCAGAGACATTTTAGTGCAATATAAAATTTAATGAAAAATAATGTGGGAAAAAAATCAATTTTTTAACATGAAAGTAAAATTAAAACTCTCCATGATTTAGAAGCTCAGTTTTTTGATATTGATAGATTTTTATATTTTTTATTTTTATTTCCTTTTCAATAAATTTCACATGAACTAGATACATTTGTGACAGTGTCAATTACAAAGCACTCCTTCAGTTCAAGATGAGCTACGCAGATTTTCACATTAAATACAGCATTGATTAATGTTGTATTAATCAAACTGATTAATACAGCAACTGATTATTATAACCAATAATCAGTTTGTTGAATCGGCAGTAAATTATTCAGTTTACAGAAAAGTTGCGTAATTCAGTGAGGCTGATAGATTGTTGGTTATTCTACTTTAAAATCCCAGACATGCTCATCAATAATAATATTTCCTTTTATCTATAGTTCCATGACAAAACTACACATTTACTTCCTTCAGAACTCATCAGTTAATCCTACAATAATTAGGCTGGCAGAAATCTGAATGATCCCGTTCACCTGAACCGCTGACATACTGACATGTGACAGTTTGAAATTGAAAGTCTTCTTTCAGTAAAATCAGCCATGAATGAATTCAAACTGAAGCTTGACCCTCTCAGGGTGGGTAGAACCAGATCCGTCTCACTGCGGCTCCCATCTTATCCTCACCCAACAATCCCACTCTGTCACAAAACCCTCATCCCCCATGAAGTAGAAAACTGGACATTTGTAACAGTTTGTCTCACAGCATTATGGTCCTTTACCCAGAATGCTTCACTTTTCAACTGTCACGCTTCTTTGGACTCCTTCCAACAGTAATTCACAGGTTCATGCTTTGGATTTTTGCTGAATTTTTTTAATGAAAGTTAAATGACTTTTTGTCACAACTCATTTTGAGTGTTTTGTGTTTTGGTGGCCATTAAACTGGATTATTGCAACGAAACACACCTGACTGCTTTAATTTTATAACTTACATTTTTATTTCCTTAGATGTTTATCTAAATAAGCAATTGTTTGTTTACGTTACAATTACAATGAGGGAATTTACAGCATGGACCTTTATGAATACACATCTAACAGGAATACATTGAGAATGATAACCATCGTTTGTTGTTTATCTGCTGAATGAAGTGACTGTAAACAATCCAACAGATAACAGAGCTGTGAACCAGGACAGTGTTTACACCTGCAGGTATGCCAGCCATCTGCAGGTCACTTGGATTATTATTGTGTATTGTTGTAATTATTTTTGTTTTTCTTGAAGCTGAAAGCAGAGCAGATCTACGCTGGCAGCAGATGTGACACCATCCTTGTCCTAGTCGTTCACTGGTTCCTTCAAACCAGAGATTCTTGTCCCTGAGATGTAAATGAACATCCAGGATATTGTGATGTTGCTATTTAGATTCCCCAATGGAGAGGTCTGCAGTCCTCGCTGCACTACTGCAGACACTTGGCTGTTTTAGAGTCAATATGAACCAGTCTGTCTGAGAGTTGGCAGATTTAAAATCCACCAGATTTATTGAGTTTCCAAACATTCCAGCCACACATAGTATGACGATGTTCTCCCATCTCTTGTTCTGTCCTTCAGTGGACTGAGATGAATGTTTTCTTGAAACCCTGGATGCTTCAACATTGGCCAAGAAGCATTCTTTTCCATATCCATCCTTTAAACCTCGGCGCTGTCTGGTTATCCAGAGGTTTGAAGAGCTTTCTTGATGTGTTTTTGTTCTTGGACCTCAGCATCTGTTTGGGTCAGTGCTGCAGAGTCCTGATGACTGAGAGGGCGGTGAGACTCTGGTCCCTATTCAGGCTTCAGCACTGGGATATTGAAAACTAGCTCTGCTAGAAAAAACATTTCTGGTGGAATTCATGGAAAGTTAAAAACTGGAATGTGAATTCTTCATCCTTGGCTCAGGATGGAGCAGCTTCTCATCAGGTGGAAGTGATGGGGTGAGTAGAGAGCATTCAGCTTCTGCATGAGGAGACAGAGGTTCCTCCTCAGCAGCTCGGGCTGACATAACTAAAGAGGCATTAACACCTACTTATGACTTCACTAAGCAAACATGGGGCCTTGGTGAGCATGGGAAAACAGCATTATAGTCCTGTGGTGAATTGAATGAGGAGAATAGGCCCAGTCTCTGCCTTGTGTGGAGCAGTCCATCTCTGCCTCTGTCTACACACAGTTGACAACTTTCTCTCATGTATGCCAACTTTCCCAGGCAGAACCAGCGCCATAAAAGGGCCTTTTCCTGTGTCTGGACCCATAAATCAGAGCGGCAGGGTCATGTCTTTCCTGCACCTCACCGCTGGCAGTGACATGGTTTGACACTGGTTCTGTTGTCACTGTTTTGATAGTCTGAGGAAGCATATCTGCTTGTGCAATTGATTACAGGGAAAGATCCACCAGATATGAGCGAGAGGCCGAGGCGTGAGTTATGATAATTCTAACTGTTTATTGAAGCTTTAACATTCTTTCAGTTGTCAGTTTGCTTCATGGGAAAATACTGTGGTTTGCTTCTAATCTTGCAAATCTAATCAAATTTCACCACAGCAGAACACGACCTCTGAGAACCGACTGTGATCCGCAGTCTGGAGCAGGACTGGCCGGACCAGACTTTTTATGAATTTCTCAATGAAACCTTTTCATAAAAGTAAGGGACGGTTTGCAGCTGTAACATCTGACATTAAATGATTTCAAAACCCATTTTAAATGAATCATTCTGCTGTGGTAAGAACTCTGCAAAACAGAAACAGAGACTTTTGTATATGCGTAGTTAGAAGCAATCTTCAGATAAAAGTTTACAAAAGATGTTTTGCACATTGAATTATTTTACTGTTACACTAAAGAGCTAATAAACACAATGACAGATTATGTTTTACTTCATTTTACAGGCCCTGTAAATATCACATGAAAAGCACCTTTCAAAATAAAAATCACAGTTCTTCGCATTAAATAACCTCGTGGTTCCGACTCCACAAGGGACCAGGGTGTATGAAGATGGATGGATGGATGGATGGATGTTGTCAAATGTTCCAAGGAGAAAATGTAACAACAAACTTCTATAATCCAGATGTGAAGAAAAACATCCATGAATAACAATTTTCAGTTTTGAATGTGACAAAATAACATTTAACTTTGCCACATTCCTTTGGTAACACTAAGAGAAAAGAACCTGAGCTTAAGTTGAGTCAAATTTAAGACCAAAATTCACAACAGTGTTATTGTATAAATGTGGCAAAAAAATCCCAAGTATTTACTGTTCCTATGAAAGCTGCTCATCCTGCATGTCTGATGCCTTTTGCTGCATTTGAAAATCACTGAGGATCAACGATTGTGGCTTTTCTGACAGAAGAATCACAAACAACTCATTTACAACAAAATGCAACCCGATTTCTACAAAACAATGACAGCTAAATAAAATGATTCAACAATAAACTAAGTGACTGCATAAATATTCACCCTTTTTAAAGTGTCTGACCTTATTGAACAGAGGTCAACCCAACTGGTGTTGGTTAGTGGATATTTTTTATCTTGATTTGCTTCCACACTGTGAGCAGGTTGAGTTCTCTTCCCTTCTTCTTGATCACGTTTAGCTTGTGATCTGCTGTGTGTCTCGTTCTCACTGCAGCAGGGTGAACTCATCACTGACATCTATTAGGAGAAGCTGCTGGGAGTGTGTGGAGGAGCAGCTCTCCTGTTAACACCCCAGGTTCAGGCAAAGTTATCAACATCTGCTGGTACTGATGAAGTGTCCAGATAACATGTGGGCTCGGTTCATCACTGCTTCAGGCCCAGGCTGAAGCGTGAACTCCAGTCAGCCTGGTTTCTTCCACAGAGCTCCTCTTGACCTACTTATGAAGCCGCCTTAGAGCGATCGATCTGGCGATGGATGATTTGATGCATCAGAGCCAAATCACAGGGAAAAAGAGGGGCTTAAGTGTGTGGAGAGGGGTGGGGGGTGTGCATACCTCACTGTTACTTTTCTTATGACCAGACACTCCACTGGGTCAGAGGTCAGAGGTTATCTTCCACCCAGGGTCACTCAGCAAAATTGACCAGAATTAATTCTATTTTCGACAACATATCTTTCTACACTAAAACGTAATCCTTTTAAACTGCAGCAGATCTTGAACGGCTGAAAAGAGAAGCTAAATGAGCGGCTGGTTTAACTGCCAAAGTATTTTCCTCTGCGCATTTAATCAATGCTTAAGACTCATAATAGCCCAGGTCAGCGCCAGAGAGATTTCCATAATCAATAGGAAGAGGTTCTCAAGTTCATCAGGTTACTCTGCTTTCTCTCCTTCCTCATTTTTCATAGAGTTATTTATTGTCAGGGTGTCTGTCAGAGGAGGAAATAGTGGCGTTCAGCGGGGCAGCAGCAGCGTTTTCCTGCTGAGGTCACCATCTGATCACGCGCTGTGGACTACAGCGCTGACCCACACCTCCACTTCTGCTGGGCCTAAAACACCATCAGCATTTACATCAGGGTTATATTTAGGCAGGACAGACGGTGTGGTCCTTTCATATAACCATAAATCTTCCTCATAATAATACAGATAACTGAACTAATAGGTTGTGTTTCCATCATATGTTCTGTTTGAATCGAGCTCAGTCCATATAAATAATATGATTTGTAATGGAACTTCCTGCACCTCTTAGAGTTTGGGTTCAGGGTTTATTTACGATGGAACCAAGAGAGAGCTGATAAAACACTGATTACACACATCCACTCCATTTTATGCTGCCGTTCAGTTTCAGTAGCATTCCAGATTCTGCTCTTACATTTTTAAAATCCAAGCAAGTTGAAATGACAATATGTTTTAAACATAAAAAGGATTTGAAATAGAAATAGTAGGATTTTATCTGTTCCCTATGTGATAACTACTTTATGCAGAAAAGAAACAACATGTTTTGTGGGACGTGGTCATGGCAACCACAGACAAACTGGAATAAGCGCATGTATTCTGAGCAGGCTTCTGAAAACCACTTTCTGTCCTTGAAATCTTGATTTAGAAATTCATGCACATATGTATTTTTACCAGATTTCATGTGATGAATCTTCCTTTTGAATAAGCGGTTGACAGATTAGCTTGTCAAAACAAACACAAGTTCGGTTTTCAGGCGATGCTGTTATGTCCAGGAAGTGACATCAATTAGTGAACATTTGTCTAAAGCAAGGCAAGTTCTTCTGTGAGTGAAAACACAAGAACCGGAAGAGCAGCCAAAATGAAGAAAATAGAAATAAAGTTCACTTTAGGTGCTGACTGATGTGACTGACTTCAGGATCAATTCTTAGGTCTGATGGGAAGCTTTGCAAGCTGCACGGCTTTAGAAATGGGCCAAGGCAGCCATGTTCCTTATTTCATTTGTCAATTTTGTACTATTACAGATTTCTTCATTTCATAAGTTTTTTATATTTTTGATCTACTTTTGTTCAAATAAATTAGATGTATCTCTAAAAGTATCTTAAAAGCCATCTGAATTGCATCAATTAAATGATGCAGCTAAACAACATTAAATACAGTTAAAGACAGATTGTAAGAAAGTTCTGTGGAACAATTTAAGAAATAAAAAATCAAACCTCAGGAAAATAGAATACAGGTAGTTTTCTCCAAACCTTTATCCTTAAATTATATGTATATATATTTGAGCTGCATCTAAACCAACTAATATTTACTTCTTCTGACTGTGGTCAGAGATTGAATTAGACTAGTTGGTCTAATCGTCTAGTTGATTAGACTAACTAGATGGGCTAATCATCCATCCAGTTGTCTCTTACTGATATTCATTAAATCACTTCACCAAAAGCTTCTCTTAATGCCCAACTTGTTTTAGCAGATCTCCACCTCTGCATGGCTGCTTCTGGTGATTTCTCCAGAGCCAGACAACATAGTTTGATACCTCGACTTGTAATAGTATAGAAAGTTTCAGCAGGACAGCCATCATTACCGAGCTGCCAATAAAAAATGAAAACCTATTTAGACTAATGCAGATGCAGCAGAGCGTCAGTCAATAAACCAAACAACACGGTGGGCAGGTGGGATCAGCATGAGCAAGCATCCAGCCCAGACAAGGTCAAATGTAGAAACGCAGACACAAAGGACAGGCTGGGTTATCAATATGCTTCTTCTCACTGAGTTACCTGCTAAAGTTAAAACCTGTGATGTCCAACTCTGGAGCCACCAGCAACTTTTAAGATTTTGCATCAAAAAGGTAGTGGCTCAAATAAAAGAAACAAAGACAGTAGCTGAGATATGATCATGTTTTCTTAAAGCTGGTAGTGATCAAGATTGTTGTTTTAAGTGTGGCGGGACCAGTGTGATTAAAATGTGGGCACAAAAGCTCCACTTAAAAAGTTACCTCCAAGGCACACAGGCCCGCTACAGATGAGGCTGGAGACTTTCACACGATTCAATGCTTTATTTAATTCACAATTGCTTTAATAAATGTACCAATTTAAAATCTCTCACAATAAAAGACGTCGATAGCTCAACTCACCAGCAGTGCGAATCAGAAAAGTGACCTAAAACAGAGACACGACAAACAAAACTGCAAAAATAAAGAAAATCATGCGCCAAACCAAAAAAAGATCACCACCACCGGGAGAGTCCACCACCAACACCACGAGCTGGATATTCCTGTCAGAAATAAATAGAAATCATAGTTAAATTACACACTTTTAAGAATTAACAATTGTGCCAGTCAGTCAGTGACAAAATGGTCAAACGACAGTTCCAATCAGGAAACCGTCCAGAAGAAACGGCCACACCGTGGATGCCACCCCGAGCGGCACCGGGGGAACCAGTCCGAGCCCCAGCCCAAATCGACAATCCTGAACCGATGGCAGAAATCCGCTTTATGCAGACGGGATGGTGGGCACAGCAGTCAGGATGAAAGGTAGGCGGTGACAGCAGACAGCGATGACAGGCGGGACACCAGGACGTCAGCCGGAACAAGGGAAACCGAGCAGACGGCGGCCAGGACAACAGGCCGAGAACAAACAGCCAGCCAAGGACAAACAGCAGCGGCTATGGAGAATAAGTGGTTAGAACTAGAATTTTTAAGCGTACTGCAATGAGCATTCCACCTACCACAGAGCTCTATTTGTAGTGCCTCTGACGAAAAGAAAGATCAGGCAGCCATGAGCAGGTTGAGCCGAGCATTAAGCGCCATAGGATGCAGCTAACGTGCAGCGCCAAACACCGAGGTCTGAACCCGGAGGAACAATGAGATGTCAACAGGTGAGGGTGAGCCTTATTTATACTGCCGCCAGCGCCACAGCCAATCAGGTTCCCGCACATGTGTGGTGCGTTCAAAGCCTATCGGGCATACTGCCACATAAGTATACCAGTAGTTCACCTTTACTTCCTTGTTTCTGGAGAGGCTACTGCAAAACTGTATGAACAAAAAATGTGGTCTTAATTTACAAACCACACGTATCAGTTTTCATCAGCAAACCTTACAACACTTGTAGAGCAACACTCCTCACACATGACTTTAAGGCTTAATCATCTGCAATTATCTATCACATTGACAGCCGTATTCACCTGGTATTCACCTGGTGTTCACCTGGTGTTCTCCTGGTATTCACCTGGTGTTCACCTGGTATTCTCCTGGTATTCAGCTGGTATTCACCTGGTATTCACCTGGTGTTCTCCTGGTATTCACCTGGTATTCACCTGGTGTTCACCTGGTATTCACCTGGTATTCACCTGGTATTCCCTGGTATTCAGTTCTGGTATTCACCTGGTATTCACCTGGTATTCACCTGGTATTCACCTGGTATTCACCTGGTATTCACCTGGTGTTCACCTGGTATTCACCTGGTATTCAGCTGGTATTCACCTGGTATTCACCTGGTATTCAACTGGTGTTTACCTGGCACTGCTGAGCAGGTGAGGCATAAGCAAACTAAGCAGCCACTAAGGGGTCCCCTCAGTAGAGCTGGGGTTTTTTCTATATCACTATAATATCAAAAATACACAATTTCACTATGAAGTGATTTGTTTTTACAATAATATATATTTCATAATGTATGTAGAAATTGTTATTTTATGGATAAAAAGAAAGGGCTGTAGCACTGTTGCCTTGCAAGGACCTGGATTCGATTCCCAGCCCCGGTCTTTCTGCACGGAGTCTCCATGTTCTCCCTGTGCATGGTAGGTTCTCTCCAGGTACTCCGGCTTCCTCTCACAGTCCAAAAACATGACTGTCATGTTAATTGGTCTCTCTAAATTCTCCCCAGGTGTGAGTGTGTGTGTGCATGGTTATTTGTTCTGCCTGTCTCTGTGTTGCCCTGTGACAGACTGGCGCCCTGTGCCAGACTGGCGACCTGTCCAGAGTGACCCCGCTTCTCACCCAATACGTTAGCTGGAGAGGCACCAGCAAGACTGAGGGAGGGTAAAACTGTTCAAATGTTTGTCAAAAACAGAAGAAATGAAGTCGCTTCACGTGCACCTGAAATTTCAGATACACAACTTGAGCCTGGGAATCTCCATCCTCCTCCCATGGAACACATGGGTAGGCTTTCCTTTCCTTTCCTTATTATTTAGTAAGTCATTTAGAACTACAACATGGCGGAACTCTCAATGCCTACAGAAGAGGGATGAGCTGGCATTTAGAATTACTTGCTCTTTTGGCCATTATATAGCTGGATTAACCAAACCACTGTTACACATTGAATTAGTGTGGTCATTTAAAATAAAGCTCATTGAAAATTTCAAAATAAAAGCCTAAATATCCCTCTGAGATTAATGCACCGCCACAGGCGGTGCACATAATATTAGCCTCTATTATCCGTTGCCCTAAGGTCAGTGCACCGCCGCAGGTGGTGCAAATAATATTAGCCCTTACTATCGTTTGATCTCAGGTTAGTGCACTGTCTTGCATAGCAAGACAGTGCATTAGCATTAGCCTTTTCCCTTAAAAAGCTTTCCCCTGTTTTTCTTGCTTATTAGGCATGTTTAGTATACTGACTGGAGTAAGTCAAATAGACACATCATGCTACTGATACCACACATTACAGTGACAGCATTTATGCTAACATTAACATTTTAGCTTATACACCAATTTCAACATACAGATTTGCACAAGTCCATGTTAGTCAACATGCTTTTGCTTCTGCACATGCTATTGACTATACTGTAGCTAAGCTTAGCATTGATGCTAACTTTTAGCATCAGAACGCTGGGTCCAAACCGACGGGCACACTTTGGCAGGCCCCAGTTAAATTTCTGCAGGAATTTTCTAGTTACAACTTAACATCTTGTTGAGACCCAACATCATTACGCATGAAGGGATGTCAAGCTCAACTTTATGTTTCAACTGTCTGTGTGTGTGGGGGTGTATGGGGGTGTGTGTGGGGGTGTGTGGGGGCGTGTGTGTGTGTGTGTGCTGATGTGGTTTTGCTGAGTTGCCCTGGCCTTCTCAGTGAAGTTTGTTGGCGGTCACATCGTGTGTCATCCACTTGCTGCAGTGACTGAGCGCTCTCCTCTGTGATGGAGTGATGGGCACAACACGTTTGGGTCATGTGTCAGGGTTCCCCCTGTTTGTCGCTCACAGAGACGAGGAGGAAGCACATTGTGCATAATTTACCAATCACATTTATCAAAGAAAGAATCTATGTGGCAACTAATGACCCACAAGAAATTAATGACTTAATAAAACAGAAAAATCTTCTGTTCAGACAAGCATGGCAGGATGCTCTGACTTTGATAAACCATTAAATGACAACATCAGAATGGTGGGAGCTCATCCGTTGGAGAGGCAGCTGCAGGGAGAGCCGTCATGTGCTTCATACATGCAGTGGAGATTCCTGCTGCAAGGCTTTTTTCTTAAACCCAAGTGACAAAAAAAGCAGAAGCTGTATTTTTAGTTTTTATATGAAACTTTGATGTGTTGTTGTCTGCTTTAGATGTGTAAGGTCAGGTGGGTTGCAGAAGTAAGTCGGTAACATCAGAATGTGTGAGGGGAAGGGAATGACTGATATAATGTAAAGCGTATTTAAGTGTCCTTTAAAGCACTATGTAAGTCTGATGTCATTTCATTTCAATTCTACATAAATTGACATTTTCCATGAAACTGAAGCATGGAGGGAGTAGCATAAATAAGCTCCTCTATGTGTTCTCTCAGTCCAGGCACTTTTCACCAACAGCTCCTTTTGCTCATTTTCATTCAATTTGTTGGATTCAAATTAGTTTTCTCCCCTTTGTCATCAAAATGGTGTCCTGCTTTCAATGGAACAAAAGATTAGAAATCTCCACATACCTGGTGCTGTTGAGTATTGTTCTCCTGGGGATTATACCGGTTAGCAACTCCCAAGGTGTATCAATTAGGTTTCAATAAATAAGGATTAGTGAAAAAAACCATCAAACAAAAACAGATTTCAATATTTGGAACTTACAATATCTGCATGAGCGCAGAAACAGTGTACCACCAGTACTCTACGTTCTGACAAAATTCTGCTACACTGTCTTATTGGTAGTTAGTGGAACAAACATCTTATAGCTTACTTGCATTATTCTTTTTTATGAACAATCCTGTTTCTTATGTTACTAACTTGATTATTATTCTAAAATCTCCATGAAACAACCAATAAGGATATGAGTTTTAGAGTTTCAGAACCACTAAAGAGTTCAGTGGAATAATGACTAAAGGGCCAATCACGTGAAATGGCCTCAGAAGATGATGGGACAGTGTTATGTGTTAGATGATATTAAAAAGAACAATCAAGTAACTATGTGTCAGGTTAATTGGCCTCTCCAAATTCTCCCTAGGTGTGAGTGTGTGTGTACATGGTTGTTTGTCCTGTTTGTCTCTGTGTTGCCCTGCGACAGACTGGCGACCTGTCCAGGGTGACCCCGCCTCTCGCCCAGAACGTTGGCTAAAGAGGCACGAGCACCTCCTGACCCCACTAAAGGACAAAGGTGTACAGAAATGGATGGATGAATATCAAGCATGACTTAAAAGAAATTTGACTTTGTAATTTGACCCCTTGAAATTGAGGCTCTGTTGCTTTAAGAAGCTCTGACACTTGGCCTTTAGCACGTCATCACAACAATGCACACCACATGGTGGCACGCTGCTGCTAGTCTGAAGGAGCTGAGTGGAGGGGTGCTATGGGAGGTGGAGCTGGAGACTGCAGCTCCTAGGAGGAGCTCTGTGGGAGAAAGCGTTTAGCTAAGGAGATTCAAGGATTTCAATACACAGGTGTGTTTGTAATGAGGGAATAACATTATAACATGATGTAGAGCTCAAAAAGGTCTAATTATCCCCGCCCCCCTCCCACCCTTTTAAGGCATGTATTTAGTATTAACAAACACTGCTATCTACAGCACATCTACTGTCTAAAGATATAACATCGTGTTACAAGGGACTGAGTGTTGTAGACTTGTACAACTCCTCCTCCCTCCAAATGAATGAATAACTAGAGTTTGATTTGCACGTCTGCATCAGCCTGATCCGGAACAATCTATTACTTTACTGCCATTTCCTAAGTGTTTGCTCCCCAGCCTGACCCTGCCACTTTATCTGTTGGTTTTTATTTTCACACTGCATGCTGTCCATATGTTAGTCTAATAGTTGCCATAATTCTTGTGCAGCAGGGCTCGTGTTTTATTAGTTCTGAGCAGGAAGAAAGAGAAGCCAAATGCATTTTAATAAAACCCCCGTAGCAACCCGTTAATGGGCTGACACAGGAGTATTTGCATAGAGATGAGTTACGGCCGGCCGCCTTGACGTGACTTTTAAAATATGATTGAGGAGGTTATTATTGCTGCACTATGATACGTGTTAACAGGTTATTTTAGCGTGGCTAGTGCTAATAAAATTCAGAACAAAAGGCCCAGGTGATGAGGGCAGGGTTTTTCATTGTCAGAGTCTACTGAGGGCGCTCATTTTGTCATTACTTACCACAGCCAAGTCCCTCCTCCTTCTTCTCATCTCTTTATCTTCAGACCAGGATTCTTTTCTCTGCTGTCCATTCTTCTTCAGGAGGCAACAGAACTGAATATAATGATTTCTCTCCTTTTTATTCTGAAGCTGTGTCAGGCTGTAAAACGTTAAGTGTAAGCAAATGAAACGCCCTCTGCATCATTGCAACACGCTCCCAAATGTTCACTGACACAAACCAAACCAGAGCAGTCATACGGTGACCTCTCATGTGAATATTGTCATCCAAATGTTGGAAAACTATATTTGGATTGTTTTTCAAATATTCTATCTTTTAAAAGCAGAGAAATTTGAATTCTGAGAAACATTTGGATATTTTTGTTTTCTAAAACACAAAGGATTATCTTCATTAAATTAACAATCAGCAAAAAGTGACTTTATTCTGCAACTGAATTCAAAAACTAAAACTCATTAAATACATTCTTTATATAGATTGCATCTTGCATTGAGTGTGAATGAATGAGTGTGAATATATTGCACGAACAACCCAGTCAAGTCAGACATTTTTATTAAATTCTGAGTTTAAAATTCATGCATTATACAGCAAAAACATGTCAGAAGAATTTCAGTCAGCTTTCATCATAGCGCTGAACCAGTAGCTCATATTCTCCCATAATGGACTCGTATCTGGACTTGTCTTGTTAGATCTCACTGCTTCATTTGCTCCAATCAACTTCAAGTGTTCATGGGGAAGGCCTGAGCTGCAGGGGTCAAAGGTCCAGCACTAACACTTTGTTCTGTAAACAATAAATCTGATTACTGGAACGATGTCACGTCACAGTGTTTTGTTAAAATATCTTCACATAAACTAAACCTGATATTCAAAATAAATTGAAACATATAATAGAGTTGAATGAAAAAATTACACAGCAGTAAGCATGCCCAGTTACAATACTCTGATGTTTCTTCCTGATGTTCAGAAACATCGGAGGGGTTGGATCATGGCTGCTGACCGATACATACCGATACATGCAAACATGCTGCCTAAACTGAACACGGTGCTCCAGAGCGAGAGAAGTGGCTCCTCATTATGACTCATGGATATCCACATTGGTTGCACTTGAGGCTCATGAAGTAAATCATGAAGATATTGCTGGAACATTACTGCAGATGAGAAAAAAAGCATGGGTGGTGAGAGGCAGAAGATTGGCTAAAAAAGTTGTGGATAATTGTGTGACATGCCAAAAAATCAGAGCAAAAAGATGTCAGCAAATAATGGGTGATCTCCCACCAGAACGAGCACTGCCTGCCAGACCATTTGAGTTTACTGCTATTGATCTATTTGGACCCTATGAAGTGAGGGATGAGGCCCGGAAAAGAGTGAAACTTAAAGTGTGGGGTATCATCTTCTGTTGCATGTCATCTAGAGCTATTCACACAGATCTTGTAAGTGATCAGTCAAGTGAAGGATTTTTGGTGGCGCACCAAAGATTTACAGCCTTGAGGGGGAATCCAAGAAAGTTATGGTCAGATGGCGGAAAAAACTTTATTGGAGCCAAACCTGTCCTGGCTGATCTTTATCTGTTTTTGGACCAACTAAACAAAGAGCAAATTCAACATGAAGCTTTGAAACATGGAACTGACTGGAACTGGAAAATACATCCTGCAGACTCCCCCCATAGGAATGGGGCAGCAGAAGCAGCTGTAAAGGTTGTCAAAGAAGCACTGCACAACCTAGGATCAGATGGTGTTTTTACATGGAGTGAATTCCAAACATTCCTTTATATGGCAGCTAACCTGGCTAATGAAAGACCAATAGATGCAAGAACTCAAGCCCGAGAAGATTGCATAAGCTACATCACACCAAACTCTCTGCTGCTTGGAAGAACTGATCCAAGAGGTGATAATTGTGGATTTGACTTTAAAGGTTATCCACTTAAAAGATTAAAGTTTATCCAAACGGAAGTGGACAGATTCTGGAGGAAGTGGAGTCAATTAGCTGGACCAAATTTGTTTGTCAGGAGTAAATGGCATTCAAAGAAGCGGAATGTAGCCATTGGAGATATCATTTGGCTTGCAGACCAAAATGCTTTGAGAGGTCAATACAAGCGTGGCAGAGTGGTTGGTGTGAACAATGATGGAAAGGGGATTGTAAGAGATGTGTATGTACGAACTTATTCAAGTTACCCTGTACCACTTATGAAAGCTGGAGGACAAGCAAAGAAAACAAGGGAAAAAGTTCCAATGAAGATACCCTCCACAATACTTCATAGAGATGTAAGGCGCATTGTTGTGTTATTGCCAATGCCAATAGAAGAGCAAGAAAACTCTGTGGTGGTGAGACCTGGTGAAGATGATGGAAAGGTGTGACCTCCTTAGGTTAAAAAAACCAGGAGCTCAAGTGGGAGGTGTCAAGTTAAACCTAAAAATAGGAGATCTTTGAATGTACCTACTATCTCCACCCACCTGGCACGCACCTCACAGAGAATCAAATGCACCCATCCCTTTCCAACCTCAGCAGTAATCTATAAGGTAACTTGGCACACCTGTGCTCACAATGACTCTCTTCAGCAAAGAACCTCACCCGAAAGCTGGCTCCAAGACACCACTGGTAGGGATGGGAAAGTTATAGTTTACAGCATCCCAATTCCCTTCAAAAAGACCCGATAGACAGCAATATATTTTGTTTGATGTAACTAATAATTCTTTATCTGTTGTGGGTTTTCAACCTGCTCTGACTCCTTCGATTATCCACTCATTGGTAATAAGATTCATCTAAAGAAAAAGAAAAAATAAAGGATGTTACTGAGATGAGTTGGTCCCGTGTTTGTTTGGAGGAAGCAAGCCTTTTCAAGTTTGGGCAAGGGGTTGAGGTGGCTTAAGAGGAGAAAAAAAACTTGACAATGTCCAATGATCTGGGAATGAAAACATGGACAATGCTGCTGCCTGCTCACAACTCCTGATCACACTCTGCTATCGCACCTTATTCACATCAGCAAGCCAGCAGGTGAGCTCTGAAGGAGGACCTGCTTACACACACACACGCACACACACCCCCCCACACGCAGAAACACATTCAGTTAATGATTCACATAATCTGTCATTAGGTTGCTCAAGCAGACAGAACAATTAAAAGTGACTTTATTTCCATCTGGTCTGTGCCGCTTAGCAGCGAACTGCAGCAGGAACGACCACTGTCCTCTGAAGACACAATGTTTTCACTCAACCATGAATGTGCGGTTGGAGAGCTGCTGCAGCGCACCACCTTCTCATAATGCAGCATCCCCAGACGCTCCTTATCACAGGAGCACAGGCGGCTTGGAACCAGATAAGACCGCCATTCATGTCTGTGGGAGCTGGCGACTCCCATGACACATGTCCTTGTGTATAATCTCTTGTAGAACATGGTCAACTGAGAGAGCGTCAATAGGCTCTTTATAAAGGTTGACTGACGCATTAGTCACACTGGCACACAGGGAAAGATTTAGTGGGAGTCAACAGGTAGAGCTGCTTACTGAATGGCTGCTAACAGGTTGGAGTCAGGCTGTGCTGGCTGCAGCGCCGGCATAGATCTGCTGCATGCTGCTTCCTGAAGTTCCACTTCAGCTGGTTGCCATTCGGATCAGAACTACATTACACATGAAACATGCAAATATTTTGTGCAGCTGAATATTTTACTGTATATTTATTCTCCAGGTATCATTAGATTTTCTGTATTATTAACATGAGTGCAGTTAAATCTACATTCACAGACTCTTTTTACCCAGTGCATCCTGTCATTTAAACTGGAGCGTTGCATTATAAGGTATGTAGCTCTTAGTGGATGTGAGAGGAGAATGTATGTGCCAGTCCTGAGCTGCAGTCAGAACAGCAGGTAAGCTAGCACAGGAAGTGAGTGAACAGCTGCTGCAGAGGGTCTCTGAGGACCAGGGCATGTTCACCACACCTGGACTCCATAAAGGCAGCGTTTCCCCACCTGGGGTCAACAGGGAGCTGTTGGCCTCCTCCTGGATCTTTACAGTGCTGCTGCTGTCAAACATTTTACACCGTGTGGTGAAAAAAAATCTTTGTTAATGAATCGCTGTGGAACATCTGTGGAAAACAGTTGGCATCTTTTCAGTCAGCAGCAAAACTGGGAAAATGATAAATGTGACATGAGTTTATTAGAAGATGCTTAAGGTCTGTGTGCATGACTGACAGTTTGTGTTATTCTTACAACTCCTAAATTCTAATGCTGTCATTTTAATCCAAATAAAAAAGTAATTGAAGCCGAATCATCTGACTGCATATATGTTACATCAGCTGATTCGTGTTCTATACATTTCAATGGTATGCTGGTGTGTTTGTTGCTCTTTTTCTATGCAGAGGGATTTTTCCTATCAGCTTATGTAATATTGTATTTACATAGCTGCACAATATTGAGGAAAAAGATGAGAAAGATTTGCAGCATTTTGTTAATTGTTGTGATTAGGCTGATTGTGATAACCCCGGTTTTCCTCGTGACCCTCCCACTCTGAGCTTTATCAGGTGGAAGCATCTAAACGTCTAATCCACCCGGTGTGTTAGTAAGTAAGTTTGAATGCAATGTACCTAAAACAATATAAGCTACTAAATATTACAGTAAAGCAGCAGTTTGAGATTCCAACATGGCAGAAACTAAAAATGTGATGAGGACTAGAATCTCAAAATTGATAGCTCAAACACACGCACATGTTAAATCCACACACACATAATGAAAATATGCTTTTTTATAACTGATCATTTTTTCATCTGCAATACACTCCAGATGTTTTTCCTGTCCATAAAAACCAACAAACTCCCAGATAATTCAGATTTTTCCTCTGAAGGTGTTTATAGGAAATAAATGTTCCAACATTCAAACAGAGAAAAAAATAAAAAACCTGAAATGATCTGATCATATTTGGACAGTCCAAAACCGTTTTGTTTTGTTCCTCTTAACATAGTTCTACATTTTTTCATCTCCGTGTTCATGTTGTTCCACTGTACTGTTAAATTGTTCATAATTAATAATGAATTGCCTAAAATTATGATTCAGGCAAATTTCATTATGAGAAATAAACATTTCAGATAAAAAGATGTGATCACCTAAAGGACAGATTTTTGCCAGAACATAAACATGGCTTCATATTTGAAACCATCAAATATATCAAAAAGTTAATTTAGATGAACTTTTTCAAGATTAATCTAAATATTCCCCTCACACCATCCATCCAGCCATCCATCCATCATCCATTCATCCATCCATCCATCACTGTGAGTGAGTGTCTTTGCCATGCTGACAAAGAGAGAGCATCCAACCTGTCCAGAAAAGCCTCAGCCCAGATTCACAACCTCACATTTCCAACAGGTCCAACCAGCTTTATCCTCTCCTCACACTAGTTTAAAGGTTCTGTACCACTAAGGAACTCACTATGTGTTTCTAGCATTTCGTAGCATTAGCAGGATATTAATGTGTTCCAGTTAATCTTTCATGAACTTGTATTCTATGTTGAATCAGTCCGTGAAGCCTCCATTAAACATTTAGACAACTGAGGTGAAGTCTCATTTCTTCATCATTAGCCTTCACTGTTTCACTCAGTCAAATCTATTGACTAAAACCACAGAGACATAAACCTTCACATCTCAGAAGATGGGAACAGCAAATATTTAACAACACGTTTTTGGAGTTTCATTTTATTTTTGATTTGTTTTATTGCATAACTTACACTTTATGGCATTTTTATATCAGCTTTCTGTTTGGGCCTGATTTGCCAGGTCTTTGGTGCAGTGACCTGTGAAGCCTTCCCCTCTCAGCCCTGCTGCTCTCTGTTGGTGGAATCGTTCCTTTCAAAAGGAATCAATAAAAATGATTTTATTACAATTTTTGTAAAGCCAGAATCATCCTGGCTGTTTTCTTAAATTTCAAACAGAAGGACAGAATGAACATCCTGAAGGCATGACCATCACCTGTCAGCTCAATTAAGACTGTTGATGAGATGAATTTTGGGCCATGAAGCAAAAAGATGAAGATGTATGAGATGATTCTCTGCTGTTGGTCTAAAGAGCAGATGAATCTGCCCAGCATGACCAAGGCTGATAATAATTTTAATATTTTAGGTGAGTGTCTTCATTTTAATGAATACGCAGAAGGATTCAAGCCTAAAAAGAAGATCAATCACATGTTGTGGACAATATGTTTTGCTTTTTTGTTGTTTTTTTTCCAGCAAACTATTTTATTATATTAAATTATGTGGGGATTTATTATAATGTCTGCAGAAGAGAAATCAGTTTCCTTCTGGAAAAACGGCAATACAGTTTTAAAATACAGCTGACCTACTTTCTGTTAAAACAAAATAACATTCTCCCCTTACTGTTGTGGAGGCCTATTTTTATTACTTATTAGTATTGTTTTTATTCCTCATGCAGGACAAAGTTCTTTTTTAAGCAGGAGTTTTGGAGGGGGGACTCTGAACTGATCTTGAATGGGTGAAGAAATAAAAGCAGGCCCAAACCAAAGCCTCCAAAAGCTGCAGCTTCAGCTCAGAACAATTATTCCCTCATATCGACCTGAAGCTGAGTGGAGCAGAGGAGACGTGCTGTGCAGACCCACCACACTGAGCCACATGGAGACACAGGTTCCCTCAGGTCAACCTCCGTCCTGGCTGTAGGCACTGGTGCTGTGACGTCACGGGGGCCCGGTGCTGCATGGTTCTGTCCCAGATCCACACAGTCATCAGCTCTCTGTGATGTGGAGCTAATTCTGTGTAATGGCAAACCAAACACCAGGAGGGCAGGTTTAACACACACAAGCAGCTAAAAAAAATCAAATAACAAAAAAGAATAAAAGTTAGAGAGCAACATACAGAAACGGGGCAACTTTTCCTTCATATGAAGGATTTCTTTCTCCTGTTTCTGTTTCTTTCTCTGTTCCTCTCTTTGTTTTATTCGTTTTGTGATCTGCAGCTCTTCCACTATCCTGCGGTGAACATTATTTAACCAGGAGGGATCCGTGAGATGAACCCCTGAGCCTCCAGAGCGGAGCCCGCTGCGGCAGCGTGGCAGCTGGGAGCCGCGTTCCGGGCCCAGAACCCGGGTGGCTCTGAGTCTGGCCCCTGCGGAGTGAGAGCAGGGCCCACACTCTGCAGAAATAAAACATTTACTTTGTTTTTTTATCATCATAAATACGACATCGCATGAAACTCAGTCCATCTTTATGGAATAATCATTGAGCACAGCTTCGCGGTTCTCCTTTGCTGCTTAAATAATGATTCAAAAGGAAGAAACGCGAGAGCCGCGACGCAGTCCACGCTGCAGGTAGAAACCTCGGCGTGGGGTGTCCAGCAGACCGGAGGAAGTCAGCTTGTGTCCCCGCGGGTCGTCCTGGGTCAGAGCAGAACCCACCGAACCAGACCCGCTGCCACCACTGGAGCAGACTGACCGCCCCCTGAGGATGGAACCACAGGGGGAAAGGCCAGCGCGAGAGAGTGGAGTCAGGTCCAACTGACCAACGATGAGGTCAGTGTCATTAAAACATTCATTAAACACTGAATTCACTTCATCTGACAGGCTGGAGTCGAGGGTTCAAATCCCTCCAAACAAAAACACGAGTCAAAACTCACAGGTTCTATGGCTGGAATAATAATAATAATAATAATAATAATAAGAAGAAGAAGAATAAATAATAATAATAATAATAATAATAATAATAATAATAATAATAATAATAATAATAATAATAATAATAATAATAATAATAATAAATAATAATAATAATAGTAATAAAGTCCTCACAATTTTTTTGTAAAGTGCATTGAGAACATTCGTTGTGAATTTATCGCTGTATAGATTATGATGACTATTATTATTATTATTATTATTATTATTATTTATTATTATTATATTTAATGCCTTGTTTAGAACGAAACCCATCAGTCCATAACATCCAATTAAAGGCAGAAAATAGATTTTTGTTCTCAGAAAATCTAAATTTATAGGTTGATTGGTTGATTTATACATTTGGAATATATATATATATATATATATATATATATATAAGGTTTCGTATCTACCTGTCAGCAGCAACTCGCTCTGATTTGATGAAATAACCATAATTGCCAAAAAGCCCGTTGAATAGACAAAGAGCCAGGCCGCCTCAGTAGTGTACGAATATTTTTGCACAAATATATTTAAGAGTCAGAGAAATTAAATAGATATTCAGCGTATCAGCATAATTGTTTTGTTTTTATCAATTAAGAATTTCGCACAGCATAAAAATAAAAAATTGAATTAATATGATTAATATGAGAGAATGTGTTGATTTTAATACTCCAAACTGGGTGGGGAAAAAAGTGCATTTCCAGGTTTATTTAGTTTAAAATATATATTTTATTAGAAAATGTTATGGAGGCGTCCTATGCAGTGTGCGGAGCAGTGGCGTTAGAAGCCGGCAGAGAGCAGCCTGCTGCCCGCTGAGGAGCCTCGGCTTCCCGGTCTGGACCTCAGCTTGACCTCGGCCGGTTTCAGGCCCTGGTCAGCGGGCCGCTCACCCGATTAAACCCCTTTACTCCGCTCTTCAGGAGTACAGGGGGTACTCCATTCAGGAGCATTTTTTTAAGAATAAAAAACTTTTTAAAATAGCCTTTCTTTAGAATCGTTTAATCTCAAACATATTTAAAAGCCCCTGATAATAATAACATTAATATAAATAATAAACAGCCTGTGAGACGTTCAAATGGCAAGAGATTTATAAAACTCCAGCTTTGATTCAATGCATCGGTTGGAAACAACGAGGCAACTTTAGAGTTTTTATTAAATAAAAGTGCTTTACATGAAGCTGCTGCAGGCCGCTTCCACAGCTTCACAGGGCTCACAGTGTGTGTGTGTGGGGGTGTGTGTGTGTGTGTGTGCGGGGGGGTGTGTTAGCGACCTCAGGTGCAGCTGCGGTTTTATCTGACAGATTAAGAGGCGTTCAGGGACAGACAGAAAAAATACCTCTGCTGTCAGATCAAAACAAAAGCGTGTTTACCTCTGATCTGGGAGAATCGTTTCTGTACAAAACAAATAAGAAAAAAAACTACACATAAATTATTCACAGCAATGATTCAATAGCAATTTCTATTCACACAACTCACGCTTCTATTTACAGCTAAAGTCTTCTCTGTGAACCGGAAGTGTGTATCCTCTCTCCTCTCGCAGAAAAACCTTCACAAAGTGAACCGAATCCATGAGTTCGTCCCGCCGTGATCCTCCTCGGAACCGGAAGCAGAAGTGAATTACGAGCTGTCGTTTTCAGATGTGTGCATCAGCAGCGCAGAGCCCGGTTTGTGTTTTTTCAGCAGCTGTGTGATCTTTTCATCGTCCGAGTTCGGGTCCAGAGGTTTGTTGTAGTCGTCGTCCTCCTCCTCGTTGTCCGACGTGCCTTTGAGCCGCTCCGTCTCCGAGTCCTGCTTCTTCTTGGCGGAGGCCATTTCCGCTGCGTGCTTCTTCCTCCACTTGGTCCTTCTGTTCTGGAACCACACCTGACACACACACACACACACACACACACACACACGGTTCAGTTTCTCCATGTGTTTCATATCTCATATGTAATGTTTGCAGCGCCGCATAGTAGGAATAACTGACTGGAAATTATTATAAATTGCAGAAAATATCGCAGAGGACAGTTTCAGCTCCGACAATGAATTCAGTCATTTTCTGAACCAAAGAAAAATAAAACCAGAAAATATCAGCAAGTAATTTAGGCAAAAATTTTAAACATCTGACATCATTTATATCGATTCGATTTTGATCATCTGAAAGTGTCAAAAAATTATTTAGATTCTTCTCAGAGTAGAGAATAAACCCGAGAGAGTGTGTGTGCGTGTGTGTGTGTGTGTGTGACTTACCTTCACTTGGCTCTCGGTCATCCCCAGAGAGTAGGCCAGCCGCGCTCTCTCCGGCCCCGCCAGATATTTGGTTTGTTCAAAAGTCTTTTCCAGCGCAAAGATCTGCTGCCCAGAGAAAGTGGGCCGTGTGTGCTTCCTTTTCCCATCTTTGTCGAGTAACACTGAGTTCTGATCTGCAACACAAACACGAGAACAATTTTGGAACTAATTATTTCATAGTTTTTTCTCAAAGAACACAAATTAGAAAATAATTCAGAACGAGTTATAAAATGCTGCAATGTCACAAATTTCCCATAAGTTAATTTTACCCGCAAAAGAAAATTAAGTTGTGATATTGTAGCATTCTGTATTTTATATGAACGTATTAATGTGTCACTTACGGGGTGAACAAGCGAACCTGGCGTCTCTCCAGTGCGGACTCTGCATAACTCCCGGCCAGAAGATCGGCGTCCTGCCCGGGAGGTCTGCCAGCGGCTTCGGGTACCGGGCCACGGCCACCGCGCTGGGGCTGAAGTAAAGTCCGGGAGGTGGCGGCGGGCTGAGGCTGCTGAACCTGGGCAGTCCCGACAGAATCCCAGCAGAGGAAGAGGCGGCGGCGGCGGCGGCAGCTACGACCGCCGTGGAGCCAGCCGAGGAGGCGACCGGCCGGTTGAGGATGTCGTTAATTCCGTGCGGAGTTGCAGAGGAGCACTGCTGCGGGGAGCCGAGGCCCGAGGACAGCCCGCTGGAACTCTTGATTCCGGGAGAAGACACGGCCATGCCGCCTGGGTTGGGAGATGTGGTGGCGGGAGAGGTGGAGGAGTTGGGGCAGGTGGAGGAGAGGGGGTAGGCCGGGTACAGGGGGGTCTTCATCTCGGTCATGCTGTGCAGAGCTGCCAGAGGTGGAGTGCTGAGGAGGAAGGCGCTCTGTCGGGACCCGTCCATCTGACCCACCGCTAGCATTACCGCCTCTGAGGGAGGCCCGGGAGGACTGGGGCTGGAGCTGGGGCTGCGGGGGCCGCGGGGGCTCCGGGAGGTCCGGGGGCAAGTCTCCACAATCCAGACTTCAACTAAAACACTTTCTTTCTGGACTCAAAGCCCATCTCAGTCAGCGGGCAGAATCCAAATCCCAAATGCTCCAGGAAAGCAGCGCCGCGTTCCGTTGGTGTTCGGGACCGGTTCGCGTCCGGGAGCCGCTCTGGTCTGTCCGGCAGGTTGGAGGAGACCATCAAAAGTGTTCATCAGCTCAGCATCTTCATCAGCTGCGAACCAAACTTTGAGAGGAGACGGAGAGCCGGAGGGTGGGGGGGAGCGCGCTGTGTGAATGGAGCTGGGGGTCTCTGTTTGGATTGGCTGACCCGGCCGTGATGCAGTCCACTAAGATTCACAACGGCTTCTGATTGGTTCAGCCATGCTCTGATTTAATGAGCAGAAATCAAAGAGGGAACAAGAACCGCGACGCGAGAGCAGGACAAAAAACTGAAGAGAAACATAATCACATTCGATGATAATGATGATTATAATGATTCAAAATATAAATAAGGTAAAAAGTGTGAATTTTCCCCGCAGATCGATGATCGCTGCAGGATGAGCAACAGGCTGCAACAAGGAGGCTGAGAGGAAAGAGGGACAGACAGCAGCTGAGTCTGCGCTTGTTTTCAGGTTTTTACACAATAAAATGATGAGTCACTAAGAGAATCCTGGACCTGAAGGTTCATTATTAAACATGTGAAAAATTAATTAAATGAAATATTCCAGTATTATTTTTATGTACTTTTACTCTTGTGATTTTTCAGCATCATTTGACTAGACTGGCCTTTAAGTGTCTCCCACAGGCTTCCGTAAGGTTTCTGTTCATGTTGACTTTTTAATCACATACCGGTGACAAGAGGGATTCCAGTTTAATTCCAAGAATGCTTCAGCCAGAGAGGGGCGGAGACCGAAGCACTTATATTCCGATTGGGAAATGTTCATGTGATCGGAACATGCACGGACACACACCCACGCACCCACACGCAGACACTGTCAAAGCGTTTCCCCAAACTCTTCCGACAAGTAAGTCAAATATTTCTGCAGAGGTCTATAATTTATAACGTGCTTTAATAATCCCTCAGAAAATAATTCACTTTATTAAATTTTGTTCATTTCCACGCCAGCTTAAAACAAATGTGATCTCAAAGCGCTTTACAAAAAAACAATTCATTTTCAATCACATATATGTGCAGGTTTTCAAATTCGTTCAGCTATTCTAAACTGATTTACCAAACAATTCAATTCTATTCTATTTATTTCTATAGCGCCAATTCCCAACACATATGATCCCAAGACAAAACAAGAGATAATTTCACTTCAATCATTAATAATTATCAAGCGATGCAGTATGCTCAATTAATTGTTAAAAGTTTTAAAAACGTTTCTATGTAAGGAAACCCTGCAGGCTGCATCTAGTGATCAACTGAATATTGAATATTCAGTTTTCCATTCAACTATAAAATTCATCTACACGTATTCCAGATCAATCCAGTTGTGCAACGCAGCTTTCATTTGGTTGAAAGGTATTTGGTATAGTTAAAGTCCAGCTGATTGCATCAAGTCAATGACTTTGCAACAGTTTGTCCTACTGAGAAAGCATGTGGGGACAGAGGGAAGAAATAATTCCTCTAAGTTAGGAAGAGAGCTGCAGCAGAGCCAGGCCTGCTGAGGATCCTGAGCAGGAAGTTGGTGTGAAAAACTGCAGCAGCTCCAGCTTTTCTCACATCGCATCTTCCAGGTTTCTACAGAGGAAATGAGTCCACATTAAATCAGGGGATTATGTGACGTTTAAATCCTCAGACCAGACCTTGAACTTTTAACTTGAGGAGATAAAACAGAAATGTTTGTATTTCAATTTGAGATGCCATGAAGCACCGGGGTTTACATGTGTTCCTTGAACGTGCCTTTTTGCGTAAGCGCGCTGCTTTGTTTTGCAGGGGAGCGTTTAGAGTGAGACAAGCTGAGGAGTTTATGTTGAAAGGAAAATATAGAAAAGAGTTTGGTTTGCATTGATGACTCGATTTAATTCTGATCTCTCACTTTTTTTATTTTTATTTTTTTTAACAAATTTAAAATGATCTTTCCTAACCTGTAAATATTTCTTAGCATGTTGATCAGATATTCAAACAAATCTTAGATAATGGCTATGGTATATTCAGAAAAGATATATTTACTTATTAAATTGACCTATTTTATTTTTACCTTCATGCTTCTATTTTAATTGTGAATATTTAATTATTGTCTTTGTTTGTTCATTGTGTACAAATGAAGACAGATTCCTTAAATGTCAAATGTCATGAAAAAACGAGTAAAAGTTCTGCATAATTTATCAGTCATCCTAATATCATTGTACAACCAGTACTGCCTTACTAATAATATTAATAATAAAAAGAATCATAAGGATTGATCCAGTTTGTGGTCATGTCTTTTTGGAATTTCAAAGTTTTACATAAAGGAACAGACAGAAGATTTAAGATTAATCTCATTCATAATTCATTGTATTGATCTTTAAAATCCCAGCCAGTTTTTGGAGATTCTACTTATCAAATTAATCAAGTGTAAAGATGATGCTCAAGAAAAATTCCCCAAGGACTGATCCTCATCACAGTGACCATCTCTACCAGCTTTGTGTTAACAGAAACAACTCAAAAATGTCCTTAACCAGTAGAAAGTTTTCATTCCAGGAGTGGATGAGCCACAAGATTCATGCTGCTTATTAGATATTAGAAAACTCCAGATCTCTGATTTTACCAGCTTCTGCACGTGTTGCCCACAGCGTCAGAAAAGGCTTCAACACATTTGTCTGTATAGAAAGGATGTTCTGTAGTTCAATGAGGGACATTTGTCCATGAAGCACAGAACCACAGAGCTCACACTCCAGCCGGATCATCTGGCTGATGCATCACCACTGCATCAGCCAGGAACTTTATGAGGTAATCTGGGATGAAATGTGAACTTCCTTTACAGCATATGCAGGCTATTTTGCCTAAGCTTAAGGTTAATAATTTGATAGCTTGACCTACTCTTGTTTATCACATTGTAAAAAAATGGCAAGGAAAAAATGATGTTCTTTGCATGTAAAAATGTTGAATAGAGTGAGCGGATCAGGTTTTTGTTCATGCCACCACTGATGGATTATTAGACGATATGGACAGAAGGGATTGGAGCTCTCAGGATCTGGCCACATGTTCATGCTAGAGTTTCTCTTCCTACAAGTTGTGGGGGAAATACATACATTTCCACTGTGACATCTGTCCCCTACACACGTCTTTACTCAGAAAAAACCTGCCTCTAACATTTCATTTCAGAAATGACCCATTTCTTATTTTCACAATATGTTGTGAAAAAACCACTTTGTGTTTTTTTTTTCTGGAAACCCTGTTAAACTCCTCTTTCAGGATGCAGCTGTGCAGACTGCTGACCTGTGCAGATCAGCAGTCTGCACAGGTCAAAATGGAAGAATTCAACTTTTAGTAGCAGCGAACCATCTGGTGACAACAGGACATCAGCTATTCCAAACGCCTGAACGCTGACGATCCAATAGGGCCCCCTTGTGGACACTACCTGTAACGGCAGATGCTTTTCTATGAAAATCTAGTAGTTCCTAAATTAAATCAAACCAAAGAACTATTCCAAAAAATCTGAAATCAGTCTTTAAGATCTGTGTAGGTTTTTAAAACAATCTTCAGTTTTTAGTCAGTCTGTAATCTGAGCTACAGTCAAGGCCGGATTTTCGCAGGGGCTTACCGGGGCTGCAGCCCGGGGCCCCGGCGCTTCGGGGGCCCCGAAAGATGCTTTGTATTTTTGTGAATGATTAAGGTCCGATTGCCTGGGCTAAGAGGATTTTGGTGGTGTTGTTGAAAAAACTGTCTGATTTGTTCTGGCAAACGTCCGTCATGACGTCATGATTCTTATTGGTCCAAATTGGACGCTTCTTACGCTTTGGGGCGGAGCTTCAGGGAGAGATTTCTCACGTTTAGACCACAATAATCGTTTTAAATTTATACTATATATGAATTGTGCTAGACCTGTCCAGGGTGGGCCGGCACCAGCCCCCCTGGAGGACCTAAACTATGATTCTGCAACAATTCAGTTTTATTATTTCTTTCCAAATGTTTAACGTTCACTACTGAAAAGCATCCTGCTGAGCTTTTTTAGCCAAACGCCTGTTCATCAGAAATCTACAACAAAAAGTTGTTGTACCCCATGTATTGTGTATAACAAATAGAATGCGCTTGATAGCAAAATGACATTTAGAGAAGGTGGTCAGTGAAGGGGGGGAGGGGAAGGGGGGGTACTGACTTGGGGAGAGGATGATGTGTTTTTAGGCATTTGACTCATCTGATGAGTTTTTTTTCCCTTTTCTTTTTTTAAAAACACTTGTTCTGATTGTTTAAAGGGAAGCACAACATCCTGAAATATACACAGATATGTTATCAACCAAACCAAGGATGCATTGATATAGTGATCCTAAATGCATCAGTCTCCCCTGATGGACGACTCTAAATGCTTTCAAATGTCCTGATGACTAAAAGTCCTGGCAGTTTGTACAGTTCAATAAAACAAACTGGAAACAAAGTTTCTCAAATATCTCAGTCAATCCAATTGGTAAACTAAGCTGCATAGTTTGGGAAGAGGCTATATTTTAACCATCTGCTTTACAGCAGCTGATCAAACAGGAAGCATTTACATGACAAAGGGCACTTCTACACAGCCTTCCTCAGCTTAGGCTCTGCAGGGAATCTCTCTGAATCAACAGCCTTTATGGGACAAACCTCAGGTATTCAGTAGATAAAGAATAATAAAGATCCAGAGTCTGGACTGATATTACAAGACAGCTTTTTATTAGAATTTACTCGCGTGCCATCAGCTTCTGCTTCTTCAGCTTCTTCTGTGAAACCTGCAGAAAGAGACACTCCATTAATACAGACTCTGTGGTGACAAGAATGACAACTTTGCTGCTTAGTTGCTCAGAATGTAATTTATTTTCATGGAGAATCCAAAGGTGTCCTAAGTAGTCATCATGGCAACCATTAAAGAGTGAGTGGGTGTGTTCAGTCATACAGCCGGTTCAATCTAAAGCCCCTTCTAGCCGGGTCTGGTCTGCTTTGGTTCTGCTCTGGTGGGCTCACTCTGTCCCTCTGGGCAGCCAGCTTCTCTGAAATCTCTTGGTACATTTTGTCTTGTTGCCCCATCCAGTTGATGCTATAATTGATAAAAAGGTTTGGAGCTTTTGACTTGTAGCCCACCATCTACTGCAGTCTCACTGTGTACCCCACAGGCCAATGCCTGGTTACCTCCGGTAGTACAGTCTCTACAGTGGTACAGAAAACAGGAAGGAACTGAAGGATATGGAAATGACCCGGGTGCTGCTGAGGCATTCTGGGTAAAGAACCAGTTAAAACCACGGCTGTGGAGAAGGGGCTTCAGGAACCTGAGCTGTATGCTGCTGCTGGTCTGAGTTCTTCAGTCAACGTCTGTACTGCACCTTTTTCTTCTGGGCCACCTCCTCCTCTGGCTTGGGGACGATCTGCTCCTTCTCGGTGAGGATCATCTCGATGTGGCACGGTGAGCTCATGTAGGGGTTGATGCGGCCGTGGGCGCGGTACGTGCGTCTCCTCATCTTGGGGGCCTTGTTGACCTGGATGTGTTCAATGACCAGAGAGTCCACGTCCAGACCCTGAAACCACAGATTGCCGAAAATATGAGAAGTTGTCACAAGTCATAAACAATATAGAAAACCAGACGGAATATGTGATGAAAATAAGAAATTAGATGTCAAGGCACACCAAGGTTTAAAAGAATTCTGCCTCAAAGCCACTCACTGCTGGAAGAGAAGGCATGAGCAGAAATATTTTACCGATATTCAAAATTTAAGTCCTACCATAGCAGAAAGCCTGACTAACCAGCTAATAGAAATGTGCAGTGGTAGAAACAGAAGAAATATGTCCTACGATGGAGTTCTGTAGTCTACTGGCTAATGGCAGTAATGCTTGATATAATCAGCTGGATAAAAAGGCAGGTGCAAAATGTGTTTTATCTGGAGTTGGTTCACCATCAGCGCTCGGTGATGCTCAGGAGTGTGGCTGATGTCACCGGCAGCAAAAAATAAACCTCGTAAAAGAACATGTGGGGTCAAGTGCAACCCCACCGAACCACACCGAGTAAAAAACCACTCGGGTCTAAATGACCCCGCCTCTTAAGACCAACGGAGGGTTAAACAGACCAGGAGTAGAAAAATGTAATCTACAAAGTGTGTGAGGTGATGCTTGTTGCAAAAATATTAGCAGTTTGTTTAACCATCTTAAAATGAAGCATGTGCTGGAATACCAGCAATGCAGCCAGCAACTAGTTCCAGTCACAACACTGGCAAGAAAAAGCAAGATCTGATGTAGACATTCAGAACAAAGTTAGTGTTTCTACAAAGATATATTTTTAATGTAATTATTAAACCACAAAATCATACACAAATTGAGTATGAACAAATGAAGCATCCCTATTTTTAGATTACTGTACCAACTATCCAAGCCTACATGAAACTAACAGAAGACCGTTCGATGTTTCCCAGTGTTTTCAAAACAATCCAAGTCAGGCCTCAAGTCTCGCATCACTTTAGACTACCGACTGAAAAACATGTTCTCTCACTGATCCTCACACCCTGAGCCAGGTGAGCTCACACCCCGGTGAACAGGCGCTCTCTCCATCAGACAGAGAGCGAACAGAAAAACAGTCACCAGGCAAATGTCACGGCCGGACAGCTGGGGCTGGGTGAGGGGGAAATGTAATAAATTCTGTCCCCTACACATTCTGGGAAAGGCTGGGATTGCATATTATCTATTGACAACTTGGACTGTGATTATCTATTATTTTCCTCACACTCTTTCTGACTGCAGTGTGTTTTCTATGATAGATGCTGTCAATATTGTCTGAGTACTGAGAACTTGGAACACTGATTGATCAGTTGCTGCCAAGTGCCCTGGCATGATTGGGGGAGGATTGCTCTATGTCAGCATGGGGGCGGAGCCGGCATCATGTCAACTTGCTAGTCGATCACAGATGTTTAAAAAAACCTGACTGATTATGGCCTGTTGAGATTTGTTTCAGTGCTAAAAACATCAAAAGAGTCACAAAGGTCAAGTCCCTCTGGGAAACACTGGACAGCTCTCACTGATTTTCTGCAGAACAAAAATCTATATTAATGCTTTCATTACATGCATCATGGACATAAAACCACGTCCTTTGAGTCTCTGTGCTTAAACTTCTATGGAGAAGAAATGAAACCTGCAGCTTTCTATGGTTGTGCATAACATCATTCTGTTGCATGTACAGATTTTATTGAGTATTTGCATTTTCTGGGATTATAACAGTTGTAATCAGCCAGTTATTAAGATAAACAGAAAGCAATGTAGAAAATAAATCACTGGAATAAATTGGTTTCAATTATCAAATTACTGGATTCATTTTTCAGTGGTATTGTAATTTGAGTTGACATCAAGACATGCAGATAAATATCATTTTTAATGGAATTGGAGAGAAATGTTCTCAGAAACTAACATTACATGATTAATGCAGACATACTTGTGTTTTGTGTATTAGTGCTCAGTGCTGTATGGCCCGTCTGATCCCAGACCTGGACTCACCTTCAGCTCAGCGTTGCTCTCTGCATTCTTGAGCATGTGCAGCAGGAACTCTGCGCTTTTCTTGGGCCACCGACCCTGAGTCCAGCCGAACTGCTTGGCCTGGAAACAACAAACCGGTTAGAAGAGACGCATCCTCCCCATTCGGTCTCAAACTTTCCCCCAACGCTGCTCAGACTAAGAGTTTGTTTTCATCATTAATCCAAAGGTGTCCTAAGATGGTCATCATGGCAGCCTGTGCGCCCTGTCCAGGTGTTGGTGCTGGGTCTAACCTGAGCACAGCGGCCCACCCCACCGTTGTAGCGACGGAAGGGGACACACTGGTGCTTGACGATGACGTCCCTCAGGTACTTGTTGGCTTTGCGGATGTGCATGCCCTTGATAGCCTGGGCTGTCTCACGGGTGTTCTGTTGGGGAAAACATAAAGCACAGCAGCTGAGTAAAACTCATTTGTTTAGAGACTGGAGGAAAAACCTGGTGAGATTAAACAGCTGACACAAGTAAAAGTTCAACAATGTCACAACTTTCCATCTTTATACAGAGTTGAGTCCCTTCGTCAGCTGGGTACAATTTAAAAAGTATACATTTAAACATTAGACCTAATATGACTCTAGTAAAAGATGCAGAACCAACGCCTCTAAAGTCCTTGTTTCAACCTCAACTACATTTTCCTTGGCTTGGTTTAACAGATGGTTTAACTCAATGTAGAGCTCTGAACTGAACAGCATCCAAGTACATTTGATCCTCCTTTATTGTCATAATTCTTTTCATAACAAACACAAAATTAAGATGGAAACAAAAAAAGATTTGGACTGAACCAACAAATCCAAATGTCTCCAAAGCACAGCAGCTAAAGCTAGACCTGACTGACCATCACAATATAACCAAACTGCTTCACATGATCTCACTGCAGAAAAACAATTTCTAATAACCTACTGCTACTTAGCATAACTAGAGCTGTGGCATTAGACCAACTCAGGAGGAAACAGTTTGAAACACCTAAAACCAGAAACTGTTGCGCTTACCAGTGTAAACTCACTGTTCTACCAGGAACACAAGCGTTTCTGGCATATTATATTAAGAAGCCAAATACTTAGAAAGAAAGTAGAAATCTTGCCTTATCAGCAATTTTATACGGACACATAAGGCATGGCATCTTAAAGTGACAGTCTGATCCAACATGTGGACAGCTGGGCGGCTTACCTTGAAGTGAACCCGGAGGTTGGAGCCCCTCGCCTTGCATGCTGAAACGAAAAATGAAGACATGAAGCGACAACCCAGCAGCTAACTCAACGCGCACTGCCTCGGTACTCTGTAGCTCAGGTTTAAGAAGTTCTTTTCACAATTAATCCAAAGGTGTCCTAAGAGTCATCACAGCCACCGAGCGAAGCCCCGAACCCAGACCCGCTGCGGGTTTTACTCACATTTAGTAGGGTTCTCGGGGTCGAGAGAGTAGCGGACCATTTTCAGATACCTGCAACACAAACACGGTCAGGGTTTCCACTGAGCCTCCTCCCGTAGCTCAGCAAGAAAACACGCTAACAGTTGTTCATGTCTACTCATTTTCTAAAACAAATGCCAACAAAACCAGTATAAACATAAATTTGGCCCGGTCTTGGAGAAATAATATGTTGTTAATATTCTTTAAAAAAGCAGCCTTTGAGCGTGTATCATCACATGTAGCCAACATGGCGGAGAGCTACACTAGCGACCTAACCCGGCGTCCTCACACTATTTATCATATAATTCATAATCTACGCCTTCCAACTCAGACATATTATGCCAGATTAGTCCGTTATTATCAATAGATGAAACCTAGTGCGTTAAAACATTGGATGGAGAAGATTTAAAAGAGATTAAGAGCAGATTCTGCTCCTTGAAATAAAAACTAAGATCCTCACCTCTGAGGCCGCAGCGGAAAGAGGAAGTACCGCAGCCTGTGCTGCTCTTCTTCTGCTTCCTCTAAGTTTACCGCCCCCTGCTGATCAGGAGGAGGCACTGGTCAGATTGGTGTTCCACAAAACAAGGTTAATATATTTTTTTTATTAAATGTTTGAACAACTGTAAAGTCACGTGGCATGTACATACATGAAGAAGATACGTCTTATAGGCTTAGGGCACACATAAAATTATAAGATAACATTAATGATAAAAAAAAGTTAAATAAAATATAAATAAATGAAATTTGTCAGACATCAAACAGAGAGAAAGCAGAATGACAAAAACAAACAGAAAAAGACATAAATTAATAAATTCACCTCATTATAAGCGTCCAAGAGCTGTTTGTTTTTCATCAGTTGTAAAGTTCTGAAGCAAAACAAGGTTAGTGGATTAAGCCGGTGTTTTCCGAATATCCTGTCTTAATTAAGCTTGGATTTGGTTTCTTTAAAGCACATAAACTATGGCGATGTCCTGCATAGCTTGGCTCAGTTAATCCTGGCTGGAGCCTTATCTGTTCAGTCAGCGCTCATGCCCTCAGAAACCAATGAGTTTTGTCTGTGATTCTGTTTTGGTTTTTTATTACTCTGCATTTAAATGCCGCCAATTTATCTTGGTATTCAGTCAAGTCCTGTTATTATTAAACATTATAACACTAGAAAATCAATTTTAAAACAACCCACAAGGACTCTGTTTCTGTTCGATTGTGTTTCTGAAGAGTTGTTCTAGTTTGACTAAAGGGCCTTTAATAGACTGTTGCTGCGTTAGATACACGGGTCATAAAGAAACAAAGTTATTGTAATTAAGTTATGCCATATTAGATGCGGCATACTTTGCAGATACATTTTAGCTTGAATTTTTTTTAAAAACATAACTTAACTTTAGTTTTGATATTTTGATGAACAAATGCACAGTTTAAATTACAAATATTTAAAACAAGTTCTTATTTACATCATAGGTATACCTTTTATCTTTATTAAGGAATCTGCTAATATGATGCATTTTATAAGCTCTGTAACAGTTTATCTTTTGTCTCTCGATTGTAAAACAGGAAATTGTCCCTTCAAAACAAAGGCATGACCACTCAAACAGGAAGTTAACCATAGTTAAAACTAATTCATGATGATATAGTTCTTATACCTTCTAAGTTATTAGTAAGTAATTTGCACATAGTCAACATTTTATCCACTTACTGCAAAATGTTCTTACACTTAATCTGTTGTGTTTGTTCTCTATAAATATCGGTAAGATGTGGGACAGATTTGCAGAGTAACATGCAAAATGTGTGTGAATCTGCAGTCAGATTCACACGTTATGACACTGACTTCCACTGTTTATTTATTAGGTTCAAGTTGCTTATTTGGTCAGTCTATCATCTCAGTTTCTAGTTAAAAAAAGACTATTAGCCCAAATATTCTGCACTCGACGATCCGTTATTATTTGCTATCGTAGCAGCAGCATCTCACAGGGTTCTGGTCAGTCCATCATCTGAACATGGAGAAAGGATGGAACATCAACAAAACTATGAAGACAGTCTGTCCTTGGTCAGTGACAAACTAACCAAGGAGACTCCCATGGGAACGCTGGAGAAGCTGGCCTTTTGTGGAACAGAAGCAGGAAGAAGGTCAACATTGCAGTTTGCTACAAGCAATGTAGGACACATCAAAAAGGTAGAAGGGGCTCCAGGTCAGATCAGATCAAAATTAAACTATCAGAGCTACAAGAAAAAAGGTATGAGTGGTAGAAACCTAACAGTGCATGGTCCCTGAACACAGCATTCCTAAGTGATCAGGAAAGTCTGATAGCCTTTAAAATATGCTACCGGAATGTAGATTTACTTTCCAGCAGGACAATAACTCGAAACATAGAGCCAGAATTAGGAAGAGGTTTAAATTAAAGCATTATAATGTATTAGGACGGCCTATTCAAAGTCCAGACCCAAAATTCTTGAAAATTGACGTCTACAAATCTCCATATCCAGTCTGAATGAACAAACCTTTTAGTCTATATATGTGTAAATCTACAGACACAGACCTGCAGCTGGAGCTGCAGTGTAAGGAGGCTCCACCTACTGACTCACAGGCTGCACACAAACACACATCACACTTTAAAATGTTGGGAAAGATGCATCATTTTCCTTCCAGATTAGAGCTGGAAGAAAAACATATAATTAAAAGAAATAAAGAACAACACACAGGGGCTCACACGTTAAAGACAGATATCGATTTATTTGGTATTCGTGTTGAAACCAGCTACATATAAAACCTTTTGTGCATGTCCATTGGGTCATGCACAGCATTGCACTGTAAATATGCCACAGCTTGACACGTTGTGTCTATGTAGAAAAATAAAGGTATTATTTACATGAAAGAAAATAGTCTTTAATTTAATCCTGCAGAAAAGCTCTTTAGAGTGGAAACAACCAGCTCTCATCCTTTCACAGCAGCCACTGATCTGAACGGTTCAGTCGTTCAGCCAGAGGTGGCAGTGGAGAGAAAAATGTGAACACTCTGCTCTGCTAACATGTGGCCTGTTGAAGCTGTGTGAGGAAGAGGAGATGAGTGGACCACCAGCCGTCATTCAGGGTCTGATGGAGTGCAGACCACCAGGCCATGATGAGCGGTGTCCAGGAAACTCTCTGCTTAGTGTTGAGACATTCTTCAGCTGCTGAATGGTAGATTGTTCTTTTTTGCTTCACATTCGGTCTGTTTCATTCATGAAGTGACACTTCATGTCACATTTCCACAGCTCTGATGGATCCTGGTGGGCAGCAGCAGGGATCTACAGCCCAACGCCTCATCAGAACATACAATGTGTTCTGATGTTCCCATGAGGCTCATTTGTAACATTAACACAAACAACCTTTCAGCAGGTATTACATTGTTTTTGCCTTAGGTTCACATTTCTGTGTGAATTAATTACTGTAATGAATGAACTTTTCAATAATGTTCTAATTTATCGACACACATAGGTAAATGTCTGAGTTGACTTAGAATAACAATCAAGCTTTCTTTAGTAGTCAGTGTTTGAGAAATCTGGAATGTTATGAGTGAGTGATGTGGATCCAATCCCACAGCGAGGCTGTCCTCTCCAAGACGTCCATCAGATCCAGATGGAGGAAATTCTGGCACAATAAAACTAACTGCATGTTCCTGGAGAGAAAAACGGGAAAGTAACAAACAGGAAAAGTTCTTGCAAAGTTCTGTGGGAGCAGTTCCAGCTCGAACAATTACAAGGAGGCACCTTTGCAAAAGCTTTTTATTATTGTTTGTTGTGGCACCATCTATTAACCAGGTGGCGCCACATGGCCATCTAGAGGCCAGCCCTTCTATCCTCAGGTCAACAACAAGCTTGAGGACCATTTGGAAACTTTCATTGTATTATTACATAAGAGATCTTTGTAGTCATCCTTAAATCATGATGCATTCACTGTCCTGCGAGGGGAAACTTATTTTTGTCTCTACTTGTACATTATACATAGGGTTGCTACAGATTTTTCATTTTCAAAATCACATCATTTTCATTCTCTGATTTCTCAGTAAAGCTGTTGACAATAATTTTGCAGCAGATATTTTAAGCTATCTTTTAGAAAATTGGATTTGGGAGAAAAGTCTGGAAATGTTTCACTGCATTCCCTAAACAACATGTGTGATCATAGCTGCAAACAGACAGGAAAAGGGCAGACCTTAAAGGGACAGTTCAAGAGTTTTAAAGTGAGGCACCGTTGAATGGTTGACAGTAGTTGACAGTTATTTCTTGAGCCGATGGTGGCTCTGCTGCTGTCTAGTCCTCAACTTTATGGATCAACTGATGGTAAAATAAAATGTAGTTTTCTAGATATTTCCTGAAGCCCCGCCCAGAAACAGCTTTGATTTGTGTGAAAAATGACATAAAGTGATTAGAACATCCAGACCAGCTCAACCTTCTGGCTGCTTCTCTGATTTCTAAATGATCCTGCTGCATCTTTGGCTCCACCTGCTGGCCTATCTTCTGCAGTTACATTTAGTGAAGACCTGACTGAGATGTCTGATGCATGTGAGAGTAAAGACACCCTGCTGCTGCTCTCCTCCACGCTGCCCTGCAGGTCTGCAGCTTCAGGATGGGAGCCTTCTTCACCTGGCTCACACCGCTCAACAGGTTCTCCTCAGGGGAAGAGAACTGTCTCTCTGCTTCACAAGTTTCTCTGGAAAAAACTGTCTGTTGATAAATGAGCAAATAAATGCACCATGACTTTGTGACTTTGAGACTGCGATTCAGATTCACTGTATGATCTCAGAGTCCAGGGAGAAACTGCTGAGACAGCGTTTGTGGTTGACGCTACAGAATGCTGAGACGCTCCTCAGTCTGCACCAGGTTGATGCCAGCAGGCAGAGACACAAACCTGCAACACACAGACATATTCAGGTAAAAACAGAAACACCAAGCAGCAGCTTCATGAAAACATGAACTTAGTCTACCCCAACCATTAGACATGAAACTTCAATTTGAAGGAAAAGCAGAAAAATTGAAAAATAACCTGGAACATTTAAGATGCTAACTCCTTCACAATAAGTTTTATTAGGCACTCCCAGAGACCGAGCCAGACACCAGGACTGTCCTGGTTTGGACAGACGGTCCACATAGTGAGGGCCATGTCATTTATTCTACCTGCAACCATTGGGCAGTCAGATAGAGTCAAACAAGTCACAGGTCAGCAGGTACAGAAGATCCTTCATGAACACAGTAGAACACACAGCACAGTGACACTCATCATCATGATCAATGGGATTTTTACTGATTTGTCTGAACCATGACTTCAAATGAGATTCATATTTTCCATTCTAATAATGAATATTTTTCCAAAGAAATTTGAAATTTACAGACATAATCCATTTTATTTATGGTTTTGGTTATGTGAGGTTTTCATTTCAATTTTATTTATCATTTTTGGTTGTTGTGGATATATTTGGATACTCTAAATATCTTCAACTTTCTTGGTCTTTGAGAGAGTGAACTTGCATCATTATGCCATTATCAGAATATTACTTGAAAATGGTCTCAAACCAAAATAATTTGGGAATTATTTCCCAATAATTTCCAAATTATTGGGAAATTTATTTCCAGTGACAGACCCAAGCAAATCTGCATTAAACTTCTGGAACTGGATCTCAGCTCTGTTGGTATTTTGTGGACTTTTTCATAAAAACCACAGATTTACAAGAGGCCTGCCAGTTCTGACAGGAAGCGGTCTGATGTCCAGGCAGGATGAAGGAACAGCAGACATCCTCCTGATAAACAGCAGAAATGTTTTCTACCTCAACGTTGATGGGAGCTCCAGTGTTGGCAGAAGCAGCGGTGCTGATGATGGAGGAGGACAGCAGGAGAGCGGGGCGACGTGGCGTCTGGAGACACGGCGAGACGAGCCGGGGCAGCCATGTTTTTGTGTAGATAGGTGTTAGGGAGGGCTGCAGTGGAAGGGGCAGTGGAGTCACTTGGGGCTCGTAGCTGTGGGAGTGGGGGGGTAAACCAGGGCCACATCGACCCGCTCCGAGCCATTCTTTGGACAGATGATCTCAGTCAGACCGTCGGGCCGTGGCTGGCTCAGCAGCTCACCTGGAACAGGATGACAGCACAGCTCAACACCAGTACACCTAGTACAACCACTATGTCCAGTAGACCCAGTACACAGAACATTTACACACAGGAAGCCTGACTCTGAGTCAGTCTGTAAACTGTTGGGGATTTTTTCCAGCTCAGACACCTGAAGAAATCAGAATGTTAAATCTGTGATGTCACTCATTTTGTTGGCTCAAACTGGTAATTTCTCCACTGGGTGGCAGCAACATATCTCTATGACTGTGCTGAGATGAAGGTCAGTCATGCATGTGTGTTTGTGACTGATGAACAGATCCAGATACGCTCCACAGAGCTGCTGCTGAGCCTGAAGGCCTTCAGCCTGAGTCTGCCTGCAGCAGCTTTAAGAAGGTTCCAGCCTGTGGGCAGTGGGGTCACCGCAGGGTCTGAGCTGCGTTCTCACTGATTCTCTTTTTCAGAAGCCATTGGTGAGTTAACATGAAGTAAAGATTGTTGTAGAAACAAAACCAGAGAAACCAGAGAGTGGGTAGTGTTATTCTCAGTGTCCATTACAGCAAAATTACAACAATAATACACAAAGTGATGACAAAATTACAGGAAATATGAAACACCTTTACTGTCTCACAACAGAACATCCCATTGTTCTTCCTAGACATTTTGGTGGTGAGGTCAAGCCTGCCAGTCTGAATACAGGGCACAAGTTTTCCATTTTCCTGCAGCACCAACCATTGTTCCTGCCTGTGGCTATTTTTATGATCCCCTTGGCAATTTTGCGCTTGAAGAGATTACAATAAGGGAAAATTTTATCCAATCCAACCCCCCCCCAAAAAACACACACACACACCCCCACACACCCACAGTACAGATGCACTGATCCCATGCCAGTTTCTCCTATGGGCTGAAAACAAAAACAAGCTGCAGCCTGGGGGATCAACAGAGATCAGCACAATGTGACTGTTTCCAGTATTTTCCCTCCTTGTCTGATAATCAGCCCTGAGCAGATTAAAGTGGAGCAGAGGAATATCCCTTAAGCTTTCAAATTAAAGCATTTTGTCCACCCAAATGCAAGCAACAACCTCCATTAAAATGTATCCATTGAGCTGATTCACACATGAATACAGCAGGAAGCATCAGGTACTTAGTGACATACAGCATGTTGGGAAATGTAATGTAATAATTATATTCCTATTCAAAGTCAAAACTGTAAGAAAAGCTGGATTTAATCTGAAGAGCGACGTCTTCATCCTGACAGCATCTGGCAGAAAATTGAGATTCTGAAAATCTTTATTTTGTTTATTAAAAAGCACACACAAAAAATTTCTAAAGACACGTATAGACTGAGTTTGAAACACTATTTTGTATGTGAAAACAGGTTTTCTTTTCAAAAATATTATTGAAATGTATCTAAAGTGTGCCATTCATGAAAGAAGCTGTTGTTGGACAACTTCTATGAATACGGTCAGGTTTTGATAGAAACCTTCCTTCTGTCTTTTCTGGAAGCAGAAGAAGAAAACAATAATAGAACAGGAATAGAACAGAGTTTAATGTTTTGCGGTTACTGTAGTCAGGATATCGAGCTGAGTGCAGTTTCCATTCTAACCTGCTGAATGCAGAAGAAGCTGTTCTGAACAATAGACCTTATTATGAGTTGGCCATTAAGAGGAATATTTCTGCATATGTTCACATTCCTTCCTGCTGTTTGGATTTCAACATCTCATTCAATTCATTACCCAGAGGAGCAGAGGTTGATCCGACTGAGCTCTGAACAAGTTGAATGATAAGACAAGAATGTTCTGAAAAAGAAGTGCAGCCATCTCTGGGCTCACGTTGCCATGACGGCAGGCAGGAACAAACAAAACCACAGCATCACTCCACATGGTGGAGGAGCCATGAAAACCATTGCTGCTGTTCCACGGTCGATGACTAACAGCCTGGTGAGCGCGCTGTGTCTCAGTCACCTGAAGATTTCTGCGTTACGTTACAATGCCTGGGTCTCCGCTCTATCCTGCAGCTCTGCAGTGATCAGATGGTCTGGTTTATCTGGTAAAAATCATGTCCTGCCCCAATAACATGCCAGTCAGCTGGAGAACAGGGACATCTCATGCCATCATCAGAAATACTGACCAGATTCGCCACAGCTATAGAAGTTATGCAAGAGATATTCAAATGAGCCAATAATCTCATGTTTTGATAAGTTATGCCCACACACTGTCTGCTCTGGGGAGGATTCTCTCACCTCTGCATGTCAAATGCTCATTTGGGATCCAACTGCCAGCAGTCCAGCTGAACTTCTGACTAATTCAGTAAATAATTATGTGTCCACTTGCTAGCTTTACAGAGCATAGCTATGTCTTCCCTAGATGGTCAGTGATTCTGTAAATATGGAAATAAAATATAATGACACAATGAGCAAACACTACAGATCGAGTCCTGAGGCAGCAGAATGCCGGTTCTTCATCCAGGCTGTCCTGCCATGTGATTCCTCAGATTTAGAACCATGTAATGTGTTCTAAATGGAAGGAAAAGATGAAAAACAGTAACCAAGCAGCTTAGGAAGCCTAGAGGGTCATGTTTAGACATTCCAGCAGGAAGGATCTAGCACATGCTGCAGCATCTGGTGACCTGCCAGATGTTGAGATAATTGATGCAGAAACCCCAGGATTGTCTGAATAATTCCTGCCAATCCTATTGAGCTTATGAAAAGGATTCCAGCCCAGGAGCTCAGTCAGTCAGTCAGCTCCAACAGGGAACAGCAAACTTCACAGGCTTTCATATTAGTGTTGTTCTCATATGGTAGCGATAAAAGAAAACAAGTTTGAAATACATTCTAAGATATTTCATTGATTTAAAGGTCATTCTGTGTTTTTTAGTTATTTTGATTGTGTATAAAGATATTAATGAGTTGAAAAGACATGATGATGTGTTTGTTGCAGATCAGCTTTAAGTTGATCTCATCTGACCAGGCAGCCTTCCACATCAAACAGAAACAAGTTCCAGATAAAAGGGCTGGATATGCCGTCAGCCGTTATCAGCACAGAGCTAATAGTGGAAATCAATACACTCTGATTCATGCTAATGGAATATGCAGCTCTGCAAACTGTTGACGGGTTTGGGCCGGACAGGCTGCTGCTCTGTTTGTTTTGTGCTAAACTAACAAAATGAAGAAGGAAGTAAGCCCACATTGTTTAACAGTAGAGCATCACACGCTCACCTCCTCTGCTCAGTGTTGAGACTAAAATCAGACTCACAGGCAGCACAAAATGACTCTTCATATGGAACCTAGTCTGACTGATGACCTGCCTGTTGGAAACTCAGAAATCTGATCTTTTTCCAATCAGTAAAGGCAGCACACTTTTGTACTACTACTCCAGTCTTCTTTGAGAACCACATCACTGAGGGAAAAAGTTTGTTGTTTTCAGTATCAATGATGTGTTTAGAAAATAAAAGATTTCTACTTCAGGTTTTCATTAATACTGCGGAGTTTACCACCCAAAACAAATTCTTACACAAAATTAGTAGATTATTACAATATTAAAATGTTGCAAAAAAACAAACAAAAAAACAACATTTCAATATCAGTAGATATAGAAATGTCGGTTTACATATATTTGTTTTAGTTTGGAAATAAAAATATTAATGCTCTTTAGGCATGTTGTGTCTATTTTATTATCTTTGTTCATATTTGAAGGACAATCAGCAAAAAGGGTTTCGCAGGTTTGGGCTGGACAGGCTGCTGATGTTGTTGTGATGTAGCTCTTAAAACTACAGTATGTAATAAACAATATTCTCTTTACATATTTGTAGCCTAGCAGATATGAAGCAGGAGGGCGTGGCTGACACCCTGTCCCTGATTGGTTGTTTCTGATTTTCAGTTCATCTGTCTGTACTAAACTGTCAGGACATAGTGACAGTTTTAAAATAATATATGTAAAAAAAGAAAAACGTCTGACTTTGCCAAAGCTAGTTGTGGTGAAAAGATCAAGGGGTCAGAAACTGGTGAATTGTTAGGGAAGATTTCAAAAAACAAATTTTAGACGGAAAAAAACCTACAGTACCGTGAGCTCACAGCACCGACATTGATATTAGAGAATAGAGGAGATCACATGTCTACAGGTGTCAACAGGAGGAACAGAGGCAGAACAAGAGCAGCTGAGGGCCAGAGCCTCTGGCTGAATCAGCTCCTCCTCCACTTCCTCTGTCTGACTGAGCGGAGCCACGCTGTGACCCTCACAGGCCTGATTTCAAAACACAGGAATGCTCACTCTGACTGCAAAATACACAATGCATCCACACACACATATACACACTTCTCCCTCAACAAACACAGCAGGTAGAGGAATGACTTTCTTTGACTCTTACTGTCCCCCCCTCCAACCACAGTCCTTGGCTTCTCCTAAACGGTTTCCAATCACAGCCATAAAAGGAAACGGACACTTCTGCCTGAGCAGCAAAAGTTTTCCTGTCTCCAGGAAACTCCCACTGGGATGTCGTGGCGAGTTTTGAGGGTCTGCTTCATTCACAAGCTGCAGCACAACAACTCAGACTTCCTATTAAACTTCCTCTTCCATTGTGAGTGTGTGTTGTAAAGAAGAACGGCTGGACTTTCAGGATTTCTTTATCACCGAGTCCCACAGTAGCAGAGAACAATGAACAATGTGTTTTCTCTCAGACTAAAGTATACATGCTGAGACCTCCACCGAACTGGTACCAGAGCTTCCTTAGAACCAGACGCACGAAATACCCCTTGTACTAATTAGTTCTGTCAGTGATGTTGCTTTTATATTATATTATGTGTTTATTATGTATCTTGGTCCTTCTTTCTCTCCTCTACTCTCTTCTCTCTCTTTACCTTTTAACTTTTTGCAGCACCTCTCTCTCTTTCTTTCTTTTTTCTTTTCTTTTCCGTTTCTGTGTCCATGACATTTGATGTAAGGCCTAAACTCAGCAGAGCTCAACCAATACTGACAATAAATGGGTCCAAAAGCGTCTGCATTCTGTGAGGTGATTACTTTTGGACAACAGCCTCGTAAGAAAGAGGAGAGAAACAAGGCTGCAAAACAATAAAGACAGACTGGAGGAATGCTACTGCACAGCTATTTTCTTTGGTGGATCCTCCTGCAGAATTTTTGTTTTATCTGAAATTATTTATTCAAAGAAGAAAAGCTGAGAGCTACATTAAATCTTGAGCTGTCCTGATACCCTCCATCTGGGGATGTTTCCGATCAAGGAGTGGACTTATTCACAATTCTTTCCAGGAAGCTGGACCCACACTGTGGAAACTCCACAGGTCTATGCCACTGACAAGCTGCTGCTTGTAAATAGTAGGTGGAGAAAGAGAGATATTTTCTACAGACATTTGTTGAAATGTTCTATATAAATGAACAACTTTGCTTGAAGTCGTGTTCTTTTGCTATGAAGGCATTCAAATATTTCTTGTTTTTAATCATTACTTCCAGCTTCAGAACCAGTGGGCCTTCTGCGTCTCCATCCAGTCGAGGTGCATTGAGGGACTGACCAGGATTAGAGTATCACTCTGCTCAATCAGCAAAGTTCATATTTCACTTCCACTAACCTGTTTTTGTGTCCATAGATGTTTCTGAGGAACGTTTATCTAAGTTGGTAAAGAGTTATGTTCTCTTCATTAAATAACTACTATAGCAATAACTGACTGTCAAATGGCGGAAACCTCCAGGATGGGAACTGCAACATCACTGGCCGAAAGCAAAGAGGATAAAGGGAGGGAGGGGAAATGGAACAGGGCGGAGCCAATCACTGGCCACGTTTTCTCTTACATCATGGAGAGCATTGACTTTTTTGCAGCCGTTTGGGTCAACACAGGAACAAACTTCTTTTTAGGCAGAGTTCAACAGACGACAATTCATTTTGATAGTGATTTTAGAAAACCCAGTCTGAATCCACAGAGCTGTGCTCAGGATTCAGGCCCAACATGGAGCACAGCCATCAGAACCCTCCGAAGCTTCAGGTGTGATGTGACCTTTCCAGCAGAAACCAGAGCAGCGCCGCCTCCCACAGCGACTGCAAATAGCCATCAGTTCAGGTTGCAAGGCTGCACACGTCTGCAATCTGGGCTGCCACTCATAATGAGGTCGCTGTGTGCAGAGGATGAATGGGTTCACAGCAGCTGCTGGGAGGCTGGCAGAGGCCAGCGGCTCAGACAGAGGATTAACACAGCACTGTGTTAAAAGGGTGGATCAACCAAACACACACACACACACACACACACGCACTAACACAAAATGCTGAAGGTTGAGAAAGTACACCTCTGTCTCAGGAAGTGACGCACCTTATTTTAGAAAAGGTCTCCTCATCCAAACATCAGAGAATAAGTTGGAAAACTAACATCTGACATAAAAACGTGGAACTAAGGAAACCGAGTCCTGCAGAAGCTGCCAGCCTAATGATCTCATCCCTGTAGCTTTTTATCTCTTTCGATCCTTTTTGATAAAATGAACAACAGCCTGAGCTGCCAGTAGTGGCAGCTTTGGGCTCTAACAGAAACTGTAGCAGCTCTAAGGAGCTCTGCAAGCCTTCGTTGGCTGCACTGGATGAAAGCAGGATGTGTGAAATGGAGCGGAATGAGAGGGGAGGATGGGCTCGGAGAACCGGCCCACACTGGCAGCTCAGCGCCTTCAGATAAACTCAGCATCATCTTAAGGAATGTTTGGCCCGGAAAGCCAGAAACATGACTGCAGATGCTGCTTACAGAAACCAAGCTGAAGGATAATTCAGTTAGAATGGAGAATGTTATGTTCCTGGGTTGGACAGATTGTTCCTCACTGAGGCTCATCACTGCAATAGAGAACTCCTCTACTATCCCTCCACTAACTCGCTTTTTATTTGTTACACAATTATTCCTCTGAAATAATTATTCTCAAAGCAAACTGAAAGTCAGTCTTCCATCAAGTCATTTCTATCCATGTTTCTATTTCTAGAGCAGGGAGCCAGACACACCATGCTGCTCTCACCGCTGCTGAGGGGAATGTGGAGACCAGTAAGACTAGCCTGCATCTGTTTGGAATGTGATGGAGTACCAGTACCAGGTTTTCCTGCAAACTGCCTGCAGAAAGGCTCCAGACTAGGATCTGAACCCAGGACGACATAGTTCAGTCCTGGTTCAACTGCCCGACACATCCAATCTGTTTTTTACACATTTCAGGGACAAAAACAGGTTATTCATCTAACAGTAACATCCAAAGTTTCAGACTTAAGGCTACTGTGGCTACAGAGAGTCTGCTTCTCACCCTCAGTCAGGATGACACATATCAGCTGGATGGGAAAACATGTCATTATAGACCAGCTGTTAATGGCTGGTCTCTCTCTCAAACACACACACCCACGCACACACAGCTAGCAGAGGGTTATCAGCTGCATTTTTCAGGCGAATCAGAGAGCTTCTGTTAACCAGCTCTACAGGAAAAACTTCTGGTCATAAACTCTTCCATCTGTCAGAATTAATTACATGTCAGTGCTATACATTCCAACATTGTTTTAGAGAGCAGATGTTGCAGATGAGTGGCAGTTATTTGCTTTTCTATGGATGTTTATAGGGTGATGATTTAAGGTCTTTTTCATAATGAAAAGTGTTGAGCCTGCAGCTCCACGGCTGGCCCTCATCCCTGTTATTATGCCAACACTGCTGTCCTGACTGGAGAGAAATCATGAACATGTGTGGTGGCTGGAACAGCTGAACTCAGTGCTGCAGGTAACAACACAGCAAAGCAGCACTGCAGCTGCAGAGCAGCAGAGTGGAACGGCACAGACAGGGACGGAGAGAAGAGGGAATCCAGCTGAGCTGTCCAGTCCTCTGGGGAGTGGAAACTGTTACATGTTGCTTGTTTTGAAATATTTTCTTTCAAGGTCAAATTATGGACTTCAGATTGCTTGAAAATGAAGCAACATGTAACCCTTTTCAGACGGTTGGGAACCAACAATATCTTTTTTTTCCTTGGTGATGTATAAACACACACCAGCATGGTCAGACTTTGCTTTTCAAAGGCGGTCACACAGATGATAATGTAAATGAGTTAATACACATACTTCATTAATAAGACATGGCTGCTGTGTGCACCTTGTGCTTAGAGGTGACCGATCTATCGTCCAGCGGATTCAGATCTCCTTGTGATCGGTCCTGCTCATCTGAGGCGGGTCTGGCCTGGTTTAAGTCATGGTCAGTGGAAACCTAAATAGAAATGAAATGAGGCAGAATCCTGCTCACCGCAACTAAATGACTCAATGACCTCAGAATCTAATGAGCTTCTCTGTTGCTCACACTTATAGTTTAATCATGCTCTTAGGCTATCTGCACAGTAAAGTGAAAGAGCTCATACTGAGTTCAGCATCCTGGCTGAGGGCAAAGGTTCTGTTCTGAATCATAACAGCAGAACCATGGAGGTCAAACAGTCTTTGCTGGGATCCAAATGAAAGAGCAGAATAAAACCTCCAGCCCTAAAATAGCAGAGAGCAGAGAGCAGTAGTGGCCTGAGCTTCTGTTAACATTTGTGTTCTGACAAATTGGTGGCTGCTTGTGGTGAGCATCAACAGCCGCCATCTTGGCTTCAGTCACTCTGCTGTTTAGCTGTGAAAACAAGCAGCCACAAAGAGCCTCATGTTCAATCCAAACTGGGCTTTTCAGCAACGGCAGAGAGCAGTGAAGTAGAAACGTGTTCTGATCCAACTGCTTCCTGAATGTTTAGGGCAGACATCTTTACTGCACTCCACAACTGACTGCTTCTGTGTTTTTAGTCCGTCTCTTCCTCTCCTCCAAGCCCTCTGATGACCTTTCACCCTGAGCCTGGCTCTGAACCTCTGATGGGCTCTACCTGTTAAAGAAGAGTGCTTCCTCTCCACTGTCAGCCCATGCTTCCTCAGGATGAGGGTTTTCTTCAATGACGGTGACTCGGTGTGAAGGGCCATGCTTCCTGTGACATTAACTTTTTACTTATAACTTATTTACATTGTATTTGTATTTAGTGAATATTTGTTTAACCAGAAGGTTTCTTGAGGTTTTGCTCTATTGCTGCTGCCCCAACAGATGACAGCAGAAGAGATGACGCTCTCAACAGACTGATGGATCTGGAGCGTCTTGCTGCTCTCCTTCAAGTCCAGTCTGCTGTTTCCCTTGTTATGCTTCACTGTTTTGTCTCCAGTCCAGACGTCTGTCCTTATGAACACTGAGGTATTTCTATTCCTCAACCACCTCCTCCACTTCACATTGTGGTCCCAAAACTCCAAACTGGATAAAATACAACTGATAATCAGCAAATTATGAGTCGGACCAGTTTGTCTTGCGATGGCATCGTCTCGGTGACCAGAGAGAGTCTGCGGGTTTCCTAACTCATTCATGATCAAACCTGTGTGTACGAAGGTTCACCTACACCTGACAGGGTAAGCTGCAGCCCGAGTCGTGTGAGGAAAGAGCAGGGTTACTGCAGGGTGATGCAACAGGATCATCTCTCTGCTCACACACTCACCAGCCGAGATGCGAAGCAAACCTCCTTTCATTAATTAACTCCGAAGAAAGAGTTAATTGATGAAATGAAGGAAAATCTGATAAGTGGTATTTATGGTTGTTTTTTTACCTCACAATGAATCAAATGAACTTTGTTGGAGTTCATGTTAGTTTGTTGGCTTGAATCCTGTAAGGCATCAAGTTACTTCAGCATTAACAGACGCTGAAATCTGCTTTCATCAGGTTCTACCATTTGAACTCTGCAGGACGGAGCTTTGTCACTGACGTCATGAATTCTTTCTTGGACTGAGGAACCCAATCACCATGGTGCTGATCTTAATCTGTTCGAACCCACACTGAGCTCTAAACTCATGTTTCGTCTGTAGATACCTTTCCTAAATAAAACATTCAAATAAAGACTTCAGTGGGATGTGATATTATCCGTTTACTCAGAGCTTGGAACATCCGCCAACAAACAGTGCTCTGTATCCAGCGGACCGGTGCAGAGCTCATATCTGATCCTGAACAGACATGTTTTAACACATCGCCGTGACAAACATGAGGAACTTGGAATACTGGGGTATGTCCTCAGACAACACACAGGATGGAAGCAGTGCTAGGATTCTAGCTGATCAGCATGGCTGAATTAATGAAACCAGAAAGTCTTAGTCCACTCTGATGTTCCTCCTTCAGTGACTCAGAGGGAGTAAAGGGATCTGTTCAGACCTGCTGCATATTCTCCAACAATAACCATCCTCAGGTTTCCCAGCACAGACCGTCCCTCTCTGACACGCCTGTCCTGTGAGGAGCGTCTCCTGCACACAGAGAAACCACAGACTGTCCTCCCCTCAGACTGCTGCTCACACACTGAGAGAGAGCATGGCTCAGTTCACATACAAAGACATGTTCCAGCTAATTAAAAAGCCCAGAGCTGATCCAATGCAGCAATGCACCATCCATCCAGTTGCTTACTACACCAGTCTGCAAATCCCTATGAAATGAATGAAACAACTAGTCTGTCCATCTCATGTTATCTCTCTATTTCGTCAAACAGATTACAAGATGTTCTGGTTCTGAAGGACAAACAGATGGACCCACACAGTTGATGAAATCAAGATTCTGTCTCCATCATGCTCCTTCCCATGAAAAGGGCTGCTGCTTTGGGTTATGGGTTAGGTGAAGGACTAAGGTGTGAATTAAGCTGAGGTTAGGGTTAGGGCCAGGCTATAGAAATGAATGGAAGCCAATGGAAAGTTCCCATGAAGACAGAAAGTGTTACGGCAGAACCATAAACAGTGAAGTGTGTGCAGGTCTGAGATGATTTACTGTGAACTGATTCCATATAAATGAACTGAACCTGATTTTGTAATCCTTCCTGTTGGTACTTGAGGCTGGTGTTGGTATCTCTTACCCTTCAGTGACCTGATCTGACCTTTACCTCACATCTATGATGACCTCCAGGTCCTGTGTGGACAGTGTTTGCTCTTTGTTTCTTCTCAAAAGCCTGCTACTCCGATCCCAAAATGACACTGTATCCATGGTAACCCATGCACTAACTCTGGAACCTGTCAGCTGATCTGAGCCACAGCAGAGGAGAACCAGCTGCTTCTATCTGGATCAGCCACTCACCAATCAATGGCTGCATGCCTCTGTCCAAATGAAATTCACTGATCAGTTTGTGGGATTTCTGCCGTTGGTTTATTTGCATGGTTTCATTCATAATTAGCACCTCTTACACTTGTCCCAAGTGAAATGTTTTATTTCAACGTACCCAGTTCATTTGGTTTTAGTTTGTTCCTCATTAGTGGCACTTTCAGATGTTCAAATGAAGAACTACAAATGGAAAAGTCTACTGACTTTTTTCACATCTTCATACTATGTTTGTAATTCAATAAAAGCGGTTTTGAGGCTGACAGCTAAACGGTCTGCTTCCTCAAAATGAAAAATCTCCTCAACATGTTGGAGGGCAGTGCAGTCTGAGGACTGAGCAGCCAATCAGGACAAACGGCAGCTCTGCTTCCTTCAACACTTCACTCTGTCACTGCCAATAGAAAGCTGCTGCTGATGGGAATATTTGGAAAACTTACCCAGACTTGCATATTTTTTTATTTATTTTTCTTCTAAAATCTCAGAAAAACAGTTAATAAATGTGTTTGGTGTTGAAATGTAACAGTTGTGCTACAGTAAATCTTCTATAAATGTCTAATAACCAAACAGACTCCTGTTTGGCATTCTACTCAGGCTGCAAGCAGTCAGTCAAAGAAAAAAATTAATGAATAAATAATTAAGTTCTTGGAAGTGACTAAAGTGTCTCTGTTCTAATGCTTAAAACAGAGAAAGGAAAACAACCATAAAAGTGTTAATGTTTCAGTAAAATGTGTTCCCAGGAGGATTTTGGCGTGGGAATGATTTAATAAGTCATCTATGTTGCTTCAGTTTGTTAAACTTAAGCTTGAGGCAGAAACTTGAGCCCTCAGCCTGAACATGTTCTAACTGCTACCTGGCTCAGGTTCATCGCAAATATACATGTGAAACAAACGAGTCGCCTGCAGCTAAAGCCACGCTCCAGCTGTGAGTGACGGTTAAGAGGACAGACGCCTCCTCCCCTCCCCTGTCCTCTCCTCCTCTCCGCTCCACTCTGCTCTCTGATGCACAGGCTGTCACTCCAGAGTCATTTAAATAAGATCAGCTGCGTCTGAGTGCCCTGCTGCTCAGAAACTCAGGATAATCCCAGCAGATCCAGTAACTGGATTAAGAGTCAGACCAAAACCTACAGCAAGAATGAAAGTCCTGTGACAAGCAGCTGCAGCCACACGTGTCCTCAGGGGTAAACCCCAACCCACACACAGACACATGCACCCCCACACACCCACCCCACCCACATGCATGCACACACATTTTACCACCAAAAGTACACAGAGCAAGCAACTTGTTAATCATTTACCAGATCTACTGAAGCCTTTCCTGCAACTCTCTATCAGGCTCAAGGAATAAATATTACAATCTGGATCTAAATCATTTTACTACTTAAGATTTCTTGTTTACTTGCCCATTTAATATGATGATTGTATTCAGAAATATATGTCTGTATGATATTTTAGATCATTTACATATGTAAAATTGTTACAGCATTGGGGGAACAGGATGTCACGTTTTATGACGCTGGACACAATAAAAATGATCTAAACTAAGTTCTAAAATAACCTTTGTATTAGCGCGTTACTGGAACAGCAGTAAACCTGACGCACAAGCAACCTCAGCAAACAGCACAACCGCTTTTCTGCAGCCAGTGGTTCAAGCTGCAGTATGCGTGAGCAGCTCATACACAATGTTGACTGACAGCGCCAAGTCCCTCCTCCTGACTCTGATTGGTTGTTTCTGATGGAGCGGTGCATCTGTGAGGTGGCAGCAGGTCTATCAGGAGAAGTCAGAGGAGCTGAAAAGGCTGGCCAGAAAGTCGAGCATGTTTCTTCCCCTTATAAACTATATGATGGTGAGACTTTGGTGTGCAGAGGTAAACCACTGAACCACAAGGGCAGCTGGTTTTACAGCCACCTGGGTTTATGATGAACTCCTGTTTACCAAGGTATTCTGGAGTGTAACATGAAACCATCTGTCTAACCGCTGAAGACTGGTTCAAACTGGATCTTCAACAGGACAACGACCCCAAACATCACCGCTTAGTCACCATTTCTGGTTCCTTTCCACAACAGAAAGGAGCCAAAATACTGCAATGGTCCAGTCAAAGTCTAGACCACAAGCTGAATGAAATAATGTGCTGGGGAATAAACGGAGATGTAGAGAAAGACAAATCTGCACTACTGCAAGTTAGAGTCATGGAGAAACCAAGCACTGTAAGGCTTTACTGCCAAAGGTGCTACATCAAGCGCGTTTCCTTTTTAAACATGCGCTTAAAAATCTGAAATTAATTTTAATTTCAGATTCATTTTTAAGAAATAAGGGCGTGTAATCTCCTATGTGTTTATGTATACTTCAGATGGGATTAAAATAATGTTTGAACTTAGTAAAAACATAATTTTTAACCAAAAACATGAAAAAAAGTTTCGCGTTAGACCATGAATGTACAGTAAGGCTGTTGCAATATGCAATAAATCAATTAATTGCATGATCATTTAAAACAAATTCAATTGTTTCCATTTGCATGATTTATCATTTCTCTCAAAAACTGCATAAGTGTTCAGTCTGGGGCTTTGGTCATATGACAGAGCCCTGCAGCAGCCAGCTCAGGATGCTCACCAACACAGACCACTTCAACTCAAACTAACAGAATGATGAGTTCAGGAGCAACAGGAATTTCCATGCTATTGAAGACAAGAACCACAGAGGATGAACAACCTCCCAAACATAGATACAGGCACTCATCATCTGGAACTAGTGATGACTCGTGTGTTTTTCTTCCAGTCACACGGTAGCCCTGTAGCCATGAGGAAGCCTCTGTGCTTCAAATAGCCCTGAGCTCCAGCAGTAATCCTTCACTGTCAGCTCCTGGAGCTCTGATGAGTCTGAGCCTCCAGGTCAGGATGAACGCTGCTTCATCTATTTTTATGTTTGTCTAATTTTGAGCCTTAAATTCCTTGTGAAGCTTAGCAAGGGAGTTCACCACCACTGTCAATTGTACGAGGAGATAATGTTCTGACACGTCTTAGCCACTGATCTCAGTCTGACCTATATCTGACCTTTGGGCTCGATACAGTGATGTTAGAAGCTAGCCCATGTAGAAACTGTGATCCTCTGAAGAAGACGCTGCCATAAACAGCATGTAAACAACAATAAAGCAACAATAAAACAACAATAAAACCTTAACCAGACTAAATAATACGGCATCAAGACATGAGGAAACATGTCATTGTGAGTATTGCTGAATGTTGACTCATTGACTCATGAAGATGGGTCAATTTCTTCCTGTTAACCCCGTTTCAATGACCCATCCTTCTTTGAGCTTCTGCATCACCAGTGACTGTCCATCCAACAGGCCAGAGACATTATGAGTCCATGACACTTTGATTATAATATTCTACCAAATATTACATCCAAACTGTGATTACAACTTCGCAAAAACTGATTTTGATGTGATTTTCATTCTATATATTATGCAACTGTGCCAAAAAAAATTAACTACCTACCAAAAGAGTTAGGATCTTAGTTAGCAGCTACATGACATGTTTACACCAAACCTGCGTCTGCAGGTCATCTTCATGTTGCTGGTTGTTTAGTTCATTGAAGGGCATTAACGAATTCCTAATTTATGGTTTCATGGGAGATCTGAACATGATCGCAGGCCACATTTTTTTTACAACTTTATTTGTAAAAAATGTGGAAAATCAAGCATAATTTTTCCTCCACTTCAGAAATAACTGCTGTGTTGTGTGGACCTGTCACATAAAACCCCCAAATAAAAAATACACTTATGTTTGTCGCTGTGATGTGACAAAATGTGAAAAGATGAAGAGGTATGATGAGTATGTTTGCAGCACAGTGTTGCATATAACCACAGCTACATCTCAGCAAATTAGAATCTGTGTTCTAATAAGGCCAGTTTGTCAAATTAATTTTTTTATAAAAATGTAAGCAGGTAATTAACATACTTGCCATTAAATCCACATTTCTGTACAAAACATTTTTATCAGTCTGATGTAATATTCAAATCCTAGATGTCCCTGATATTTTAAATACTGGAATTACATTAAATAAACACACAAAAAACTACATCTGTCACTTCCTCAACACATGAACTTAATGTTTGCAATTATACATGTGAGTAAAAATCATTTCAAAAAGAAGATAAACTTATGATATGATCCAAACAAAATACCAAACTGAAAATGAAACAGTTCAGCAGATTTACACTAAATATAAAAGCAACAAACCCAGAAAAGAGAACAGAGAAGACTTCGAGCTTTCAGACCTGAGACATGGATCACAGGAGGGGGAAAAAGGAGAAGATGCTAACAGCTTAATACACTCAATCAACCCAGGCCTTTGTTCTCAGACGGAGCGGATCATCTGAGGACAAAATGTGTTTAGTCTCTGTGGTCCAAACTGCATCAACACACTGAGCCACGAGGATTATGTCCATAAAAGGCCAGATGAAGCAGATCTCCGTACACACCGTACCCATTATACATACACCTGTCTCCCTTTGAACTTCTGGCTTTCAACAATCACTTCTTCTGTTTTGAATCTTTTGATTTTTATGGCGTGTACGTTGCTGGTTTCCTCTGACCAGATTTGAAATGTCCCTTTCGATCCTGAAACAGTAAATCTTTCAGCCTCTTTCCTCCCAGCAGACCTGCAGCCTGTTTCCTCTGAGCACAGCTGAACTTTACCCAAAAACTAATCCAGCTGCTTTTTCTAAATATAATAAGCAGGAGGAAATACCTCCACAGCTGCCAGCACACAATGTGCCATAAAGGCCTGAGCCTTTTCTATGTGTTCAAAGACAAAGTGAAAAGCTTGCTGGTGTGCAGGAGCAGAATGAGTCCTGCAGGAGGAACGTCTGCCTTTTATCAGGATGACTGCAGCAGAAAACAACTTGTTAAACATCAGCACTGTGATCACTCTGCTGTCACACTCAAGCTATTCGGATCAGACCAACAGTTCACACCATGCCAGACAGGAACACTGCAGAAAGTCAATTCCCAAGCCCTGACCAGTGAGGCGGAAAATGAATCACTGGTTGAAACAAAACTATAGGAAGGGGGAAAACTATGTTCAGTGGGAATGATTCTGTGCAGGTCTGCAGGAACAGAGACTGGATGATCTCCCACTCCCAGTTTCTTCTGAATCTTTTTGTCCTCTGGCCACCGGGAGTGTAGACTGCAAAACTTTTTAAAAAGTCTGACAGACCTTCAAAATAAAATGTGCATTTGCAGTTTGATATCCAAACACTCTGAATATGATCAAAAAGATTCTGTACTTTAGGTTCAGACGGTGAACAGCCCACAGAGACGCCTTCATGGCAGAAAGCATCCCAGGCTCGTCGTCAAGCCAAGATGGAAACTGTCACCACAATACCGCCTCCTGTTGCAATAACAGATGACTGGGTTTATGTACTGTGTGAAGAGACATGTGTGTCAGAGCTCCTCTGTAAAATGTGTCAAAGCGTGTAAAGTTATTGGGAGCTAAAACTGATCATCTGATCAGTGGAAATCTAGAGAATAAGAGTCCTGAAAGCTTGAGAATATCCAGCATTTATCCCATGACAGCAGCAGCTGACCAGTTCCACCCCGTCCAGTCTGCAGCCAGCAGAACCAGAGCCCAGCATTTAGAGCAGGTCCTGGTGCAGCTGCAGCCTGACCAGCACTGAGGATTATTTCTGTCCCTGAGGAAGGGGGAAGAGGCAGCAGCTTTGTTCCACCTCCATCCCCCCCCTGATGGAGGCTTCTGCCTCCATCTTCCACAGAGCTGCATTCAGAATCAGGGTGTGGCTGAATCTGATTACTGACAGCTGCAGTGGTTCTGCTCATGTCAACACAAACCTTCCTCTCACAGCAGAAGCAGACAAGGACAAAGACAGAACTCTGTCTAATTTCACAGGTCAGCCTTCTTCACTCAGACACCATCATCATCATCAGTCCAGGAACAGCAAACTGCTAAGGATGGGACATCAAGTGTTCTGGATGTTAAAGCATTGAAATCTAACTAAAACCACACATACTGACAACAGGCCTTGGATTATACTGAATTCTGATTTTTGTTATATTTTGCAGTAAAACAAGCTGAAGAAGAAAAAGGAGTCATTCTAATTCAAGCTTCACCTTCAGTGTTAGTAGATCTGATGGCTCCAGTCTGCACTTAAACAGATCATTTATGTTCTGAAACCAACAGAAGAATTTCTTGCTGGAAAAAGAAAATAATAAACCATGTTGGTGAACTCCGTGCAGTAGCCAGAGTATTCTCCAGATAAGGAAGTAATATAATCTTCTGACAGCTCTTCCAGATTGTATCCACTCAGGTCAAACACTAACTGTTGCCTGTGCTGGTAGATTTCAGAGGAGTTCAACTTTGTAATGATGTTTTTTACTAAATAGACTGAATATTTCCTGCACCACTCCTGGTTCAGTGAGGTTCACATGTCCGAGCTGTGTGAATAAGCCTTGATTAAAGACTCTCACCTGGATGAGCTCATCAAACAGGACTTACCCGGGAAGGCATGCGGGTTGGACGACCCTCTCTTGAGGCACTTGGAACAGAGAATATGTACAGAGTAGTGCAGGCCAGGCCACTCCTGCAGCAGCATGTTCAGCTCCTCCACCAGCGGAGTGACAGCCTGCCAGGCGGTCCAGATGTTAGGCAGTGAGGCGTGACTAGCGATGGACAAAGTCTCCATGAACAGCTTCCCCTTAGATGGCTGGTGGCTGATCACCACTGGGACCTTCCCCCGATAGGCAAATATCTGATGCCTGCCGTCTGACCGCTGGACCACATGGTTGTTGATCTGCACACTGAAGCGTGCAAACAGTCCAGGAGGAAATAGGAATGGGAAGCTGTACTGAATGTAGAGCTGCTCCACTGAGAACAAGGGGCTAAGATTCAGAGAGTTTCCTCCCGCCGACTCTTCTAACCGAGCTTCCTCGCTACTGACATAGCTGGGAAACTTGTACCACACTGTGGCTCCATTCAAGGGCTTGGTACGAGGTTTGTTGATGCAGTAGCAGACACCCATCTTCTCCAGGAGCTCCATAATGAGGTGGAGGTCCTGCTGTGTCTCAATGTGTGGTCTGAGCAGCAGGCGGATGACATTGGAGGGCAGGAGGCCATCATGGAGGAAGCCCTCCAGGTGCTGCTGAAGATGAGTGACCCTGAGGTTCTCTCCCTTCTCATCCTCGATAACTAGACTCACTCTCCCCTTGTCGCCCCTCTCCCCTTCAGACAGCAGCCGGTCCAATAGGGTGGACTTGTCCCTCTGAAAGAAGACATTAAGAATTGCAATAAAACGTGGAAGATTGTGGAAAACATACTCCTTCAGTGTGATACTGTCCTCAAAATAGAGCAGCTTCCCACTCTCATGCAGGTAGGACAAGGCGCTCTGCAGTCGGTCCTCTGTGAGTCCTGCCTGGAGGCCCAGACGGGCTGAGCTCCACCAGGACAGCCATAGATCTTTGGATTTAAAGTGCAACTCCTCCAACATTTGCCAGGACTTTGGCAGCACACGGTGAAGGTTGGGGAAAATCTCCCTGTGGTCTGCAACCGACATGAGCTTCTCCCTCAGCCTCTGGATGTTCTTCTGCGTCTCTGTGCAGCTAATGCTCAGGACCGGGGACAGGATCTGCAATCGCTGGTTAAGCATGTACTGCAACTGGGCTTTCTTGCGCCTCAGGTTCTTGTCGCTGACACCATAGAAAAGAACGTGTGGGCTGGAGGTGCGGACCTTGTAGCCTTGCTCCAGAGCGAGGTCTACCTGCTGGACCAGGCCTCTTAGACATTGGATGTCGCTCCTCTCCTGAAGGCCGATCTGTCTGTGTATGTCCAGAGTTTTTTCCTCCACCTCCATCTCTCCACACAGGTCTGCATGTGTCCCCACCAAACACACAACAGCATGGGGGACTTTAGCGCACAGCAGGTGAAGGAAATACCCGATGTGGGCATAGAAGTTCTTGGGCGAGTAATCTTTAAGATTGACAACGAGAACATAGAGAGCACCAGGGGAGAGAAAAAAGGGTTTGATGAGGTCATAGTTTAGGTTCCCTGACAAGTCGTACACTAAGAACATTAGATGGCGATCAGAGTCTGCCACCCAATTAGTGACTTCTATTCCTTTATTTCCCTGGATTCCTCTGACGTCCTGCTCAGTTGGTAGCAGGCTCTGTCTCAGCCTGGTCTTCCCAGCATTTTTTGTCCCCATCAGAACCAGTTTGAGCCATGGCTTCACAGCAAGCTGGGACTGTGCAAGTTCCTTCTGGTAGACAGCAATGTATGGGATTCCCTTCATGCACACCTCATACGGAGGCTGGATGAGAGGGTTATCTTTCACCTTCCAAATGTTAACCCTGGACAGCTTGCCAAAATGATCTGGAAGAATGGCTATTTGGTTACCCTGTAAAACAAGTTCCTCCAACTTCTCCAGCTCCACAATGGAGTCAGGTAGATGAGTGATGTTGTTGTTGTCCAGCCAGAAATTTACCAGCTTCACCAGCTGAGCAATTTCCTCTGGAATATTAGTCAGTTTATTTCTGCTCAGGTACAGTTCCTCTAATCCTGTGATGCTTAAAACAGCCTGTGGAAATTCGTTAAACTCATTGGAGGACAAATTGATCATTTTCAGTCGTTGCAGCTGAGCAAAGGATGAAGGCAGCACTGTGAGGTTGTTTCCATCCAGCATCAGGCTCTCCAAGTTGTGCAGGTGACAGAAAGTGTCAGGTAAGGAGGACATGTGCAGACTGCTGAGCCACAGGATCTTGGTGGACTTCAGCCTCAAAATGTCCGCTGGCAAAGCCTGAAACTTGTTCCCAGAGAGGTCAAGCTCCTCCAGCTCCCCCAAGGACAAGATCTCAGCGGGGAACTGGTTCAGCTTGTTGTGATCTGCATCCAGAGTTCGCAGCTTGCAAAGGCTGGTGAAGGACCTGGGGAAGTCGTGCAGGTCGTTGAAACTGATGTCGAGTTCCTCCAGAGTCTGAAGCGCTCCAATCTGAGCTGGAAGGTTCTGGAGTTTGTTGTGACTGATGCAGAGCTTCTTCAGTCCTCTCAGCTGCCCCACACCATCAGGCAGGCTTCTCACACAGTTGTGACTCATGTCGAGCTCTACCAGCTGCCCCAGCTCTAACACCACCCTGGGCACAGAGGAGAACCTGTTCCTGCGGAGGATGAGGACGCGCAGGTTGTTGAGGGTGGACTGCAGTCCGTCCGGCAGCTCCTGCAGGGAGTTGTTTCCCAGGTTGAGCACCTCTATGTCGGATATGTCGTCGGGCAGGATGATCTGGTTGTTTTTGGAGCAGAGGGTCAGCTGGCGGAGGTTGCTGCGCAGCTTCCTGGAGCGGAGGGCGGCATCCCTCCACAACCTGGCCGTTTTCAGCTTGTTCTCCGTTTCCTCCATGGCGTTGCACCCAGATCCCTCCTTCTCCGTCTCCTCCTCCTCGTTGTTTTCACTGAGAGTCCTCATGATTCCTGAGCCGGCAGCATGGTGGACAAAGTCCCTCGAAAACCAGCGCTCCTCCGGTGAACAAGCCCTCGGTCAGAAGGGGAACAACAGCCCCTCGGTGGCGGCTAATAATCAAGTGTTGTGGCAGGAATGGGAGGGGTTCCTGCGGCCGCGAAGACATCCTCCTCTCCTGCGCCACTCGGAACACAGCCCGGGGGCCCCCCGCCTGCCCTCTGATCATCACAGCCAACATCGGCGCACAGAACACCGGCCTGAGGCTCCCAGAGTCCGGGAGGAGCCGAGTGTTTGTGATGGCTGCAGAGCCGCCGCGGGTCCTCCGGGGAGCGGAGTGGAAGTGAGGAGGTAGCAGCAGCAGCGCACACTGCGCCAGATCTCTGCGCTCCTCCTTCCCGTCTCCTCCTTCCTGCCGTGCGGAGAGAGGAGGAGGGAGAGCGGGCATCCTCCCATCGTTTCCCTGCTGCAAAACTCACCGCTGTACAGATTCCAGAGCAGAAATGTTGTTATAATGCGAATAAAAACATGCAGGGCAGCGATGGAGACTGCAGGTCCCGAGGATCGAAGGGAACAAACATCTAGATGTTTTATAGACAATCATGACCAGGTTGAAATGTTCAGGTGGTTTTTAATAGGACAAATATGAGTAAACAGCGGGTAGTTTCAATCAGCCACCTAATCTATGTTCTAATGTTCTAATCTAATCATGGATTTATTTATATCCATGATGATAGAAATCATGGAATTATTCTTTCCTGGAATAATGTGTAATAAATTATATTTTCAAATACACAATAAGTCCCAACTTTGATGTACACCATATTAAATACAAATGATTTTCTTATCATTAATTATATATAAGAACAAGCAGCTTTTTAATGTCTTTTCGATGCTAATGGAGAAAACATGAAAACCTCGACGTGACTCTGACTCCACCTAGTGGCCGGGTGTAGAAGTTCGACTAACAGTTACTCCACAGTAAAGGGGAAGATGCAGGAGACCTTTTCAAAAATCATGACTATCTGATAAACTTATTTAAATATAGAACTAAATATACATCTGCCCTTCACCGTTCCTTTAATTACATATAATTCCAATAAAATATTATAAAGTGTCATGTTACAACCACAATGTAACATGACCAAATGGGCAAAAGTTCTATGAATACGTGTACAAAGTACTGTGAGAACTAAATATAGAACAGGAATATAATGGTACATTAAGGTAAACAGAATATCTTTAAACTGAGTGTTTTTACTGAGTAGGTACACAGTTGAAAGGTCAACTGTGTTTGGGTCTTTTTTAGTTAATTCTTACATATTTTAATTATCATGTAACTTTAGGAGATTATAATTGTTTACAAAATTAAAGTTTCTTTCTGTTTGCTCCATGGTGAGCGAGTGTTGGGCAGGTGACTCTGTGTTCAAATAATAGATTGGATGGTTGAACCATTTCATGTTTTTGTTTATTCGTTTCTTTTAAATTACATTTACAGTGACACCACACACATAAGTTACAAACCGAAGCATTTGAGAACAAAAGTGCAAACAAGTTTTTGAAGCTTGTGAGTTGTTGAATTGAAAAGTCCAAGATGTAAGAGTTAAAGCAGTTATAGCATTATTTGTGGCCAGTCTGTACAACACGAAAGCCTTCATTAAAGGAACAATTCTCCATCATTCTGTATTTTCATCATCGTCCTTCGAGGGAACAACCCTGACTGGGTTTTTTTACAGCTTGTGAAACAAAGTAAACCGTTTTCTACAGAAATGAACGAAACGTTACTTTTTAAAATGATGTCTTTGTCAGAAAATGTAGGAACACATTTTTGCTTGAATGAACATAAAGTCAGTGTATTTGACACCTGCTGTTTCCATCTTAGCAGCCATTTTGTCTCCAGTGATTTGCTGGAAGTCAGCAAAAAAGAAAAAAGCAGAGGAAGCATCTCCATCTTTCTCTTCATGTCTTTGTTCTAGATATTCATTATTTACTCATATTACATCTCACAGGACAGCGTTTCAAATCCGCTTGGCAAACAGTGAAGAGTTTAGCTTGCAGACTCTGGCCTTCTGATGCAGCCTTTCTGGGAAATCCCCAGCCTGACGTGGGAATGTGTCTCGGCTGTCCAGAGCCACAGCAGTGCTGCCGGTAACATTAGAACTTTAATACAGAATTGAAGCCAATATAGAACTGAAAGAAATCTACATGGTTATGTTAGGTATAGATGTGACAGCATTAGCAACACCTACAAAGCAGGTTTTAGTGATTGCACATTTATCTCACAGTTATATTAATTCAGTGACAGGTTATTGGGACAGATAGTGACCAACAAAACTCGGATTTTTGCTAACATTTTCTCTATCTCTCATCAAATGCAGATAACAAGCCATTTTAACATGTTTACTGAGTATGAGTCCATGTGTGGTAGTTCAGTGACACATTCCCTAAAGCTGTTCAGTGGACCAATCAGACGAGGGTATGAAAGGAGTGACCTGTCAAAGGAAAACCCTGGAAATTAAACCACAACATGCTCACTATTTTATCAAAGCATGCATCTGGACCCAACCAAAGTGTTGGGACGGTAATCCACAGCTCAGTATGCAACGCTACTCCAGCTCAGCCACACTAAACAGAAAGGCACCGTTGATATTTTTCTGCTCTGAAATCTACTGGGAACCTTTGCTACATACGAGCATATGGCACTTAACCTGCAGCTCATGAACGTCTTTATACAGCTGTGTCTTCTTTTATAAAACTCTTTATTTGCTACGTCACTAAAATAGGTTTCTTTTTTTTTTCCAAAAGTCTTTATACAGCAGTTAGCTTGTTGAAAGTTACATTTTAAGTGAATGTGTCTCTGTAGAAGGTATTTCAGTTAATGTTACACAGCAATGGGATTGTAAGGTTTAACCAGCAGGACAGGGCTTAGTGATGCTGGGTTAGTCCTGCTGCTCTCCACGTCCCAAAGGGCTGTGCTACTGTCTGCAGTACGGAAGGGTGCGTCTCCTCCAAGAGGCTCGTCTGTTTCACTGAATAGCATGCTGTCACTGGACTCCATGGAATGCAGTACATAGCAGGCAGCACTTTTGGTGCTGCACTTCTGATTCATTAGTTTCTCTGGTAATTCTAAAAAGCTGTAGCTGGCGGCGTCTGTCCCACAGTCCCCCGTGACTCTGTAGGTAACATTCTTTGCAACGAGGGCTGGGCTGGGAGGTAAGCTATGCGCTACCAGGCCGTGATTATAGTGGGAGCAGTTTCTCTTCTGATTGGCCAGTCTTGAGGACAGCTGCTGCTGCTGGCTTTTCCTGGACAGCAGCAGCGGGCGCTCCTCCTCAGCAGAGGGACTGAGAGCCACTGAGGGGACAGAAAGGGCCAGGCTGGACAGTGGAGCAGACATCTCTGATGGAGGAGAGACAGGAGTGCTCAGAGCTGTCTTTGGGTCCGGAGACAGCTGAGACAGGCTTCTCACGGGAGAGGCAAAGCTGCACAAACACAGTCAGAACAGAGATATTAGAAACAACTTAGTTCAAAGATTCATGCTGCAGGACTGACCTGAAAAATGAAAATAACATACAAATATTTAAGATACAACCCATGAAGTCCTCATTACAAACTGAAAGTAAAATAAAATAAATGAGATTTATGTATTTCACCAGATGCAACAATGAAAATTAGCCAGAAAATCACATCAATCACATAAAGGCCCAGATGCCTTAAACCGATTGTCCACTAGGGGCGATGTTTCCAGCTAACCTCCTCAAACAGAGAGCCCTCTTCATTCCTGATATCATTAGGATCATTTTTTCCATCATTATATTTTAATATCTCGGACGTTGGCTGCTAAAGTCTTCTAATGTCTACTTTTAACTTCACTGTTTAAATATATATATCTATATATATATATACACACACACACATCAATGAAATTTAGCTGAGGTAAAGTGCTTCTACAACCTACAACCAGAAACCAAAGACAAAGACAGAAAATGTGCTGACTGTGCAGCTCCATCTTAGTAACAACAGCACAAAGTTGAACGCTTACGATTTCTGACCATATTTTTAACTGCCATGAAGGAAAGGCAGAGTTTAGATTGTATCACAGGTCCATTGCTATGGGCTGAGATAATATCTTAGGTCAGATGTAAATTTTGATATATTTTGTGTGACGCGCATTACTATTAACATTTCAAGAAGTTCACCCCAAGTGTTGACCTTTGACAGAAAGAGGATGGTGAGGATGTTCAAGAACAACCCAGACACTCAAACCTTAACCTCTATCATCATCAACAGAGCGGACATGACTGAAGGTGTTTGACAAAAACTTTATTACCTGGATCAGACAGGAGAAACGTTTGATAGTCAGATGAGACAAAGATTGAACTATTTATTCACAATGAGAAAAGCAATGGCCAGGTGGTGGTGAGAGCATCATGATGTGGGTCTTATTTGCTACCAGATACCTGGATGCATTGCAAAATGAAGACAGAGGACTACTGGCAAATTCCTCCACCTTAAGTATCAACTCATCAGCTCCTCAATGTTCCAGCAGTTCAGAAAGTGCAGACATGAGCAAAATCACTCAAAAAGATTTCAAACTGTGGTTGAGATCGTTTTATGGAAGCACATGTTCATTGGAGGAGATTGTGTTTATTTTAGTTCATGTTTAAGTTTGTAGATGTCACACTTAGCTGAGTCTGGAAGATAGCTCACCATTAAACGTGGGGAAAAAACCAGTTTTTGTTTGTTTCTCTCCCCAGTATTTTTTTGTTATTATTTCAATAAATGTAGTTCCTGAAAACAGGCTGCAGCCATTCTCTGATTGTGTTCTAAGTTTGGCTAAAGACATCCTCACTGCACTCTGGGGAACAAATAAACACTTTGCTTTCGCCTGGAAGGATTTATTTATACCTTTAAAAGATACATTATGCCTTATTTTTTCTTGGGCTCCATCTTTTGGCTTCAACTAAGCATTGTTATAAAATAAGAAATTAAAGAAAAATAAATTCATCCCATTGTCCAACTTTAAAAGACGTTCTGTATTGGTGTAAGAACCAGCAGATGATGGGTAATTTAATGGAAAACATCAAATTGTGCATCAAATAATGGAAGTTGTTTCACGTTTAAATCCAACATTAAGAGCTCAAAGTGAAGACATTCACACCATAATGAGGTCTGACCAATCACAGCTCATATTTCTCCTGTCCATCTTTTCTATTAAAATTATTTTTTTTTCAAATATGGACACGTTGCACTTCAGGACAATTTACATGTTAAATAATTGCATTAATTATGCTCTAATTAAATTGTTAGAAAAACTAATTCCATATTTACTAACTGATGGGGAGATAATAAAAGAAGGAGTCCACACATGTCCATGAAACAGCTTCTAGAAATTGTAATCTACACAATGAGCCAAAATTTCCAAATTCTGTAATTAAAATAAGACCTGAAAATGATTAAATTAAACATATCTAAATGTACCTTTGATCAATTTCTTATCAAATATTACACATTATTTGCAGATGGAGTGCTTCCTTTGGATTAGTTTAAACTGATGTTTGTAGACGATTTTCCCCTAAAGTGTCGTCATTCTTCTGATCTTCATAGTTCTGTTTATATTTGTCAAATTTAAGATTCATTTATCAGTTACCTGGAACTTTAAGGCAACTCTTGTTGGAGTTTGGTGTCTCGGCACTTTGCTGAATTAGAACTTAAGTCAGTGGTGCCACTTGTGGCATTCAGACGACCCCGGACGCCCTGTGTGGCACGTTGGCTATTCTCCGCCAAAGACATCACAGAGTAAGACTCAGTATCAGACAGAACATTGTTGCTCCAGTCCTCACTCCAGCTGCAGAGACAGGGAGGGAGTTATTTACATGGGGACCATATACTGCTATGTCTTCTGCCCACAGTCTATTTAACCCAGGTCACATAGAAGGTTTTAGACAGGTTCTACTAAACCACCTAAAGTATGGAAGTTTCTTTTCATTTTTAGTATTTATTCTCAATGCACAGGAGAAGCAACAGGAGGAATCAGAAAACAGGAACAGATTGTCAGATCAGAAAACATCCCAAAATGAGTCCGATGGATGAACGGAGCTCATCAAGACTGCACTGCTGCAAAGACCACACTTGGATTTAGTTTTCATGTTTAATATCTGAGGTGTTGGGTCAAAGGTCGGAGTGTTCCCGACCCAGGCTTCTCCTCTTTACAGTCAGGGTCCAGAACACATGTACAGTTATGTAAGGGATTGTTGTCATTTTAAATCACAGTCTCTGTACTTTTTTATGACTATTATCATTATTATTAAGTTGCTGGGGGGTGTTGGGGGCGCTGTTGAGCTTCGTCATCATCTGAAGAGCAGGAGGCAGGCAGAGCAAAGAGAAGCGCTCTCACGGTCCCTACATGTTGGCTTCACTGCTCTGCAGGAAGTCTGAGGGATCCACCACTCTGTGCTGAATCTCACTTTTTTCCAGTTCTTCATCGTTTTGTGCAGACATACCAGATGTTTCTCTGGAACTTGGCAGATAACTAGGATCTATCACACCTACAGGATCTGTCTGTAGGTGTGATTGAACTGAAATGATTTTTTTGTAAAGTGTCTTGAAACGACATTTGTTGTGAATTGGTGCCACACAAATAAATTGAGTTGAATTGAATATAAGAGCCTGATTAAACTGGCTCAACAGCAGCTGCACTGCAGCCGTGACTTTGCAACATTTTGTGATTGAATGTTTGAACCCTGGGCTTCTGCCAAGATTCTTGTGTCCTGTCTTCTTGACTCTGCTGTAGATTACGATGGTCATGTTGCCTTGATGTTACCTTCCATCAAGGCAACATGGTGGAAGGTATGTTGCCTTGTGTTTCCAGGGAAGACACACAGCTCAAACGTGCTTCTTGTCTTTATGTTAAGCACACAGCGTGTAATCCTGCATTGCATCGCACTGGGAGGAGCCAGAAATGTGCACAGGACGCTTTATGAATGGTTCTTTTGGGTTGATGGATATATTGTCTCTGCTGGACATTATTGAAAAGGTTTTTGTGGATATTTTTCTTTTTGTTGTTCTGATTGTAGGTACAGTATGTTCTAAAACATGCTGTGGTAACACAAGAAAGCACAACAACCCCAGAGTATCTGTCCTGCTCTGTGAAGAAGGTTCTTCTTGGAGAACCTTCTTGATTCTCCAAGAAGGTTCCCAGCTGACAGTCGAAGGCTCATCTACGGGTTTGAAAAGGTTCACTGTCTGTATTTCATGGGGGGGAAACTATTCTTTCACTAACGCCAACCTTGAGCACATTTTCAATCTAATTCGTAACACATACCGAATTCAAACCAGAGAGAGCGTCTAATGAAATGTCTGTTCTTACCTTTGGCTGGAGATGTTGGTGAGTGTGGTGGGCTGATTAGCAGTCGCATATTTGCTTGTGGGAAAAGTTGTTTCTGTCTCCTCAGTTACAAGCTGCCTCATGGAACCATTACATGGCTGGAAGTAGGCAGAACCAGGATGAGAATTGATTCTGCAGATAGAAGTTCTCATACTGTCAATGTAAAACTGACGGCTTACGTTGACGATCTTCAAATCCTGCAGAGGCACAGCAGCACTGGGACGTCCTGCAGCACTGGGACGTCCTGCAGCACTGGGACGTCCTGCAGCACTGGGACGTCCTGCAGCACTGGGACGTCCTGCAGCAGAGCTCTCTGGACAGGAGCCAGCGGCGGGGTTTGAGTTGTTCTTTCTCTTCTTCTTCTGGCTCTGCCTCAGGCGTTCACGTAGTTTCTTCCTTTGCTTGCTGGTTGGTGAGAAACAAAGGAGAGTCACAATATTTCCACAGGGTGTTATAAATATTCACAGGGAGTCAAAAGCTACACCTGCTCATACATTTTCTTTATCATGTCTATTTTGTTACAGCATCAGTTCAGCAGTTTCAAGCTATTAACAGTTTTATAACAAATATTTTCTGTATTTGACTGGGGTTTTTTTTTAATCAACAGAAAATTCTGGAACATTTTGACAGATTACAGCTTACACTCCTGAGTGGGACACTTTCAACTTGAAGCACATTGCTCCTGAATATCACCTCTGACTGGACACTGAACTAAATGCATCTTACTTATTATTGTGAAGATGGACAGTATTAGGTAGGGTCTGACGACATGCTGCTTCTTTACAAGCATTTGCACAACTGACTACAAACACAGAAGTAATCATTATTACAAAATATTATATACATTATCTAAATTGTAACACTTTAAGTCAAACCTTTTAGTTAAGACTTTTATAAGACGCACTTTCTTTGCTACCAATTCTAAAGTATCAGTGGTTAAATAAAGGCTGATATCTTCTTTTATATAGAGAAGTGCAGATCTCTGTCTTCAGGTCTGCTGAGGTGAACAACATGCAACAACTTCAGGTTTAATTTAACTGATTAATCTGCAGTCTGGGATGAGACACTGAGATTCGCCCCAGTGGAGACATTTGGGGTTTTGGCTGTGAAAATTCAAAACATTTATGCTAAAAGAGAAAACAAATGGTAGAAATTACTTTGTTTTGCAGTAGGCAACCACGCACATGATTCCAACAACTAGGAGCGCTATGCAGATCCCTGTTATTGTTAAAATGCGCTTTTGATACAACTCCTCGGCTTCTGAAAGAGAAGAGGAAATTCTTTATAACGTCAAAGCAACACTCAATCACAAATACACCATTAAATGCAGACAGAAGGAGAGCATGCAGCACTGCATTGTGCATAACACTGAGAAAAGGCTAGATGGTCAAAATCTCACCATTGATAAAAACACCAAACTATCCATTTGCATTGGTTTGCTCTGCTTTTTCCTCATCTTTGTACAGTATTAGAAGAGCAGAGCAGACAGATGAAATGATTATGAACGGATGCAACAAATGGAAGCAGCTGTGTTAGAAAACACAAACACTGAAATGAAAGTGGAAAATGAAACACAGTTTCTCCAATCTCCACAGGAACATGCAGCATTAGCAGAGGTAGAATATGCAGAGCTGACATTATGGGAACACAAACCTGTACACATAATTATGAGAAGGAAATGTGCAAATAATAACTTTATCATTCTATTTCAACTTGCGCTCAAAAGAAATGCAAAAACATCATAAACAATGTTTTAATAACATAGTTTTTGGCAGATGCTGTTTTTCGAGGACGTCTTTTTAATAAGATTAGTTTACATTTTTTATTGGATACCTGGAAATGTTCTAATGTCATCTGTTAATTTTCATATATTATTCTGAGTCTGAATAAATATTTTAAGGCATGAGTTATGAAGGAGGTATCAGGGAAAATATCAGTTTCAGAGCAATTCTCTGTTCTTTAACTGCAATAACTGCATTGGGGTTTTTTAACCAACCTAAAGAATAATCATTTCAACACTGACCAAAATAATCTTATCATATGTTTCATAATGGAGCAACTCAGAATAGAGCTAATGTCCCTGTGTTCTTTCTAATTGTATCCTAACTAAAGCCTGGAGCCTGACCTGCTAATGCTGGCAGGAGCGAAGTGAACCTCTGTGATGGAGCAAAATGAATACATGGAGAAAACTGATCAAAACTCATTTGACGAAAAACCGTTTTTAGCTTGGCTTTAAGAACAAGAGCATCTTTATATGGTGAAGAAAAGTTGTGATCAAACAAAAAGTTCCAGATTAAGCTGAGAAGAAGATACTCATTCAGCTCAAACCTTCTGACCTCATAGCAGTTTGAAGGAATTCTGATTTATGGATCCTACACATCACTTCATCTATGATGTGAGTAAATCTACAGCTAGTTTACTGAACTGATGATGTTTAGGATGAATACTACCTCTGCAGTGCTTTACCAATAAACATGCAGTGTCTAACTTAACAAAGGAGACTGAAATTAATTCCACTAAGTTAAGTTGCACTATAAAATATTACATGTATATGAGGTTTGACATGATAAAATCTGCTTTTTATTCAAATGTTGGCATCTGATGCTGTCTTGCAAGTAAGACACTGCCTACTCTGAAGTACTTAATGAAGCCCTACTTAACCAAGCCAGTTTATCAGTACAAACAGAGGGTTAGGGAAGGCATCAGTGAATGGAAATATTGTGTGCAAATGTTAAGGTTAGTGATGGGTAGTAATGGTCAGAAATCCAGTGGCAGTGCATGTAGACGACAGGTCATGCACTTTGCAACCTGCCAACCTGCATGCAGCCTGATGTGGTTACTCCTGCTCATCTTTTTACTTTTTTTATTTTTCCAACTTTCAAGAAACAAGCATTCAAATTCTATTCTATTTTATTGTAACTCCTCCATATAACAGTAAAGGCATTACTTCAACTTAAAAGCTAAGAACCAATTCCAAATCATGCCAAGCTACAGAGAGATTTGCTAGCATGCAAAAACATGTGACAACATTAATGATGTAAAGTAAAAATGTGAGTAATTGTTAGTGATGTATGCTTTAATCTGGATGAAAGGATAAAGAACAGGACACATACTGTAAAAGCTGGCCATTACATAGTTTTGGCAGCGATCACCAGTAAATTCACTTGGACACCTGAGCATGAAAGACAAGAAACAAACAAGAACGAGAGGCTGTTAGTTACGAAAGATCTGTGTAAAACCCACAACAGTCATCACTGGTGTTAGGAGGACGGGTCCAACAAGACCAAAACGTCTAGCTGGCACCTTTTACATCTGAGAATCTGAGTTACGTGATTTTTCTCAGACCTTCCTGTGTGCTTTAGTTTGTCTCGAGTCATGGAGAGATTACATGACACACTTTTGGGGTTTGCATCGCCAACAAGCCACTTAACTTGTCTCTTTGCAACAGACTGAAATTTGCATGTACTTATGTGGCCACTGAGTCCAGACTGTCTCTAATATAATCCTATAGATTGGGAGTCACAGGGGAAGAATGTTAGTGTGAATGGAGACAACATTAAGTCATACACGCATCTCTGCCTCTTGGGAAAAAACTCGGCCCTTTGACGTGATGGGTTACAACACAGATGACATGTGATGAGATGTGAAGTACATGCAAAATTCAGTGCAGTGCTCTGCAGAGGAGAGGGCCGAACTCTTAAGATGCTTCCCCGTTTGGCTGTGTCAGATTTGATTTTTTTAAAAATCATTACGTCTCGTGATTTTAGTTAGAGGTTACCAGGGAAATGTGGATTTCTCCATCATGTCTTGAAGAAAACATGACAGGGTGAGACACCAGTAATGACATGTGGGACTGAAGACAGCTGTGTTCACATACGTTTTGGGTCTGAGACTTTCTTAAGCACAGCGTGTTCACATCGGTGCCCAGTGAATCCGGCCAAGCACCTGGGTGATGGATAGAAGGGAGAGGAGAAACACAACGGCTATGTGTTACACACAAACACACACTGATTGACAGCACAGTGAGCACCAATAAAAACACAGGGATCCAGGAGAATCATTGCATGGCCAAACAAAAGTCCAATAATTGAAGAACTTAAGTTACTGAGCATCACGTTCACCAAGACCTGCCAGTTTTATTTTATATGTATTACTTTACTGTCATGCTCTTGAAATTCATCAGACAAGTTGTTTTTTTTATTCTCAAAATAACAACCTCACATTTCTGAGAACACAATAAAACCAAATAAGTACTTTATTCAATGAAGTTTAAAATTAAATAGATTTTATGCATATCCAATAAAGATTGTAAAGATTATTAAGGTAAGTTTTCCTGAGGACATATATAACCAAAAACCAAACAGTCATCTGATGAGCATGATGCTGTGAAGGCTGAAGGCTGTAAATGAAGTAGCAACCAGTTCTGGTTGGTTAAAGTAGGTGAATGAGTTCACAGTCAGGCTGGAGAGCAGAACGCTCAGGATAACGTCAAAGCTCTCATTGTGTAGAGCAATCCTCTGCTCACAACAAACAATAACACTTAGATTACAGCAGGACCTTTTCAGCTGCTCACCGCTCTTTTTTTGAAAAAGCTCATTTTGGGATGGATGAAAATGAATCAGAAGCAAGTGAAGCTGAGAAACCAGAACCAATCCAAAAGAAGTGTCTCACACTGGACCGATACAGAATACATTACCCCAGCCATCATTTCAATAAGCTTTGAAATGTCAACATTTTTATTTCCCTCTAGTTTTGAATTGATTTTTGCCCTGGTCTTGCAGAGATGATGGGAGTCCCAGCGCTGTGCACAGTTTGAACTCTGGACTCCATGGTGGCCATGATGACTCATGATCACTGAAGCACTTTGGGCAGCTTGAGCCTGATGAATCCTGGCATTCATCAGATAGTCATGCCACCAGCAAGAGGAAATTCACAGATGGACTAACCTGGTCTGGACTCATCAGACCACCTGACCGTTCTCTGCTCCAGAGTCCAGTCTGATGCTCCCTTCCAGATTAGCCTCACTGATCTGTGGAAGCTGTTCAGTCCCTTTGCCTTGGGGTCCCTTCACATTGTGGAGTGGAAATGCTCACTTTCACTTTTAAACACATCTGAGTTCTGCTGATGTTTTTCTGTGATTTTATTTCACCAGACATTTAGGGGATTGCTGATCACAACCAGTAAACATATTTATCTGACCAAATCTCGACCATATGATGGTGGTTCCCACATTCCTTCTAGTTTTTAAAAACAAGTTGGAAAGAAGACTGGAGTCCTGAAATGTTTGTGATTTTACAAAAAAGTGGCCTTTGAGATTGATTGAATATGTGAGTTAAGGAAAAGAGTGAAATCTAGAGTAAAGTTAAGGTTCTAAAACTTGTAGGGTTCAGACCTTGATATCCGGCAGGCGGTAGCTGAAGGGCTCCATGGAAACCCAACAACATGCTAACTGGTCAGTTTCCAGGTGACTGACCAGAAAACCGCTGCTCAGTAGGAAGCTAACATGAATGAATAAACTGCCATTTGAGGGGGAGCAGAGGGAGTCCAACCACTGGAGGCAAAGACTCCATGTTGCGTCACATGGACTTTAGCTGGAAGACTTGTGATCACTGATAGCAGGTTGGAAATGAGACGCTGCTTCATTTAGAGCTGATGTCTTAGGTGAACTTTCACATCATGGGTCCAGTGAAAACACTGCTTTCTAATTCAGTTTCTACTTCTTTCCTTATATTGAATTCATGATCACTGAATTTCCCCTCTGAGTTGAGAACTTAGGCTGTAATAGACTATAGAAACAAAGCAGAACAAACAGCTGATCATCCTGTGTCCTTTAAACCTGACAAGTACTTGATTCAGTAGAACCTCTTGCAGATAAAATGGCTGGACAACAGCTTTGCTTCGTAAAGCATTCGATTCATGCAGACTGCCTGCAGGAGGAAAGCGACAGAGTTCAACCTCTGAATTTTGCTGAGTAATAGGCCACGCCCCTTTGATTATGCAACCCACCTGTATGTTCTAAAAGAACACACTTTTAAAGTAATCTGTAAGGGAGGCTTATGGTTGTTTATGCAGATCTATGACCTGAGAAAGGAATCGCAAATTCATCAACGCAGGCAGTGTGCTTGGCCTCTAATAGACATCGTCTGTTTTTGCTTTTCTGTATTGCCACACTTCAGATCATCAAACACATTTTAATAACAGACAAATATAATGTGAAGAAATGCAAAAATGTATATTTCAAATGATTATTTTCAAATGACATATTAACACGTTATCCAAACCGACCTGGTCTTGTGTGAAAATGTAATTCCACTCAGAAAATCATTTACTAACTGTGATTAAAGGCAAAATGAGATTTTTTAAGGTAAATTTCTCTTCAGGGAACCATCAGGATGAGAACACGACACAATACTTTAATGTTTTTGTTTGCTGATGTTTGCTTTTATCCTGACTGCTGTTATGCTTCACATTCACAATAAAAACACATCAGATACAAAGTGTACCAGTGAGAAAAACATTGTTTGACAAAAACCTGAGTGGAAATGACTTCAACCATACTCATTCCACAACGTGTGCCAGGTAGCCTGCACTTCTCATTGATTTGTTAATGACCACAGCATTAAGTCCTGTGAGCATAGTGAGCTGAGCACCATTGATGGAGATTACTGGATTGCAGAGCGCCAACAAGTCGCCATAGCTGATGGCACCCACCTGCAGGCGACATCATGTCCACAAAACCATATTGATCCAATGCAGGAGCCTGTCACAAAAATGACTAAGCAGTCAGGGCGCTACAATCATTTCTGATTGTTACAGAAATCTGGTAAGCACCAGATTTCTGTAAAATATTACTTAAATTAAAGAGAAGAAAATTGCATGTAGAAAAATACTGCCAGTTGTGTCAAGATACAAGAGAGGACTAGGAAAATTAATTTTTATATTGGACAGGTGCTGCTGTAGGAGATAGAGTTTGTTAAATAGGAGTTAGTCCAGTTTTTGGCGTTCATTCAACTTTCAGAAATCACAGCAGCTGCAGTGCGCCACGGCGAAAGGGAAAAATGCTGAAAAACAGGCGAAGAACTCAAAACCACTTGTACTCATCCTTTCTCTCACTGTCAGCTTTACTCCACCTGCACATAGTTGCCCTGGCAACCAACATGTTTTGTTTTATGACGACCTTTTCTAGAAATATGACAATTAGACATTGTTATCTAATTGTAACAGTGTTGACGATTAATTGTAAAACATTGCATACTCTTAAAGATCCTTTGTATAACTGTCATTTTCCTGATCGCCGATATTATTGACTCAGTGCAAAACAATGTGACTCCCGGTGGTCACGTGAAGTCCAGTCCAGTAACAGGCCCGTCAACAGAGAGCTTCCACCAGCACAAGTAGAAATCAGTGCGCCTGCATCAAACACAATGCTCCCAGAATTTTTGCTTTCTAATTTCCTGTTTGTGTCACAGGGGATCAGCTGCATCCGCAGATCATCACAGATCACTTTTAAACCCCAGAAAGGAGCCTGTCTGTCTGTCAGATCTCCAACTTGCTGCTCTCAGACAGCAATCCTCAGGACGTCCTTCTCTTCATGGGACAAATCACTGTATGATTCTTTAAGTAATAAATTAACATTGAAGATCTATTCCTACTTTTCCATTTGGTAGGCTCTGTGTTGTGTACAGCTGGTTCAGCGTTACTTACCTTTTGTCATCACACACTTGGCAACATTAGGCTGTCTTCTAGTCTAACTGGAAGACAATCACTCAATCATCTATTGATTCAATAGTCAATAGTCAGTCAATTGATTCATCAGACTCATGGTCCACATAGACATTCATTTCTTTCTTCCACTCCTTTTTTATAGTTATTGACATAGAGACGATATTATGAATTACAAGATTAAACAAAATTCAAAGTTGTACCCATGATAATGAAAACCCTTCAACCGACAGTAACTAGTGACAACCAGAGATTCTCCTCTTGCAGCTTCAACACATTTGGTGACATAAGCAGACGTCTGTCTCATACCTGCATAGAAACTTTGTACTGCCAGGCATGATCTCAAGTGTGAAGCATTCGCCTCCATTAACGCAGTAGTTCTTCTGTTTGTCACTGCAGCGCATGATGTGGCTGGACGTCTTGGTTGGAGTGGAGGTGCTGGTGGTAGCTGCAGGACGACAAGCAGGTTATTGCTTGAAGGACAATAAATCAAATCAACTACAGTCAGTTTTTTAACTTCAAGTAATAAATAAATACAAAATGCACAAAAATAAACTAAAAACATGAACACTTTTTTTATTTTACTGCCTGCCTTTATTGAAAGACTGTGTAGAAACTTTAGGATTTTACTATATCTCACTAAGCTTACTTTATATGCATTTACATTACCTCAAGGTAAACCTTTATTTCTGCATGTATGTTACACCACAGACTCAGCAGAATTACCAAAACCTAATTGCCATAACCTCATTTTTCAAGAATATTATCTTTGTCCTGAAAAAAAAATGTTTTGACAGTCTGTCAACACAAAATCTATTTTTCTAACAAAGGTTACACAGAGGGAAAAACTGTTGCCTCCCAATCTGAAAGTTGTGGGTTTGATTCCAGCTTCCTCCTGCCACATGCTGCTGTGCCCTTGGGCAAGGCACTTAGTCCAAACTTTTGTACTGATGTGCGTATTGGAAAGTGATGTCAGTAACGCGTTACTTAGTAACCCGCAATTCTAATCTCATGCCTTTCATCATTAACAAGTAATCTAATGTGTTACTATTTCCAATCCAGTAATCAGATTAAAGTTACTCATAGCTGTGATGGGTATGACAGGCTGGAGGCAGAGTGCACTGTGGGTAAGCAGCTAAGTTCCACACTGCTACTAAAAATTGACAAGCAAAACCCCCATCACTGAATATAAAAAATAATAATAATAATTAGCATTTAACCACCAACTGCTACCGAGCAGCAGCTTCAATCACTACTGCACTGACTGCAGGGTCTGTCCTGAAAACAAGAGTGAGCCGGAAAATAGATCACTGGAGACAAGTCTCCTTGAAACACAATATTTCATTTGTAATTTGTCCTCGGCGTCTCTCCAAGCTCATGCTTTTAATCACCGGAGGCTCCACATTCCCCATAGCAATCAGAAATAGTTATGATGTATTTGTCCTTGCTCCATATTTCACTGCAATCCTTTACCTACAGCAGCTGATGTTTTGCTATAGAACAGGGTTTTAGTTTTTAATGTGGATCAAACTTTTCTCATACATGCATAACTCTCTAGTTCCAGCAAAACACAGACAGAAATTGTTAAATACATGCAGACATGAAAAACAATCAAAGCTGTGTTGATATTAATGATAAGACCAGATTATATGGCTGTCTGAGGCCACTGGTCAGCCTTCAGATGACATTACGTTTTGCTTTGACAGCCTTGCAGACGATTTCTTTTCTAACACGGCGTCAGCAGTCGCTTGCTACGGGTTCCTGCTTTTACTGGCTTTTCATTGCATGCAATGTTGCCAACCACTGTAGTTTAGAACCTCACATCCCTTCAGCTCAACCACTCTTGAGTCATCTCTGATTTCTTTATGTTGCTTTCCAGAAAGCAGACCTTCGGTAAGCCCTTAAAGTGATTAGCTTTAGTTCTTCAGGCTGTCTGGACGTCTTTCAGTTTTACAGGAATGTTTGCTTGTTTGTTAAACCACATAACTTTGAGTCAGAACTAAACACACGATTCGTTTAATAATTAGATGAACAGAACTTTTTGAATTAAGTAGTCATTACAGGGGTAGGCCTCTTATTTTTAATTAACAATTTTAATACACAAAGCAAAACAGGACAGCTAAGATTATACAAGAATGCCAACAATTTTAGCTAAACCAATGCTTTTGTCTGCTTAGTGTTTAAATCCAATAGGCTGGATCAGGGCAGCTACGGCCATCACCATTAAGTGAATTGGAAGCACATTGGAAGCATGATTCCCAAGGCAGGAACGATGCAACGCCTGGCAGATTCAAACAGGAAACATCTCATCATTCTTCATCAGTGCTGATAATGTCTAAAGTCTGAAGGCAGAAACAGCAGCATCACTGTCAATACTACCTCAACACATTGCCAATCCAATCTAAGCTACAATAGATCTAAATACTACAGAAAAAGAAGCATTTAGGTTAAATTAAAATCTAATTTGTAAAAATAGATTTTTTTTCTATTAACATGAACATCAAGAAATACATTTCTTAGATTGATACACAACCTTGTTCAACAAAGCAGAATGTGTGGTCCAATGAGACTCATTTGTCTGATTCATTTTGAAAATAACCTTTAAAGATCATTTTCATTAAGTCCATGATTTGGTGATAAAAATAACTAATAACGCCTGGAAACAGTCTGAATGTTTCTCCATGAGGATCTCAGCATCATTATCCAGGATGCTGTATAATGCTGTTGATCCCTTTCCCACAGTGTGTAACCTTGACAGGGAATCCTTACTGAAATCTCAGTCAGTCCTCCATGGTTAAATTAAGCATCTAAATTAATATGATACAATTCTAGGCTATGACAATCAAGCCCAGTGTTTTTTTAATAGGACAACCTCACATATTAGTTTACCCAGATCAAATTTTGAAAAAAAATATTTGTGGCATGTTCCCTTCCTGACTGAGTCATAAAAAAAATGCCTCTGCCATCATCAGTGGGAATGATCTAACACCCTCCCAGAGCAATAAATCAGAAAGTGAGGTGATCACAACAGAAGCACCATGGTGGCGAGCCACAGGCAGACAGACAGTATTACGGTGCTGGTTTTTCTGGCGGCAGCATCAATTAGCTTCCAGCAGGCTCTGACCTTGAAATGGAGCACAGGCAGAAAACAGGAAGTGTCTCCATATCAGAGCCCAGGGTTTCAGTTAGTGTCATGCATCATTTATTGATTTTTACTTATTCATAAGATTGGAACTATTCATCCACACATTTCAGGGAGTTGCACGTTGCTTACAGTTGTGCAGGACCTTTTCAGCTCCCACATCTTCAGTGCAGATCATGGTTTGTGGTGCTTTCAGTGTTAGAGCGGAGCAGCTACCAAGCACACACGCACACACACACACACATAGGTGTGTGTATACACACGCATATATATATATATATCTCTTATTACATGGTAATTGTTTGAATTACAGACATGCCACTGGGGGAAAGGGCTTGATTGATAAAGTTTGTAGTTTATTTTGGAGGTGTGCATGATAAATGTAATCTGCAGGAGCAAATTTTAAAACATTGGAAGCAATGCAGAGTATCTCTGGTTGATTTGGAGTCATTTGTGCAGGAAACACCTCATGTTGACAACACAATGCTGGAGCAAAAGGCAAATAGAATCAGCAAGACTTCACTTCTTATCTAGCATTAAACATACTGATTACAATACTGTAATCAGTATGGTGTTTAGAGAAAATCATCACGGTCACCATAACCAAGTTGCCATATTATTGGCTACCTTATGAAAACATTGCATAGTCATACACATTACATTATTAGCAGGTTTACTTTCTATCACTGCTTAACATTGCTTTCTTTTAAAATGAAAGCTTATTGTTTTATGTCAACATCAGAACAAAGAACAATTTTAATGTGGATAAGGAAACATATCAAATTAAGATTTGAGATTGTTTGAGATGAAATATGGAAACAACAAATGTATAAGTCCACTTAGTGGATGAAGAAGAAGAAAATAGATCAATCAGGAATACGGTGGAGCAGCACAACACATGGTGTCTTTATTCACTGCCAATGTTTTTACTGTTCAATCACTGACTTTTGAAATGTTAATATCCATTGTTGGAAAAAGAATCGTTTTTGTCAATTTTCTGATGAATATCTAGAAAAATACACAGGAGCTTTAAAAACGGCAGCTCAGCTAATGGAACCCAGCTAACACAGAAACAAGGAACTTATTGTAATTTTAATCACATTTCCATTCAAATAAGTTTCTCTACATTTCTCTAAATAATTTGAAATATTGTAGAAAATCAATCAAAAGGAAAAGTGCTTTCACACACTGATTATTCTCATGGTTCTTCTGTGTGTTCTGTTCGTAGCTGTAAATATCAAATTCGAATATCAAAGTTGATATTCGAATTGGAAAGTAAGAGGTTTTGTGATAAGAGAAAATCTTTAGCTAATTTGTTTGACTTGGAGAAGAAAAGATGTGAAGAAATGTTCCTTCCCTTCATAAATCTGCTCCAGCTTCTCCTGTGCTGATTGAGTTCAGAAATGAAACACACAATTCTTTCCTTTGACTTCTGGAAATCGTGTCCAGTTCTGTGGACACTTCCATCTCTGAACTCTGAACTCATAACTTCCAAAGAAAAAGGCTGAGTTAGTGTGATCCCAATGCCATAGTATTTTTGATAACATTTGCTTCCAGACTTTGACCTGAATCACTGGTGGAATAAAAGATTGGAACAGAAACTGGAACAAGTTTATTTGTTGCTTTCGACACGCCTACCTGTGCAGCAACAGTTGGCAACTGCTACACTCTGCATGTCACAGCATGTTATCATTCAAAGGAAATTCTTTAAACAACACACAGAACACAACCACAGAACAAGGAGCTGAGTTTGAAAGAGTCAAACTCAGCTGGTTCCTGGTCTGGACCCGGAGCCGCAGACCCCGGGTCCAGACCAAAACCAGCAACCCTACAGTCATCAACCTGCCATTTAAAGAGGAAACCAGGTGTACCGAGAACAAATACTAAGGATTCAAACTTTTACAAGAGTGCTGTGCTTAGACTGCTGTAAATGAAATTACTTTTTCATGTTACACTATATCACCAAACACCATCAAGACATTCCTAAAGCTTGGTTTTAAAGACCTATTCTTAAACAGAAACCAAGGAGAGAACCTGTTGACCAGAATGTTGGGATACTTACATATCGTTTGGAAGAGTTTGTCCAAGTCCTGGGTTGTCTGTGGGTTGGAGTTTTGCTTTGGAACAGTAGAACGTTCAGCATTGTACTTCAGGGTCACAGAAGGATATGTCACTTGTGGAGACTGAGGCACAAATGGCCCAACTGTAGATTTTTCTTTCCCAAAAACATCCGGGTGTCCAGGTGTAATGGCGATGGTAGTGGTCAGGGAGACAGTAGAGGGAGCAGAATGAGGAATAGAGACGGTGATTCCAAGTGTGGGGTTAACTGATATAATGATGGGATCCTGGCCAATGGGTTTAGGACCTAAGTGGGAGGGCGGTTCATATTCAAAGATCTTATCAACAAAGACCCATTTGAGTCCAGCAGTGCAAAGAGCTAAACTAAGAAGGCAGGCCAAGATGGGCAGAATGCAGATCTTTTCAGAGTGGAGGCAACGGTTAATCTGTTCCATCTCTATGCACACACAGCAGGTCGCAGGCAAAGGCACAATTCCCAAAGCACCCTCATGCTCCCCATCACCTCGGCCTTCCTCTGTAATTCCCTGTACACCCTCATCCCCACTCTCACCAGCTGCCTCCGTCTCCTCTGGTTTCTCCTCTGGGACTGGCCCAGTATCAGGAGGCGGGCCAGTGGGGGAGGCCGTTTCAGGAGATGGAGCCGGTCCTGCAGAGTAGTCCTCCATTCCCTCAGTCATCCTTTTAAACTGCTGGAGGAAGAGTCTCTGAATGCTTCAACCATTAAAACAGGGCATCACACAAGTGTTGTCTGCCACGAGAGTCTATGAGAATGCTTCCCAACATGAGGCTGTAGAGTCAGAGGAAGAAAAAGCAAAATGCCCTTCAGAGACTGGAAGCTTGGTCCACGAGGTGGGAGGACGACCTGCATCCAAGGAAAGCCAGCTCTTTACACAGGCTTTAAACACAGTCAGAGAGTTATACTGCAGTCAATTTATCTGCAGGCAAATACATACATATTAATGTTGTATCTGGTTGATAAGTAGTTGTGACTCACCTGAACACTTTGGCAGGGGAAGGAGAAGGGGCGGTGTCGACGTGATGGGCCGGCTGCAGTAACTGGATCGTCAAGGACAGGCTGGCCGGGCACTGCAGTGGCAGGACGGACATGCTGCCTTGTCTAAAGTGCTCCAAGCAGCTGAAAGGCTGAATCATCAGGGAGCGGCAGGTGTCCTTCCTCTCAGTGCAGCCAAAGAAACAGATGAGTAAGGAGAAAAGGGAAAGAAAGAGAATCCTAGAGAGAAAGGGGGGGGCTGCAGTAGCACAGTGGGTCAGAGAGGATGGATACTCCCCTTCTCCTTCTCTCCTCTCTCACTCCTCCTCTCGCTGTCGTTTCTCTCCAACTGGAGTGCACAGCAGCCTCTGGCCTCCTCCCTCTCTGCCTCACTTCCTCTGTCTTTGCAGGCTGCTCCCAATCCAAGCACAAAGCTTCCAGCTAAGCAAGTTCCTACATGATCCAATTAGAGTGCATGTCAGCGAATCACAGACAGCCGAACTGCTGTAGCCACCCCCCCCCCCAGCACCACTCCCCAATGACTCTACTGCAAGGCTGGGGAACCAACCTTGCAGATACACATGGAAGAATAAATGGCATAAAAGTTTTGTGAATAAATTAATTGCACCTGAAATATATTGAAGTTAAAAAAAATATTCAAGATGTTAATATATTTAATGTCCGTTATCTTCAGAGAACAACTTTCCAGGTCTTATTTTTAAGAAGTTATTTAATATTCAAACATCAGCAGAACTTTCTGTTCAGTGATGAGACAGTAATCATTGGTTGATCGTTTTATCTCAGCTGCTAATGGGTCAGAAACTAAAACAAGCAAATAACTTCATGGGGAATAAATTATTGATGCTCATCAGCATACAACTTTAGAACGTTTCCCACAGTTACCACAGGAAACAGGCAGATAAATGTTTCAGGAAATGGTTGCTAATGTTACCCATGTGCTCACTTTTCTCAAAGAAATAAGCTGCAAGAGTGATATAAAGCCACCAGATCCTCATTAAGCCAATTAATGCCCAAGCCCCTCCCCCCATTGAGCCTGCAGACTTAGAAATAGGATAAAAGAAAAATCCAAGGTGGATGTTTGGGAGGGGGAGAAGACTTGAACACGATGAGCAGCATCCACAAGGTCAGTTTATCACCATACTGAGCACTGACACTCCTGTGACCCTATCCCATCTTCAGACAGAGTTAATACCAGTAATGGTATCTGTGGGGGAGCACTTCCTGTCAGGCCTCTGAATTAGTGACCTGAATATTGATTAACTTCTCAGGATACATAATCTGACACAGGAAGTGCAGAATAATAAATATCTGTGGGGTTTAGGCCTATTACTATCACAGTGTTGTTTAGTCTCTTTAAGGTCTAAACTCACAAATATTTCATTAGATAAATGGTCAACTATATATAGCATGATAAGAATTAAAAAGGATACATTTAATATTTAATTATGAATGTTTTTAGTGTTATTTCCATGGTCTTGGTGTGTATATTTGCATTAACAAATGAAAACACATAACTCATTCCCACAATAAAACAAAGAGAAATGTTGGTTGTAGCATTGGAATTTGATAAATTAAGAGGAGTGTCAGACTTCCATCAAACATTTACACCTTGTAATGTTAACACTGACTGGTCAAACCTGGAGAAACACTTTTTTAAGTGATTTCTGCGTTAAATGTTTTCCGATAAATTAATGTGAAAATTAAGACAGTGAAGGAGATTTTAAAAAGCGTATTAAATTATTATCTGGATTGTTTACAGATTACAGAGGGGCTCATCTGTTCACTGCCACAAAAAGCTCTGAAAACTTCAGGTAATGTTTTTATTGAACATCATTTTAGTTTAAAACGGCCCCATCAGCCTCACTGATGCTTAAACCTCTGCCTGCTGGTCAATCCGCTGAGATGAATATAAAGGACTCTTTTTGCATTGGCTGCTTCACATCTATAGAACATTTTATCCCTCCAGTCAAAAACAGACAATAAAACCAACCTTCAGGCTCCTGAATATTGTATCCTAGCTTATTTTTCCCCACTTTTTCTTGGGAAGCAAGGCTATATAATCTAAAGTCCAATAAATTCAAACTGCAAAGGAATAAATCAACAAAACGTTTAATAAAAGTTAACAAAACATACATCTTCACACAAACATTCCCTTTGTCCATCACTACCGGGTCAATACAATCTGCTGGGTACCGACATCTTAACATGTCAAATACCGCTCAGTCGTTTGGCACAGCTTTTAATGCTACTGAAGTTCTTCCAAAAATGTAAACTTTTTTTGGAAGAACTTTGTTTTCAGAGCCATAAAGTTCATAATATATTTTGTTTGAATTAAACCTGACAGCAAACATCCTGGACTTAAACCCACAGAGGAGGAAAATAACTCTGCTCTTCGTTCAGACTGCTCCAAACATTATTGTCTGATTAGAACCGATGCCTGAGAGCACTGTCCAACTGCTGAGTGCTGCTGTGTTTTCACTGCAGAGCAGCCATTTTAAGAGCTCTGCCACAGAAACAGCTGCAGTCCAAAAAGTGAGACCAGGCTGTAAAACCCAAGGATGCAGAGAAACTGCTCTGCAAAGAGAGCAAACCACAATCCTTCATGAAGCTGACGAAACGTTTGGTTTCACTTTGGTCAGTATTAACAACAGTCATTCATAGCTTGATAAAATACTTTTTCATAAATAGAATTTTTACATTTTACAGTTGGAAAAAACCAACAGTGAACCCAGAAATACAAAATCTTCTGGGAAAGACATAATGAGGAAAACCAGAAAGAAAAGATCAGCAAATAAATTACCACAATTTCCAGAATAGATCATTTAGTCAAGCAACTGAAGCAAAGTGTGGAGATTTCACAGCCCACTTCAGAGGAAACATAAAAAATATAAGATATAATTTACCTCAATAGCATGATAAAAATATTACCTTCCAGTCATTGTTAAATGGTGGGAAACACTGGAGAATGGTTGATGAACTATGCAGAAGTATTTCTCCCTTTAAACAGAAAAATATCTTTAGATCCTATAAACCATATCTTTTTCAAAATGATTCTCTTAACATTAACTATTCTTTTCATATGGAGCGGGACAGTGCCTGCTGTTCAGAAGCCCCATAAGAAGAGAACAAACCTTAGTGTCTCCATTCTAATCTGCTGCGTTTTTAGCAAAATGTGGAGAAGCTTTTCCTTAATCGGTAAACTAGCAGCATCCCTGTGTAAAACTGTAGTTTACACTACGGTGTCCCCCAAGGCTCAGCATTGAGTCCCAATATTTTGAATCCTTATATGCCACCCACCAACTGTTGGCATGCATCATGAGGAGACAAGGCACTTTCACAGTTATGCTGATGACACACAGCTCTGTTTATTGGTGTGTCCTGATGAGCTCACATCCATCCAGACAGACACTTTGAATTTTCTTCATCTAAATTTGGACAAAATTGAAAAACATATTTGATTCAAACTATGGTTTCAGAAACCATATCAAGAATGTCACCAGAAACACATTTTTATCATCTGAGGAGCATTGCAAAACTGCAACCATTTCTCTAATAGTCCAATACAGAAACTTTGATTCACACTTTTGCAGATAGTACAATCAATTATAGAAATACTCTGATCTTGGTGGAAAAATGATAGCTCTATTACAGCTAATTTAGAACTCTGCTAACGGAGGACCTGAAGCTGAGCTCACGTCACGCCAACTTTAAAGTCTGCATTTAAAGTTGGTGTGCATTTTAGAATTGATTTTAAAGTGTTCTTAGTGGTATTTAAAATTTAATAATGTTGTAGCCCACACCATTTATGAGAACTGCTTCTGTCGTCTGGAAATAGTCATCTGCTGGTACCTACAGTGAGAACTAAATCACTTTAGGTGAGGCATCATTATGGCCGTCTGCTGTGGGACGAGCCTGAAGGCCAGAGGCCAGATGAGAGCTTGGATATCTTGAAGAGCACACTAAAGACATCTATTCAGTTTGGTGGGTTTGGTTTAGGCCCATTTGTCTTAAAGATTATTATTTTGTAATTCTTGCTAGTACATTACAGGCATCTACATGTTCTTTGTCGTTTCTATACAAGTTAACATTTTTGCAGTAATTGTAATATTTTTGTCTATATTGGTATTTCTTCAAATCAAACAGTTTACCATTTAGTTTATTATTTTGTGTGTATTTATACATTTTCTTTTCCTGATAATTTAAAACTGCTTCCCCAAAGGTCCATGTTCCCTCATATTCCCTTGAGTCTTTATGTTTATATTATCTGTCTGATAGTATGATATTTTCTAATGTGCGAGTCTCTTGCGCCTTCATGTCCATCTGTCTGTTTTTAATCTCTGCATAGCCCTTTGTGTTGCACTTTGCCGTATGAAGATCGCTCTACAAAAGGTTTGGTGATGGTCAGAATCAGCTGACAACATAACAAATCTCATTCCAATGTCACCATAAGCATTAAAACGAGGCAGGTAACATTAGTATTAAACATGTCAACATTTTTCTCAGCTTAAATGTTTCTAATGGGAAAACTGAGATAAAATTGACACCAGGTCACCATCAGCAAGAACCCACACCCAAACAATCCACTTACACAATCAAAGCAAATCATTCCACCAGTGAATTTATGACTAAAAAAATGGAATGAAACCTATTTTCTCAGATAAAATGTTTCCAAATCTTAAAGGTTTTCAGGGCTCCTTCATTTGCACATTCAGCTCTTTCCATATATCCCAACAGTTTTACAGTCTTTCTCAGAAATGAGTTAAGAGTTTCCTTGGCAGTGTGTTTGGAACTTTCTTCAAATTAACATTTGTTTCATTCTCACATTCTTATCAAAACTTTCCCAGTAAATCTATTTATTTATCTCTCCTTGCATTAGATGAAGTCTACCAGGACTAGGTGCTGTAACAGAGCCCACACCATGATGTTTCCACCTGCCAATGTCACCTTTTGCATGGTGTTTCCAGAGAGATGGACAGAACCATTCTTCCTTTAAACTTGATGTGAGCGATTACATTAGCCTCATTAAACTAGACCATCTTCTCTCAGTATTTCACATGCTTGTCCAAATCTTGTGCGTTCTTCCGGGATGAAGTCTTGTGCAGTCACTGTGCATAGAAGCCATTACTTATTGCTTAAATTGTGGAAATAGCAGGTGCTATTTCAAGTGGTTCTAGACTTTTGGACAATTCTTCTAGTTATTCTTTTGACTCCTCTTTCAGAAATTGTACAAGGGCCGCCTGGCTTATGGTGAAGTCATGTTTGATCCACTTTTGGATAATAGTTCCAACTGAGCTCACTGGAAAGCTTAAGAAGTTTAAAAATGCAGCTTTGACCACTGACTGCCATGACTATGTTTAGGAACAGTAAGCTTTTTGTTGTGTGGTGGAGCAGTTAGTATCATTGCTGCCTTGCAACAAGAAGGTCCTGGGTTCAATTCCCGGCATGGACTCTTCCTGTTCTCCCTGTCCGTGCGTAGGTACTCTCGGGGTACTCTGGCTTCCTCTCCCAGTCCAAAATCATGACGTTTAGGTTGACCGGTCTCTCCAAATGCTCATGAGGTATGAATGTGTGCATGATTGTTTGTCCTGTGTGTCTCTGTGTTGTTCTGTGCTGGACAGGCGACCTGCTCAAGGTGACCCCACCTCTCACTGCAGATAGGCACCAGAAGGATAAGCGCGTTGGAAAATGGACAGATAGGTGGTCTTTTTTTTCTGTGAAGGTGTCTTTGCATTTACCACTCATGCAACTGTGAAATATTTTTGTTATAAAAAATCTTTTTAAAGGCTACCAGTTAATCAGCTGACATGGATTTGTACACAGCAGCAGAAATCTTTCCTAAATACTCAGATTTGAGCTACTTCTAGGCCGTCTGCAGCTCTCTGCATGTTCCCTGTTTCAATCCATTTGTTTACTCATAACTGAGTTTGTGGACTAATCTGTTTGATTTCTTCATATGTGTGGGTTACTATCAACAGCCATTTTAGGAATAGAATTCCCATTGACATTTTATTTATTGACATTTCTTTAAACTGAGAAAATATTGACAAGTTCAAAACTTTTTTTTAACTCAATGTAAGTTCAAACAACTAATGGTTATACATTTATTTGAATATGAAGAATATATTGAAATAAATATGTATGTAAATGCTTGCATATGTTTGGAACCTGCTGTTTGAAACCACACCACAGTTAGGTGGTAGCAGCTAAACCTTCCAATACATCTTCTCATCTTGAAATTATTGCCTGGTTGTTTCCTACATAAAAAACTGAGCCAGCAGGTTGGCCACACCCAGAAGGATGAGGAAACTGTGGAAAAGGGCTGAGTGCCAGGTGAGTCTCCCCTGCTCCCTCTGGGAGTACATGTGGACTAAAGCAGGAAGCAGAAACACTAAGGCCAGTCCACATATTGCTCCAGAAAATCTGCAGAGAGAAACAGATTTATGATCAGTGAATGAGAAAGCAGATATGGGCCAGAGAGGAAAACTGACTGTATTCTAATACTTCAACAAAACAGAACAAGGCTTTGGCTGTTTCTCATTTTGGAGATATGAAGAGAAGAGACTGCGACTAAGTAGGTTCAGGTTTCTATTTTTATGCAAGATAATGTGTGTGTTTCTTTTTTCTTCCACTTCACAATCTTTCTATTGGTTCATGACATATCCCAATCAAACATATTTATGTTTGTTGTTGTAACATGAACAGATCTAATATTGTTAGAAGGGGTATAAGTGCTTTTCAAGTTATTATAGACCCTTCACTTCTTAAGATCCAGGTTTCCTTGCAGAGAAAAGCAGTCACATTCCCCAAATACTTCAAACTGGAAAATGATTATCTTTATCTTTAATGCATGTTTATATAAAATAGCTTTAGAGATTTGCTGAAACTGTAAAGTTTTGATAATGACTGACATACTAGTTCGCAGAGGTTTGCTTTAAACCAAACATACCATAGGCCTGAACGATCAAATTCATTCTGCTACAATCACACGATTGCTGGTCCATCTGTTCTTTTTAAAATCCCATTCCTTTAAATTAAGAATCAGAATGAATTCAACCTCAGTAAGGACACTACATGGCTTTCTGAAGCAAAGAACCAGGATGGATAAAATCAGTGTGCTGCTTGTTAAGAGAAGAATGTTTCTACAATAAAGATAATCTTTCCCTAACAGTAGCTGAAGAATTACTGTATTTTCTGCACTATAAGGTGCACAGAATAGACGCTACAGTAGAGGCTGGGGTTACGTTATGCATCCATTAGATGGAGCTGCACTAAAGGGAATGTCAACAAAACAGATCAGTCAAATTTTATTAATAGATTATAAACCAGTGTTCTGACAACTCCGTTTACTCCTAAAATGAATAAACAGCTGTTTTATTCCCGTAAGCGTGTCTCTTAATAGGAGCCATTCTGGGTCTTTACACTAACAGACAAATGGAAATGAAACGGCACGCTTCGCACAGTCATATTTTCCAGCATGCACCGCGCGCTTCTTCTACGGGGAAAAATGAAGTCAACGGCTGCTTACCGTAGTTGCGAGACCTGTTGTGGTTCAATATTGCCCCATATATAAGTGTGCCTTATAATACGGTGGTATTATAAGGCACACTGCCAGCTTTTTAGAAAATTTAAGGTTTTTAGGTGCGCCTTATAGTGTGGAAAATACGGTAATAGCTTTAAACAAGCTTACTGAGGAAGCATCTCGAAGCCAACTTTACGGGATATTTCATTCATAAACAGTTAACATAACTCTATACATACCGGATTATAGATCCAATGTTGGGATAAAACATGGCCATTAGAACTCCAGATCCAACAATGAGAATATTCAGCACAAGAATGTGAATGAAACTGAGTAGAGACAATGGGACAGATAGCATTCAGTTAGCAGAAACATTGGTCAAGAGTTTGCAAGAAATTATCCAGTTCTGATTGATGCCTGGGTGATCCTGTAAGACTTGAAATGGGTAAACTGTCATGAACCTGACCAGGCAAGAAAGATTGATCTGATGCTCCACTGTACTGGTTGAGCTTTACCAGATCAGTCACTGTACCAAGCACTCAGTGATGTGCATTACTAATGGAATATCATCAAATGGATTGAGTAGCTATTTAAATTGAACATTTCTGATGCAAGAAATTAATGTTGACAAAGCTCAAAAGATACAATCTGAAAACGGGAACATACGGACAACTCATGGCTGGTAAACTAAACACTCAGTAAAAACTAGAATGTAAAGTTATTAACTAGAATTGAGTTAAACAGTCATATCTAATCAAATTTATTACATTGCTTTGAAAGTAAACAAAACTGATATTGACCCTAAATTTTCATGTCTATAAATGAAAAAAAGAAACTAAATCTCTAAGTATGAACTGTAAATAAAATTAGTATTCTCTTACCTGGGATAATGATTTCCAAACAGCTGACCCATAATTTGGACTCGTACCAAGTAACCCAGCAGAGGATACACAGTGATCATTTGGAACAGCAAGAACACTCGAGCCACAAACACCATCACATCACTGCTGGGAAAGTTATCTAAAAAGTTCTGGAAAAAGGGAAAAGAACAGCTGCAACTTCAAGCAGAGTGTATATACAATTAAACACTAGTGCAATACAAACCTGCGTTTTTGATCAAAAGCATATTACTTATTAAATCACTAAGCTTCATTTATATAGCTGAGATAAATCATTCTCACCTCCATGTCCAATTGAAAATTCTTAACATAAACTGCAAAAAAGCTAAATGCAGGCAAAAAATTAACAGTCGTATATATGCAGTACCTTGGGTACCACTAGGGGGCGCCCGCTGACCACCAGTAGCTAAGGGGCCACAATTTGAGGAAGACTGGCTTAGATGATTTAGAATCCTTTTAGATTTAGACTTAAAATGATTTACATTCAACAAGAACTTTGCTTTGGACACGAAATGAAAATGGCATCTCTCAAAAGAAAATTGAGAGATGCCAAATGAGTTTAAATCAAAAGAATAAACTATTTCTACTTTTATTAATATGTTAAAGGTTGGGACTTTGTTTTCATAGTGTCTAGGTATTCAATGTCTTATTCCTTTCATATTTGTTTCATTTTCTTTGCAACTCATTTGAAATACCTTTTATACCTCGTTTATAAGAAATTAGTTGAATGATGTATTTTTTACACTTTAATAAAAGAGTTTATCAAAATAATTAGTTCTAAGTGAGGAAGAAAGTCCTTATATAAAGACCGGAGCTTTACAATAAAATCCCAAAGTTACAAACACCTAAAATGGTTTCCTGACTTCAAATATTCAATCTGTAACACTGTAGAGGAGTTAAAATACTGGGAAATCACAGCTTGTGACATTTAGTCCACAGCTACATAATATTTGTGTTCCAGAGGAGATCCAATGGGTGATGGAAACATTTTGATGACTTGATAGATACAATTTGTGTACAAGTACATGTTGTTTAGGGCCAAACAAAGAGTCTATAATAGAGGTCATTTACGGTTTTTTTAGACTAAGACTAGGAAACATTAACATATATTTCCTCCATTTTCACCCATACTAGAACTCATCTACTTTTAAGACGAGGCTTAAAACTTTCCTTTTTGATAAAGCTTATAGTTGGGCCAGCTTGAGTTATCCTGATGTATTTCTGTACTTATGATGTCTTAGACTTAAGCTGCTAGAGGATAAACTGTTCACTTTCTTCTACTCTCTTATTCTACTCTCTTTGAATTATTTGCTGTTTTTTCAACTGTTAACTTTTTGCTTTGTTTTGTTTGATCAAATGTAGCTTCTCTCTCTCCATAAAGCTACACTTGGTCTGGCATTCTGATTGGCTGTGATTCCTTCCTGGAGGAGGGCATCGGCTGACATAATGCTGCCATCACCTATCCTGCTTTGAACTTTTTACTTTCAAGAACATCAAAATAATCCTTCATCAGTTCATCTGTTTCTTCTTGTTCATTCTGCTCTGTCTTCTCAAACATCAAGTCAGTCTTGGCAGATGGCCCCTTGTACTGAGTCATCTGCCAAGACGAGGAGGTTTCTTCCTGTTAAAGGGAGTTTTCCTCATGCTCATTATGAGGGATTGCTTATAGATGCAATGCAAACGATTGTCTCTATGTGTTCATCCAGGAGGAGTGAATGTTGTCACACAATGATTTGATGCAACCTGATGGGATTCCTTAGAAACTTCTGAATCTACTTTGAATAATTAATTGAATTTGCCGTACTGTGAGATAACTAGTATCAATTAGGATGTATGTATGATAGAATTGAAATGATGTTTTTATAAAATGCTTTAAGTCCACATTTGTTGTGATTTGGTGCTATATAAATAAACTGAATTGAATTGAATTTCATCTGACCCATTATAACCTCCTGTCTTCTGAATGCATAAGAATGAATACATGAAAACTGGCATTCCACAAATAAATCAGAATTGAATACAGAAACAAACAGTACCTAGATTGGATCTAAAGAAATATTACTAACGCAGAAACACATGAGAGTAACTAAATACATACTTGATGTTGGCAAGAAAAGTTAAAACAGAACCATGTTTATAGAAAAGTCACCTTTCTGTACATAACGTATAAAGTTTAGAAAAAGAATTCAAAAAGATATAAAAAAAAATAAAAATAGGCAAACAAGTTTACGTCTTACTGGTTCAATGCAGTCTTTGGAGAGAGGAGGAGAGGGGAAGGCAGCAAAGATCAACACGCCCACATACATGTATGTTCCTCCAACCAGAAGATAAGCCACGGACAGGTCCCTTACCTGCACAGAAGGAAAACTGTAAGGGATCCATGTGGAATATTTGAGCCTGAACTCAGTTTGAACCAAAATTAGGTTCAAATTATCAACAACAAAAATTCTAAACGCTGGTGAAAAGTAGTTCAGCTGGTGGGTGAACTGATGGTGTTTTCCATTGAGCAGATCCTGGACAGTTTCTACACAACCCCATCACTTTATGTCATTTATGGAGTTGATTCAAATAGATTGCAAAGATCTAAATGTTCTTCACTATTGGGCCAATATATTGGAATTCCAGAAGGAAGATTCAAAACCTTTGCACTGTTCCACTGAAATGTATTAGGATGAATGAAATACTGCCTGAACAGCAACATGGTCTATTTAAAATGGGAAACATCTGGAGCTAGAAGGTCATTCACATTTTACAGGAATTGTCTCAGTGTAAAAAGCAGTATTACCAGATGTGGTAGTACCCTAATCTAACATTTTGTTACACTTTAGCTATTTAATAAAATGAATTGTAATAAAATCAGTGGGCCCAGGCTGAAAGGACCTAAAAGGTTTTAACAAACCAATTTCTTCACTACTTTTTCCATCTGCATTTGTTGAAATAGTAAGGCAAATAAAGGAAATAAAGACAGATAATTAAATCTAATCAATTTCAAGGTCATTCTCCTTTAAATTCCTGATGGTTCAGCCAGAACCACAGAAGAGCTTGTCCCGCTAATTTTGTGACCAACAGTAACTGAGCACAGACTCACATTATTTTCCTGGTTTTTGTTGCTCTTCATCAATGTGATGATGCAGTTGTGAATGAAGAAGGCCAGGGTGAGGACACCAGTCAGCTGAGGAAAAAACAACCTGAACTCTGAGGGAAGAGGAAAACCACAGGTCTGAGAGGAAATATAGGCATCACAACCAAGATCTTTATGTATGAGACAAGATTTCACCAAAACAAAGGTAAACACTACATCTAAAACATTTTAAAGATTTGTTTTTAGTTCTAGGTTAAAAAGAACAAAATATCAAAATGTTATAACGGCCAGATAGACCTTTTAGATTTATTTTTTTAATATAAAAGTAGTATTACATATAAATAAATAAAAAACATCCTCTAATCTCCCCTGCCGGTGTTCACCTAAAAGATCAAAAGATTTGTCATTCAACATGTCTCAGGTACATGGGACATTTTTAATACAGTGTTGATCAAAGTGTGAGCATTTCTCAGGGCAGATCTACCTGGAACGTAGAACTGGGACGGATCAAACCAGTGGAACTCTAGGTGGAAGCCAAGGTGGGAAGCTTTGATTGTGACCAGCACAATCAGATAGATCACTGATATAGTGCCTAGAAGAACCAGAACCATTCTTTGGAATTAGTGGAAAAACAAGTAGATTTTATAAACCATTAATTACACTGAACATAACACTACTAATTACTGTGTAATAGCAGAAATTCTACATAAGTGAAGAGTAAACTGACAATTAGCTAGTAGCTATTGATACAGCCATGGAGTCCATCAATGGGTCAGATGATCCACATTAAGGTACCTGATGAAATCAACAGCAGCAGCTGTGACCACATATATAAAAGCAGCTGTTTGATGCTTCACATCAATCTGAAAGGTGCAATAATATCATTTCTAAACAGTTGGAGGTTTGTTATTTAACAGGAACAAAAGGAAATATTTGGGAAGGCTGCCAAATACCCAGGAGTGGATGTTCCAGAGGTTTACGTCAATGTCGTGTCATCCTGAGGGAAACAGTTGTTTTAAAACCACTGTCTCACACCTTTTTTTATGCCGTTTATCAAATTACATCTCAACTGTTCTCCCTCTGACACGAATGCGCAGCTTTTCCATGACGCTGCTCGGTGGAAGGCTCATTACACGGTGACACTATGCCTGTGGTATGTAGTTCCTGCTTCTGACTCATTCATCCAGACTCACGAGTGACTGAGGCTCTGTGCCGATGTCTGCCTAAAACAGCAAGCTATCACCACATAACCAGCTAATTGCACAACAGCCATGTTGTCATATACAGACCAACAGAGGCCTCAGACTGATGCTACAACACAGTATTATATTCTGGACCTTAAGGCCTGACTTTAAGCAAACTGTGCCTCATTTATCATCACAGGAGGAAAAGGCTGGCTTTGTCAACACTACAGCATGTCAGTCAGTGACAGGACCAAACAATGTGTCGAACACTCTCCATGGGGTAAAATGCTGAGTTCTAATCTTTCTAATGAAAGTCTATGCTAGGTAGCAGAAGAAAAAACTTCGCTCACTGAGTCCGAAATTTTTTGGATTAATGGCAAAACTTCCTGAAAGCATCCGAGCAGCTTGAGCTCTACTTACCAAAGAAAGTGAACCTGGCAAAGAAAGAGGCAGAGCGAAAGCAGAGCAGTGGCAGCAGCAGGATGATGAGGTAGAGAGGGATGGTGCTGGTTTTACTCCAGTAGTGATCAAAGCTGCTCCCAGACGAGTCATTCCCAGAAGTGCTGCCACACACACTGATCATGGAGTCATTTCTTCCAGGGTGAGTGTTTGGGTATGGGCAGATAACTGGTGAACACATCAACAACACATCACCACATGCATAATTCAAAACAATGACACTATTAGCAATAGTGTCATTGTTAATAGTGAACAATGAAAGTAAAACCCCTTTCATTGGGTTTTACTTTTCACCTCACAGCACAAACCTCACATATTTTGCATTTAGCCAAGTCACCCTCATTTCAGTTAACATCTATTTCGTTCCTGAAGGTTTAGGGTCAGAGGCGGAACTAGGCTGTTATACCAGTGGTGGCCATAGTTTTATTTGGGGGTCCATATTCATAAATATTCTCTCTCTAAGCTGGTACCTAAAGAACAACTCAGACAAGCGATGCACAGTCCTGCTCTCTACCCAAAGCCCTGGCAGCATTGCCACCCACAGAGTCAGCCATGCCTGCCTTGGGGTGGAAGCTGTTTATTTTACTTTAGTTTGATTGTTTATTTTTCCACATGGAGGTAAAGTTTCTATTATTCACATTTTGATTTAATCAAATACGGACTCCCTGACTGTGTCCTCTGTCCCATACACATTTTCAGCCGTTACAACTGTTTAATCTCTATGTCATAAAGTAGTTTTCCAACTCACCTTTATATATAGCATGAGCATTAAGATGCCTGCGCTGGTTTTACAGATGGAGACATGCTGCTGAGCCAACTTGCACATCGTGTGTGTTAGAATCATGAAGCAAACCAGCAACAGGCAAAAAACTTTGTACAGTTTTTTTCCAAACAACTTGCACGAGTTGAGTAATGTTGTTGGACGTTGATAATGTTAGCTAAACCATGGCTAGATAATACAAGCCAGTAGGTCACACTAAGCTAACAAAAACAAGCTAATAAATTTGTTATCCATGTTCAGAGGTGGGTATTTCTCAATCAATCAATCAATTAAATTTTATTTGATTAATCAAGTTCTGGTTCAGTTACTTGAGAAACTTCTTTTTTTTAAAAAAAAAGGTACTTGAGTAATCTTATGAACTACTCCTGCTATTGACTAGATTAATTCTGCACTTAAAGAAATGGACTTTGGAGATTGGAAACATTATATTTTTGGATTTGTGTAATATATGAGCTAACATTTATGCAGATTACTTTGCATGTCATTATTGATGTTCTTTTGTTTGTTTTTAAGTTGTTTGTAATCTGAGAGTGGTCAGACAGGAACGCAGGTTGTGAAGAAGGGGGAAGAGTGAGAATGTGTGGAAAGGTTTGACAGGTGAAATAAAAACCTATCACTATCACAGAGCCTGGCCTTTGACCTGGATGGCTGTAAACAATCCTCTTTGCTCCAAAACACACAGAATTCCTTTTAGGCAAAAGATCTGAATTTGCAGCCTGGTTCACACATCACCAGATAATAACTACAGAGTTTCTGCAGGGTGCTGCAGAAAACATTCAGCACCAAAACCACTGCTACTCTGTTCATCCCATTGGCCGGAGTGTGTGAACCTAACCAACACATCCCTGAGCCAGAGCCTGATTCAAATAGAACCGATTTAACCACAGCGGAGTCTGACGTGGGACTGATGAATGTAACTCTATAGAAGTGATCAAACATGTTTACTTCTGAAAGAAGCAAAACGCTTCTTTCAGCCATTGAATAAATGAATGAATAAATGAGGTAGCATCTGACATCACCATTAGGGTGACACCACCAGGTTGATTATACATCAAATAAAATTATTACAGATGTGCGAATTATTCATAAATATTTTGCTCTTAAGATGCTGAAATCTGCTAAATATTTCATATTTCATTGAGCACAATTATTTTATCATGCATTTTGACTAGATAGTGAGGAATAACAAAAGGTTAATGAACTCTTTTTTAAACTAATTGAAAGAACGTGGTTACAGGTGTTGAGCAGTCTTTAAAGCATCTCAGAAATGGAACAAGTAAAGGTTTCCTGATGCAGGTTCCTCACCTCTATCAGAGCCGTTGGTTCCATACTCTGAATCGGATGTGCTGACGTTGTGAGCGTGGTCTGTAGACATGTGAAGAAATCAGAAGCTTTTAAAACACTCATTTATTAATTCACTTTCACAACATACAATTATTTTTTTATTATTACAAGGACTGGACAGTTGACTAAATGAATATTTATAGGGGACCAGGGTGTTTGTCTTCAAACACCTAGACATCCTCAAAGAATAAATCTTTTAAAATGTTTTAATGAAGGACGGAGAGAACAGCTCCAACTTCTCATAACAGACATTCCCTAAATAACATTTTTATGCATTGATAAAAATGGTCACATGATCTTAATGTGACTTGATAGCTGCATGATCAAAGCAACTACCTAAGCTACAGCTTCTAATACAATACAGAGTTAAAGACGTAAAAGACGTTTGTGGCTCCAGTATAAATGAATGAGCCACTTCCAACAGGATGCATCAGCTGAACAATCAGAGCTGAGTCAGCATTTTAGATTTGCTGAAGCAAGCGTTGAGGCAAAAATGGAAACTAGCAATTTGAAGTGGACATTTTGGCCCACATGACTTCATGAACCACCCCGTAAAGACAAACTGCTGTCAGACTTTGGAATTATATGTTTATGAGCAGCAATGTTGCACTTTGGTAGATTATTTGAAAACTTGCACACAACAGCACATACCAGACAAGATTCAAGACAGCAGAGTAAATATGGAGCATTATGGTCAGGTTTAAACTTACTGTAGATGAACTGCCCAGTGTTGTAGAGGAAGTTGGACATTAGGACCCAGTACACCACCATGGCTCCAACAAGAGACACCATGGAGAAGACCAAACTGGACCACTGGCCAGGCTTTCCAAAGTAGAACCTGCAAACGTCAGGAAATTCCCAGCTGGACGTGTCCACACCCCCTGAGCAGAACACAACAGTATTTTAGAGAGTATCAGTTCATTTTCCTTTCCAGAGGAACATTCCCTTGTTGGTTATCACACAAAGAATGTGTTGAGCTTACACACAAGGAACAAGTTAGCAAACAAGGAATTTTGAAATGAATCTGTAGGACATAGTCACAACCAGGTGGCAGTACTGTATCCACAGTGGATGAAGAGTTTCCTGGAGAGACCTGCACTCATCTTCAGTAAAGCTCATGAGAAATGTTAGAAATGGAAGGATGGTGATAAAAAACAGTTTGGTGAAAACCACACAAGCAAGGCCATTTACCTAGTAAATTTGTAAATTTACAGAGATGTGGCTCTCTCTAGATCCCTGCACTGTTTTGTCGCCATTGTCTGCAGTCTTCAGAACATTAAGAAACAGATTCTACATTTAAATTTCCACAACATGAATCTATTAATATCAATAGAGCTGCATGATGTGAGGAAATTGTGTAGCTGCTTTCAGCTACACAATATATGTCCATTTTCTTTTTTCCTCAATCCATCATGTGTCCTTCCATCACCCTGTGACCTTTAGCATTTTGGACAAGGTCATTAGTGTCCGATGTTAACATCTGCTGCCCTGACACTCTTTCCAGATGTTATGTGCCAGGTGGACATAATGTCTGTCCAACTGGCTAAATATTATGCTAGCATGAAAAACACAAGTCAACAGAACCTGGAATATATTAGCCAACTCCAAGCAGTCTTTTTGATATGAATGTTGCATACACTGATATTTTAATGAGAATTTATTGTGTAGCCCTTCATATCAGTGGGAGCATAATGCCCCAGGGTCTTGTCACATCATATGGAAACTAGTAGAACCAGAACCAGAACCTGTGAAACTACCACGCCATGACATAAAATGAAGGCATCAACAGATAACAGGCCTCCCAACTTTACTCACCTTTCATAGTTCTCACAGAATGTCAAGACTGGACTTCAATCATGCTTCAAAATAACACTAAGGAATTTCTTGACGCTCTTACAGTCACCTCCTCACTGTTTATTAAGCCACCGCTTGCTGCGGAATAACAGCAAAGTGCTGAAGTTCTAAATGGTAATGTTGTTTTCCTAATGAAGGGTGGTAAATAAGAACATCTCATGTACAATACAATATCATCCCGTACTTCATTAAAGCAAAACAAGGAGAGAACCAAAGCATAAGAGATGCTGCTGGACTTACTAATTGCCTTTGGTGATTTGAGGACAATGTAACAGCAGTACAGAGTTAGCAGGCCAGTGAAGATGAGGATGATAATTCCCAGAGTGAAACCAGCCTGAAGAAATTAGGTGAATAAAAAAAGTCTATTCAATTTTCAGAAAAAAAAAATCTATGTCCAGCAACAGCTGACTTCATATTAGCATAAAGCCACAAACTGAGAAAAACAGTAAAAGGTAGGCGACCTGCTTAATGCCCCACGGTATGCTGAGTATGGATGTCCCCATCATGGTGTTCCAGATAGCAAAGCTGCAGGGAAACGCACACAAGGGAATCAAAGCCCTGAAGACGATGGCTCCATGTTCAGTGACGCTGCCAGAAGCAGGGAGGCCTTACATGGTGACTATGCTGGGGTTCTTGGCAGCCTGCTCGCTGTCTGGAACCTTGAAAGCTGTCCCTAGAGGGCTGTAGACGTACATCTCCTCTGCTGTGGGGATCACATGGTTTGGAGGACTCTGGAGGAGCAGAATAAACAACAACGCTTTCCAATCAATGACATCTTCAAAGAAACAAAGACAAACATTCACATGGCTTAAATTTACTGCTGGATGCAATGATGACAATATGAAAGACATAAAACAACCATTTTCTTATCATTTCTTCTCCAATTTTATTGGCATACAGTAAGCCAAGAAATTAAACCTAAATTAAAATCATTCTTTGCTATAGTGACAAAGTGACTTGACCTACCAGCATTGTGTCAGAGGACCCCGTCAGTCTGCTGTAGTAATGGACTCTACTGTTCAGGATGGCAGCTTCAGCAGAGATCCTCTCCTGAGGGTCATCACTTACAATGTTCCTGGGCTCCACATAGAAAGGCCTGCAACACCACACAAATCACAGTATTCACACCTGCTTTAATCACCATGGATCCCAGTGCTGGATGTGCAGCAGGCGAACTTGTCTGACCAGAACCACACGGAGTCTATTCACCAAGAGGAAAAGAAGAGAGGAGGCCCAGCAAGGCCACTATTAAGGCCACCTGGGCTGGCTAAACAGCTCGGCTTCTTGCAATCAGAACAGTGAACAGTGTCCAACTGATCACAGTCATACTAGACTATGCTGTACTACTGTTCTGCAGAAATGTCCTCAGTAAAAACAAAGGCTGTTTGTGAGCTGTGAAAGGAAGTATTTGTAATCTTTAATGTGCCAGAAACTTGTTGGTCCCTGTGAAATACCTAACTGGATTAAAACTGACACAAATTGCTAACAGAGAGGGGAATTATGGCAAGGTGGTGCCAAACTCACAAGTCCATCATAGAGCTAGCTTCCTAGAAAAGCACCATGTTTGTTTATTATTATGCAATACCCTCAAGGAAAAAACACATGGACTCAGAGCATTCCAAAACTGAACTAGGTGGTTTTTATACTGAAAATTATAAATTCCTTTGAATTTCCAGAGTTTATACTGCATTTAAAACTTTTATTTAATTTCATTTTACACAAGGCAGAAAAAAATGTGTTAAAATAGAAAAATAACTGAGCCTATGAACATTTGTCACTAAGGCCTTATTTCATCTACCAGATGTCCATACCCGAAGCCAGGTGTCCATACGGACACCGGGCCAGCAGCCTTACACTCCTGCCCCTGGTGGAAGGACACAGTTTCATTATAAATAATTGGACTTGAATATTAAAAGGAATTATATAACTCAAAGAAATTTGTTGTCCATCCTAAACTTTGCAGAGAACTTTTCTAAAAAAAAAAAAAAACATATCCATCTAGCAGGCAAAACCCATCCCCTCATCTCAGAATGGACCACTGTTTGCTTCATTGCATTCAGCCATTTTAACAAACTTGTGAAGTTTTTGATATTTCACCACTAATAGCCAATTTTGGTATTCTGACCTTCTGCAGCACACCAGAGATTTTGGGGTCTCTACCGTTTAGTTCTGATGTCCAGTGACCCAGCTGAGCTTCTGTGGGAGGGGCTCTCCCCAGTGGGATCTGGGCCCAGCAGAGGCCTGCAGTCATCCTCCATGGTCCCTAACAATCAACAAGCCTTCAGCCTTCAGTCTTCAACTCATCACCTGTCTGGAAGGACAGAGGAAGATTCAAGTTAACAACAGCCAGTACTTCAACAGAATGTCAAAGAAATGATATTATGAAGCAAAACAATACAATATTATTGCAGAATACTGCACATAAGTTATTGACTGCAATTTATCCAGACATTTTTTTCCCATTATAATAAAGTCCATTCTATTCTCTCGGAGTGAAACTACAGATCTGATGCTGCTCTTACACCTGAATTTCCCCTCTGAGGGGCAATAAAGGATATTTCTATTCTAGTTGATTCCTAACTTTATGTTGGGAAGAGAGAGCCTGCTGGCTGCTTTAAACTTAGGTAGGTTTAAACCAGAGATGTTTCCCAACCCATCCATTCATCAGCAGTGCTGCTGTTATCAAGCTAAACATCCCAGGAGCCTTGGCCATTACAGCAGCAGCATCAGCATCAGGCTCTACAAACTGAGCCATGTCCAGAGTTTATCCAACAGTGTTTTTTAGGAGTTCGCTGGGAGCTGCACTACCTCAGCATCTGCATTATTTTTATGATGGAACAACAGAAAGGCAAACTTAGGCCATTTAAAATAATATTCCCTGCCCAGTACCGAGTTTCCTTCACTGACACACGTCTCCCACTCATGTGGCTCAAAAGAGCTTAAAGGAGGAGCTGATGCAAACTCTAAAACTGGATGAAAAAAGTGTACCTTCACATTTAAAATTAGCTTTTTCTACCTCCACCAAGGCAATATTTCATTGTTATCTTAACTATGATATCTGCATGTTCTTTTAAACTAAGTAGAGTAAATGTTTCAGATGAAAGTAGAAGAATTATTTTTGGATTTTATAAAATAAGTTGTTGCTTAATGATAAAGAACAGAACCAAATGAGGCTGTTCAGAACAAGCCACTGAAAACATGTTCCACCAGTGCAAGAGAAGGTTTTATCAGCCAACCGCACACCTTCACATTTCTGGGGAAGAATTTTCTTAACCAAAGAGGCTGTGCAAAAAGAGGAATGTATGTGCTCACACTGCTAGTTTTAGTGAGATTTCATGTTGAAAACTACCGAAGAGGCCATACTTATAGGGCTGCACCGACTGCAGTTTTTTGGCTGATTGCCGATCTTTAAAAAGACTGACGTTTGGATTCCAATTTTGGTTCTGAATGTTGATGAATATAGCGAGAAAGTTGCTGAGTTGGTAACAGTGGCGTGACTATGGTTAACTGTAAGCATGCAGACATGAGCTGGTCTGCCAATCAAACCTCTCACAGCACAGTAAAAGAGGGCAGTGGATGATTTGTAGACATTTGCTGAGGCAGATGAGATGGATGAATAAGGTCTGCTTCAAATGTAAGCACCAGCCGATCACCACTCTCCCAAAAGGAGACAATCTGGGCTAATTTGTAGGTTGGCTGAATTATGGATGCATGTAATGCACCTAATGCTTTTATTACATTAAGGTGGAAACTACAGTACATCACAGCTTTTATGCTAAAACACCCTTATTGTGCTATCCAAGTATTGAATCATTTTCTTTAACCATGGCTTGATCTGTACACTAGGCTGATTTGATCAAGTGAGTTGGACTACGCATCACTTCTGGGAAGGCTATTGAGGTGAAAGTTTAAAAAAATAACATTTCAGTGTCTACAACCACACTGCAACTGTCTTACTCTGATAGTTTAAAATAAGGAAGTCCAAAAAAAGGGAACTACAGAACATCCCATTCAAATTTTGAGATATTTAATCATCCAATTAGCCAACATCAGCATTTAACAAGCTGTAATGGTAATATTTTGTGCATAATTAGATTAACAAATGAACATCAAACAGAAAAGGGCTCAAAGTAAAAATGTGATCTTTAGTGACAGCATTGTGAAATGTTTCCATTTCACTATAAATGTTAATCTATTACACAGTGCCTGTTATGAAACAGAGCAACTTCTCATTGTAAGATGAGGCAAGAACAACAAAGGTCAGGTCATTTCTGTGTGCCGATATAATCAGAGCAGTTTAAAGACCCTCAGTGATCGTCCCTGTCTGAGCTTGATTACAATTGTGTATTAAAACTGACTTTTAAATTAATTCATCTAAAAGTTACAAAACAAAATGTTATCTAAAACCAATACTTTTATTTTAGATATAAAATAATAACCAGGACAAACTATCTATTCTAGTTTAGAATAATTCACAAGATTATTGATTTACTTAAACAACTATCCGCAGTCTGCCTATCCGTGTGACCAGAGCGCGCGCCAGAGCCCAGGCAGCAGATGTTCTCTTATTATCATCTCAAGCCCCAAATCGCCCCTTACCGAACCACAGAACCAGCTGGCAAGAACTGAGGTGGCCTGGACCTGCTTCTCATCGCCATTCCTCCCCGCGCATATTAGCATAGTTCCGGCCGCTCCGCTCTGAAGTGCCAACAGTATTGGAGTGTAAGGGTAACACACACTGCAGCTCCCCGTGTTTTTACCTGATTTCGACCCTACTGTCACAGCCAAAGCTTCCAATTGAAAGTTTTTCTGCTAGTGAAACGTCGAAGGAGCCGCGGCCTTCTATCTCCGGTAGTGTAAACACAGCGAAATGTTCCGGAAAAGGCCAACCTTATAACGTTACTAACCTGTGGACCAGCGTAGAGGAAATAAAGCCGCGTTAGCTCCACAGCTACAAAACACGCTGAGCTCTTCCGCGTCATCCAATCAAATTCATTGTCAAGCACGTGCAATGACGTCACACGTAGGGCCGCGTAAGTAAATATTGCAGACTCCCGAATCAAATGTAAAGGTAAACATCTTGGTATTTCCATTGCGAAAGAAGAAAACAAAGGTCAAATGAAAATTTAAACCCCGTTTTTGCTTCAGTCCAGAAGAAATTTAATATGTGGATACAGAAAGATGTATGTTTCTTACTTTCTAAAGCCGCGTTTTTTCAGCTTGGTACAGCTCCACACTAGATATCCATTTTATTTGGAGGAAAAAGATTCATCTTATTCGGAAAAATATAATGATAAATAAGTTGTGCTCTTATTTATTATTATACAAATAATAATAAATGTAGTATTTATATAATAAATGTATTTATTATATAAATAAGAGCTAGATAGATAGATAGATAGATAGATAGATAGATAGATAGATAGATAGATAGATAGATAGATAGATAGATAGATAGATAGATAGATAATTAAGTGAGATTAAGCTGAAGTAAGTGCGGCTTCAGTTTACATTGTCCCTGCATGATGACAATGATATAGTAGGATCCAATTAAATTATTGATTAATATGGGTTGTTGCTATGTTTGTACAGTGTTTTAAGATCTTGTTCAATGTGCCCTTTTTTAACTTTGAGCCCCTGCCTATCTAAAGGTCTCTGCACGGCCCTGGGTTGTTAGAAACCAGCCATCCAGGTGCTGCTTTTGGATGTCCATTTGTCAACAGTAACGCAGCACCCAGCAGGCCTTCTGGGAGCTGTTTTACTGGGTTGATCTGATGAACTTCAATGCTTGTCAGTCCTATTCATGTTGCCAATACACATCAGATGATTCGCTGCAGCACAGAGTTCACAGTGCATGCTTGTCTTAAAGCAACATGAAATTAAGTGGAAAATTCATTTGAACCACCGTTAAATTTTTGTCTTCTACACCAAATTACTTTTGTGTCAGATAATGATTCATATGTCACACACCATGTTTTGCAGAGAATGTGAATGTGGTTGAGCAGGGGCAAAGCATGACCCATGAATTGAGGCCTTATTCCAGGTGGTCGCAGGTTCGATTCCCAGCCTGGTGACATTTATTGCATGTCTTCCCCCTCTTTCCTGTTGAACTACTTACAAATAAAGGCCACTAGAGCCAACAAAACCTTGAATGAAATAAAATTGTAAAAAACAGTCAGGAATGTATAGGCCCTGTCAAAAATCCATATGAATTCAAATCCCTTTTTCTACATAGCATTTATAATCTAATGAATCCAAACTAAAGATGATCCATTTTGTGCTGCCTTGATTTGGTTAATGAAGTTTTCCTGTATTTCCAGTGTGCTGTAAAGTGCCATGATTTGATTTACATGCCCTGTTGCTCACAGTAAAACACACTGAAAAATGAGTTATTGGTCTCACAGGTTTTCATCCTGTGGGAACAACTGCAAAACCTGGACAGGGAGTTGAGATGGAGGTCAGCAGTGGACAAAAAAAAAGAATAAGACAGATACATGTGCAATACAGCTGTACTTACCATTCCATTTCCCAAGAATGATCATTCTTATTTTGAAAAGATAATTCTAACTCACCGAGGATGTCTTTGTGGAAGATAAAATGAGCAGGAAAGATGTTCTCTGTCTCAATCAGGCAGTCCGAGTTTCTCTGTAAGCCATTGTTCAAATATTATTTTCAGTTTAACTTAACCAAGTCATATTTGATTTAAAATGTCACATTATACTGCTACAGTAATATTTCTCTGTACATGTTTTTGATATTAAAATGGAGTTTGTTATGGCACAGGGTTTAGCATGTTGGCTTTGACATGCTCAACTCACAACCGCTGGATCTTTGTTGAATGTCTTCCTCACTTCTGTCTGGCCATTTCCTGTTGGACCACTGTGAATAAAGATCACCACTGCTACAAAAGAATCCATCCGTACGTTTGTCTGTCCATCCATCCACACTTATTCCTTCAGGGCTGTTCAATGATGAACTGGTTTCTACCTCCAACCACTCTGGGCAAGAGGCCGGGTGCAACCAGGTCACCAGTCCATCACACCACCACACAGAGACACTGAGGAGAAACAACCATGCAAACCCACACTGATATCTAGGGCCAATTGAGAGCAAGCATTTAACTTGCATAACTTGTTAACGGTCATATTTTTGTTAAAGGTCAAATTCCATTATTGTTTGAGAAGAATCAAAAACAATAATTTCACAAGACATTACCCAAAATATTCTCAGATGATCTAGTCTACATCTGCAATCATTTCAGGATGTTAATTGTTCAAATCACACAGAGCTAAATGTGCTGGGATTTAGTGCTGACTAATCTCCACATTTCCTTAATGGTGTGGTCAACCAGGAGTCCAGCTGGGAAAACTGTAAGCTGCAGCCTATAGTAGTTTATTTGCACTGAATGTGAATTAATTTAAACCTGGTCTGATGTGGACTGAATTTAAATTAGTTAGATATTCTCAGCTTATAAAAATACAACATCTTGCACTTTCCACCTCAAGTTTTACCTTTAATACCATTTATGTAGAGGAATAGAATAGAAATAGCCTTTATTTTCTACCAATAAAGAAATTTAGTTAACTGGAAAGAAAATTTGACGAACTTTAATGGGAAGTAGTTCATTCAACTGGAAAAACTAATAACCAGCAGAGAATGGCATTAAACTGCTTATCTGACACAGTGTCCTATGAATTTGTATGCAGTCATTCAAATACAAATATGTCCTACAAATGCTAATTTCTCAAATTAAAAGTATCTTTTGAAAACAACAAACCTAAAGCAGGTATTAAGCATCATTTTAGTGAAACAGTTTATGAGGTAAGAAAATATTCTTACTCTGAGATGATTTGACTGGCCTTTCTACTGACAAATTGATGCAGCAAAGTCATAAAAATGATTTTCTTTTTCTTTCACTCAGTTCTGAAGAATAGCATCAAAATCTTCCTTTAAACACAAACAAATAAAACCCTTCTTCAACATTGCAGTTGGTACAGCTCACAGCAGAAGTACGAAGTACACAAAACAGATGCACACATTAGTGTGGCACCAGTAGCGATAACGCTGGATACCGTTTAATTACTGAGAAACAGAAAGGGAGCACTGATTATACAGCTAACAAATGTACACATTTTCTTTGTTCAAACAAGTTACATCGATAATCAACACAAAGGTTTCCAAGCTCAAACATGTTTTACTTTTTAAACACTGCAATGTTTGTAGATCAGTAGCTGTGCTACATAAAAATTGTGTTTTGATCACATGACCTGAAGGATGGAAAGTACAAAATGATGTCAACAGATTGTCTGTGGATCTTCTTCATCGATAATTAGACCTGTTGGATTTTGGCACTTCACAACTGGGTGGCCAACAGTTTGACAGCCTCTTGGTTTACAGTACTTACTGACGTTCAGTTCTGGTTCTGGTAAGAATGGGGGAAGTTTGGAATGGCAGTTAGAGGCAGACCTTAGTGTCAGCAATCCTAGAAGTTAGTTATCCTTTACTATGGGCATGGGTGGTTCTAGATAGGGGCCCACAGGGGCCAGTGACCCTGTACTATTGATTTTGGCCCCTGTAATGATCCCTGTACTGAGATACAACACTAGATTAACATCTTGTGATGATATGTGTTAGCATAACCAGAACGGTTGGACCAACTTTTCATCTGTCAGATCAGGGGTTTGCAACCTACAGCTCCTGAGCCAAAAGTGCCTCTTTGACTCACCAAAAGTATTAAACTATTAAATAATGCCCTGGATTCTTTTATTCTCTTTTTTTTGGCCCCACCATGGTTTCCCTGGTTAATTTAATCTAGAATTGCCACTGCTATATGTTTCAAAAATACTACGCCATATGTATAGGATTTGAAATACCTGCTTTCAATGGCTTTCAGAAAAGAGGCTCAGAAAAACAAAAATCTGTACAACACAAGGGTTCTCTGCTTAGGTAAAATACCTGCCGACAGACTAAGAGGACTATGAACACATGTTAGAAGGATAAGCAGAGAAAATACTGAGTGTTTGCAGAGAACTTTGACACACTATCAAAAGTCCCGACTGTAAGCCAGTGTTGAAGGGTTGTTGCACTTTCAGAGACCGTTGGATTTTTCCAACCCTTGGAACATCTTTGGGAAGCAGCACTACTGGAGAACAGCAGTAGGACATTTTCTTTGTTACATCCTTTAATAGATCCTCTGTGCATGCATTTGGCTGGGGTCCATAGAAGCACCATTATTACATAGCACCATTTTTCATAGTTATCCTTTTACACTGGTACCCAACCTCTAGCATGCATACACTCTAAAATCATGTTCTTAGATAACATTTCTAAATGTAGCATTGATTAAAATGTCACAAGGCAAGTAATGACTATTCATACAGTACTTTACATGTAAATTTGAACTGAATACAGTACACATTAAAGAAAGTGCGAGAGTACAACATTTCCTTGTTTCAGAAGTCTTAGTTTACAGAACTACAGAACACATCAGTGTTTTACATTTATCTAAATGTATACCTTTTCATCTTTTCTTTATTTTTCTTAGTTGCTTTTTTTAAAGAAGGCCAAACATCAATATCTCTATATTTTCCAGTTTACAACCAAATGCATAACACGACAGGACAAGCAGAATGTCTTCTTCAGTACGCCTATGTTCACATCACTCTGCACAACCGCACATGAACACAAACACTTTGTCAGGTTAAAGTTTTCCTTTTTAAAAAATCTGCATTTTCCTCCTAGATATGACAAGTGGCACATATTGATTAGAGCTCCTTTTTTACTTTGCCTTTGGCTATTTTTAATATGTTTCAGTCTGCTAAAAATAAAAAGCACAAAAAATGAAAGTGAGCAGAGATGAATTCAAAAGGACCATTAAGGCATCAAAACTAGAAAACATCAGCTCTGTAGTTCAGGGTTCAGAATACTGCAGCCATCCACGTCATGTCCACTGAAAATAAGAACCAGACGCTTACAGGGACACTTTTAATCTTTAGATAGATTACAGAATTTGACTTCTGGTGCTTGCACTGTTGTTTTTTATTTAGGAAGCTTATAAGGGAAAGTGCCTTTGATTAAAATATGAATAATAAATGTGAATAATATGACTTTATAAAAATATAAAACTTTGTCCGTTGTATTTAGAGACTGATAATTGATCACATACACGAGTCTTAGCAGCTTTGGCCGGAGTTGAACCTTTAGCTGTGATATCAGTGTTAGCCCTATACATGCACGTGGTTTGGTTTAAGAAACTTCTTTCAAATTTTGAATCTAAAATTTTGGGTATTCTTGCCATTGTTAGAAACCAACAGATCTAAAGACAGGCTGACCAACACCTGCTCTGTTTGAGCAACTAATATTTCTAAAAAGTTAAAAATAGCATGTGGGTCTCTCTACAGTGATGTGGAAAAAAATTATTTTACAGGATCTTATTTTCAAATTCACTCCTTTGGTCATTAATTCAATATTTGCAATTGACTCCAAACACATTGTTTTTATTCCATAAACTATGATTGTTCTGTATACGCTGTAGAACAGGACACAGTAACTCAGACCAACAAACTTCTCAATCAGCTGTATAAATTCCATATTAAGTGCAATTTCTAATCAAACAATCTACAAATTGTTCAAAAATGTAATCAATACCTTATTTTAAACTAATCAGCCATACCATTACATCACTAGGTGGTTTTTTTTTCCAATCTAAAGGCATCTGATCTTTTGGACTCACTCTTTTGTCTTCAGTGAATCTGTGGCAAATATTTAAAGCCATAGAAGCTGAAAGCCATGGGTGGTCAGGCTGGTCTCTTCAAACTTGTTTTCCTTAAAGGACCAAGGAGGCAAAGAGGGCTGCTAGCTGATAAGCTGCAAAATTATGTAGTGATAAAAGGATAAACCAGCTTCACAGGCTCAGGTTGTGATGAAAGGGTCAGTGCCCTCACCCAATCAATGGACTGTGCTGTGTGACATCATATCTGTACCGTACCATTTTCCTATAGACCTACAACTGAAGACTGCCCAGGAACAGTGCTGTATGGGTCGCTTTTACAATGGAAACAGACAAAATAGCATACTGAACCCCCCAACCTGCGCCGTAACCTACAGTGGAAATAAGGCGCTAGAAATAATACAGCATACCTCTTATTTATTGTGACCTTTGGCATGTGAGATGTCCAAAACACATGGTCTGAGGAGTTCCCTATGTCGACCACAGAGTTCTGCTTCACTCCTGTGGTTCTGAGGCTGGCTTTATTTCTCACATCGGCTGTGTCTGCTGGTTTAACGAGCCTCCCTTAATTGGTTCAGCTGGTCCTTTTAAAACTTTAGGACTCTGCAGGTTGTGTGTGGGCTGAAGTTATCTGCAGGTGTACACTTTCAGGCATAACCTTAATAAAGAAGCAAAATATCATGTGGGTTTTGTGTGCAGCTTATAGTCGCTGTGATCAGTGATTGTCAATTTATGCTAATGTCAGAAATATCAGTGGTCCTTCTGCCAGAAATGTAGATTTTATTTAAAGTGTTTTCTATCGCACTCATTTTACTGAACTGATGACCATCCTGCCTTTGCAGGACTTTACACTGATGTGATCCCCTGTAACTCAGAAGTCGGATTTTCTAAAGTCTGACTGGAACATTTGCCAGCGTTCACTATCTAAGATGGCTACACTCATATAAATTATAGGCGTTTATTTTTTACAGTGTAAACTTCATAATCCTCATATTAAATTTAAGCTTAGACAAGAATTATCTTGGGGAAAATTAATTTCTAATTTCTAAAATAGATTGTGCTTTGAATTATACAAAGTATGATACATCTCATATGTTTCTCTATATAAAAAAGTAAAATAAGTTGACAGTCTTCACCAGACCCTCCTAACAGGGCAGCAAACATGAAATATTATACTATAATATAGTTTTTATTGACTAAAGAGGTCAACAAGAACCAGGTCAATAAAGCCACTTAATCTTTAAAATGAAAAGTGCCAATTAGTTGGTTATATACCTGAATTACATCAGAAGATATTTTGCACAGTAGACATTTTGACTGGTCTGAACATGTGAGCCTATAACCATTAACATGGCTCTGCTCCATCCACAATACTTGATCCAGAGCAGATTTACTGACAGTGGTTTCATAGCACCGGTTCTTTCTGTTTCCATCAGAGAGCTCCGACTCTGACTCCAACAACTCCTGGGCCCAGTGGAAAAGAGAATTTTTTTCAGTAGCCAAATGTGGGTTCATGGAAACCAACAAGCAAACAAAATGATGTTCCAAAGCACTGAGGTAATTCTGCGCTCACTCTGGTTCATCTAATAGTCTTTTTTCTCTCTGTTTTAACCTCTTCCTACATGTAATATAATGAGATCAAAGCATTGCATAGGGCCACTTCAGTCAGGTAGGTTTTTAACACCAGTTTGCCCTCCATTTAATCAACTTTGTTGGGTTTTATCAATATTCTCTGCTGATACTGTTTTAAAAAAGGGGGGTTGAAGCATCCTGTCTAAGTTGCTGCTTCCTTCAAAAATGTCTGTCTGGACTTTAAGTGCAACATCTTTTACAATTTACATGGTCCAATATGATAAGAAAATCTACTGGAAAACTCCAAAGTCAGAATGCTGACTTTGGATTGGAATATTTAAAAATTTCACTATCTGGGTGCTGTGGTGGCGTAGGGGCTTAGCACAACCCACATATGGAGGCCTTAGTCCTTGATGCGGCTGTCCCAGGTTTGATTCCTGGCCTGGCGATCTCTGCCGCATGTCTTCCCCCTCTTTCATTTCCCTCATTCCTGTCCATTCACTGCTAAATAAAGGCCACTAGAGCCAATAAAACCTTTAAAAAAAAATTTCACTATCCAATATTTACTGGAAGAGTTGCTTCCAGCAAATTGTCTGGAGTCACATTTTTTTCCATGTGGCTCAAAGGAAGCTCTCTGGCTACCAAGCAGGTTCTTAGCTTCGTTTTTTTTTTTTTATGGAAACTGGTAAGACCTGCTCCAGCTCCAGCACTGGGTTAGCACTGCAAGCAGTAAGGTGAAGAACCTTACAAGTGCTTCAATAACAAAACACAGAGTAAGACTACACAGAACAGGTTTATTCACTAAATTAAAAAGAGCTTAATGTTATGACAAAACCACATTCATTTTTACCTTTTGCCAAACGTCCTTCACCTCATTTTAGATTCGTTGTTTAAATTATAAAATGCTGGACTGTGGAAAATTAAAGAGCTCCAAAGATTCTTCCTTTACTTTAGATGTAAAAATTTTCCCACTCTACACTATATACTATATCATGAAAATGTCCAGCAAACGAATACATTTACACAGGAAACACAATGTGAACCCTGGAATACATCATTCACTGCACCATGCAGAGCATACACTCATTAGCCACATTATTAGATAGACCTGTTTGAAAGCTTGAAACACAAGTCCTGAATGGGTCAGTCACTCATTGCATTTAGACGCTATGAAGATGATTTGCTGAAGATTAAAGAGGGAAGAAAGGAGAGTGACATCATGGCTGTTGGGGACAGGCCGGTCTGAGTATTACAGAAACTGAGTTTCCCACATAACCATCTCTTGTGTCTATAGAAAAATCTCAGGGAACAAAAAGTAATATTCAATGAGCAGCAACTGTATGGATGAAAATACCTTCCTGATAAGGAAGATAAGCAAGCGACAAGAGTTCAAATGCTCACTCAGTGGGTGAGGCGTCGTCCCCAAGGACACAACCACCGAGACAGACGGAGCAGGGATTCCAACAGGCAACACAGATCACCAGATGAACTCCTAGTACTAGCAAGGTATATCTACTAAGGTGGCTGATAAGTGTAGTTTTAATTTTTTTGAGGTACAACAAACATAAATTTGTCCTCATGATGCAAGAGACTGAATGTATTCAGGTAGACGGAAAATATAAAGCAATGCTTTTTTTTGTTTAATCCAGCATTAGCCTCCTTTCCACTGCTGCTACTTCAATTGGCACAAAAAAAAAAGCTGACTAATGTAAATTCACCTTGAGTAAACCGGATTCAGAATAATTAGATCAAAATAAAACGTGTTCTTGTTTGCGACGTGTGGGCTGTTCAACCCAGTGGCCATCAGTCTGCATCTCCACTCTACACACATCGGCCACATGACAAGCAAGACTTATTCAGTCTGAGCATCCCTGTGTGTGAAGCATCAGATGGCATGGCGACCAATGAATGCCCACACACAAGGATGTGACCTAAAAATGATTGTAAAACCCAATAAGGAGAGGGTTCCAGGGTAAAATAACACAAAGTTGTAATTAAAGGTGTCACTGCACCAGGTGGAGTGGAGTCTCTTATAATAATTATTTGCAGTCCAGACATTAGAAGTGGAAGCAAATTACCTAAGAAAATATTTCCTCATGCATCCTTTTCATATTTTAAGTGAATGAACCATGCCTAAATAGGCCTTCGTATTTGTTTTGCCTCCTTTGAATTTTGCTGGCTGTTTCAGCAACAGCTGCACTGATAGTTTGGCTCATTAAAAACCTCACTCTGGACCGCTCACAAGTTCAGTTCTCTTTCTGAAACTGACTGGTGGTGCAACTCTAAGCACCAATGGATTCTATGTGTAGCAGGGTATGACAGCTGGTCAGTGATTCTGCACTCAATAGAATGCTCTGCAGGTTTGCATCCCTGCAAAAGCTGTCTCTAAACGGACCTAGAGCTTGTCAATGTGAAAACTTAACATCTACTGTGCATGTTTGGTATCTTATGATGGATGCTAAACTGCCAGTGCACTTAACAACAATGAACTGTGTCTGCATGCACACATGAATCCTTGTATGTTGGGACTGTTCTGGTGCTGAACTCTGCTTTTAATGATCCAGGGAACACACCACACCCTGCAATTCTCCAGCACATGAGATGGCAAAGACTGGATCATGTCTTCACTGATAACAGTACGTAAGAGTACCAGAGCATAATATGATCTAAGGAGAAAACAAGGCTGAACCCAGGATTCTGTTTTCCATGTACACTTGAACAGTAAACTGAAGGACTAAACTCTACATCAGAAAACAAAACAAGTCACGACACCAGCATAACCATTTCACTGGCAGCATGCATCGATCGGCACACCAATGTTTCTCTTGCCTAGTTGTTGTGACAATTATAAATATATCATTCCAATAGATCAACACCTACAGCTCACTACATGTTATTGTTTCCCAGGTCAGTGAGGCCTGCAAGCATTGATTGCTATTTATTGCACTTATGGGACAGCCTAAGGCCCAGACCATGGGGATATCTCAACAACCCAGCAAATTTCTCAGGCAACTCACCTCAACTTTTGATTTGACTCAAATATAGATATTCATCCTATGTTTATAATGACCCTTTTGATTGATTGCAGTTTGCACTTCTCTGCATTTCTGCTTGCCACAAAAATATTAGGTAATGTTTAGGGTGCCATCATTAACAATGCTCAACTCTAAAGCTCATCTATTACCAGCAAAACCACAGCACTGTAACTTTTTTTTGATTAATAACCATCTGTACAGTGCATTCTTAAATTTAAAAGGCAAATGTGGGTTAAAGTCCACACAGCCCCAAATCATTCCCAGGCTGCTCCTGGTTAAAGTGCATCAGCAGCAGTAGATGAATCAGGTGTTGCTATAAGGCTATGAATGGATCACTTCTTGGCAGGGTAGATGTTTACCAGCCCTTGGTAAATCAGCCTACTTGTGGTGACAGTACATGGCATGTGGAAGGTAGGGCCATGTGTCTGGAGGGTTCAGAGGTCAGTCCTCCTGCTCTATGCTGTCCTGTCGGTCTTCTGTCCTCTTCTCCTTGTGGCATAAGAAGATCCTCCGCATTTCCTCCTCATACCTGATGAAGTTTTCTCCGAACCGAGCCCAGGCTTTCAGCGGAACCGTGATGGTGTTCCTGTACGGCTGGCGCACTTCACTTATTTTTAAGAAGACCCCGTAGCGGTTTGATCCCACATCAAAGTAGAAGCGTTTGTTGTCCACGCGGAAGGACGCGGCCTCCGGAAGCTCGGGGTCATCGAGCCGAGTCCTGGAGCCCAGGCGGCCATGCTCGTCCACCTCTTCGTCCCCGTAGTCCTCAATGAGCTGGGACAGGGCGTCTCTGAACTCGATGAGCCCCTGTGCGGGCAGGACGATGGTCTGCTCGATGCCCTGGCCGTAGTAGCCCATGGAGCCGTGGCCTTTGCTGACGGTCTGCCGTATGCGGAGGAACCTGCCTCTCTGGTTCTCCTTCAGGTCCAGAAAGTACTTCCTGTTGTCTCTCTCAATGAACTCGCTCTTGAGAACTCGGTGGGCATGGTCATCGGAGCCCACCGAGCCGCTGGGTGACGCATGCTGCTCCCGCGCTTTTCTGCGGGCATCGGGCCCGCGGCCCTGCCCGTTGCTGCCCTGGTCCTCTGCCAGCTGGGGGGTCTGGGCCAGGCTGCCCCGCAGGCCGATTCGGGCGTAATAGTCGATGAAATCTCCCAGGCAGTATCGCAGAGCCGGAGCCATGGACATGGACAGGGTCAGCTTGCTCTTCCTGATGTTATCATGTCGCCCTCTCCCGATCCACACCTCGGCTATCTTCAGGAAGCGGCCGCGGACACTCTGCTTCACGTCCAGATAGAAGCGCTTCTTCTGGATGTCAACGCGTTTTGAGGCCAGTTCCTGAATGTCACTTCCCTGCTGCGCTGCTCCAGCCTGGATGTACTGCTGGGGATACGCGTGTCTGGACAGAGAATCGGACGGGATCTTACCCCTGCTTCTTTCCGTTCCCCTGCAGCACCCATCAGCCATCATCATCATCATTTATATTCCAGCAGCAGCAGCCTGCACAGGAAAAAGCGACCTCTCCATTCCCAACATACAGCTGGAAGAGCACAGGTTCACCTGAAAATGGCTGCGTGCTTTAAAGCCATCAGCTCATCCAGTCAGTGTCCAGAATGAACATCATGTATCCGGGCTCCGATGCGGACTGCTTCCATGTTTCATCAGCGATTTGTGCCGCAGCCTCTCGTTAACACAGGGAACCCGGAACAGCCGACCTGAGATACAGGAATGAACCCGATGAACCCGTTCACCCCCCGCCCCTCCCGGTCCTGAGGAGCCCTCCGTTAAAGAGACGCGACGTCAGCAGTGACTGAAGGCTGCATTCACTGCAGCTCTTCTGCTCTGCGCGGGTTTATGGCGATGTAATGCGGGATGTTCCGACTGCTGCCCTCCGTTCAGACGAACATCATGTCCCTGAAGGAGAACATGTGAAGCAGGAGGCAGAGTTTCCTCCTCTGCGACAGCAGACATCATTCTTCGGAAAAATCCCATCATCATCATCATCATCATCATCATCATCTCCATTGTTACAAGTGTAACATTTCACAGTCCCCCTTATGGCAGAATTATTTCAACCACATATTTCAACCACATATATTAATGACCATGGTCAAAAGAGACATATTAATTGACCGCAAATTGGTTAACCAGCTTGTAAGACTGACTTGCCTTTCCTTCTCCAATGTTAACATGATCAGCTTTACCACAAAGCCACAAATAGGGACATGACAAAAAACTGAAAATGTAACTTTAGTTGAAAAGAATATGTTTGTTTTTTTACATATTTGTTAAAACTGTTATGAACAATGAGAGATGAGACAGATCATTTGAAAAAATAAAAAAATCAAGCTCCTCTGCCTGCTCGCAGTGCTAACTACAGAAATGCATGGCTTGATCAGACCATGGCCAGGAACAGGGTCTGTCAATGAGGCTTGTGTATGAGCTGCTCACATCCTCCTCTTGCTCTCTGCTACGCTGCGGCTTCTCCCCATCAGCATCAGCCAGGAATGCTCAGGCTTGCTGTGGCCACCTATGATGGCAGACAGTTTTCCTGGACAGGTCGGTTGTTTCTCTGCCATCAGCACATTTAGCATGCCTAACGTCGCTACCACTTCAAGATTATAGATGAAGATCAAACTAGTAATATTTCCCAATATGGGGAAAAGGAGGGCAGACAATACGGGCCCCACACAGGTTTGCCCATGTAGGACCAGTGCCATGTAGGCGGTGCCCCTACATGGGCAAACCTGTGTGGGGTAACCATGGAAACCGCGGACAAACCCATGTGGGACCCATATTGTCTGCCCTCCTTTTCCCCATATGGGGCCCACCTAGGTATGCTGGCTGGGAAGTTCCCCAGTCTCTCAGTGGAGCACCACACATAAGGAATTTGGTGTTCACTAAACTGAACTGGTGAGAGAGAAGACCAAGTTCAGTGGGTGACTCTGATTGGACAAGACGGCTCTGATTATGGAGAGCGTCCCCTGCTGCACCACCTTCTCCATACAGTGCAGGCCCAGTCCCACCTCAGAGCCTGCATTCTTAATGAGCCAATTCTGTATTCTTCTCAGTGGTGCTCCACTCCCCAACACACACCACCAGAACAGCACAACGGGCACAATGAACCAGTAGAACATGTACAACAACTTAGCAGTTGTCTGAGATGCCACCCTTCATGGAAGTACATCATGTTCTGGCCCTTCCTCTTGACCTGGAGGCAGCAGGCGACACCAAACCCAGACTGACATGCTAGACCTTCGGGTCAAGACTGTCGGGCTTTGCTGATTCTCATTAATCCTCTTCAACTTTATTTTTCCTTGTTGAACAGTAACAGTGAAGGAAGTCTCTCTAACTGCTGACCTTTTGTTACCAATATGCATATTTATATGGCGGAAACATAAATATTAAGCTAAAGTCCAAACTGTCAGTTAGAAATTACATAGTTTTCATTTCAAATAGCTTACAAATCACTTCTGTTTCTCCCCCTTTAAAAAAGAAAAGAAAGCTGAAAAAACACCAAGAAAGGTGACTTGACATTTTTGCAGACAATTTAGCGTCAGGATAATTTGACACAAAACTCCTGAATTAAGGAAAAAGGTTAAATATCTGTTGAAAAGTCACTGGAGCTGTAATAACCCACCAACCACGTGTTGCTCACATTTTGAAGGCATCTCAAAGAAACTTTATTGATACACAGTACAGGTTAACTTTAACAAGGATAACTTGGTTACATTCAAGTGCAGCATATATATCAAAGATTTTAAAAAAGAGATTATGTAATAATGATAATGCCTAGCAGTGTACATTCAATTTCTGCAGAGCTGGATGCACAGAACAAGAAGAGGAAGGACACACACAAACTGAGCTTTCCATCCTACAGAGCCAAACTCTTCAGCAGGTCCAGTTAAATGTAACCTCAACGCTGTGTGCAGCACAACTTAATCTGGAATTGAAATGAGAAAAACCAAAAAACTGGATTGGAGTTAAACTGAACTGGATTCTAACCGAACAAGTTCATTAAAAGAACATGTTGTGAATTGTTGTTATATAAAAAAACTGAATAGAAATGAACACAGGATGAACTACGTTAGAGCCAGAACTGAGAAAAAATAGTAACAGGTATAAAGCAGAAGTGGAGACATATGTCCACTCAGCACTTTCCTATCAGCAACAAGCTGTTGGGCCACTGTGAGCACTACACACTGTTTATTATAGCACTCCAATAAGCAATAGTTCTGTTTCTACTACAATATCAAAGTAACACATCTCCACTGTGGTAAACAAGCACCATCTTCTTTCTGTAACATATTTGTCAGTTTCATATCACCTAAACCATTTTTGCTTCCAGGAGGACCGAGCACTCTGCCCTGTGGACAGGCTCCACTTTCACTGCTGCACCGTTTCAGTTTTGTCTAGACTTTGCTGTTAGCTCATGTTCCCATGAACAGCATTCTGCTCCCAGAACAAGTTTCTGTTCCTCTGGAGTTCCGCCTGCAGCGCAGAACAAAATGACGGTTAACGGTTTCTCTTCCATCTTCCTGCGGTCCTGTAGTCTACTGTAGAAATTGACTAATTATCTGGAAACATGCTGATGACAGTGTGTTTTGTCCAATAAGGTCTCACACCCTCTGCAAGAAATGATGAGAGTTACTAAGGAGGCAGACCTGACAGTGAGCTGCCATCCCTCCACAGGTCACATGCTGGATGTGTGGACAGCTTCGCTGCCGTCAAACTAAACACAGTTAGTTGTGTTTAATTTTCAATCAGTTTTCAATCAAATTGAAAACTGATTGAGTTTGTTAATTGCTACACTACCAGGCAACTTTAACTCCCGGTAGAAAATATTTGACCAAATCTTGTTCCGTTAATGTTGTGAGGAGACGGATTCAGCCTGAATGTCTTGGCAGTTAGAACTCAAAGCTTGCAGGTCCATCAGTCTGGTGAGGAACAGAGAGGAACTCTGACTGCCACAGGCCGTCATTCACACGACACTGTATAAAGAATTATACAGCTGCATGTATAAACATGTGTTGAAGGGGAAATGAGTGAGACAATTTTAAAATCACTGTGTCAAAGGCTTAAAATAAAATGAAACGATACAGTGCGACATGTTCCTACTGCGGCCTGTAACCTCCCAACTGTGGCATGTAGCTGGACACTGCTGCTGACTCTGTGTCAGCAGACAGGTTGTCTGGCTCAGTAGTCAGCTCAATGTCCTCTCTGAGGGGACAGAAGTCATGCTGCTCCACCCCCAGCAGCCTGAAGTCGTCAGACTCCATGCTGCTCTGGTTCTCTGCACCAGTGAACAGTGATGGCCTGGGACGAGGCTGGACCTGTCTGCATCCCTCCTGCAGCGACACGTCCGGGTGCTCCTCTGAATCCAGCAGCGGCTGCGTGGACTCGGACCGCGAAAAGATGGAATGCTGCGAGTGGGAGCTGGGGGTCTGGCCCTTGTAACCGCTGGACGCCACAACAGAGGAGTACTGAACGGTGCTGGCCGTGGAGTCGGCGAGGTCAGGGCCCTCATCGCTGTCGGAAACGCTCTGGCGCGGCGAGGACATGCAGGAGGAGCCGCCGATGCCGCTGCTGTGCTCCTCAGACAGGTATTTGCCCTTCTTCAGAGACAGACTGGTCTTGTCCTCATCAAAGCCAAGCTTTACCTCACACACCCCAACATCAAGCACAGACACACCAGACACACAGTTCTCCTTTGGGGTCTCTTCCTGCAGAGGAACAGAAGATCACCGTCACATCTCAGACCAAAAGAATTTCAGCCCGATACAAAATTCAAGGCTTCGTCAGGCTTATATGAAATGTAAATACAAAAGTTCACTTTGAATTTAAAACCTGACCCTGACACCAAGAGTCAAAGCTTTTAAATGGAACCCACAAGACAAGAGCGACGGGCAGAAGTACTGCAGGTGTACCTTGGGAGGATAATCAGGAGACCAGTTTCCAATGGTGCTCTCTCCAGGGTTGGGAATCTGAGGCCAGAAGTTCTCCTTTAACCTGAAAGGAAAGAGAACTCTGATATTACACAGCTATCAGTCAGGAAACCAACCACAACACACATCACGTCTCTAACACCAGGCCTTAACGGAGTCTCATCTGGCCTAACTACAGAGCACAAAGCGGAGCACCCCCACCTCCACTTAGCTTTATTAGAGCAACTTTACAGCATGAATGCTCTTCATAAACTGTGTTGAGACAATGACACGCTATGAAGAGCTACATCTTGTGGAGAAAGGAGGGACACAGACAGGACAGTTTAACCTACACATCTTTCTTCAGGAAGCACAGCAGGAGAGCCATGAGAACGAAGAACAGGAAGCCCAGGCTGACTCCCACCACGATGCCCTCAATGGTTCCTGGAGCTGACAGGAAGACAGCACAGCAGATCAGCAACATTTCACATCGCCATCGCCTTTATTTCCACTCAGTTTTGAAGTAATGAATAAAGGTTTATTAATGCTGACAAGTTATTAATACCAGACTGTTTTAATGTTGCTGTTCTGCACCAATGTGCAAACCCAGATTCTAGATGAACGACTCAACCACAGGATTGTGCTTCCTGTGGGATTCCAAAAAGCAAAACTCCAGTTTCTGAACCAGTCATAACCTTAGCTGGTACACTGGGAATAGGTTGGAAATGTCTGTCCTGACGGACTGGTGTCCTGTCCGTCTCACCGTTTTTTATTTTCCATCATCCATCGTTTGTGGCCCTGCCTTCAGTGCAGCTTAAAAGCAGACTGATGCACTGACACACTCATCTCTTCCCAAGTGCTTTGCAGTTCATCTAGTTGCCTTCAACGTCTTCCAGCCTTCGCTCACAGTCTGCTGCTGTTATTTTGTTTGGGCTATGAATCAATGTTTGCTGATGTGAAGCAGCTGCATGCAGACAAACTCACCGTATCTCAACGTGGTGAATGAGTGATGGTTGCTGTCTTTTGAGCCGTTCTCAGTTGAAGCTCTGATCCAGACTTCATACTTGGTGTTGCCCAGCAGACCAGTCAGAGTGTAAGAGGTGAGGTTGGCTCCAACAGGGATCGATTCTGAACAGAGCCAAACAAGTTAGGGTGACTGCTGAGAAGATGGTGAAAGCTTTGGGGTAAAGAACCAGTTCTGACAGGTGGGAACTTACTCTGAGCCTCGTTCTCCTTTCTGTAGTATATGCTGTAGTTTGTGATGAAGCCCCGCCTCTTGGCCAGTGGAATCTCATCCCACACCAGCTCAGCCTCATTGTATGTTGGGGAGCTCTTAATATTAGGGCCCTGTTCTGGAGCTGGAACCCAAGCAGAAACATTATTAGAGCTGATCACACCAGACTGACTCCAAGTCAGGTCAACACAGAACCACCACTGCCCGAGTCCACTCAGGAACCTCCCTAATCGTGAAAGAACCAGAACCACAGCAGAGTTACATGCACATCTGCAGTTTAGTGGTGACGGTGCTTAGGGGGTGCTGGCCAAATAACAGGCATCCCGATTTAAGATGATAAGAAAATATGACTGCAGAGAATTAATTAGTTGTTTTCCTTTCGTTGCTTTTATTGTTATGACAATAGTACCACAAAATATTGCGATCAAATTTGAAGTCCCTGTTGCTGCCAAGGAGGCGCTCTGGTCAGTCGAGTGCCAAAATGAAATGTTTTGGCTTAAGTCCAAAACGAGAGCGAAATGACTGAACACATCATCTCCTGTCTGAACAAAGGCAAGAGCAGCATCATACTGTGGAGATGTTTCCCTTCAGGAGGGTCCGGGTTCGGGCTGCACCCATTGCAGTTTTCTGGCCGATCGCCGATCTTTACAAAGCCTGACCTGCCCATTCCAATTTTGGCCGATACTGATATTTTTGTCTGAAATGTTAAATATAGCAAGACAGTCGCTAAGTTGGTAACAGTGGGGCAACTATTCTTAACTGCAAATCTGCAGACATGACCTGGTGGGTCAGTCAAAGCTCTCTCTGCAAAGCAGCAGAGGACTGAGGTTGATTTTTAGATCTTTGCTGAGGCAGATGAGGTCAGTGGAAAAGGTCGGCTTCACATGCAAGTATCGGCCGACCACCCATCTACCAAAATTAAGGGCCAACTTATCGGTAGTCTGGATAGCTGCGCCCTACAAAGTGAAGCAAGTTTAGCCAACAGAGATATCCTAGTCATCCAGGTTAAAACATGTGATGACAGTCTGCACAGTCTGTACGTTCTGATAGTGAACAGAACATACAGATGCAACAATTTGTCATTTGGAGAGTCTGATGTGCTGTGGCCTTATCGCAAGGAAGTCATTGTAGCACAGGAAGCTGGACACTAAGCGGAAAGACAGTAATCAGTCTGTGCTTTAGGTAGATCAGGATCAACTCTGCTCAGAAAATCTCTAACTTGCAAAGTACAGCAGTCTAACTCAGTGTGGAGAACCATAATCTCAGGACACAGATTGGTTTCCATGGTGACAGATCCAGGTAAGTAAGACATGAAGCCACTTTACAAAACTGAAAATCCTGGTAAGTTATGATGGGAAGATGGGTGGAGGAAAAGCTGTAGAGGCAACAGAAGACCTGAACATCAAACCAGAGCTCTTCACACTAACATACCAAAACCAACTGCAGAGTGCAGGGTTCCCCCTCGTAAATAACGGGAAACAGATAAGAGAAGACATGAAAGGAAGAGAGAACTAGAGTATCATCAACTTCGTCTTACCTCCTTGCTCCAGATAGGCTTCTTTATGAGCCAGCTTTCTGATCCTTCCAGACTGATTCACATAAAGTGACACGTTGTAGCGAACAAACTTCTCAAGGTTCCCTGGATTTCACATCAAAAAACAAAATAAACAGTTTGATCATATAAAGATGAAGATTATAAGGATGACATAGAATTGTTGTTGCATTATCCCACACTGCTCACAAAGAGCTGAATGAGATGTGGACATATGGAAGTCCGTTCATAGGAGGAACTTGCATGCTGCCAATAAATATCTACATGAAGAACAAGCCAGAGCTGCAGAAGGAGCCATTTTGGCCTGCAGGAGCTGCTCTGATGCAGTTCCAATCTCCTGTTGAGCAACAGCTCAATGTTCTGGAGGAGATTTTAACGCAGCTCAGAAACATACAGAAACTTTCTGAAAACATGAAGGAGATTCTGCTTTTTAAAAATATGAACTGTTTGATACCACAAGTCCCAGCTTACAGCCTTCAACTACACCTTAATATTTAATTATATATAACCCACTATTTATACAGGAAAAATCTCAGGACTCATTGGCTCATTTACAAGAGACCAACACAAAAAATATAAAACAGTTGAGATTTGATATGAGAACTTCACCTGCTGTGATCTGAACCCACAACCTCATAACTTCCAACTGGTTCACATCTGGAGCAGAAATCTGTGCTAGAGTTTAGATTGAGCACAAAAAATCCAACCGGACCAGACCAAGCCCACAGACGTTGTGTCTGAGCCCAATCCAACCCAACTGATTAACTTTTTACTGATTTCACTTTTAGAGCATCATTTGAATAAACAGTGTTGCTTCTCCCATTTCTTACTTTTGTTTAATATCTACCAGCTCCATTTTTACTCAGTCAGGTAACTACCAGCTTCTTTATTTGGACTATCAGTAGATCAACAACAAAAAATAAAAAGGTCTAAAACAGAATGTAACCTTTAATTGCGGTCCTCGTGGTGGTTCTGTTTTCTCTCTGCCAGTCTGTTTTTCCATGTCTTGCCCACTCAACTACATATTCAGTTACATTGATGATGTTTGGCCTTTTCCATTCCACAAACATCTGACCCTCCTGGGGCCACACCTTAAACTTTTCCACCACTGGTCGTTCTGAAAGAGAAACACACAGACTGTTAGCAACACATAGACAGCTTTACACCAACTGGAGGGCTGATTGAGTCTCTTTTTCTTTGAACATTTGTAACAATAATAATCATCCAGTCACATTTGCAGGACATTATTTATGCTTCCAAAAATGCTGCTCAGCATTATACGTTAGAGAAACAGCACTCGGGATTCTGTTGGGATTTGGTCAGAATCTTAGGATTCTGACCAAATCATACTGATCTTAGCATATTCTGAATTGTCTTTAAGAACTATGGTATATATCATAAGAAAATCTAAGAGCCAGAGGGATATTTCAGCCTTCCTGCATTGAGCAGACAGTAAGAATGATAGGAGAAAAGGTGACACTACACCCAGTGAGACAGAGAGCTACTACGTTTAGCAGAATAGCAGTTGAAACGTTTTCCAGTCACATATGGATCTTTTGTCAATGTAAGCCTATAAATGGCCATCTGCTTAATACAGGTTTGAGTTCAGCTATGTATTAGGTCAGAGCACCTATCTGAAACCGTTGGGCATAGTGGCAGCTGTCAGGCTGGAGTCCTGCTAATGACACACCACAGCCAGATTTTCTTTAAACATTTACAGCAGCAACTACATTATTATGTTATGGCAGTGGTCTGGGTCTCTCTCCACTAGCCTTGGACTTGACTTGGTCTGATATTAAGTGGCTTTGACTATAACACTAGGAGGCAGTTTAGTATGTTTTATTTAGGTATTGAAAAAGATTGGATTGTTGAGTTTCCAACCAGCCAATCACTGTTCAGGGTTGGTTGAGTTGAAGAATGAACCAATCTTCAACTGCTTTCTTGGTGCATTTCTGACATTTGTGCAAGCATGCTAACATGCTGTGCTACCATTTCTTGCTATGATGTCAAAAGATTTATGTTCAGAGTAACTGTGAAACAACAGCAGAGCTGAAATCTTTTCAATCTGACCAGATTTTTTAAATACTCTGGTTCTTTAACTCACTAAGTATGCATAATGGCAGCAGCACAGCTGCACTATAGCCCTAATGTACCTCACCAGTCCACCTGCGCATAAAGGCATTAGTTGTATTTCCTTTTCTGCAGTCCTAATAAGGCTCTGGGTTTATTCTCCTGACACTGACTCTACAGCCTTAGGTTTAGTGTCCATCTTTCACTGAACATTCAACATAAGGCTTCCATATGCACAAGCTGCTATGTTTCATTGAAAGAGACACATACCAGATGATCTGACAGGGATGTCCAAACACGCCTTTGGAGAAGTCCCTTTGGAATTGTTGGCATTCACACACACTCTTACAATCTGGTTATCAGCCAAGGTAATGTTCTTAAGCAGAGTGACTCTGCTCTCACTGGAGTCCTGGTTCTGGTCGACTGGGATGATCTCCTGCTCCAAACGTCCTTTCTCGATGTGGAGACTTAAGCCGAATGACGTTATCCTTCCATTGGCAAGCTTGGGATCCTGAAAGTCAAAGTCATACACACACAGGATGAAAAAGGGACCTCCATCTGTGGGAGGATCTGTTCATTGCAGACTGAGCTGTTCGTCCTTCAGTTAAAACTTGCCTTTTATTTTCAGGGAAGGGACTGTGGGAGAGTGAAAGCAACATTTTATCTTTACAGCGAGGGGGGCTATCTTGATAACAGGAAAGGGGACACAGAAACTAAATTCTGCACATAGACAATTTTACAACTAAGGAGTATCTCTAGAGAATAAACATGCTGACGATTAAGAAAAGGTTAATTATGTCTTTACACACAGTTTATCTAGTTGTTTCTTTCTAGGATGAGAATACTAAAACCTTTAAATGAAAAACAAACTAGTTATATAAAACAACTTATGTCAGAGTGATAACAAAACATAATAATTCTAACAGTTACTTTTCAGTAGAAAATTTACCTTCTGATGACTTGGACTTTATTTTTTTATTAAACTGTTTTGTCATGAAACTTTACCTTACAAATGATCTGCACTTCTTTGCCATGGTCACCTCCAGACAGCTGCCACAAATCTGGTTTACTTCTAGGTCCTGAATCAGAGGTAGAAAAAACAGGAAGCATCAGACCAAGACTCATGTCTTCAGCTGCACAATAAAGGGACACGTGCAGGTTTACAGCATCATCAATAGATGGACCATCTAGGCTTTTTGAGCCCATAATAATTGATCATTGAAAAGGAAAAACAATTTACTATGCATATACACATATACACACATGCATACACATAGGGCTGTTGAACAATTAAAATGTTTATTATGATTAATCGGAGTTGCTTTGAATTAATCCCGATTAATTAAGCGAGTTACTAAATGAGTTCTAAATGTTTTAGTGCTGTCAATTAATAGAAATAGGGTGAACAGGCAGAACTGTTGCTTCAGTTGTAAAAAGCTACATGTAAAATAATGCTTTGCTACATTTTTTTGTCAACAACAGTAAAATAATTTCAGGGTTTCTCCTGGGCTCCTGTTGTGGAGGAGAGGTGAACACAAGAGGAGAGAGAATGGAACTGTTTCCGCGAATACTTTTGTAAAAAATACAAGGCCGATAGAAAAGAAATTGGCAGAAGAAACAGTGAATGAAATTACTTTCAAACCGCAGCGCAGGTGATGTCCAAAACATACAGAAGCCTGTTCACACACTGATGGCGGTAAGCTACGAGATAGTGGCCACAGCTGCTGTGAGGCACACCAAGCCACCGGGCTCTCTGACCACCAGTAGCAGGCGAGCTGGGTGAACACAATAAGAGGCCGACGGAGCGGGGATTGAGCCAGCAACCTGCCCATTACTGGACAAACTCCAACAACTGTCGCAACCAACATCCCATCTGTGCCACGTCATGCACACATGGGATTCTGCTTAATGTTCTGGGCACAGGTCTAACTCCATATCTGTGTAAACAATCAGAGTATGAAACAATAACACTTACGATCCTCTGGTGTTGTCTTAGTTTCATTGGCACTCCAGTTGCTCCAGTGACCCGAGCTCCCATCTCGATTTCTGCAGCGCATCTGAATGACATAAGCGCAGTATGGCTGAAGATTCTGCAGCCTGAAGGAAGTTATGACCTTTTCGGTGTCTCCAAGAGGTATCTGTAAAACAGAAACCCCAGTGTCAAATCAGACAAACTCAATATCAATAATAAATCAAGAGCCAGATAAACCAAGGATCGGTTTATCTGAGTGGCAGTGTTGTGGTAATGACCACTAACCCAAGACCAAGACCAGAGTGTATCATGACGAAAGTGACAACAAAAAAAGTTAGCCGTTGTCCCCACTGTCTGTGAAAGCAAAGCGCTGCTGAATTAGCTGTCGCCATCGGATTCCTTATGATTGATGTGGCGCAATTCTATTACTGAAGATGAGACAGACATCATCTGCCACTCAAAGAAAACCACTGCGCATGTCTTGGAGCGCCACGTGCGAGTGAAAGGTGGAAGGGAAGGGGAGCAACAGAAACACGTATTTGGTGAATCACGATGCTTGTATTTTGATCAGCATGGTTTGCATCCAGTGAAAACAAACATGTTAGCAAATAAACTGGACAGTTTGCTGTAAGTTTACTGATATTTCCACAGTTGCGGTCTTGACTGGTCTTGAAATAAAATCCCGAGTCCTCAGCACCCGAGATCAAATGTGGCCAAGTCCGAGACGAGACCGAGACCATCAAAAAATGGTCTCGAGACCAAGACTGGTTTTGAGTACTAAACACTGCTGAGTGGGGTTTTATTCAAAATATATTCCTTAAGGATCAGCGAGCCAGAGGGTGAACAGCTGCCATTTGGTCCGACATGCATCAGCTGGGATTAAACAAAACTGTTCTGACTCCAGAATTAGAATCAGAACTCCTGCTGTTCCCCAGGTGCTGAAAATAGTCAGCATTTCAACCAGAATGGGCTCAGAAACATTTTTGATCCATAAAGCGCTTAGATCACATACACTTACATAGCTCCAGGTATGGGATCCACTTTGGCAGTATCGGATTTGATAAGTCAGTTTAATTCGCATATCAATAGGATGCTGCCATTTGATTAAAAGAGAGTTAGAGAAAAGCTCCTCTGGAATCGCAGTCACTTTGGAAGGAGGATTTGTTTTCACTGGAACACAGAAACACAAGAGTCCATTTCAGAATACAACAAAAATAGGAACCTTCAAAAATGAAGATGGTCAAACATTTACTTACCAAAGTCATTGGCGTACTGTTTCAGATGCTCAGACTCCACTGTTCCCAGTAAATTGCTAGCCTCCACCCAAACATCAAGATGCATGTAATGGGGGAAGACTCCCAGATCCACGCTGGCTGTGTTGGGCAATGCTGCATTGCTTCTAAATGTGCCTGACCTGGAGACATTTTTTAGAAAGCATTTTTAGAAAACTTAGAATGTGAAATAAGCTGTACTGCAGAATATGTTCAGTTCCTGAGCTCTCTCACTCTCACTTACATGCAATTCTTTACAAAAGAATGAAATATGAAATCATGATGAAACACAGATCAAAATGTCCAAAAGTATAATGATGAATAATGCTGCCATGCAGCATCGTTGGAGCACTCACTCAAGTTGCACCGTCACCATGTAACTTGTTTTGACCTCTTCAGTCTGACCACCAACCAAGTCCCAATTGCAGTTTAAAAACTTGGAGACAAATTCCCCATCCTGCTCTGCCACACAGGTCAGGTTCTCCACTCTCCGAGGTGGATCTGGTGGAGGGCCAAGAAGAGAGACTTGAGATTAGGAACCAACTGCAGTTCATCTTGTTTATAGTCAGAGAAACAGAAACAAATTAGAACTGCAGAGTATTAGAAAAGGAGATCATTTGTGAGAATATTTGGAAATGTTGTGATAATCACATGATCCAGGGCCCTTAAAATACCACAACAACATAAGAACAGCTAAGAATCTAATATGGAATCAAATCACTTTATTATTGTTATCATGTTGGAACAATGCAAAGTAAATATAGTGTATGTTTCCCTGATGGCTTCAGTGTTGTTGTTGAGGAGCTGCTGCTCCTCATGGTGCTGGAGAGCTGTTTTCATCTGAGACTATGGTTGTAATAAAGACCATAGCAGAGATGGACGCTAATTATGAACTCATCCATGGGTTCATATTTAGTTGCATTGATTACTGCAACAGCGTCCTCACAGGTCTGTCTAAAAAAAATCAATCCTCCAGCTGCAGCTGATCCAGAACACTGCTGCTAGAGTTCTGACTAAAACCAGGAAGTTAGAGAACATCACAGAGTTCTAAGTCCTTCCACTGAGAGAATAGACTTTAGAATACTGTTAGTTTATAAATCACTGAACGGCTTAGCACCACAATTTATTAAAATGTCCTACAGGCAATAAGCTTCCTTTCCTTAGTGTGTAAAGTAAGGAAGTTTTTGATGCAAAAATGTATATTTTTGATGCAAAAATAACCTGTATAAGTTTTTTTCTACCCATTCTTTTTTAATTAAGAACCAACTTCAATTCAGTTCCTTATTGGCTTCATCAACATGTTACTCCTGCATTAAAAAGTGTCACTAATATACTACAGCCACAGAGACTGTGACCATTGTACAATTAAATTGGTAGCTATCATTATTGCAACCTATGGGTTTTTTGACATGTATATTGCTTACAGTGATTTTGTGATAGTAAATGTGCATCCATATACTGTCAATCATTAGCTGCCCCACACCTACACACACATCGACTGGTAATCAAATTATGAAAAAAAAAATGGCTAAAAAAAACTTGACCTCTTTCCATGTTGGATTAAAAACATGGGACATGTTTCATACTGAGCAGAGTGAACTTACAGGCTTTCTTCAGGTAGATCCCATGAATAAATTTGCTTTTATTCAGAGAAACGTAGGGGGATTTTTTCTTGCAGATACAGAAAAGCCACTCAGATTCTTCACCACTGATGCGGATGGTCACAGCTAGTGCTGACTCATTGATCTTGATGTAGTTTTTTTCAGGTACAACAGATGATTCTGATAGATTCCAGTAGAGATCGTTGGCAGTGACTTCAACTGTGTTGACGATCACGCATGTAGCTGTGAAGTTAGTACCAATCTCCACCACTGGAACATGAGGAGCAGTCATCAGATGGGTGCTAAAATCTGCAGAAGGAAAAAAAACATTGAAACCAAGGTCAATATGTGATGGCCTCTGAGGTCATTTCTGAACTGTAACAAAATGAATTGCACAGTACAATATTTCTTGTTTTCAGAAAAAAATACAACAAAAGTGTGACTCCCTTACAGTGGAGCAGAGGCCAGTTTGTTTTTAATAATATTCTAATTTTCTTAGAAACTTTCTAACTTTAGAAATGTTCTTATGTTTTGGTCTTCATAAATTGAAAGCCATATATAGCAAACTCAATTTCTGACGATATACTAATTTACTGAGACATATCTGAGGGGAGGCCAGCACAAGATTCCGATATATTAATCGGAAAACTGCAGTCATGCTTCCATAATACACTCAGGCATCTCATAAAACAGACTGCAGTTAGAGTGCACTTCATGGTTGGGATGGTAGAGCTTTTGAAACAGTAACTGTTAAATCTAAATAGCTTGATAGTAGCAACTACCCATTTGCATTTTCATTTCAGTTAAAAGTAAAAACTATTAATATGATTTCGTGTATATGGATAAGTATGTTCATATTCCAGTTTAACAACAAAAACAAAGCCTTTCCAAGCTAACTGTGTGTGTATAGAAGCTGCAAATACATCAAGTAGCATTTATCATCTTGATATCAACATCACTGCAGTTACTTGCACTAATAGAATCATAATCCACTGTTACTGCAATGTTCAGTAATACATGCAAATACATGCAAATACATGTCTTCCTCATATCATACAACCCTAATTGCTCTGCGACAGACTGGCGACCTGTCCAGGGTGACCCCGCCTCTCGCCCGAAACGATAGCTGGAGAGGCACCAGCACCCCTCCTGACCCCAGTAGGGACAAGGGTGTGCGGAAAACAGATGGATGGATACAACCCTAATATGTACAACATGTCACTTCAGAAAAATGTTGAAGTGATACTCTGTTAGACGAATCCCACATAATTTGTAAGCCCACTTCTGCTATTCAACTACACTTAAACCAAGTCTAAAATTAGAAGAAGAAACAGGAAAGGGAGTCAGTTTAAAACAGGCAGAGCTGTGCTCATGTATGCAGATATGTTCGTATACATGTAGTGTAAGTTTAAAGTCAATGTGAATCAAACATAAACTGGAGGTGTGCTTTTATTTTGAAAGGAGCTTGTAAAGGAGTGCGCCGTAACGCCTTGTGCTGTTGCGCATGTCAAAATCGAGTGCAGACTGGCTTTACTGTCATGTCCGAAGAGACGATGAACTTTACCGCGGTGCCAGGCGGGTTCTGATGCTGCCTGTCAGCTTCTACCTAACAGTCCTGATAACGCTGACACTACTGTAGGAGCATTAACGATGTCATACCTGTCAAGTCTCCAGCTAAACTTAACTAGCTTTTTTAAATGGTTCATTATTTTCCCGTAAATATCCCATATTGTGTCACCCCCACTCCCTGCTTTTTTACAGGGGTCCAATCGGATACTTAAGATTTTAAGTTAACTTCCATTGCCATCAAACTCTCTCGCACAGACCACTATTCATTCTTATGTTCACCATCAAACCCTCTTACGTTCACTAGTGTTCTCATTCCTAAATTCTGTCATTCATTCTTACATTTGAAGAATGAGTTTGACAGTATATGTAAGAAAGTTGGTACGTTTTGGCCCATGGGGCCTCTCATAAACTTCTAACACAAACAGCAATCACAGAATCAGTCAGAGAATCAGAGTGAGTTCAGACCAGGACCAAACAGCAGAGAAGACTCTCTGGAAACAGCTGCTCATTAAAACCTCGGCTTATTGGGAGTTAGACAATAACTAAGCTTAACAAATGAATCTGGTTGCCCTCAAACAAATAATGACTAAGAACTAAACCTCATCCGCCATGTCCTCTGTTGTCAGAACTCCGGACCCGAACTGGACCGTCCATCTATCAAATTACGGGCTAAATGCTCGTCCAGTATTGAAATTAAGAAAAAAAAAATGTTTATTTACTTTAGTTATTGTCCTTGTTGGTAGTTCAATAAAAGTTTAGATTCCTTTGTTAAACAAATTAAACTGTCCTTTCCCTGATAAATAAACATAGGAATATATATTTTTCATTAAACTTGAGTTATTTGTATGTTATTAATATTTTTGCATCATGACTGAGAAAAAAAACAAGATCACATGAATATAATTTCTCTCACAACTTTACAGATTTAAATTTCTCAGAGGTACTGATAACTAATTATGTGTAGTTATGAAGGGTGATAATTACACATAGAAAAATTGTGTAGTTATAACATGGAGTTAACCAGTCAGGTTTGTTTAGGGGTTTATTTAGGAAGACAGTAACAAATCAGAATAGATTCTATCATAATATACCTCATAATTAGCGTCCATCTCTGCTATGGTCTTTATTACAACCATAGTCTCAGATGAAAACAGCTCTCCAGCACCATGAGCAGCAGCAGCCCCTCAACAACAACATTGAACCCATCAGGGAAACATACACTATATTTACTTTGCATTGTTCCAACATGATAACAATAATAAAGTGATTTGATTCCATATTAGATTCTTGACTAATATCTGCTCTCATGTTGTGGTGTTTTAAGGTCTTTTTGTATGTGACTATTTTTAACTTGGAGGCCCGGCCCCTACAAATATCTCTGCACGGCCCTGTTGTGGAGTGAAAAGCTTCTTCCTGGAAGATAATATTCCCAGGAAACAAATGGCTGGCAGCAGAGGTGAACTGGAAAAACGAAACTGACCGCGGTTAGCATGGAGCACAGAGGCGACGACAGCCAGTCCAAACAACTGGAGCACCATCGAAGACATCATGACGACAGCTGCGAGAAAAAGACGATCAGGAAATGACAAAAATTTTTTTTACAAATTTTAGCTCGCACAGCATCATAGAGGATCATAGTTTAGGAGCTGATGTTTGACTTGCTGTGTGAAATACCGAGTCTAAAGCATTTTATTCTATATGAATACAGATATCACGATCATGGTAGTTTTTATAACATCTTATAAGATCGCGAGAGCTACTCAGCACATGTTTAGCATAGCGCGCTAACGCTGTCTCTTCGGTTAACTCGACGGTTGCGTTTAGGCAGAAAGAAACCCCAACTTACCCCCGCTGCCAAACAGGAGCTTCACAAACTGAGCAGTTAAGAAAAAAACATGCCCTATCTGTAGCCACCCTGTTTGTCACGTCCTTTCCAGTTCTTCCAGATCCGCCCACTTCCCGTAAGGAACAGGCTGTGTCGTAATAATACAGGCGGCCTGCAGGTTCTATCACGTCCTAACGCCGTAACAACATCAGAGCCGGGGGGCGCTAGAAAGTCTGGTAGAACTGCGAAACAGACCTGCTGGAAAATGCTGCCACATTATTGGCCAAAATAACTGTCTGTCAAACACGCTCAACGAATGAAAACCCAGGTTTTTATCTGCGCCGTTTGTGTTTTGAGGCTCTGCACCATTTACATGCCAGCATAGCAAGCTGCGTGCATTTTGTTACTCCTACGTTGGATCATTTCTATGATTCCGTGGTTAAAATAAACATATAAAATATTTTTATGCTCATATTGATCTACAGATACTGGCGATCACAAATAATTTGACCGTTGTATTATTCAGCATCCTGCCTTTGGCAGTTTGTTTTCTGATATTATAATAATATTGTCAAAAGGTGACGGCATGATGAAATTGTGGTTCTGAAAGAATCCCACACATATAAGAGGCTGAAAGCCCCACCATTTAGGGAGAGATGTTGTCCTTTACTGGCGACCACTTCTAGCTTGGTGTCACACCGGCTGACTGTTATGGAAGAGACCCACTGCGACTTTCCGGTATGTCCCCGCCTCTCCTTTACAGGAACTTTATGCAAATATTAGTCGCTGATTTAACATTATGTGCGAGACAATTTAAATTAGATGTTCCAAAAGAAAACAAGAAGGGCTAAAATAAAACACAAGATGAAGAAATTACATGAATCAGTGAATTTTTATGTTATTGTGGTCAGGGCGGCGCTGTGGGCAAAAACCTCAGACCTGTTCAGTTGTCTTTTGTGACAAACACATTTATCTTAATGGTGTAAATTTTTGTATGTGCTTGGAATCTCTTCATTTTACTGCTTATTCACTTATTACTTTAGTTTTTATTTACATCTTCATGGCATGAGTTGTAAGTTATTGTACCCTCTTAGAGTTGAGGGCACCTTTTCTAGAACTGGAGCCCTTAAGTTAAGCCGTCTGTCTATAAGAAGGGACGGAGCAGACTGTATTTCTTGACAAGGGTTGCACCAAAATGCTGCAGATCTTTTATCAGTCTGTTGTTGAGAGCATAATCTTTTCTGCCATCATCTGTTGGGGTAGCAGCGTCAGAACCAGGGACCTAAAAAGGCTCAATAACCTGATAAAGAAGGCTGGTTCTGTTCTGGGGACAATTGTGGAGCCTCTGGATATGATTATTGTTGGATCTTGGGTGGTATTTTTGGGGTTTTGCTGCTGTTTCCTCCTTTCTCCAACAGAGGGCGCCGAGAGGTCGCCTTCTGGATGGCGTGGCCCGCGGCTGCCGGCTTACCTGCACACCTGCAAGTCATCTCATCATCTGGAGGAGTATAAGAGATGGGAGCAGCCAACACTTCCTTGCCAGAGTGTTATCCAGTAATGGTACTTCAGGCCATCAGTGTTTCTCTTTGTGCTCACCTCCTAGTGAACCTTCCAGTGATTCTCTGTGGCACTGTGGTGGAGAACCCACCGGTAGTCCAAGCCCCTCTTCCTTCCTCGCTGTAAACCAGATCTTCCTGGATCTCTCCATTGGCTGTCTCCTTCGCTTCTTTCCGCTGGATAACAAAGAACTTACCTGTCCGCCCTCCAACGTTGTCCCTCCACCGTCATCTCCACCCTGGTAACCGCAGTTATTCTCCCCGTCTCAGATCTCCACCTACTCCAAGTAAGAACGTTCCTTTGCTTCCTCATTTCCAAATTCACACCATCATCAAGCTCGCCTCCACTTTTCTTCCTCTCCAGTGAGCCTGAGTCCTGATGCTGTCATCTCTTAGACCAACCATTCTGATTATTGTTTATTTTTTTCAATAAATCCTTTTTACTGATTTTGTTTCTCCACCTGGTGTTTCTGCATGTGGGTTAGTATCCACAATAGAACCCCTCATGACAATTATGCAAAGAAGGATTCTTAATAGGATCAAGAAAAGCATGGACAACCGTGACCATTCTCTTTCAAAGGCCGATCATCTTCAGTCAGAGGCTTCTTCAGATTCAGTGTGGTACAGACTGCTGCAGAAGATCTTTCCTGCCAACAGTTTCTGTCAGACTGCCACTTGGCAATCTGCCCCTGGCAGCTGTGGCTACTATCCAGTAGCTTGTCATCTTCAGTGTGTGCATGAACGGGAATGACCGGTTTCATTTTAAAGAGTCTTTGATAGTCCTGAAAAGACTATCAAAGTCAGAAGTCATGTTAGTTGTTTCAATGTGTAGGACCCATCAGCGCCATCAAATAAACACTGATAGCTCAGAACTGTTGACACAAAGTCAAACATTGCTTCAAGAGCAACATGTAACTCAAAGGTTTGACATAACATTGCATTGAAATTGCTGGTTTAAAATTAGAGTAAGAACTCTACTTCAAATGATTGACACCAAAAGAAAGCCAAAACCCCCTGGATGACTGCAGAGAAACTCCTGAGAACCTCAGATCAGATGGGAGGATCAGGAACACAGCAAATGTGGAAGAAGGTGCTCTCATCAGCTGAAACCATGAACTGGACTTTTGGCCTTGTAAACATTACATGAGGCAGAAATCAAGAAAAACCCCTGGCAGCATCATGCTGTACAGACAAAATGGTCATGATTATCATGTCAGAGGCTACTAAAGACTGGGGTAGAGGTTCCTCTTCTAGTTTTCTAGGTTGAATGGAAAACTGATGCTTTCCATCCAATCTGAGATGTTGCTATTTAGCAAGGAAGAATGTCCATCTTTTTTATATCAACAGCAGAAATCCGAACACCAGAACAAGAGCATATTTGACTGACAAGTTCAAAATAAAAAGGTTATCTATGTAGTGCATGGGAAGAAAGGCCAAAGAATCAAGGAGGTACTTTTTTTGATAATTATCTTAACATTTTAGAAAAGAAAAGTTATTTGTACAAAAGTCTGAGCTGAGATTGTTCCAGTTTTAGAGGGAAAAAAAGGAAAAATCTAAAGAAAAACTTCTCAAGTCCAGATGTGCAATGGTGTTACCAAGCAACCTCATTGTTCATTGCAAATTATAACCTTCCTAAAATAATGCCCTAAGTCACATTTAGTCAAAAGTGATTTTAGAAAAAACATAAAATAAAAAATCTCCACCTCTTATTTGTCAAAAGACAATTTAGATAAACAAACAAACAAAAAGACTTAGGCCATTATTATAAAAAGATGACAAAATGACAAAGTGTGAAACACTTCTTTAGTCAGTGTACTGATTCAGTTTATTTGATTGACACCAAATATACTCAAGAGAGTACATGTTTCAAACATATCATTCAGTATCCATCAACTGAACAGATTCATCAACAACATCCAGAGAAAGCGGAGTCTCGGTTTTGGTCAGGACGGCTGTGGTCCCAGGCTTATAGCGGTACTGTCCCTCCCTGGTGGAAAGAGTGAAACAGAACAAGGCAAAAGAGTCAGTTTTCATCTGTGAATGAAAAAATATTAGCTTTCGAATTTGTCTGAGTTCAGCTGTTTCATGGAGCTTTGATTGTCAAATTCTTCTACTCTCTATTGAGAGTGTGGTTAGTCAAAGGGTCTTCAACTCCAGTCCAGGAGGCCAAGTGTCCTGTAGACTTTATATGTGACTCTGCTTCAACACCCCTGAGTCAAATAATCAGGTCATCATCAGGACTGGGGAACCTGACTGCAAACTGAGGAGGTGATTGAGCTATTTGACTCAGGGGTGTTGGACCAGGGATACATGAAACTTGCAGGACACCAGTCCTTATGGATCCATAGGTTCTCTGCATAAAAGAGACTCCTTAGTACACTCACCTTTGACCCTTTGCTGTGGGCTTGTCATAACCTCTCATAAATTGCACTCCAGCTTCAGTTATGACACATAGGTCCACGTTGCTTCCTGAGCCCAGGTCACAGAAGATTCCTGCAGCAATGGCATCCCTGACAAGCTGCTTGGCTTCCTCCAGCTTGAGAACAGACAAGAAAAGAAGAACATTTTCATGACTGCTGCTATTAATAAGAGGAAAGGGAAGTGTCCGATGAGCTAGTGTTACGGCATAGAACTGCAAGGGCATAATAGTGATGCTTCCTTCGCATCTAAGAAACAGTAGATAAAGCTAACATCTGTTCAATCTCTAATTTATTGATTGTTTGCAGTCACAAGAAATTAAAGTGCATCAGAAATGTATTCATACCATTTGTACTTTAATTTCTGTGGTTGTAAAACAATGAAATGTCGTAGTGTGTTTTATTAAGTCCTTATGTTATAAACTTAAATTAGTGTACAACTGTGAAGACTGTTTCATTTTCAGCCCCAACATTTTATACAAACTACTCGGATACCCAAGTGTCCGAGTTTTTGTACTCGGACATCCAGGTGTTCAAACTTAGCTGTGTTTCTGGTCACAGAATGAATTTTTTTCTTTAGAAAACACTAGAGAACAAAAAGCATAACAAAAACATCTCGGAGTTCTGCTCTGAAAACTTGATACAGCGTTAAAAGGCTACTAAAACATGACTGTCCAGGTAAACTTATTAGTGCTCAGACAATGATCAGAGAAGAAGTCAAAGGGACTGTGGTAACTGAGGGAGCTGCACTGATTCATTACTCATGTTGGAACATCTGTGGAGTGCCCAACTTTTTACTTCACTAAACACGTGCAAGAAGGTTCTCTGGTCAGACCAAATCTGTCTGGCCTTCTTGAGGCTGACAAAGTGGCAAACCTATGGAATAAAAATCATTACGGAGGATTTTAATCTCTCTGCTCCAATCAGAGGGGATTGGAGCAGAGACCAAGGGGAGATTTTTTCAGCACATCTGCATGCACATTACAAATTCCACATTTACACAAAATATCTAATTTCTTATTGGTTGCAAGACATTTCATATGTAGGGGTGTATATTTGAATGTTTTAACCAATTGCACCCTTTCCTTCAACTAGCGCTGATATCTAGGCGCGATTCATGCTCGAGTCCTCTGAGAGTTTTCTGGAATTGTCCACAGCTGGGATATTTCAAAAATGACTATGTGACAGCTTACAGTACTTTGAAACTTATTTCCTTATCTTTCCACATCTGAACTCCCTCCTGATTTTTCAGATCAGGGTGATTTGCTATGAAACACAAAAAACTAAAAGCTTGAAACTGGAGTGAAGGCTCACCTCCCAGCAGGGGAATTTTAGAGTCAGGTGCATTCATAGGAATCCGGCCAGCACAGGTGAGCAACAAGGAAATGGGCTCAAACACTGGTAGCAACTGGTAGACAAAAAGGCTCGAGCAAAGGCAGTGGAGACAACTTAGATTAACGACAGTAAAGACAAGACAAGGATCCGATCAGGAGCAGGGTACACAGATTGGATTAAATACACAAATGGTAATCAGGGAACACGAGACAGAGCTGGGAGCAATCAAGGGCAGATGAGACAACACAGGAACTAAATTGACATACAGAAAAACAAAAACTCACAGTACTCTTCCCCAACTCCAAGGGCAGCTACCAGACACTCAAAAAAAGTCCAAAACTAAAGGACAATCCAACCAGAATGAGTGGAGGCATAGGGGGCCAAATTCCAAATGAGAACAAGACAAAAATAAACTCAGTCAAAACCAAAATACAACCCAATCAGGTTGGGCAGAGTTGCGTTGGACGGGGGGCCAAAACAAAATAAACTCAGTCCTGTTGAAAAATGTCCAGCAAGTGGCGACAAAGGAGGTGGACCCATCGTGGAGGTGGACCCATCATGGTGGGTCCAGAGGCCGGCAACAGCGCTGGAGGTGGACCCATCATGGTGGGTCCTGAGGCTGGCAATGGCGCAGGAGGACAGTGCAGGAGGCAGATCCCGTGAGGAAGCTGCAGTGGTCAACCCGGACGCCAGATGGAACCTTGAGGAAGTTGCGGCAGTCAACCTGGAAGCCAGCTAGACCCACGAAGAGGTGGGTGGCCAGTTGGAGCCAGGAGGAGGCTGCAGAGCACCGGCAGAAGGTCCTGGAGTGCCGGCAGATGGACTAATCGCCGGCAGGCTGCACAGGTATGTGCTTTGGCAGCTTGGGGTCTTGGAGTACACATGGAGAATCACTGTGTGCTTCAGATGGAGCAAATGGACCAGGGAACTTCCTGGCCCACTTACTGCTTAGCGGGCCCCAGTAGGCAGATGGCCCGCTTACTGGGGCTGGAGTTACAGCTGGTGCTGGAAACAGGACAGGAGCTATGGAGGACAACGGAGAATGAAAAATGGGAATATCCTGATTTGGTGGTAGTGGTTCACCAGTCATTATTGTCAGGGCAGCCTGACATTCCCACTCTGCCTCCTCCAGCCGCTTCACCAAGCCCAGGGAAGGAGGATGGGGAGACCAGTCCTTCCGGACAAGGAGACATCTGGTAGCTATGCCGTGTCGTCTGCATGCAGAGTAGGGTTTGGCAGTAGCTTCTATGTCTTCAAATTCTTTTTTGAAAATCACATCTGCTGGGTCCATGATGTAGGGTTTTCTTAAACCTCACTGTACTTTGGTTGGATCCTTCAACTCAATCATGAGTTGAGGTTGTAAAAGGTGAAGACAGATGTGGTGGACCCAGATATGAAGAGTAGATGATAGTTCAATGATGAAATACAGATATCCAGACAGCAAAGGTGAGCAACAAGGCAAAGGTCTCAGACTCTGGTAGCAACTAGTAGACAAACAGGCTCAAACAAAGGCAGCAGAGATGACTTAGACTAACAACAGTAAAGACAAGGAACCGACAAGAAGCAGACGACACAGTTGGGATTAATTATATAAGGGGTAATCAAGGAACATGATACACAGTTGGGAGCAATAAAGGTCAGACCAGACAACACAGGAACTAAATTGACATACAGAAAACCAAATCCTCACACAAACCCCAGAAGACCAGCAGGTTTAATTTCAACTAACTGCCAGTTAACTGAAATACACAGTATTCATCCAAAGGGACCGAATACAAATAATCTTTTTTTAAAAATCAAAAACACTTATTGTTTTCTTTCCATGTTACAGCTTTGGTTTATATCTAGAGTTGGCTTGTTGCATAAAATCCACATTAAAGTTCACAAAATTTGGAAAAGTTCAATGGGTGTGAGTAGTTTTCTAAGTACCTGCAAATGATTTGGCACAGATGACCTGCTGAATAGTGATAGTTATTTGACAGGCCAACCCATCACCATCCACTCAGAAAATAGCATTACAACTTCCTACATACATACTTCCTGGTTTAACAGTGGCACTATTCCCACGGTTACCTTAATGATGTATGAAAAGTTAGATCTTGTCTTTTTGACAAGGTAACAGATTGTCAATCGTACCTCCATGTTGGGTTTGAATCTGTCCTCAAACACTGAAACAGCAGCAGCAGCTCCAGAGCCTAAAGTCATAATCAACAGAACACAAGACAAAAACATGATATTTTCATAACATTTTACTGTTCCACTAACAAAGTAATTAATTATAAATATCTTTGTTGTCATCTTGAGCTTAAATACGTTTTGTATCAAAACACTCAACAATAACCCCATGTTCACTTATTATTACCAGTGTGGCTACTTTACTGTTTAAATTGTGTTAAAGTGTGATAATGTGATAAAGTGTCCTTGGGTGTTTTCAAAGGCGCTGTCAGATAAAATGCATTATTATTATTATTATTATTATTATTATTATTATTATTTAAAAATGCTTGCTACTTATTTCAACATACTGTATGTACCTTTTTTGAAGTGGAGCTTAAGCCAAGTTTAGTTTTTACACTTTGGCTATGTGTAAAAACTATAGCCATGTTATACACCTCATATATAACAGAGGTCTGTTATACACCTCTGTTATAGGTGTATAACAGAAATCCAGAAGGACAGATGGGCCTGCATTTTACTGAGAGGGCAGAAATGATGGAGATCAATATGAATATAATGAAGAGGAAGAAACATATGGTCACATAAAAAAATGGAGGAAGGTGGATTACATCTCAACTGAAATAGTTAAGGGAGTGAAACAAAGCAACATAGCATGGCATATTGCTAGAGAAGGTTCAGGGATGATTAAGGTTAACGTTTTTGGGGGTATTGATTCCCTCCCAGAGGACCGGGAAAGGACTCATAAGAAACTGTTGAGAAAGTGTGGCGTAACTTCAGTCTGTTAATGATACAAGAAAAATTAGTGTTGGAATGAGTAATAGCATTAAAGCATTCAGAGAAGGACGGTAGCAAAGAAAATGTGGTGCATTCCGAGATATGAAGTAGTCAATAGTTGATATAATTTAATTATTTAAGGTGTTTCATGGAATTTGGAGGTTTCTCATCTCCCCAGTCAGTTTTATTTCCTGCATTGTTTAAAAAACAAACAGAAAAAAAACATACCCATGGTGAGGAAAGGTAGTTTATCATAGGAGCCATGTGGATAAACGCTGTATAGGTGAGCTCCCGTCACATCAACTCCTCCAACGATCACTGATGAGCCCATGTGTCCCTGGTACCTAAAACATAAGACATCAAAAATCCATTTTAGATCATATGTATCTTTACTGATATTTTCTCTACATACAGCACCTATAAAAAGTACTCACCCACTTAGATATTTTACCCTTTTCGAGCTTTAATAAAACATTCGGCATAAACAAAATTTTATATTTTAGGCCAAAATAATTTTACAAAAAATGTTTAATGCTAAAGGGAAAACTGATTTCTAAAGATTTATAATAATTTAAAATTATGAAGCATTAAATAGTCAATTGTACAAATATTCACCCCCTGTAAAGTGACTGACCTAATTCAACAGAGATCCAGCCAATTGGTGCTGGTGTTCACACAATGAGTGAAGTGGAGATCAGTTGGGAGCAATGACAGTGTCTCCAGATTGAAGTATGAAGACACTTTAGAAGGTCCATAATGTGTAGTACATTCACTGGGTCATCAGCAGTCCTGGCTACCATTATAACATGAAGACTAAACAACACTCAATGTAAGTCAGAGAAGAGGTTAATGAAAAGTATAAGTCAGTGGATACCCAAAAATCTCTAAGGTCCTGAACGTGCAAGAAGGAGTGACACCAGGTCACCATGACTACACTGAAGGAGCTGCAAGCTGCATGAGATGGGGAGACTCTGCAGACAACTGTTGCCCTGGTTCTTCACCAGTCAATGAGAAAACCACTGTTGAAGGCTTGACTAGAGTTTGCTTAAAGGCACATGGAAAACTCCTTGGTGAAGTGGGAGAAAGTTCTTTGGTCTGACCAGACTGAAATGGTGAAGTGCACCACCACATTTCACCCACTGTGAGACGTGGTGAGAAATTAAGCGTGGAATGAACTAATATGGCATCCATTTAACAATAATAATAGACATGGAAAGATAAACTAAATATTTTTTTATTATTACCACCAAAAAATGATCAAACAAACAAAAACCAAAACTCAAGAAAAGTGACAAGAAAGTTGGTTTTGTTAAATTATAATAATTTTGTCTTTGTGTCTCATTCCAACATAGAAGACCTCACCTGAACAGCATCTGTTTCAGTTGTCTGGTTACCATGGCAACAAGTGGGGGTCTGCCAGTGTTGAGCATATGCAGCTCCACGTTAGATGCCATCATCTGTGTGGCCATCTCTGCATCTGCAGCCACACCAGCTCCGCAGCAGCTGCAGGACGTAGAGGACAGTGGAACAGCTGATACGGTGAAGCTAATTGCTATAATTTAGATTCACTTTTTGTCTCAATTACTTTTTAGATTGTCTTATGCAACTTAGAGAAAGATGTAAGTTGAATAGTCAGAGTATTAAAAAGGATTTTATACAATCATTAAAATTGCAGAATAATTATTAGGACAACAACAGAAAAAAGTTGGAAATGTGAATATTCATATATCTATTTTTATTATTCCTCCACAAATCCATGTGTAAGTGTGTATTAAAAGTAGTGTGCTTTTTGAGGGTAGAGAATAAGGACTGGATTGAATCTCAGCGCAGAAACACAAACCAAAGATAAGTTCAGTTTAATCTCAATTCAGTTTCATTTACCAACAATACCATTTTCAGGTAATTCTGTCTGATATCAGGTACAAAGTGAATAGGTTTAATTCATTATCTGGCTAGCAAATCATCTTGAATAATTATGTAAAAAAATGAGTCATGTAAAATATGTTCATATTGTCTCGAACAAAAAGAAATCATTTAACTTCAGTCAGAAAAGGGAAGAACAACTGCATTCATCAGCTGCACTCACTAGATCTTTGGAGCGATGTAGTGAATCTTCATGCAGTTTTTGTCAGCCACCACCATGTCATCAGTAGCTCTGGTATCTGCTCCCAGAACCACTCCGTCCTGGAACAACGGAGGAGAAACCCCAACTGACTGAGATGAAGGCTCACTTCTGAACAGCAAACTAATACAGTCACATGTTGCCTCCAGGAATCTGGCTTTCATCAAACATTCATTTGACAAAAACATCTTCTTCAATCTGTCAAATTCTCTATGGATTTAATTAGGCTTTGAAATATCACTTTAAGCACACACACACAAAATGGTGGAGTTTACATCTAAATAGAACTCTCTTACCTTATAAACCATCCCAGCGATGGTGGTCCCTGTCTTTCTGGGATTAGGAGCTTTGTACGCCGCCTCTAACAAACTGGACTCCAAAACCGCATTCCTGGAAAAGATCAAGAAATGTCCAGAAAAGCAGAGATGTTTATACTGCTGTTGTTTAGCTACCCTAGCATTAACTTCCGTCCGGGGCTTTTCTTGGTGTTAAAGGAGAAGAGCTTCTTTACCTGCGGCTGTTCTCGAAGGAGAAACCTCCATTCTGGTGCTGATGGGGGTTCAGACTGTGAAGCATGTTCAGTAGGTTGTGAGATGAAGACTTAAAGCAAAGCTGTGGCTCACTGCAGGTCCGACTGACTCAGTGCTTTTCAGCAGTTTTTACTTTTACTTTCACTTGTTCAGGTTAGCCAAGCCTTCAGAGCACCACTGTAAAAAGAGAACCAAACTAAATGACTTTTTGTTCTTCCACAGCTGAAATGAACTTTCAGCTGAGTTGTGGAGATATTAGAACAAAGAAACAAATTCAAGATATGTGGCTCTGATCATTATCAAACAAAACAAAACAATTAATGAGCCAGGGACTGCAACAAAGTAAAAACAACACAATGGAATAAATACACCTTTTTACAGTGTATTTATTCCACGTGACCTGGAAAGATGGAACCTGGTGAATCAGTTCTCTCAGGATGCAATCAGCCATATTGTATCTCTATAGACGGAGACAACATGATAACTTCTTTCCTTTTCAGTTCTTTTTGTTGTCAGACATGAGATCTATAGCAGTATTAACTTCATAGCTGTTAAATAATGGGTTCTTAACTTCACAGGAAGACTGCTTCACACCTTAGTGATAGTTATAGATGACAAGCATTATGAAAAGCAACATCTCTTTTCCAATTAGTTCTGTTAGGAAATCCAAAACTAAAAAAAAAGACACCAGAGTGCCTTTTTTCAGTAAGAGAGTCTGTTCTCTTTACTCATTAGCAACATATTTCTTGTATTGACAAAGTCCATGTCAACACTTATATAGTTTTATGAACTATGTAGACATTTACAAGACGTCCACTAACTGGATGATGTTGGCTCTATAATTTAGTGTAAAGATTTTTTACATTCTGATGGTGATGCTGTGCTTTTATTCACAATAGCTGTTTTGAGAATCAAATAATGATTTTCAGCAAATTTTATAAGTTTATAACTACAGCCCCATAAAGCAAAACCAAAAATTTTGAATTGGTTCATGCTTCATTCACATCAATCCTTTTTTAAAATCTGTGAAAATGTCTATTTTTATGGGGTTCCATTTGTGTCAAAAATAAGTAGATGTCATATGTGTAGATGTCGTTGGTCTATGTCGTTGCTATGTGTCTTTAGTTAATGTCTCTGGTCTTAATGCTTTATGGATATGCCGATGTTGCATATGTAGGTGATGCATATGTTAGTTTTCTCATATTTCCTGCATATGCATATGCAATGTCTATGTTGCATATGTGTTCACTGCACAAGCATTTTGCACATGTTATGTTTTGTGGGAAATGATCATTCAATTATGCTAGTTTTAACTTTAAGCACATGTTAAAATATTAGACAGATCAACATTGCCTTGAATAGGACTCAATTTTAAGTTAGATTTAGAGTCATGGCTTAATCAACATAATCTGATCAGTAGAGGATAATTGTGCCAGTTCTTAGATCCAAATCAGCCCGTTTTGATATTCTAGGTAAGAGGACAGTTCTGAGCCATCAGCCTCCTGCTGTGCTTGGAAAGCAGCAGCATTTGTGCTGGGACAGCAGGAGGGGGTCTGTGTAGAGATAACTGTTTCCTGAACCCATATAAGGATTGGGGCCTTTTGTTATGTGTTTGTGTAGGAGGACACCTGGAGAGATTCTAGGATCTCACACGGAGATGTGAAATGCTGCATTTAGAGTAACTTCCCTTTGAAATTTGAAACTTATTCTAATTAGAGAGCAGGGAACCTTCCAGACTGCATAAATTAGAGAAGAGACACACCTTCCTATAAAAGTTTTGAAGCTGAAAGAATTAATCAGATTGTTGGGGTGCGGAGGCACCGGCGTTCTCCGGACGCGCTGCGTCTCCGTATTGGTCTCTGTATTTGTGCATTTTTCTGTTTCTTTCGGGTGATTGATGTCTGTCTTGTGGTTTTGAGTTTCTGATGATTCTGGGGTGTTGTTGGTGTGATTTGATGCATTTGTTTGCCTGAATGGACTTTGGATGTGTTTGAGGTGGAGCCGTGGATGGTGTGGGCTGCCCTTGCGCACGGGGAAACCCTCAACCCGGGGAACCAGAGAGGAGACAACGAGCTGCAGGTGTTAATCATTATCCTCTCAATAGTTTCTAGCTGCGTCGTCGTTATTACTCACCATCATCTTGTCAATTCAGCTGCAGTAAAGCAGTGAACCCTTCGCAGTTTTTTTTAAAATGTAACTTCTGTGATTGGTCAATGTCGTTGGAAAGTAATACGTCGTCCAGTCTTCTGCCCTGCAAAAACAGGAAGTACACTAACTAACCGGATGTCCCGCCCCTATTGTTTTTATTTTTGACTAACGTGATTGGTCGAGCACAAATTGAAGCGTCGTTTGAATTGAAGGCTGCCGGATTCTGTGCTGCTGTCTGTGGAACTTAACAAAGGAGAAAACCGGAGTGGTGTCCGTCGCTGGTATTTTTTCGACCCGTTTTACAAGGTAAGAACACGTTTTGAGGTTAAAGTGATGGTTTAGACCTGATGTTTTCAAGCTGCTTCTTGTTAAAAAAAATAACTCAAAGAAGCCGACGAAGCACCACTCGTGTAAAAACGTCATGATAGTTTTACCAGACATAGAGCTAATCATTTATTCATCATATGGCTAAAAGATCACGCTTCGTAGCAAAGCATTCAGCAACATGCTGAGAAATGGAACCCCAGCCATCCAGACTAAAAACATGTTTCTGTGATTTAGAACTTCTGTTGGAGGCTGCTCAGCTGGGAGCTTCTTCCAGAATTCCCAGGCTGACCCATCTGTACCAGATCTTTACCTTTTCTAACACCTGTCTGGATGACTAGGAGGGTTCTGCTCCCTGAATGTTGTCCATAGCTTACCTGCACTTGGAAACCTATAGAACTGTGCTTCTTTGTCACATGGGCTTCCTCTGGGTTAGACAGAAGACATGCTCGTTAGTTTAAAGGTAAATGCAAATGCATTCTTTTCTTTCTTCTTTTTTTTCTGCTTATATGACAAAAACTGAAAAGGTTCATGATGCACAACTGTTTGTCAGCATAGTCTTATTTGGAAAACACCAACCATTGCTATAATGATGGATAAAAGGTAATACAAACATCAAGCCATGGTGACAATGTTGTGTAATGAAAATGTAACAGATTCTATATGTAGAAACGACTACATATAGAACCTGTTGCCTGGTTGGAATGAAATTTTAGACTGGTTACTGTGATACTGAATTAACAAGATAGCTGCAAGCACATTTTTCTTTTTCGAGCCCAGCTGCTGCAGTTTTGCTGAATGAATGTAGGCATATCCCGTAATATTTTAAAGTGGTAATTTTAGACAATTATTTAGGTTCACACTGCTGGCACTCCTCTACTCACCTCCACTTCTAAATGAAGTAATGTAATGTGACTTCTCTTGTGCAGTTAATTCATGCAAGTTAAAGTTTCTGATGACAGCCCAAGAGAGTTTCAATAAAATAATAATGATTTGAAGAAAGTGGACTTGATTATGGAAAGTTTTCTCAAGTCCTTTCATTACAGCCTGAAATATAGCAAAATATGTTTGTCCTCCTCTCCCCTTACAAAAACATTTCAAAATTTTAGAAAGGTTGAACATGTCATGGATTTCTGTTTGATCCATCATCTGAAAGCAAAGTACACACACAACTGCAAACCTACCAATACATGGCCTCCCATCTGCACTAGGCGTTGGCAACATTTTCAAAGAGCTACTTTTACTGCCACTGCTACAAAATAACATGTGTACTAAATTGAATGTTTTATTCTGAAAGCTAAGTAAATTGGACTTTTTTATTTTCAGATTTTATGACAAAATTAGTCATCTTAACTTTTTAAAAAAGTTTAAGAAAAGTTTATTTTGTAGAATGAGACCATCTGAAGGAACCCTTTTCTCAAATATGGCAAATGAAGAAATACGATTTTCACACTTAAAAGAAAAATCACATGCAGCTAAAAAACATAGTTACTTTTAAGAGTTTTGCGACGTGGGTACCCTTCTATTGTAGATATGTGATGCACTGGCATATTTACAAAGGAGTTGCTGGAGAATCTGTTTGCCAGTTGTTAGTGATGCTCTCAACAAATCTGGCTATATGGGATCGTAGGATGAAGAAAACTATGGCAAGAGAAATCTTCTTTGTAGCCTGCAGCCAGTCAGGTAGGAGACACCACAGGCACGTTCAACAAGGCACTCACAGCAACATTTTAATAGTACATTGAAGGACTTCTCACCATGTGTCCAGCTCAACATGCTCATGTTTTTGCCAGTGTTGGTGAAATGTACTCTAAGGTCATAAAGTAATGACCTTACTTTATGAATGTGTTACTTCCAGCAACACATTCTTCCTATGTGTTGCTGGAAGACAAACACACACTGGACTCACTGGTCTCACAGTGAGTCCAGTGTGACCTCTGGACTCTCCTGGACTTCTCCTGTTCTGCTTTTCACCTGTGTGTCAGAGAGCATGACTCCCCATAAACCTGGCAGCCGCAGAAAGACCCATACCCCTGTCCACCGCCCCCCACTGCCAGCCCCTAGAACACCTCAGTCAGGAGTTGTCTCCCCAAGGAGGAGTGGACCTTCATCTGAACCGTCAGGTAAGTGAGAGAGACGGATGGTAGAACTAATGACTGGTGCAGAATACTTTGTCTCCTTTGAACTCTTATGCCTTGTCCACATGTAGCCGACTATATGATAAATCAAATAGATTTTTGTGATTTGATCTTTCATCTAAATCACATAAAAATGTAGATGCATTACATTAATAACATATGTAACCTCTGACTATTAACACTGAAAACAAATGATAATGAAAACTCCAACCAAGGTGAATTTGAACAAATTCTCCTTTTTTGCATTTTGTGTGGACATTAGAAACTGGAGCTTTAGAAGTAAAAACATGACAGTCAGCACCGACGTCACACAGGTCACCATTGTTATTGCTTGGCCAAGCAGTGGATGAAAGATGATTGCTAGGTGCTGATTTTTACATTTGTTTATACATTTTTTACTTACTTTTTTTTTATTATAAAATTTTTTTATAAGCCGAACTACTCTGATATGTTGAGTTTCAAAGGAGAAAGCGTTTGGAGCGTTCTCCAGGGGTAGCTAGTTTTAGACCAATCGAGGCACAATGCCATTCAACCTCCACCTGCGTCCACATTCTTCCTTTAACACGATTCCGAGTCGACACGGTCTTGTGTTTTATATCCTAATATGGTATTTAAAAGTTAAAGTTATTGTTTTGAGGGATTATGATTGGCTGACATAGGTTTTATGTTTACCTACCACAATGGCTGGAAACCTGAAACAGAAACCAACACAGATCACTTCAAATGAAATAATTTTAAATAAATTTTCCAAATGTAAATTTTTGCAGTTATGGAAATTAATTTGTACTTTCTTCAAATTTGGAAAATAAACATTAATTTTGGTAAAATGATTATTGTCCAGTGCAGTGATTTGTGTTCCAATGAGATTCTTTGAGTTTATGGCTCTTGAAGATGAGACGCTTTCTGAAAACTTAAAGTTGTGAGAACAGGTTGCTGATGAAAGTACTAAGAATAATTGTTAATTTAAACACTTATTTTGTCTGAATTACCAGGCTGTTTAAATAGAAATCTGGTGATCTCTTCTAGAGCAGTGAAAATTGTTTGACAGTATCTTCTACTAGCCAAGCTCTGAATAGGTAATTTAGGCATTTATTCTGTCTGAGGTGTTTCACACGTCAGTCTAAAAGGCAGGAAGCATCCCTGGCTTTAGAGTTCAGAGTGAACACAGCTTTAACTGTTTATACACTGAGTTGTTGGTTTTTTTTGTTTGTTTTTGCTCTGGTGGAGACTTCTATCTGTGACTTGCCCCTTGTGAAGAAATGTAGGGTGCTCTGGCAGGGTGGTGAATACGAGGATTTAAAATTCAACTTCCAACCAAAGAACACTCTGATTTTATTCAGGTCGGGTTGCGGGGACCCCCAAGAAAAGGAGGTTCAGACCAGGAACCAGGGCCCTGATGGAGATCCGGAAGTACCAGAAGAGCACTGATTTTCTCATTAGGAAGACGTCATTCGCCCGCCTGGTGAGTCGGACAATAAGAAAGCTTCAAGTCAAGCTATTTTTGACGACTTTTTAAATGTGTGTAGGTCTCAAAAACAGGGCATTAGCATGTTATTTTTCTCTTAGTCCAGATTTGCAGTTTTTTGTTGAGTGTTTTTTACAGAATATTTAAGGTGCACACAGCAGACAGTGGGTTGGGGACAGGAGATCAGACATATTTCTCAACCACACTAAACATCCTGTGTCACACTATTTTAGCCTGACTAAAATATTACAGCAACATTCAACCCAAACAGAACAAAACCCTGATGAAAATAAGATACACCATCTCAACCAGGTCTGCAGAACACACATGGTACTGCACATGTGAGATAGTTTGTGAAATAAAATAACTCCAGAATCTTCAAAGGTGCATAAAAGAATCTCTGCTGTGCGTTTCCTTTGCTGTGTTTCTCCCTGGCTCAGGTTCGGGAGGTGTGTCAAAGGTTTTCCCTAACCTCTCTCCGGTGGCAGGTCTATGCGCTCATGGCTCTGCAGGAGGTAAGCTGTCCATACCAACACACACAGACTAGAATAAAAATGCCCTGTATTGTCCTACAGTGGGAGCAAAATAACAGACACTCAAAGCATGTAGGATTATTGAAATATAAAAATACAATTAAGAATAACTTGCTGTTCAGTAAGAGAAAATTACAGCACAAAATACTGTGCAGTTATTAAAAATAGCATGATTCAATGGAATATGCAGCCAAGTAGAATAAGAAATGTACCATATCTTCTTGTTTGTGCATTTATTCTTTAAGTGTCCATAAAACTGTGTAAACAATCAAGATATGCCAATACCAGCAGAAAGATTTTTATTATTGGTATAATAATAACAAAAAATGTTAACACAAGGACTGCAATAGACTGGTGACTTGACCAGAGTGATCCCGTCTCGCGCCTATTGACCACTGGAAATAGGCACCAGCACTCCTGGCAACCCCACGAGGGATAAGTGTGTATGATGATGGAAGTATACAAGGAAGTATACTGACTTGTCAGAAGTCATACTATTCATCTATACTTGGGATATCAGGTCTAAAGTGCTTCCTTGTAATTGATTTCCTTGCTTCTAAACTTAGTATTCCAAATTAATATTTAGTTTTAACATTTACAGTAGGCGATTGTATCCAGTATGAAGTTGTACCCAGTTAAATGTACAGAAATTCTAGATATTGCAGAGCATGGTAAACTTTCATCTGGTATTTAACCACTTGCCGCCTCTCTCCCTCTGTGCTTCCAGGCTGCAGAGGCCTTTCTTGTCTTACTCTTGTCAGATGCCAACATGTGTGCCATCCACGCCAAGAGAGTCACGCTGTTCCCACGGGACATTCAGCTGGCCAGGAGGCTCCGTGGGGTGGATCGCATGTAAAGTCCACACAACAGCTGAGAGAATCCCTGCAACATTTGGATACTAGTGGCTTGCTCCCATTTCCACATCTTTTCTGCTGTGTTGATACAGACATTTTTTAACCTTTTTTTTTTTTTAACAGTTGGAAAGTGGACACATTGTTTCTGTAATGAAATACAACAGCGAGACTGTTGATAAATGTGCTTCTTGCTGCTGTTTCATTCATAGTTTGTTCATTCAATGTTCTAAAGGAATTTACTGAAAGTATAATGAAGTGTACATTTTTATTGTTCATGAGAATAAACTTATTTCGTCTATAATATGTTTTCTTTAACTTTTTGTGTGAATTTCCGCCTTTCCCTCAGCCCTTCTAGAAACTGAGAGCGGCCATTAGTTTCCTCAGCGCTGCGGTCACTCTGACAATCATCTGTTCAACACCATACCAACACCAGTTGGACTTATTCCACTGTGTCCACATTGCAAACAAATCAAACATTTGTAGAGCTGAGTAATGCTATTGTCAATGCTCACCAGCCGCGACACAATTCCTGACTCGCCACCAGGCGCTGTGTTTTATTCAAATTCAACTCAAAAATACTGTATTAATCCCAAAGGGAAATCAAATGTTGTAACTCAATTCAGATTCTTAAAAGAGTTATTATAGATAGTGATTCCCTTGTGAAAAATAAATATATTAACTATATAAAATCTTGGCATAGTTCAAGCCAGACTAACCATCAATATACTTCAAATTTAAGGATTATTTAACTTGAAGTATGGTATTTTGGCACAACTAATTTTGTTGTTGCTTAATGTGTTTTAATTGTAATTGTAGAAAATCACAATTTGAAGTGTACCAAGTGTACTATCACATGCTTTTTGGGAATTACTAAAAATATACTTTGTAGGCTTTAAGTATAAGGCTTTTTATGTCATGTGTTTGGTGTTTTGAGGCATGAATAAATTATTTATTACTTTGTTAAACAACAATATAGAAAGTCCCATGGTAAGGATTGCGTATTTTTAATTAATTTTTTTGCTATTTTAACAAAATGTTAAAATATTATTAAAGCACCTAATAAAGCATACCTTGTAGGCATGAAGTAACATGTAAGTAAACACTGAAAGTGTTGTCATTGAAGAATACTTTGTCACTATTTACCAAGTACTTACAACTATTATTGAAATCTATTTATTTTAAGTTTTCTTAAGGTTTGTTAAATACACACAGAACTTATTTGAAAATATTACCAAAATATTACTTTTACTTCATAAAAGTATTGTTTGTGCATATTTGTAATATACTTTTGAAATGTACATTTAAAATATACCATCCATCCATTTTCTTCTGCTTATCCGGGGTCGGGTCGTGGGGGGTGGGGCGGGTAGCAGCTTAAGACGGGAGGCCCAGACTTCCCTCTCCCCAGCCACTTGTTCCAGCTCCTCTGGGGGAATCCCGAGGCGTTCCCAGGCCAGCCAAGAAACATCGTCCCTCCAGCCTGTCCTGGGTCTTCCCCGGGGCCTCCTCCCGGTGGGACGTGCCCGGAACACCTCACCAGGGAGGCATCCTGACCAGATGCCCGAGCCACCTCAACAGGCTCCTTTCGACATGAAGGAGCAGCGGCTCTACTCTGAGTCCCTCCCAGATGACCGAACTTCTCACCCTATCTCTAAGGGAGAGCCCAGCCACCCTACGGAGAAAACCCATTTCGGCTGCTTGTATTTGGGACCTCGTTCTTTCGGTCATGACCCAAAGCTCATAACCATAGATGAGGTTAGGGACATAGATTGACTGGTAAATCGAGAGCTTTGCTTTTTGACTCAGCTGTCTCTTCATCACGACAGACCGGTGTTGAGCCGCTCCAGTGAGAGCTGCAGATCACGGCGTGATGAAGTCAACAGGACCACATCATCAAGTAGTATTCTGTAGCTAACAAAGAATATAGTAAGAGAAGTTAAAACTAGTGAAATATTTAATTTAATTCTCATTAGAACTCTGGCAGCAGTTTTTGGGATGTACTGAAGGCTTTTGAATATTTTTTATACGATTTACAGAAATCCAGCATACATATGGACTGGATCTCCTAAGAAGCTTGTCATGCCAAAGTTTTTTTATTATTCACCTATAGGGGGCAGTGAAGTCCACGAAACTTCCGGAAACCAGAAGAAAACACCGTTTAGGTTTGCGCATGCGTAGCAGCTTCTAGGTCAAGCGGTCTGTTTTCCTGGTGGGAAGATCGGAGCTCAGACTCTTTAGTTTTGTGTTTGAAGACAGAACTATAATTACAGTGGGAATATAACCGAAGAATGTTTGTTCCATAAGTGCTCTGAGACAGAAGCATGATGTTTTCAGCCAGTATGGAAACCAAAAGAGTGGAAATTCCCCCCAGCGTACTAGACGATCTCTGCAGGTAGGAGACGGTTCACTGGCTCTGACTGTTAGCTGCTCTAGGACAGCCAAATGTTGCTTTCCGTTTTGTTAGTGTGTTACATTGGATTAATTTGTTTATGTCCTAAATCAGAGTAGGCATATTTGTTGTTCAGTGCGCAGCCATTATTGTTTCTGTCGGAAACTGCATGAAGTGCTGGGAACCACTGCTGGAGTCTGAAGGACTGCAGGGGTTTTTCTCTCCTCGGTATCCTGCATCCTCTGTGTCCCTTTGACCTGCTCATTCAAACTGGGCCGGCGGGAAAGGGCAGGGATGAAATAACTAGATTTTACGTATTCTCAACAGCAAAATCTCAAAGTGTGCTGCCAGACCTCAGTGCTGCACAATCACTCAAGAATCACAGCTCTGATGTCAATGTTTCTACAGAGTCTAGAATAGAGAAGGTAAAGAGAGTACCTCCATGTGACTCCATCCTCCTGTATTTGCAGTTCACTGCAGTTTATTTGGCTATTGGTTTGTAGGATCTCTGAAGAGGTCTGTGACTGACGCACTGTATGGCAACCTGATAAAAGGAAAACAACAATTAAACAAGTTTTCATTTTCCTTCTATGCAAAATCATCTCCAGAGAACAGAACCGGCTTTCTTTACCAGCATGGGACACCAACTAAACTTCAAACAATTAGTCTAAAATTACTTTATTATTTGAATTAAACCAGAATTAAAATGGAATAATCTTTATATGCATAGATCTGTTAAATAACCTTCATTCAGTCGACAGATGTCCAACTCCAACCTTTCACTGTCGGATCCGTCCTCCCCAGAAATGTTGGAGTCATGGTTGCTTCCTGAACTATGTGGCTCAGCTAAATAGTGTTGCAGTCCTTCAGTTGAACTCTTCTTCTTCTTCATCAGACCATTCAGCTTCTTCCTCCAAAACTTCAGATGATTCTCTCTAATCTTCCCTGAGATCCTCACAACTTCATCCACTTCAGTGTGCTCAGCCTAGTTGTTTATGGTTTGCTGTAAATCTGATTACTCACAAGATGGCGCTGGTGTTTGACCCAGTTACTGCAGACAAAAACAGCGACGCTGCATTTACAATATTTTGTGAGAAATATATATTATTTAAAGTCTTTTTGTACACAGAATGACAGTGAAGTAGTTAATCTTTTTAAATCTCCTTAACCACTGAAGCTTTTATATGCTTCTACATAATGAAGTTTCAGTGTCAGTTCCTATTAAGACATCTCTCCCAGCTGATGCCAACCACTGCTAATCTGGACGTTACATTATCATCCTGCTTTAAAGGAAGGTAGATAAATAAACATGAACACGTTTTTCATTTAAGACCTGGCTTCAGTATCTAACGTGTGGTCACAGGGAATGTTGAGATTTTGGGGAAGTCAAAAATGGACTGAGACTTCTGTAAGTTTGAATCTGGACAACAGTTGTATTTGGTCATGAAAAATGCTTGGGAACCCTGATAAGATTTGTTTTCGTCTGTGTTTGTGTAGCCGGTTCATCCTCCACATCCCCAGCGAGGAGCGGGACAACGCTATTCGTGTGTGCTTCCAGATTGAGCTGGCTCACTGGTTTTATCTGGACTTCTGCATTCAAAACACTCCAGGAGCGCCTCAGTGTGGAATCAGAGACTTCGCCAAAGCTGATATCCTTTCATATGGTGTCTGTTCAACCAGCTCTCAAGACATTCCTAGTCATTTTAGTACAACCTTTGTGGAGACGTGTTCTCTTGGCTCTTTTAGGGTTTGATAAATTACAGGACAAACCTGATGTAGGAAGTCCTCATGGCCATAAGTAACATTCTTCTTGACAACTGTAAACTTTTCCATCATTGTCCATTTCTGCTGCCACATGGAGAGGATGTGCAGAAGGTTCTGGAGGAATGGAAGGAGTACAAGATGGGTGTACCCACGTATGGGGCAATTATCTTAGATGAATCACTGGAGAATGTGAGTTTATGTTGCATGTAGACATAAATCACAGTAAGTAAGATGTTAGTTCAGTTCAGTTGTCAGTCTGTCATTTCTTAGTAGTTAAAAACATTGCAGGCTCACTTTAAAAATCTTATCAATCAACCCAGATTATTTGTGTAGCACATTTTGGCAGCCAGGCATTTCAAAGTACTTTATGTCATAAAAACACAAAAATAGGTAGAATTCTCCTTGACAACTGTAAACTTTTGACTGCTAAGATGATTCATTGATTATGATTTAAAAGCGGCAGCCAGTGTTTCAGCTGTTTTACAGTTTTCTGGAATTTTATTCCAGATTTGTGGTGCATAGAAGCTGAATGCTGCTTCTCAATGTTTTTCTGGGACACAGTGGAAGCTGTGAACTGAATTAGTTCTTTTCTTTATTTTTAACTAGATAACATTATGGACATTAATATGCTGAGCATAATACAAACTTTCATCCTTCATCTACATGGTTCTTGAAAAAACAACAGAGAGATACTCAAATATTCAGGAAAAAACCTATTAAATAATGCACTGAAATAAGGTACATAATTTGCATAATGAGAATAAAGATAATGGCACTTAATTGAACAAATTGACATTTCTGAATGAAACACTCCCCACATAGAATAAACCTGTTTATCAAGCATTCTTATTTGCACTATTTAGCCCAAACATTGCATTGTTGTGTGAAAATACAAGCATGTTTAGATTAAAGCCAATATCAATCATTGATCCAATCAATGGATTCAGTGTTCTCTCACGGACGTGAAAGTGTGCGATATGTAACTAGTACAGGTTTTCCTTCCAGGCGCTGCTTGTTCAGGGCTACCTCGCCAAGTCCGGCTGGGGATTCCCAAAGGGGAAAGTGAATGAGGATGAGGCTCCTCATGACTGTGCAGTTCGTGAAGTGAGTCTTCCTGCTCTTGTTGGCTGAGTTTAAAGCAGTAATAACTGTCTCTGCTGAGTGCTTCAAGCAGAACATGTAACTGCTCTGCAGGTGCTGGAGGAGACAGGTTTTGATATCAAGAACCGCATCTGCAAAGACGTATACATTGAGCAGAAGATAACTGACCAGTTGGTACGACTCTATATCATCCCAGGAGTATCCAAGGATACAAAGTTCAACCCCAAAACACGGAAAGAGATCAGGGTAGAGAAACATTTCAACATTTGGAAGTGCTTGATTTCTGTTGTTAAGACACATTTCTTCCGAATAAATCTTGTTTTCTTTTTTCAGAACATTGAATGGTTTCCCATCGAGAAGCTGCCCTGCCACAGGAATGACATGACCCCAAAGTCTAAACTGGGACTGGCGCCTAATCGGTTTTTCATGGCCATTCCGTTCATCAGGTAGTAACAGTTTACAAGTAGTTCTATTAATACAACATACAGCAGGTTCTTCATTCAGAAATATGTCAATGTACCAGGAGACGTTTGTCCACCTGTTTCAAAAGGTTATTATCAGAGTTAAATGGCATGTGTTTTAGTTGATCTATAACCAAATAAAATAAATATTGAAAATCGGTAACAATAAAAGTACAAGTTTTACTCTTGTACAAAATGTCAAATGTCATTTGGATTGTAGTTATTCCTGATCTGATTGGCTGATCGTATTGACCCCAGCCATACCCAGGTGTGTTTCCCTTAGATAACTGGTGTCCTGTTCTCTTGTTCATGTCACTCTTTGCTCTCTCTCAGACCACTGCGTGAATGGATTAACAGACTCAAGGGTGAATCAGATAGTGATGAGGAGCTGGCAAACAACAGGATGACTCCATCCAAACCTTCAGACGGCATTCGGTAAAATAAATGTTCTTGGAATACTTAAAACTTACTCTAACTAATAGTACTAATACATAGTTTACCAGCATCAGGAACAGCCACTGTCTGAGTCGGCCTGGCAGCTGTGTGCGGTCTGAGTTGAATGCAGGCATTCAACCTTTGACTCCATCCCAACTCAAGTAGTGACCTGCACAAAGGTGGCACAGTTGGGTGTTTTGTCTACCATGCTGTTTGGAATATAATGTGGAAGAGATGACGAAACCAACTTTCCTAGTGCAAAGTGATGTTTTTTCATAAGCCTCCTCCAAAACTGCTAGGTTTAGTTTCTGTTTTATATATATGTGTACACAATATGAGACTTTTACAGACATACATCCTATGGCTTGCAGGTGTGCTCATGCCCCTTGAGGTCTCAGTTTGACATAAAATGGGCATTATAAAACACATAAGTTTTCTAAATGTTCGATATAATTTCACTCTTGTGCAGTGAAAGGGGGGATAGGGCAATTTAAGGTTCAAATGTTTAATTCTGAAAAAATATGTAGTCAGGATGTGGTCACATGCTCAGAGGTGAATTGTGGGCAGGGCAACCTGTTAAATCCCAGCAAGTCTGCAAAACAATGCAGGGATTTCGTTGGATGATCGTCTGGTTTGCTGCTTTTGTAATTTTCATGTTTGGTTAGATTAGTGTAAGCATCCAGACCTGATCCATCCAGTCAGAACATATTCTTTCCTTCCCACGTTTCACCTTCCACAAAACTCTTTATTGTGTATCTATCTTAGGTCAAAGAGCCGAAACAATGCAGGCACTGATGTATATCCAGGAGAGGGGTGGACCAAACACAAGCAGCAGAGGACTCCGGGGCAGATGAGCCAGAATGATCCCAACCAGGTCAGAGACACGCAGAGTAACTGTTCTGTTGTTCTAGAATGTTCTCCCAAATCTACCCTGATGCTTAAGCACACATAAGCAAACTCCTCAAACACCTATCAGCCAGCACAGCAGTTACTATGGAGATTTTTATCATGGTCTGATGGGATTAATTCTACTGTTTACTCTCTTTAAGAGCAGTGGGGCCGATTCCAGTACCCCACTGGTTTGGTAGTGCGGGACTCTGTACCCATTGGCTCTTTAGTCCCTCCACTGTTTTCTAATGGCCAAAAATGTTCAAGACTTGATCAATGTTCTATAATGCAAAAGTAATAGCAAATGCTAGCTTTAGATGTTTTATGAAGCATTGTCATTCAATGCTTCATAAAGCATTGCTATGATTAGCATTTCTGCAAACAATTACACTAATAAAGTGAGGAATATTTTCCTTAAGCCTAAGACAATCAATTTTTAGAAGCAAACTACATGATTTTTTTCACATTGAAGAAAATGTGTAGCTTGAGATTTTTCTATAAAACAAGTCTGCTGTTGCACATATTATAAAACTAAGTTGTGACTTGTTTTATTTAGCTCCACCAAGGGCAAAAGTGGCTCTCAGGGTTTGAGCCATTGCTGACCCCCCTGCAGTTGTGTTGAAACTGAAAAATCTAAATAATATGTAATCAGTCATCTGTGCTGACGACTCTTCTAAAGCTAAAAAATGATGGTGGTAAATTGTAAAAAATGAGTCCTTGTCCTGTTACAGCTTAGACCAGACTACAGCCACTATCTGCTGTTCAAGCTCTGTATTCTCTCTGCAGAAACTGGTTTTGAAAAGCACTGGCAAAAAAAGACAGGACTCTCCTTGTGTAAAGAGAGGAACCGGTGAAAATGGATCCAATAACCAGCAGGTTAGTGGCAACACATTGAAACCTAGCCTGAAGTGGCAATGCTCAATTCCGATTTTTAGTGAGATCAGAATTTTTTTTGCATGATCATTCACATTTCAAAATGTATGCGACTGAGAGCGTGCTCAGTGTTTTGCTAACTGCCATAAAAAAGAAGTGCTCAGTGGTTGCAGAAGTAAACATGGATGCTGCTGGTGGAGCATATCATGCAATTTTTAAGTTATCCAATCGGAGCCAGCACATGAGCAACTTAATCCTCATTATGGTTGTTGTTTTTGTTCCTGCTTGTATCTGCGTTGTGTTTTTTCAGAGTGTAATGGAAAGATCAGCTACAAGTCGCATTAAGGCAAAAAAATCTGATTTGGGTTGCTTCAGGCTGCAGTGTGAATGTAGACTAAGTACCACTTCCTTCATGTTTGAAGATGTTATTTATCTGAGCAAAAGAAATCATCATTACGAACGTAAACAGAGGTAAAGTCAGCCTAAAAGGCTTTCACTATACTAGGTATCTCAGCAGCACTGTGCTACTGAAAAGCAACTGTTGCATCCCATCAATCTAGAAAGAGTTAGAAGGGCATTTTGAAATGATTTAGTCATAGGTGTATAGGTGGGTATGAAATGACTCCTATTTTACAAACCTTCTTCATCTCTTTAACAGAAAGAAGACAAACGGCCTCAGCCCAGACGACTACAAGATATGTTTGAGAGAGGTAGGCTGCATACCTCTCTCAAGATCGTATTCAGATCGTATTGTTGTCTACCTGTGCTGCTTGTCCCTCTAAGACCAATAAACTTTAATTTTCAAAAGAGCACAACACTGGAAGATATTTTAAATACTTTAAGACTAATTCCAATTAGTCTTAAGGCTTAAGTCTAATGCTTATGCATTAATAAACATAAAGTCTAATGTTTATTAATGCTGCACAGTATGACCACTAGGAGAAAACTTGTAAGTTGGTCATATGAACAAGTTAAAATAAAAGGACTTAGTGGTGAAACACTAAGAAGGGTTATATTTATTACTAGCTATTTCAGTGACAGTAGTTTAGTTAGAAAATGATAGTGTTGTTTTCATGATTTGAGATGCGTTTTCTTGTTTTTATAGACATGGCTGCAAGCAGTTCCAGTTGCCATTTATCAGCTGGAGACAAAGACTTTGATCACTTGGTTTCCTCCAAGGCTTTCCTGAATTTCAAATTTGACAGAGACACCATCATGAAATGCTTTGATTACTGATGTTCATCAAGCTCTACATTCAGTGACTTTTAATCTTCATGGATAAGGACGTTTCTGAACAAGCTCTTTCCCTTTTTGCCTTCCTTGTTGTGAGCCCACATATCCATCTGAGGTTTGTCCAGATTTCTCTAACCATGTAGAAAAGTGTTTCATGTTGCCTGCCTTTACTGTCCAACTCTCCTCACTGCAGCTCATAATGTAGTTCATAATGTAGTTCATAATGCAGCTCATAATGTAGCAGTCCTTTCATCAAGCTGGACTTCATGTACTTCGCACATTACTGCACCAAGTTATGTCCACAGCAGACTGCACCCAGTGGATGGCAACTGTTCAAGCTAGCATATATTCAGTAGATCTAAAATATTTCTCATTTTGAAAACTTTCAGATTTTAAAGTCAATATTTTGGGAAAGTGCTAAATGTAAAACAGCGTGAAGAGAAATGTTAGCATATTAAATTTGGCTGTTGTATCAGTATTATTACTTGACATTTGGATTTTATTAAAGAAGGTACATTTAATTCTGGATCTTCTAGTTTTATAGTTTTGTTAACTTGCTTTGCATCCGCCAGAGAACTTCTTTTACACTAAACTCTATTTTGCTTCATATATTTGCTTTTACAGATTCTCCCACCGTGTTCTAACCAGACACGTTTCCCATAGTTAATGACGTAAAATTGAAAGTACAAACTGTTGAATATGTTCGAAAGCTTTTCTGAAACTATTTGTCTTTAGTTTGTTGCCAGAACTTGCCACTTGTTTTGTCATATTTTCCCTGTTGATTGGGTTTGATTTTATTTTAGGGACTTAGACTATGTTTTTAATTTTGAACAAGCTGACTGCATTTGGAGTTTTGCAAGCAGAATGCTACTGAATGTACTTTAAAGAAGAAACAGACTAAATTAAGATTGAAAAATATGAGTTCCAAAACAATAAAAATACTACAAAATAAAATTCAAAAGAAAAATAATGAAAGAAAAACTGAAATACTAAGTCTTACATCCATTGTGTTTCAGGAAAGATGTTCATAGTTTAAATGCTTTACTTGAACTTGTGTAACTTCCACTAATATTTGAAAAATAATGTTTTAAAAATCACATTTAATATTTCAGAAAAACATAAGAAACGTTGAGCTCTCTGTTTAGTGTCTTTTCTTCCATATCCGTCTCACTCCTGTTTGTTGTGATTTACAAGTTTTGTATGATCAAAGTGACCCAGTACGGCTTTCAAAACTTTAGACGTTCCCAATCATGTTGTTCATGATGCACAATTTCTCTTGTTAAGCTGGCACAGGTTGATGTCTGAGGGAGAAAATAGTGATGTATAAAACAATGCTTTTGCTACAAACAAAATCGAATGTTGAGATTTATTTCTATGTGATTTTGTACTCTGAGCAAGTGCTGTGTTCATACCATGAGTGATTGTTTTACGAGACTTAGGATGGTTATGTTGTTTGTAATGGATTTTACCCATGGTCTCAAGTGCACTTGGTTGAAACTGCTTTTATTTTTGAACGGTGAATTTAATAAAAGTGATTTTCACTCTGACATTAAGTAGTTTACTTTCAGCATACACTGTTCAACATAATAGATTAAAAAAGCAAATATTCATTTTCAAACATGCATTGGCAACATAGTACTTGTGGTACACAAAAAAAAACATGAGGAAAATCAGACCCATTTCTTCTCATTTCACAGAAACTAAGGAAAATGAATTTTAGGCTGTTTAAAAACAGTCTGCTCTTTGCTTTACTCATATTTTCTGCATAACAAGAAAACTGCTTGAGGATTTAGCTTTGCTTTGAATCTCTCAATAGATATTAACTCTTATGTGTTTTTGAGAGCTACTATGTTTCATGGAATCAACCACCTTATGGTACCTGTAAACCAATTTTCCAGCCCAGAATATTTTAACTATATAATTCCTCTGCACTTCTGGACCATTACTGCTGCTAAAGGTGTGCTTAGAGTTTGGCTCGGGCAGGAGAGAAGGATGCTGAGCTTAATACTTAACCTGTTATACAGTCCATTGTTCAGTCTTCCATGCATCCGATCCTCCTTTTCCTTGAAGCTGTGATCCTCTTCATCCCTGACCACACATCTCATTATTCACTGCTGACTTATATAACCAGGAGAGTTGAGAACAAATTCAAAGTTAACCATTTAGGTGTTGTAGTTGTGGAGCTGGAGCAGCTGCAGTGTGATCGAAATGCATAAAAAGTTTTGAAATAGTCCATGATTTAAGTTTCACAAATCACAAATTTGGTTTTAAATATTATCCTACTAATTGAGAACAATCTAGTCCAGAAGAGTTTAAGTGTTGTCGTTTTTTTAAATTAGCATAGATGAAAGATGTTGAAAGTTGTGCAAAATTAGGTGGAATCGCTCTGTAGCCATTTCTCAAATCGGAAGCTGCGATCAAAAACCAACTTCAGGTTCGTCCCAAAAAGGAAAGAGTAACAGGAAAGGCATTCAAAAGGCCAAACTGTTCTTTGGGAATGATACATGAACTCAATGGTAAGGCTAGTATCCCAGTTTAACCGATGTCGGAAACAATATAGGAGCAAGTTATTTTTTATTTGTCCTGGTGAACTGATTCGTGCATTAGGGCAGCGGTGGATGCTGCTGCTGTTCCAGCCATCAGCTCAATGAGTCTTTTATTCTGAAGGGGTCAGAGCGGATGCGTCGTCGCTTATCTTTCACTGACCGGACACTAGCTAACCTGGGGTGAAGTAGTGGCAACAAACCGGCAGAAGTTAGGAGGTGCACTGACGTTTTACTCAAAGGTACGTCCTCCCAAACACCCTAGTGCAAATAGGAGGCCGGTCTCTCAATAAGGACAATTTAAAATAGCTTTTAAACGGCTTCATGCCTCGGTTAACCGTACAGTTAGCTCATTTTTAAATCACGTTTCTCTCACACCTGACGCTAGCTTGTTTAGTTTTAGGTTTCGATACCAGTGAAATAAAACACATCAGCCATTCATGCTCTGTTACTAGCTAGGCTCAATTAAGAAAAACAGTGAATGAAAATTAGCGTTAAAGTTTAAACCTTCGAGACACTTTAATGTGGCTTGAAGGTTTAAACATGCTCTTATTGAGAACAGAAGACATTAAATACAGACGTATTTAATGTGACGTTTCCAGAAAATGGTGTCATCTATTATATCCTCTATAAATTTAGTTTGATGCCGTCTTTGTACGTCAACACCCTCTGAATTTTATGCAGTCTGGACACTTTTGTTTATTGTTAGTAAATGTCATTTTAATGAATCCTGATAGAATGCAAAAGTTGTAAATTTTCACCAGAATCTAAAATATTTGTATCATTAGCACATACAATAAGTCTTAGGATTGATGATACCTTACATATGCCATTAATGTATAAGATTAGTAATTTAGGACCTAAAACTGACCCTTGAGGAACACCACATACAATGTTCAAACTTTCAGACTGAAATTGTTCTATTTTCACAAATTGTTTGCGATTCTTTAAGTAACTTTTCACCCGTTTTAGTGCAGACCCCCGTATTGTTCCAACATACTGACTAAAATGTGATTAATGGTATCAAATGATTTTTTGAGAACAATGAACATGCCTCCAGCAAATCTCTTTTTATCTATAGACTTTTTATCATTTACTCTGGAAGCCATATTGACTATTCACATGTAATTGATGGTTTTCAATAAAATTGTGTAGTCTGTTGTTGAGTAGCTTCTCCAGAATTTTGGGAAATTGCAGAAGAAGATAAACAGGATGGCAGTTTTCAGATTTGTCCAGCGAAATAACTTTAGCAATTTTCATAATATTGGGAAACTGGCCAGTTAGTAAGATAAATTATGAATATGAATAAGAGGTTTATAAATCCTCTCAATAATTTTTTTTACCAATAGCATATATTGGTTAGTATGATCAGAGAACGGTTTATTTTTTTCAGCATTAGCAATATTTATAGCTTCATTTTCATGAACTTGTTTAACGAATAGAACTGTCATGTAATACATTTAATACTTAGTATTAAATGATCCTGTGACATTGAATGTCAGGATCTTGTATTTCTAGAGTTATTACTAATTACAGTATTTAAGGTTTTCTTTTATGCCATGTTTTTTGTTCTCTAATAATTTATATTCTCATTCTTGCAATTGTGTATAATAGAAGTTAACTTATTTTTATACCTTTCATGTTTACTTTTAGCTTCAATAGTCCAATGTTGTATACAATTTTTATACAGTGTATTTTTTAACAAGCATTTTCCAGTCCCCTTGACATCCATAGATTATTTTTGTCCTTGTTTTTTGCAGTATAGTTTTACAGGACAGTTTCTATCATAAGGAATCATAAATATTCTATTCACATCATTTTCTTTGAATATTAATTGCCAGTCTTGCTTTAAAAGTTTTTTAAGTGTCTACACATTGATCAATCAATGGTTTATTATTTGTTTTTTCTGCTCTAACATAAAATGTTGTCAGAAATCTGCCTTTTCACTTAACTGTTAATTAAAATGAGATACTCTTGTGCTTACTAAGGTTTCCTATGCAAGCAAACCAATTTCTAGGTTTGTTAAATGTCTAGGAATGAGTTGCTCTCTGAAAGAGCCTCACTCTTGTCTGACCATCTTTGCCTCAGAAAAATTGTCTCATAAAATCTGCAAAAAAGTACTCACTCCCTGAATGATGCCTTGTGCTCTCTTTGCAATTGCTGTGCACACAGTCAGGTATTTTATATTGGACAATACCTGACAATACTTTTCAATACTTGAAACAATTTCATATTTGAGTTATTGTTTTGACAAAACCTTTTATCACATGAGGTTAAAAAAGTGAACTGTTGGGTTTTTAGTTTAGAGCACTTGACACTAGTGAACTTGACGCTAATCTTTTTGTGTTGCAGTGCACCATGTTTAATGCTATGGGGACGTCACAAAAACCATCCAGGCGTCAGAACATGTCACCTCAAGGCTCCGGTTCCAGTGACTCAAAAACAATTCACATCGGTGAAGAAGTCAAGATAGCAGTGAACCTCTCTTTGGAAAGGTTTCGCTACAGTGATGAAAAAGGTACCAACAAAAACTCATCATTCATCTCTGTGCGCAACCAGCTCTGTTCTCTTATGTGTTTCTCGTAAGGTTAAAGTCACTTAGAAGTTCAGTGTGTTGTCCACTGGATGAGATGGCGATCAAATCTGAAATTATAAGCATAATAGATGATGCACCATTTAAGAAAAATAAATGACAAAACATCAGTGAAATTTAGTTGCACTCTGAATTTTGTCCTGTCTTTGACAATTGTAAGATGTCATCCAAGTGTTGAAACTTGAACTCCTCCTGCCCTTTATGATGTATAATATGAAGAAGGGCTGCATAATACTGGAACAAACTGTCGTAGGGATTTTTTTCTTAACGCATGGTTTACATTGCGATATAAAAATATGCAGGAATATTCAATATGATGTTGCACCTTAAGTCAACTTTAGGAGCTATGGCTCAAATAGTAGCGTAAGATATCCTGGACTCCTGCCATCATTAAACTGCACTGATCTAACTTCTTTTTGTGAATGTTACAAGTATGTTTTTTTGTCTGTAATTGAGAGTTATTACTCGGGCTGCATAATATTCTAAAATCTTTCAATAGTTAGAAAAGCTCACACGCGTCTCTTTTCCACTGCCTGAAGTTAAATCAGACACTTTGCAACACTGTTAGGTTAGAGTTACCAAAACTGTTGTTTACTACTGTCTGCTGCTTGGTGCAGTATTTTGCTTTACTGGTTGTGATTGGTTGATATTTATCCAAGTCAATGCAGTATTTGCAAAGAATGAAAAAAAAATGTGATTGACTGTTGTGGTTCAGTTATATTAACTTGATCAAGTTTCAGAGCAGACACACAGCTGATCAAATGACGGAACACATATTGGCTGCACATCATTTCTTGTTCACCAGGACATGTGCATGTGTCTGTCTCAAAGCATACTTTACGTCAACTTGTAAAAATTTGATTACATGTTGAATTTTATTTGTGGTTCACACTGACCTTGCAGAGCAAGAGCTGTGGCTTTTATGAGCGATGCCTACCTTGCCGCAGTGCTCTCTGAAAATGAGCCTTCACAGATGGTCGTATAAATACCAGTAGAGGTGGACCTGCTGTTAGAACACTTTGCATATCATACAGTTTGAATGAAAGGTGGCGGGTGTGACCTATGCAGAGGAACAAAACCTCAGCAATTCAGCTGCGAGGCCGCAAATGTGCAGAAGCGTGGACGTTGTAATTGGTGTGCACCCTTGGCTTTGCTTCAAGTTCAATACATCAACTATATTCTCATCTTTACTGTAGCTGTTACTGGTGTGCAAAAAAACTTATTTAAAGGCTATTATGTGTTTTTCAGTCATATGGTGTCACGGCTAAGTAAGTGTGTTACTTTAGTGGTTATAAAAACACTATATACACATCAAATATGACTTATAAGAAATTTGATTTCATAATTTAATGCCTTGAAATTGGGTTTCTGTCTCTTTAAAAACTCCTGCTCTTTCTGACGCTGCCTTCAGGAAGACATGACAACATGGCTCCTCTATAACAACATTTTTAACAGCGTTGTTCTGAGAAGTATCATAATTACTTGATTATAAAACAGCAGTTTGGCCGGAAAACACATAGTGCTGTCCCTTTAACAATTGTTTTTCTTTTTCATTTTTGGCTTGATATAAAAAGAGGTTTTTGATTTCACCATCATACTGTTGTAAGCATCAGGAGTCAGGTTTTATTTGGAGTATGCTAACATTTACCCTTTCTGCCTTTCTTGGAGCAGAGATGGAATTCCCAACCTCACTGTCCAGCACTGAACGGGCCTTTGTCCACCGACTGGCCCAGTCCCTGGGCTACATCTCCAAAAGCAAAGGGTGAGTTCAACTATTCAGCACCTTTCAGCTCCTGATGCGAAATTTTAGGGCTGTTGAAAACTATTATTTTAGTAATTGAGTATTCTATGGATTATTCTGATGATTAATCGAGTGATCACATCAAAATTTGATCAAATAAAATATTAGTGAATTCTACCACAACAGCAGTATTACGGAAAGCTACACTTATGTGTAGCTTTCTCCCTGTGTGCCATCTGTGCACTCACCTGTATAAATGCACCTGCAGTGTCCCTCCATGCCGTTCGCTGTGAACCAGCCACCAGGCAGCAGCTCTGGGAGGAGAAAGGCTGTCGTGTTCCATGCATTGTGCCAGTCAATTTAAGGATGCTTATTGGTCCCCTGGAAAACGATAGAAACCCGGACATTATCCCCGGACCGAACTTGAAAATGGGATGTTATGCTGCTAGCTCTTAGCTTTCGTCACCAACTCGTAGGCAGAAGTGAGAGCACTGCGCAGCACAAGTAATCACCCAGCTGGAACAAGGTGCGCTAAATAAATAAAAAAATTTAACAAAGCTACCAGGCAGATCATTTTCCTCGAGGAATTTTAATAGTCAACGTACTCGAATCATTCGAGGAATCGTTGCAACCCTGCAAAATTTACTTTATAACAAATATTGAAATACTGAGTTTGTTATTGTGACAATGAAAACAAAGAACAGAAATAGGTCACATGCCAAAAATGAGTTCTATAAATCAAATACTTGGTCCACTGATGGTTTTGATCTAATAAGAATATAAAAAGTAAGCATCACTTAATGTTTCTGCTCATCTATTGAGGTCCCTCTACTGTTTAGGTAAACACTGACCATGGTCCAGCACCAACATGCAACATGTATCTTTCTATCTATTATCCATATACATCTGTACATATAAAGTAATAAATACAAATGTTTTTGTTTGACTTTTTCAGAAAAGGCTCCAGTCGTTTTCTGACAGTCAGGAAGAGAGATGTTTCAGACAAACCTCGGCCCAGTACATCTCTCGATCTCTGCCCCAGCTCCTTGTATTTCATCCGCAGCCTGCTGCAGAGGTTTCCCACCAGCAAGAAGGAACGTGCAGACATGCATCCCAACATCAAAAGTGGCATGTCTCTGGCTACAGAAACTAGTGATTATCTGTGTGTGTGTGTGTGTGTATTTGATGTTGTGGAGAGTAAAATGCACCTTGGATTTGGAAAATAAATAACTACTTTAACCTTGTTCTCTGTCCATCACCAAAATATAACTGGAAATCTTTAGACACTTTTGGATTATTTGGCAGGCAGTGTAACTCAACTCACATGCAATGTGTTTGGTCACACAGTATCTGATGTGTCATGTTTTGCTCCTCTTTTAGACAGTGGCTTTGACAGGAACAGAGCAAGTGGGCGCCTAAACAATGGCATTCCTATGGTTCCTAGGAAGAGGGCACCATCAGAGCTGGACATTTTCCGAAGCTCCCTGCCTGTGCATGAGCACCAGGAGGAGATCGTCCGACTGATCAGAGAAAACAGGGTGGTACTTGTTTTGGGAGAGACTGGCTCTGGAAAAACTACACAGGTGAGTGTTGATGCAGGCAGAGTTAGACGGTCAGTAAAGTTTACTCTTTGGCTCATCTTCTCTCTTCAAAATCTTCATATATTTGACATTCATCTGTTTCTTTTCATTGAAAGCTGTTTGTCCTGGAGCAACAGTTTTAAGTTTCTGCTCGTATGACAGATTATCAGGTTTTCCTAGTCTTTGCAAACCAATAGATGTTTTCAAGTTAAATGAATCTGTATGTTTATCCATATGGACTTTTAAAAAAAGCATGTAATGTAAATGTTACATGATTCATTTGTTCTTTTTTTTACGTTTGATTTGTTCACATATGGAAGAAAATTAGTTTCGTATTTTAAGACTTAATATGCTATAAAATGATGATAATTGATGAAAGAACCTGACAGCATGCTCACAGCTGAAAGGAGATGGATTTCTGTTCAAAGTACATAAGCTAAACATAATTTTAATCGAGTATTCATTAAACAGACAGTAAGGAAATGTAGAAATAACAAAATCCACAAGCCTTACCAATATGCATAACATTTGAAAGCTGTTCTGTATGGAAATGTGTGGAAATAACGTTACCGCTGTCTCTAAAATACTAATTACATCTGGAATGTCTCTGTTCAGGTTCCCCAGTTCTTGTTAGATGATTGTAGCAGGAGTGGAAAACCCTGCAGGATTTTCTGTACTCAGCCCAGGCGCCTGGCGGCCATCGCTGTGGCTGAGAGAGTCGCAGCGGAGAGAGGGGAGAGTGTTGGCCAGACAGTTGGTTATCACATCAGACTGGAAAGCAGGTACATTTAACCTAAGCTAGTCAGATTCTATTGTGAAAAACCTTAGAGCTATAACATTGTTTACAGCAAAAACCCAGAAGGAAAACTAGGAAAACATAGACATCTATTGAAGGGATTTTGGATGTTTTTCTTGATTACGCTGAGAAGCTGATCTTCCCAGATAATCTGGAGTAGAATTAAAACCTCATGGTTTGACTGTATGTAGCTGATCAGTGGTCACTGGACAGTCAGTTACAGCATAGACAAAATAGTATTTTATATTTATATTTAATTTTTGTTTTTATTTGGTTTTTTACACCCTTAATTTTTTGTCTTTGTTTTTTTTATTCTTCCTCTGTTTAACACTGTGCTTGAATCTCTCACTGGTGGTGTCTGTATGTAAGGGAAGATTGTAAGGGGATTTATTTCTTCAGTTGTTTCTGTAATATACTCAAAAGTTCGGTAAAGAAATTGATGAAAAAAAAAGCAAAACAAAAAAAGCTGGAAGGAAAAATCGCCAGTTCTCCAGTCCCCAGCAAACTGCAATACTGCAAACCGTTTCCATTTTTATACTTACTCATATTTTATTAGGACTTCATGTGATAAGCCAACCCAAAGTATCATGATTAAGTAGAAGGAAAGGGATTCATGTTTTTTTTCTTTTTTTCTTTACTTACAAATATCTGGAACATGTTGAAATGAAAGGAGCCCATAGAAATAACAGGTTGTCTCCTGAAGCAGGCTAATTGGCAGATATAATACAGAGGAATGAATGTCCAAAAGGCCATCTGTCAGCGTTTGGAAACCCCTGTTGAGTTCTTAAAATGTTGAGCAGCTCCTCTGTGTTTCGTAAACCTCAGGGTCTCTCCCAAGACGCTGCTCACCTTCTGCACAAGTGGAGTCCTCCTCAGAACACTGATGGCGGGTGATACCAGCCTCACAACTGTCACCCATGTCATTGTGGTGAGCATTAGCTCTGTAAATGTAGCATCTTCATGATTGTAGCCTGAAGCAACTTCATTGATGCTTTAGTCCAGTCTGAGCACAGTATTTGGAACCTGAAGAACAGTATATGCTGTTTCATGTTGGTTTTTGATTTCTCAAATTTCTACCACAAATTTAAGACTAGTTATGGTTCTAGTAATTTGGCTAAAATCCAATTTTAGCCAAATTACTTTGAGGCTAAAATTTAATTTTTAACTTGTAGCTTGTGTTTTGTAGTAAAATGACGCCATGATTTTGTGGCTTGGCCTTCCCTAACAGGATGAGGTTCACGAGCGTGATGGTCTGACTGACTTCCTTCTCACTAAGATGCGGGATGTTGTCCAGAGGATTCCCACACTGAAGCTGATTCTCTCTAGTGCAGCTCTGGATATAGATCTGTTCCTCCAGTACTTTGGTTCCTGCCCCGTGATCCACCGTAAGTCCTGTGAATGAATTAAACATTGTTAGGACCCGGCTCGTTTAGCCGTAACAAAAACCAGGGAGACATGATTAACAATAAAAACGCTCTTTATTTGAGCACGACCAAACAAATAAAATAATAATTCAACACATGAGAGGACAGTCCCCGGTGACCAGTGGCATCCCTCACCAGCAATCAACTTACACCAGGGTGTCCTGTAGAAAGAAAAAACAAAAACAAATTAAGTCGGGGAGGGAAACAAATCAGGTAGGAGCCCGAACGAAAAGCAGAGCCCGATGGAGAAGACCGCCACGACTCCACCAGCCTCCCCAGCGATCGCAAATCCGGCTCCTATATAGCCAGGCTACTTTTGACGTTACTTCCGGCACGCCTGTAAACAACAAGGGGCGTCACAAACATCCATCCATACACCTGCTTGATAACAGAAGGTCGGTGCTTGTTTACTGCGTAATAAACTCTGCCGAGTTGAGTTCACAGCAGCTGATGTAAAAACTTTTAGAGGCTGATCTCCACAGTGTAAAACAAAACCTTCGCCCTGCAGTCGGTGGGTCACACTTCATCTTTTGGTCAGAAGGGCAGATGGCGCAAAACATTTGCAGCCTAGCTTCAATCCATTAGCTTGCCATCTTCAGTGTGTCAATGTGCCCTTTGAAATTTCAGTTGGATATATAAAAGCCATGATAAATAAAATTTATTATTATTATTAATAAAATAATTATTTACAAATCAGGAGGGAATTGTAACTATAAAAGTAGAGTCAAGAATGCATTTTCTCATTTTAACCAAGATTTATTTCTACAAAGGCTGTTATTCTTAGTTTTACATTGTTTACCTTTGAGTTAATATGCATTAACATTTGTAGTCTCCCCAATATGAATTGGGGAGACTACCCATGCTTTCTGGATCTCTGAAATACTTACTTACTACTTATTGTTAAGAAAATCATTAGTCATCATTGAAAGAAAAAAATATTCCAAGCAGTTCAAAGCAGAACTTTCATAACCTTTCTAAATGTATTAAAGTAAATTGATAAAATTGGGACGATTATCTCCTGATATGATTTATTTGAGAATTCCTTGGGAATGTGATAGCAATTACTGAGAACTTCTCTCTGTTTGCAGTTAAAGGGAAACAATTTGAAGTGAAAGAGCTTTTTCTGGAGGACATCCTGAGGCAGACGGGCTTTAATAGAAAGGACATCTGGAAATATCAGGAAGAAACTCAGAGAAGTATGAAGCTTTCCTTTTTGAACCTCCTCCAGCCTTCTCACTTATTTCATGTTAAGCTCCACTGTCGGTGTGATACTCAGAAGAGGGGAAGCAGAAGCGGTTGACAGAGTGGTGTGAGACGGTGGAGAGCGGTTCTGTTGGTGGGAAACGGACTCAGATGTTGGCTCCTGGCTTCCTTCATGGCGGCAGCTGTGGGGACAGAGAAGATGAGGGCTTCATCAAGCTGGCAAGCCAAACACACAACATGTCACACTATGAAGCCTCCACAACACACACTCTGTTCACTCTGCTACTGGATCTGATGATCGTTTTAACATTTGAGCATTTTGACACCTCTTGGATTTTAATTTTTTTTTCTTCACACTGACACAAAAAGACTGTAAGAGAAACAACATTTAGACTTACGGTTTGTGTAAACTATCTATAAAAGTACTATAAAACTTACAAGATTTTATACACCTTTTTTTTTTCTTCATAAAATGACATGTTTACAATACTTTGCAACAATCTTTTTGTGATTCATCATTTCTTTATATTTTTCAAGGAGCCAAATGTTTTTCACACTTTAGAGAGATTTTTACCATTAGTTGCTGGTGCCTTGTCAGCTCTCCATTCAGTCCTTGTAGCCATTTTCTTTCATGCTGCGACCTGCCCGAATGTCTAAATGTGAAAGTAAAAAGTTTAAAAAGTCTTTACAATTTAGCAGGGAACTAGCTTTTAATCAAAGCTAAGTCTTGTTACTAGCAGCCTTTTGAAAATTCACAATTTTTTCAGATTTTTTTCATTCATTCAGTTTATTAAAAGAGCATTAACACAGTTTTTATGAACAGTTTTTAAACAAGGTAAAGTTCAGACGAAGCTTTAAGTAACAATAGCTAATGATCCACTGAAAGGTGATCCATTCTTACATCTTGTGTCAGATATATCTGGATTTTGTGTGGCTGTTTTTAAACCTAACTTTTTGATTTAACAAAAAAATTGAAATGAGAAATGTCTCTGTCGCGGCCTTCTATATTCCAAAAACGAAAAACAAAAATTCCTACTAAGGCCGGGTGTGTTGACAGGTGGTTGATTCTTACGCACTTCTGAGCTTGTAAAAAATATAGTTTATTTTTTGTAAAAATAATAATGACAAATAATTGCTAAAAATATCTTACAACTTAGTCCAAAAGAAAACAATATTAAATTGATGTTTAAAACTCAAAAAGTGGTCAAAAAATCATGCAAACCCTCCCGTCACACACCAAACATTTGCCCAAAACCATCCCTCCACCAAGCACCCGGTGTGTTCTTAATTACTTCTAATTAATGGGAGGGTCTAACAATTACCAAGATTATCTAAACAATTACAAAATATACAAATTAATTACAGAATTTGGTTCTAAACTATATTCTAACCACCAAAAAAAAAACTAAAGAGGTAGAAATTAAAATAAACATATTTAACATAAATGGCCAGAACATCCCGGCCCCAATTCATGTACAAGAATTATAATCAATATCTTTATAAGTGGCCATTACCAAAAGCAAAATTAACATTAGCACACTTAGCTTTTCAATAATTTTCTATGAACAAAAAATTCATTTAAACATCAACTTATACAGTATTCCATGTTCACATATATATTTTTTTGTGGTCCATTTGTCTTCTTAGAGAAAAAAAAAAAAATAGCCAGTGTCCATAATTTCCAAGTCCTTCTCTTGTCCATGTGCATTGTCTGTGTGTGTGAAAAAGTGTATGTAGCAAAATGAGATGTTTAGCATGTCAGTAAATGAGCATCAGTGTAAATGTAGAGCCAGAGGTTCCAGAACTTAGCTCTGTTGGAGACAAACATTTATTGTTGTCTCTATACAGCCTCGAGCAGGAGACATATCTTGTTGATCGGCTTCTCCAGCTCATTTGTTTTTGTCTTGACTCGAACACGCCGAACCAATTCACTTGCATCAGCCATGGTTTCTGTGATGCGTCCAATAGGCCAAGAATTTCTTGGTGCTGCCTCATCGACAACAAGCACCACATCATCAATGGCAAAGTTCCTGCAAATCTTGTTCCATTTGCGTCGCTCTTGCAACATAGGGAGATATTCTTTCACCCACCGTTTCCAGAACAAGTCCACAATGTATTGGACTTGCCTCCAACGTCTTCGAATGTACAGGTCCTCCTTTTTGAACAAACCTGGCGGAAGCACAGGCTTACTCTTTAACTGGAGCAAATGATTTGGAGTAAGAGCCTCTAAATCATTGGGATCTTCAGAAGAAGGTGTAATCGGGCGATCATTTAATATAGCCTCTACTTCACAAAAAACTGTGTGCAAGCTTTCGTCATCTAATACTTGCTGGTTTGTGATGGAGCACAGTACTCTTTTTATTTCCTGCACCAGGCGCTCCCATACACCACCATGATGAGCTCCATAAGGAGGGTTGAAAGTCCACTTTATGCCATCTTGTGCTAAGCATTTTTGAATTTTTCTTTGTTTTAGCTCCAACATGGCTTGTTTCAACTCACGATTTGAGCCGACAAAGTTGGTTCCGTTGTCCGACCGGATTTCCTTCACTTGTCTCTGCGGCAGATGAATCTTCTGATGGCGTTTATGCAGGAATCTGTGTCAAGAGAATGTGCAACCTCAAGGTGAACTGCACGACAGGTTAGGCATGTGAAGAGAACTCCATATCTTTTAACAATAGTTCTCCCTCTCTTCACTTCTATCGGTCCAAAGTAATCAGCACCAACATAAGTAAATGGTGGTAGATCAGTTGAGATTCTGTCAATAGGAAGATCTGACATTTTTTGCTCACCTGGCTTTTGTAGTCGTCTTTGACACACCATCAAAGTGTGTCAAAGAGACACTTTGATGGTGTGTCTTTGCAGCAAGATGATCTTTCTTGCTGCTGAATTAGCATGAGGGATCCAGTGCTTTCGTCGAAGGGTAGAAAGCATGTGATTTCTTCCTCTGTGTCCAACCTTTTCATGAATATGTTGAAGAATGAGCTTTGAAACATGACTTTCTTTAGGCAATATTACAGGATGTTTTGTTTCTTCAGGTAATGCTGCTTTGCTCAGTCTGCTGCACACTCTTAACACATCATCAATAACAATAGGATCAAGTTTGCACAGATGACTTGACTTCTTTACTGCACCAGAGCTCAGGGCAGCCATTTCATCGCCATAATGTTTTTTCTGCACAAAGCTCACTATGGCTTCCTCAGCCTTGACTAGATCATCAGTTGTGAGCTGAGCATCCAGTTCATTGTCCTGTTTATCACACATCTGATTTCCACAGTGTGCAGTTAGCAAATTCTTTGTTCGTAGCCGTTCTTTTAGCTTCAGAATCCATGCTACACTTCTTTTTAGCTTTGTCCAACTGGAAAAGTACATTAGCAGCTTGCTAGTGGGACACACTTCTTCCAGCACAGCTGCACATGTCATGACCTGATCTTTAATCTCTGGACCAGTTTCCAAATCAATAGGTATTTCTTTAATCCCTGTTGGCCATTGAATTCCGGCCCACTGATCCAGGTGGAAGACTTTAAAAAAGAGCCAACCTTCATGCCTCGAGAGGCGGCATCAGCTGGATTCAACTTTGAGCTGATGTACCTCCACTGAGTAACCTCTGTAAGATCACGAATGATGGACACTCTATTCGCTACATAAGTTTTAAACCTTGCTGTTGTGTTTGCAATGTACTGCAGGACAGTCGTACTGTCAGACCAGAAGACTGATTCGCTCAGATTGAGCCCAAGTTGAACTGACAACATATTGTCCAGACACACAGCTAAAACTGCAGCAGCAAGTTCAAGTCGTGGTATAGTGACTTGTTTTAATGGTGCCACCCTTGCTTTACCAATAACAAAGGAAACACACACTTCCTGTTTACTATTAGATAGGCTAAGATAAGACACAGCACCAAACCCAGTTTCACTGGCATCACAAAAGTGATGCAGCTGTGCACTTCCCATCTCTCCAAATCCTTTGGGTGTGATGCATCTTCTGACACTAAAGTTGTCAAGAAGAACCAAATCTTCAACCCATTTTCTCCAAATTTGTGTCATTTCTGGTAGAATTCTCTCATCCCAGCCAAACTTCAGTTTACATAAATGTTGAAGAATCTGTTTAGCAGGGAGAATAACTGGAGCTAAGAAACCTAAAGGGTCATAAATAGAGCTCACAATGGACAGAATACCACGTCTTGTTAGTGGTTTGTGCTTGTTTACAATGCTAAAAGTGAAAACATCATTTTCAACATCCCATTGCACTCCCAGGGCTCTTTTAGTGGGAAGTTGGTCCCGGCTAAGATCTAGCATCCTTACACCTGTTGCTCTATTTTCCTCAGGGATTTGAGAGAGGACAGAGCGCTCACTACACACCCATTTATTGAGCCTAAATCCCCCCTTGGCACACACCTCAGTGAGCTGCTGATTCAGAGAAATGGCCTCCTCAACAGACTGGACAGATCTGAGACAGTCATCTACATAGAAGCTGTGTCTGATTGTATTAATAACTTCTTCTGGATACAGATGTTGGTTGTCATCAGCAGTCTTTAAAAGTGCATATGTGGCACAACTAGGGGAAGAGACTGCACCAAAAATGTAGACCGACATTCTATGCTCAACAAGCTCTTTTATGATGTCACCGTTGGGCCACCAGAGAAAACGTAAATAATTTACATGTTCTTCAGCAACTCTGACTTGGTGGAACATCCCTTTAATGTCTGTCATAAATGCTATTGGACCTTGTCGAGAACGAATGAGTACACCTAGTAAGGTGCTAGTCAAATCTGGTCCCTGTAACAGCTCTTTGTTCAGTGATGTTCCAGCAAACGTTGCAGCACAATCATAGACAATCCGCAGTGTTTTCTTGCGGGGGTGGTAGACACCATGAGGTACGTACCACACCTTGCCTTCCTCATGTTCTAGTTGATCTTGTGGTATGATTTCTGAATGCCCTTCCACACCAACATTATGCATAAATTCTTTGTACTCTTCAAAGAATATCTGATCCTTCTGAAATCGTTTTATCGTTTTTGCGCCCTCTGCTGGGCCACCTGTTTGTTGTTGGGCATTTTCACATCAGGATTACGAAAGAGTAACTTCAAGTAATAATGACCATCTTTAAGCACCGCTGACTTTTACATAATGTCCATGAACTGTTTGTCTTCTACAGACATTTCAGTACGCTCATTGCACTGGTGCTCTACAAAATCTTGGTTATACTGACTGACCAGCATTTCTTCCAAAACACTTATAGAAATACGGTTCACCTGAATAGAACCATCATGTCCATTTTCTTCACTACCCTGATTGAGTGGACCATTAACAACCCAACCAAAGCGAGTTAGCACAGCATAAGGCCCACTACCTTCACTGTTAACTATTTTCCAAGGTTCCAAAGCTTTGGGAGAATTTACACCAATGAGCAGCCCAATGCCAGCATCTATTGGGGTCAACTCAACATCTTTAATATAAGACCATTTTCTTAAGTCTTCTTCTTTGGGGATATTTATCTTTGTGACAGGAATGGACTGTTGAGTATAAACATCAGGCAACTTCAAGTATTCATTTTCTTTTAAAGCAGCTACTTCCAAACCAGATCATTTATAGCTACTTACAAGCTTTTCCTGACCCATGGTTTTTAGCATGATTTCCACTTTCTTTCCAGGTGCACTTAACTGCATCATCAAAGCTTCTGTACAAAATGTAGCAGAGCTGCCTAGAAAGGCATAAGTCTCCACAATCTTTGTCCCATTTTCCACCTTTACTTTTACTGGGACGACTGACAGAGCACACTCATTAGACCCGGCCCCAGTGTAGCTACCAACATTCAAAGATACAAGAGCATTTGAGATTGCTGACTCTTTACTCTCAGTCTTAACTGCTTGGTACTGCTGCTCTGTTGGTTCAATATGCAGAACAGTAGGGTGACTTTTATTACAGGTGAGACATGTTAGACGTTGTGGACAGTTCTTACTCATATGCCCCTTCTGTAAGCAGCCAAAGCATAAACCCTTACTCTTAAGGAATATCACCTTTTCTTTGTTAGCTTTCTGCTTGAATGAGTCACATTTTTCCATGCAATGATTTCTATGACAAAATAAGCACAGTGTTTGAACCATTTTTGATTCTTCATGGCTAAACTGGACCTGTTTGTCATTGTTCTGTTTAGAAACTACAGAAACAGAAGTGGCAAAACTGCTGCTTTTAGTTTTAAAAGGAACCTTTGATGGTTTTAAAGGCATCTTTTCTTATGCAGTTTGACCTTCTCCAAAAACAGGATCTAATTCAGCTTTTGTTTGTTTTTCCAGAAAATCAAGAAGATCTTTAAACTTTGCTCTACGATTATAGTTTTCTGCTATGTCAACCAATTCCAGTCTAAAAGATAACTTTGAAACAAGAATCCTTATATTGGTTGAGTTTTCAAGCTCATCAATAAACCCAGCTTCATCCATTGTGTTGAAACAACTTCTTAAAAAGAATATATAAGCTCTTAAAGCTGCAGCATCATCAGACTTCAAAATTGACCAATTCAGAGCTTTGTCTATAAATGCAGAAGTTTTTTTGGCTTCCACATAAGCAGTTTGTGGACTCATGTGCATACAACTTCTCAATAGAGCTCTTGGCTGTCCTGCGGTAAACTGTTCTAAATAATACAGCCTGTCCTGCATGTTATCGGTCTTAGTTTCTATTCCTTGCTCAAATGCCTTTAGAAAGGACCTAAAATCTCCACTAAAAACAGGTATTTCTACAGATGGCAGGAGTGATAGTCTTTGCTGTTTTACAAGCATCTCAGTGATTTCATTCTGCTTCTTCATGATCTCTGTTAAAGCATTACTATGAACATCAACCTGAGATATTTGTCTTGGGGTTTCCCCTTCTGGTTTTACTTTTAATGTTTCACCAATAGGTGTCTTTTGGGACATTGGCAAAGGTGCCAGAGTTGCCATTCGTTTCTGTGTTCTAGGAGCCTTTTGAGCTGTAGCAGCGGGTATGAACTCAGTAGATGTTGCAGAAACTGATGTTTCCTGGTTTGCGACGTCAGCGCTGGAACTTTTCTGTTCTTGCGCAGAGTTGTAAATTTTCATCTTTGCATCAGCCTTCACCAGCTTGGTTCTCAAAGCCAATGCTTCTTTTTGTGCTTTTAAATCGAGCTCTTCCAGCTCGAGCGCATGTTTTTCTTGCAGCGCATCCGCCTCCGCTTTCAGAGCGGCGCTTTCCATCTCGGCTTCCATTAGCGCCATTGAAGCTGCACGGGAACTCTTACTCCACACACTGGACGCTTTACTTGCAATGCTGGGCTCCGTGCTGGTCGTCTTGCTGGCTGGTTTACCTTCGGACCCAGATAACTTCTCAAAGTCTTTGCAGATCGTTCGTTGCGCAGTCTGTGAGACGCTGTCATCCGGCTCAACGTCAGGGTCCTGAGATGCCGCCTTTGTTTCAACATCAAATGCTGAACATACTTCACTCCTCCGTGCATCAGGATCGCCATTCATCCAAGTTTCGATCTCATCCAAGAACTCTTTAAAACTGATCAGTTTTGGTTCGTACCAATCGCAATGATCGGTTTCTTTTTCCTCATCGTTTAGCAGTCTTTGAACTGAAGATTGCAAGTCCATAAACTCTGCTAAGTAATTATTAAAAGTTTTCATATGCTCGTCTATGGAGCTGATTCTCCAGCATCAATTAAACCATGAATGTCATTTCTTTTTCTTGTCAGGACGCTAAGTTTGGCTCTGCGCCTTTTAATTAAATTAAAGAGTTCTCTTTCCTTTTGAAATCCTTCATCGTGTTCATCCATTTTCAACAAAGATTTCGTTTCTCCAAATCCAAAAGATAATTGTCCAAAACAAACCTTTCAGTTTGCAGTTCAGCGTCTTTGCTTTTTCCAACAAAGTATCGCAATTACTCACGAACTTTGTGCGTCTCCTCCAAATCCATTCCGAAAAGCTTTAGTCACCCAAATGTGATCCTCCCATCTTCCAAGCTTTTCCATACTCCAAAACGTTCCAGAAATCTCCAAAAAATTATTTTTTGACTTAAATGTCGCGGCCTTCTATATTCCAAAAACGAAAAACGAAAATTCCAACTAAGGCCGGGTGTGTTGACAGGTGGCTGATTCTTACGCACTTTATAGTTTATTTCTTGTAAAAATAATAACGACAAAATAATTATAAAAAATATCTTACAACTTAGTCCAAAAGAAAACAATATTAAATTGATGTTTAAAACTCAAAAAGTGGTCAAAAAATCATGCAAACCCTCCCGTCACACACCAAACATTTGCCCAAAACCATCCCTCCACCGAGCACCCGGTGTGTTCTTAATTACTTCTAATTAATGGGAGGGTCTAACAATTACCAAGATTATCTAAACAATTACAAAATATACAAATTAATTACAGAATTTGGTTCTAAACTATATTCTAACCACCAAAAGAAAAACTAAAGAGGTAGAAATTAAAATAAACATATTTAACATAAATGGCCAGAACATCTCATTTATATAAAAAAAAACACAAAAAACCCCACAGAAAACGAGTTGCTCTAAAACACCTCAGGACAGAGCTGAACCGAGGTCTGTGGAACCACAAACACCAGGAATTCAGCCCAAAGCACTGCAGATTGTAAGTGAATGACTTGCATTTAAAAGGACGTCAACTTCATGTGCACAATATGCAGTCATGCCTGGTTCCTAAAACTGGACTGGAAATGAGAGAAACAGTGAGTTCTTCCGATGTAAAACCTTTAAACAACTCCAGAAATCCTGAACAGTTTTTCCATAGATCCCTTATGTTTTTCACCATCACAGTGAAGTGCTGCCAACAGAACAGGCCTGTGAACATTTTGTCATGTGTCACAGAATGAAAATGACACAGAGCAGCTTGAGCCGTGGTTGCTACGGGAGATGGACTCCTGCATCTCCAGCATCTTCCTGCATGAAGACCAGGAGGCTTTCAGTCAGCTCTTCAACCTCATTCTAAATGAAAGTGTCCCTGGTAAGATTCTCTCTTCACATCTAATCTGCCTACATACACTAATCTACATTTAATTTGAAGCTTAAATAACATTACATATGATGTAAAGAACACAGCAGACAGATCAGGGAGGAGGTAAGGAAGTTAAAGTAAGTTTAGGTTGTAAAACTGTATCCCACACTTTGAACCATCTCACAGAGTTCTGGTCAGTCCTTCATCTGTGCAGTGGACTAGTAAGGCATAGTAACTATATTTATCAGGATATGACTGTCCACAAATACAACAGAAAATTTTGCCTTAATTATTATTGCATAAAATCTCAATTAGAAACATTGAAATTTTTGGAATCTAGAGAGAACTGGATGTTACTTAGTGTTTTTGCCAGAACTATCAGAGTAGTAGCAGCGCAGGGTGAAGTGATGTGTAAGCTGAACTATGAATGTACTGCTCTCTGATCGATTTTATTTCAAGAATGCCGTTAGTGGTAGGTTGTGTGTAAAAATACCAATTTTATTATACATATGGAGACTTAATACTGTAGAATAAAGATGACACTTGGACATCAATATAAAATCAAAACGCATACGTACGCTCTTATACGTAAAGTAATGCATAATAAAAGCAGGTTTGGGTGAAGGATCTCTCTTCTGTCCTGAATTGCGGTTCAGTGGACTTCATGCACAGTGAGACTGGCTCCACGGCTCTGATGGTGTCAGCAGCGCGGGGATTCCTTCCACAAATGCAACAGCTGCTCAGTATGGGTGCTGACATCAACATGAAGGCATCCAACGGGTGGTAGGAAGACACATTTCTTTCCTACAACACAAAGCTTTGAGTACAAAAATTAAAGTGGCTTTTAATCTCTGTAATTAAAAGTAGACCAATGGTACCAACTCAAAACACTGATAAGTTAAGGAATGGACAAGATTATAGTCTATTAGCTTTGCTTTGATGAAAACATTTACAAACTGTTTGAGACATATAACTCTTTTTTTCTTACATTTCTTTTCAGGACTGCCTTAGACTTTGCTAAACACTTCCAGCAGACAGAAGCAATGGATATCCTCAAGTCTTCAATGTGAGTCTATTAAACAGTCTAGACAGAAGCTAATGGTCCATAAGCAATAAGCATGGTCCAAAGGAGCTACTCAACTATAGTTATGTATCAGAAATTCTAATCAGTCTCAAAAGTTTGATCAGAGATCCGAAAAGTTATCTTTGTACTTCCTCAATGAGTCCTAAATGCAAACTTTGTCAGAAGGAATGGGATGAATGTATCCCAGCAATAGATTTATTTCCAGAATCACATTATTGAGGCTTCATTAGTAAGTTTTATTTTTAAAATGGATGTAGTGACCAGGCCTGTCACGATAATATATTTTGCTGAGCGATTAATTGTCTCAAAAATTATTACGTTAAACGATAATATTGTTTGAAGACCATTTTAAACTGATGTAATGGTAATGACATAATAATGCAAGCACATCCTGCCAAAAATAAATCTGCTTTATTTTCATAAGAACAGTTAAAACTGGAACTGGTAAACAAAATAAACAAAACAACCAAAGACAAAAATAATATGGACTCTCAGTCTCTGTTAACAAAAAATGCACTGAATAAAAACTAAACACAACATAAAACCAAGGTGGAAATAAAAACTACATACAAAAAGTATACATTATGAAGTATATATATTATCTAACCCTTCAATAATCATTAGATTTAGATAGAGAAGATGAGCATATAAGGCTACGTGATGCAATAGTTCACTCCTCCCTTACACTAAGGAAATGAGGAAGGGAGGGTCAGTGGACAGCAATGGAATCGAGCCTTTTTTCATCCAGTGTTATCAATAGAAAGAGAAAAAGGCAGGAAAGTCGATAAATGAAAACGAGGTTGATGATTTTCATTTACAATGCCATTAATTGATTTATTGTTTTATCGTGAAAGGCCTCATAACGACTAATAGAATCACTAATTACCGTATTAGAAATGATACTGTTACGTTACGTGATGGGCTGGCGACCTCTCACCAGCTCTCCTTGCGACCCTGCAACAAGTGTGTTATATAGTGGATAGATTGATGTTTAATAATTAGCTAAATGAATTAATTCAGGAAAGAAACCTAAACAGCATCAATCTAATCTGTGAAAGAGAAACTCTGAAGTGAGCCAACTGAATCTGTGCATTGAGCTAAAGATTAGGGTAATGGCAAGGAGACCTTCCAACCTCAAAGACTTGGAGCAAATCGCTAAGCATAAAGACATCAAAATACCAAAGGAAACATGCAGTTATAACAAGGGATTGATAGTTATAATCCTAATGAAGATGTTTCAGAAATAAACTTCTTGGTTCAATGAAAATCATATTTGGAATAATTGTAGCTTAATGGTTTTGGAAATCTCAAGAAAAAGGCTGAAAGCAGTTCTAATCTAAACATTGTGATTACCTGTGTTACATAAGCCTGTGAGACAACTGTAGCTTTTTTAGATGTTTACCTAAAAATGTCTGAAAGTGACATTTTTCGGTCTGAAAATGTCAGACCTAAAAATGCCCCACACGGGTGACTACAAACAGACTTCAGCAACCGTGTATTTCACCATTTTCAAAAAAACTGAAGATTTTCAAAGAAATTGATTCCTGGGCTGACATCAGCACATCAACAAAACACAAGCCTGGTTCCTGCAGAAGCACATGATTGTTTACTTCTATATTTTTTAGAATAATTGTGAATACTATAAACAGTGGTTTATAGTATTCTTTGGCTCTTTGGCTTTTAAGTAAACAATTAAAAGCCAAAGAGTTGTTTTGTTTCTGTGCAGACCTTTGGGGGAAGTGAGCAGCCTGGAGGAGTCAGCGTTGATACAGTGCAGTCCCACAGAGCTGAGCAGTGAGGAGCAAGAGCTTCTCCAACAGTACCACCACAGCTTTGATGACCAGCGGGTGGACCTGGATCTCATCATGACATTGCTCCACAACATCTGCACCACCACTAATGAGGGTGAGGTGGAGCACTGAGGCAGACAAACCCCTTCCATCCAGTTTGAACTGTTTTCTTTTTACATTCTGGGTTCATTTGCAGTCTCACATCTTGCTTTTTGGACCTCTGGATTATAAGTCAGTAAAAAGTGTTAAGCCTGAGACAGTTCAATGTTCTGTGACTGCAGGAAAACTGAACAATAGGCACATAATGAAAAACCTCTACTTCTATATGCAGTAGCTGATTATGGGTGCATAAAATGATGGAAGGATGAAATCTGAAATGAAAGATAAGAAATATATACTTATTTCATGACAACAGTTTTTATTCTGAGTTTTCTTTGTAAAGTTTTGTTTTTTCCATCAAACAAACATGAAAATTGTACGTTTTCACTTTTCAAGTGTTGATTGTTTTGTGATGGTATTATAAAAGTAATAGTACAGTCTTGAGATGGCGAAACTTGAAACTCTTTTCATTTCTCAGTTGGTACCTCCCACAGTCTTCAGAACTCAGAAGACTGTGGGAGTTATGTATCTTATTCTGACAATGGTAAATTGTCAGAATAAGATTATTATATACTTTTTTCTCGATGGTCACTCATAAAAAGTTATTTTTTTCTTTCTTTGTTAGTTGTAAGGAATACTTAGTTTGTGAGTTATCTTTAGTTTTCAGCTTCAATCACCACAATATAAACTGTGCAGGAATGTGAGGTTTTGTCTTGTGATCTGCAGGTGCTGTCCTCATATTTCTTCCTGGATATGATGAAATTGTGTCATTGAGGGATCGGATCCTCTTTGATGATAAGAGGTTCTCCACTCACTCTGAGAGGTAATACCAATAAGAAAGCATTGAAACGATCAATAGTACCATATAGCAGTAAATAACCTGTCAGAAACTGTTATTACTGTAATCTAACTAAAATTAGTCATAGTGATTTTAGTCAGGCAGTAGTAAGAACTACATGACTGCTCTGTGATGGTTGCATGAGCAGCTATGCTGCAGAGATTGGTGCAAGTAGCCTCTCTGGACACAGACTGGGAGTCCCTCAGGGACTCGCAGCACACATCCAGGATATAGGAGAAGTACAACTGTACAGAGATTATTAGGGACTAATGCAATGTGCAGGTCTGTAAAGATCCTTTCTTCATTTAGTAACTGATCACCTACTGAACTGGTTATAATCTGCTGTGATTTATGAACTCAAAACCATTTGAAAAAGGGCATTACCATTTACTGTTGCAGATTAGGGAATACCTTCGTTAATTGTTCAGTTCTTTGCCAGTTGTTATATCAGCATATAGTCTGATATATGTCCACAGTCCAGCGACTGTGGACATAGTTTTATTCTGATCAATATTTGACTCAAGAGCCAGGCACATTTAGTGGCACAAGGCAAGTTTCTCTGAATTGGACCAACTCTCTGTATTTCCAAATCTTTCTACATCAGGAGTTCTTTCACTGTTTGTTCTGAGTGTGTTGACCTGCACCACCAGGCCTTGCTTGTGTAGTTGATGTGTCTCACCTCTCAGTTATCAGGTTTTCACTCTGCATTCAGACATGCAGACTCTGGATCAGAAAAGAGCCATGAAGCCAGCTCCATCTGGTGTCCGGAAGATAGTGAGTCACGTTGTTCGCTTCTCTCTGCTATCTGCAGGAAAATGGAAGCACATCTATACTTATCTGATTAATTTATTTATCTAATATATGCTTTTGAGTAAACAAATGAATGGGCACTAACCAGCTTCCTTTCTTTTCAGATTCTCTCCACTAACATTGCTGAAACAAGCATCACTATTGATGATGTAGTCTTTGTTATCGATTCAGGAAAGATCAAAGAGGTACTGGTCCCAGAAAAACACAATGAGCCAGTGGTAACCAGGTTGTCTTAGTCTATTTTAATGCTGTTTGTGTGGGTTTTTCTGTTGTAGAAGTCCTTTGATACGCTGAGTCGGGTTTCTATGTTAAAGACGGTTTGGATATCAAAAGCCAGTGTTTTGCAAAGGAAAGGAAGGTAAGATTGAAATATGACTTATAAACTTATAGACTGAATCCCATTTCCACCTTGCCTTAACCTTAAATATTGGCATTGCTTTAGGCACACTTGGAAACAGAAAAGCAGGAGCTGCTCTTGTAAATCTGTTCTCAGCTAGCAAGTTTTAATTAGTAAATTAACCGACTGTAACAACTTTCTACCTTTACTGACCACATACCAACACCCTGATAAGTGGGCAACTTGGTATTAGGTGACTTTCTAACACCTAACATCAGTGGTAAAGTAACCACTGGAATACTATGATTGAAAGTTGTACATTAAATTTAGTATCACTATGACATCATCCATAAAAGTACAAAACAAGGGAAATGCACATATTTGTATTTCTATGCTGCAGCCTGTTCTCGTTTAGTCATTTGTGGCACGACAATATGCCATGTTAATTTTGCATGCTTATGTGTATTGTTTGTTTACACTGTTTGGACAATAAGAGTTGATTTTGTGATTGAACAACTAGAGAGCTTCCAGCCTCTCACCAGTTAAGCTGATTTCCAGTAAAACAAATGCCGGCCAGTGCCTGCCCATGCCGCCGAAGACGAAGTCAGTAGCAAGTCATACAAAACCACAACAAATCATCAAGCCTTTCTATAGTTGCTTCTAGGCATAGTAATCTTACTTTATGTAAACATTTTAATTGAAAAAAGTGTTCCAGCTCAATTTCAGTTTGGTCTCTGTGCAGAGCCGGCCGCTGTAGACCTGGGGTTTGCTTCCATCTCTTCAGTCGTCTCAGATTCAACAATATGCAAGAGTTCCAGGTTCCACAGCTGTTGCGGATGCCGCTGCAGGTACACACTACCTCTATATTTGCTTTTATTCGTCCCAAATAGGATACAATCATATGGAAGTGTGAAATATTGTAGTGATGGCTATCCAGGTTACTCAGCATGAGGATTAAAAGTTGATCACAGGTCATGGAAACTCAGAGGCTGCAGAACAGACGGGGCATTAAGGCATGTGAAGTTGCTTCACAGTGAAAGGTATCATTATGTTTTTCAGGAACTGTGTCTTCAGACCAAGCTACTGGCTCCTTCATCCTGCCCCGTTGCTGAGTTCTTGTCTAAAGCTCCACAGCCACCTCCCACACATGCAATCCAGAGTGCTGTCCAGATGCTAAAGGTAACGTTTTGTTCCCAGGATCCATTATTCTACTCACAATGAAGTGGCTGTGAATGCACTAATGATGCTTTTGCCAACCTTTCTCTCAGACAATAGATGCTCTGGACCAGAATGAAGACTTGACTGACCTGGGCTTCCATCTGGCTGATCTACCTGTGGAGCCCCACCTGGGCAAAATGGTGCTGTGTGCTGTTGTGCTCAAGTGTCTGGACCCCATTCTCACCATTGCCTGTACTCTGGCCTATCGTGACCCTTTCACCCTCCCTGCTGAAAGCTCCCAGAAAAGAGCTGCTCTGCAGAGCCGCAAACGTTTCACGTCCAACACCTTCAGTGACCACATGGCCCTGCTCAGAGCTTTCCAGGTACAGATGTTTGCCTGTTTCACTGCTGATGCTAAATCTTTTTCTTATTCACAATTGAAGAACAACAAAGACTTTTTTCTTTCTGGCTAAAAAGCATGCTCTCACTAAATTTGTTATGTGGTATAAGTTTTATATTTTTATTATTTACTATTTAAGTGTGTTTCATCTCCAAAAGTGTGTTTAAACTCAGAATGTAAGTAAATTCAACCTAAAAGCAAATGATTTTGGCTGAGCATAGAACAGAAGTCAGAAATGTGTGCTTTTCCTTTTTCTTAAATCATGAAACAACTGAAGTTAAGTTCTTATTTCTGGTGTAAAGTCTCTGGGAGACACATGACCAAGCCCACACAGAATGTATCAAATCACAGTAGACATGTTATGGAGCAATGGACCCCAGATCTCATTAACTTGCCAGTGATTCAGAGCAGTGAGTCTTTTCCAGACTAAGTCAACACATGATGCCTGAAAGGCTTTAAATATGGTGGATAGGCTGCATCTTTCCATCTCTACTGCTACATGGCTGGACAGGACAGCACCAGATGTTTTATAGAACTACTGTGTTAATCTTCCTTATCTACTGTGGTAAAGCAGCCAGTGAAGAGTAAAGGGTCAGTTTCTCACTAGTGAGGTTATTTATGGTGTGACAAAAGCTTAAAGAATACTTTTGTGCTAAACAGTACAGATGTGGACTTGGGGGTCATGTGACTTAAAGTCCAGAGATACATTCAGAATTTCAATTTCGTCAAGATTTTAGTTGACATCGGTTTAGTCTAAAAGACTTTAGCCAAGTAAAATCTTGAGTCTAAAGTAAAGATTTATACTCAAGAAACCTTAGACTAAATGACTAAATGACTCTGGTCAGAGATTTTTGATTCTGGTCATTTAGTCATTTAATCTACAGTCTAAATGACTTCAGACTCAACTAAAATATAGATAAAATTGTCATTTTGAATGAGTCATTGATTTCCACCAATCCCTCATGACGTCACTGTAATTTTACCCCTTCAACTTGAAAAGACCTAATTACTGACACCAAACAAAAGTGTGTTGCAAAGAGAAACTGTTCCAGAAGTGTTATCCAGTTGCGTTCATAGAAACCTACCTGAAAAAGTGACGAGGCCAACCATACCAACTATTAGTAGTCTTTCCAATCTATGCTCTGATTTGATGAAAATATGTCAAGCTGAGCTGAATGTGACAGTGGGAGACATTTAAACCTCCCTTGTGTTAGGCCTGGCAGAAAGCTCGCAGTGAGGGCTGGGAGAGATCCTTCTGTGAAAGGAACTTCCTGTCCCAGTCCACCATGGACATGATTCTTGGCATGAGGACACAACTGTTAGGACAACTTCGTGCTATTGGTGAGTTTGACTTTTATTTTTCTCTCATTTTATTCACACTCTGCAAAGTGTTAGAATCAAATGAAAACCACTGAAAATTGACAGAAAAACCCTTAAAGTCCTTATAGGGTAATTTGAGGTTTTTTGCATCTCTTCTCTAGGAACACTATAACCCATTGTGTGATCTGAAGTTAATGGTGTATGTGGATATTTATGTTGAACTGACTGATCTGAACTTTGGTATTGTAGTATTATTGTGGGGAACTGTTTCACACAGTAAGTAATTAGTTAGTTTTACATTTTCAAGCATTTTTGACTTTTTACTTGAGAAGGGACATCAAAAATTTTGCATTGGCAGTAGTTTGCCTCAGAAATGTTCCTCTTTGCGTTTTAGCCTCTGGCATGTTGACATATGCAATATTTCTAAATCTGATGAGCACTTAAGTTATTTTTGCTAATGGAGCGTTTTCTTTGGTCGGCCAGGTTTTGTGCGCGCCCGCGGCGGCAGCGACATCCGTGATGTTAATCTGAACTCTGAAAACTGGGCTGTTGTGAAAGCAGCCCTGGTGGCTGGAATGTATCCAAACATGGTTCATGTCAACAAGAAGACCTCTCTGCTCTCCAGTAACAGAGAGAAGAAGGTTCATTTCCATCCTACATCAGTCCTGAGTCAGCTGCAGCTGAAGGAGGTAGGAATTTAATTCATTAAAAAGGTCTAGTACAACCTCTAGCAGAATAGCGGCGCATATTGCAAAGTTTTGTAATCACCATATCTAGCATTATTACTGAAAGCTTTCCTAATATTCAGCTGTTTTAATCAGTCTGCTCTCTTTTGAGTTACTTGTCTGAAACTGGTCAATCATTCTTTCTATGTTTATGAGATATGAACTGTGTTAATGGAAGGATTCTTAGACTTATGATCCTTTGTGTTCATGGTGTTTAGAACAACAGCTCCAAATCAGGTCAAACCCTCCCCACAGACTGGTTGATCTATGATGAGATGAGCAGAGGTCACAGGATGGCCAGTGTCCGCTGTTGCTCCGTGGTGACCTCCATCACAGTGGCCATGTTTGGAGGTGGTACCAAACTTCTCAGCTCCACTCTCCATGACAGTGCTGTACAAAAAAGGAATGGTAAATAAATCAGTCAGACTTTTTTAAAGTCTCTTTTTCTTATTTAAGTTTTTATAGGACAAGCACGTAGCCTTTTTATTGGAGCAGAATTACAGAATGTAAAATTGACTTTTTTGAGCTCTACATCATTTTATAATGTTATTCCATCATCAAAACATACCTGGGGTGTCATCTTGATTCGCAGCTGTAGCTCCGAGGAGGAGGCATGAAGAAAAGGTAGCTTTTGGTCTGAGTAAGCGTTATGCTTACTCCTCCTCGGAGCTGCAGCCTCCAGCCACCATCCCCCCTCAGTGATTTATAAACTAACAACTAACTCAGAGAATAGACTAAAGTCTAGACTAAAGTCTGTACTCTGAGCTCCAGGGGGACAGTGGAAGGACATTAGATCTCACCGATGTGCTCTATGTTCCTGGTTATATGGAGTAAGCAGCAGTGTTCTGTATCAGCTGCAGCTGTCTGACACTGTTGTAATCAATGTGAGTAATGACAAATGCATAGATATGATTTGGCATAAAAGACATTCAAACTGTGAGAGATTTTCACTTTTCTTAGTTTTTCGGAGCTGTCTTTAAAATCTAACCTGTTCTCATTTGTTACTGTATTTTTATATTAGACACTGTATATCATCACTGTTACCAGAAGATAAAACTTTCCCTGCTGACTCACCCGTTTCTTGCGCCTAATCAGAAATCCCACCTCTCTAATATTTACGGAACTAATGGCAATTGAATTTTCCTCATCTGGTAAAATCAGAACTGCCTCTGTAGATGAATTAGGTGCAGTGCAGTTTGAATCACACTGATTCTCAACATACAACAATGTGCATCATATGCTGGGTTACAGCTTGAACACTTTAAAACACTTTTCATTTTGCAAAATCCAATTAATTAAAAATGCTTCCCTCAATTCTAGTCCAAGGTGACAGCATATTTAGTTTAAAAAGAGAAACACGTGGATTTCAAGATTTTGCTGAAGCATTAGTCCTTTATCCTGGAAATATTCTTCATATGATAGAAGGCCGACTTTGTAATTGTCTTTATGTATCACTTCAGGCCTGATCACTAGTCTCTAGCTTTAATAATTGAAGCTTTTTGCTGACTCTTGACTGTTCTTTTTATGGCCAAAGATATTTATTTAGAGGTGCAACGTCAAATCAGCCCAGATTACCTTCATTTTGGGAGACAGGTTATTGGCCAATGCTTAAATGTGAAGCCGATGTCATCCACTGATCTGATCTACTTTTGTAAAGGTCTACAAATCAGCAACTGTCCTCTTTTGCTCTGATATGAGAGAGGTTTCACCTCTCAGCAGCCCACCAAGTCATGTCTGCACGTTTGCAGACATGAATAGCAATAGGTGACTATTGTTAACTGCAAACATGCAGACATGACCCACTATGGGGTGAGCCACAGTTATCAACTCAGCAACTTTATTGCTACATTTATCAACATTCAGACAAAGAAAAGGGTGACAGATTTTTCTTGTGCTAAAAATCACTTCTGTTAATCAATCCACTTTCTATCTCAAATTGCTGAAAAACAACATAAATAACTATTTGATTTGGTATCTGTTTAATTACTCCATGAAATCTTCAACATTTCTTCCTATGCCTAAAAAGATCAAAGGTTTTCGAAAGCTTGCCTCTGCAAATTAAGCAGGTTTCTGTGTTCTATTCTGCAGAAAATCCTCTGGATGACATGAGTGACAGTGACACTGAAGACTTAGTGGAGATAAAGATTGATGACTGGCTTGTCTTCGGGCTCGAGAGAGAGGTGAAGAAATAAAGGCTCTGACACACTTTATCCAGAGCTGAACAGCTGACTCAGTCATGTGGTTTCGAACTGTTCGTATTTGCACACACCTTTCATGTAACAGTGCAGACCACCTGGTGGCAGCCCTCCTGGTGGCAGCCCACCTGGTGGCAGCCCTCCTGGTGGCAGCCCACCTGGTGGCAGACCACCTAGTGGCAGCCCTCCTGGTGGCAGACCACCTAGTGGCAGCCCTCCTGGGTGGCAGCCCTCCTGATGGCAGACCACCTGGTGGCAGCCCTCCTGCTGCGGTACACATCACGCCTCTATCCGCAGGAGTCTCTTCTCCCTCCATACATTCTCTGTTTTGCTTTTAGGAAATGTTCGCCGAGCTGACACCACACTTTTCTCCAGACAGCCTCTTCCGTGAACAACGATGTTAGAATTTCCTGGCTATTTACTCCTGGAAGGAGTTATTAACCACCCATTAGTCTTATTATCATAGTAATTCAGTGAAGAACAGTACATATATACATAATTCGCATACTGTAAGTACAGCAAAAAAAAAAAAAAAACAACAACTTCTGAACAATCAGACACTTCTCAGAACTCTGTCAAGACACTTTGACCTGGGCCTGATGTCGACTTCAACAGGCAGAGGCCTCTCTGCGAACAAAATCACGCAATTTTTATCACGCATCTTTGTTAATGAGAAGTGGTTTCAGCACTTCACATGAAGCAAGTCGAGGCCTTAAGACCAGCTTTTAAAACTTTTCCATGTAGCTTTGAGTTTTGCTCTTGATGTGTTTCATCGGCTCTTAAATGTTTTGTCTGGTGAATCAAAGTGGAAATGTGGCAGAAGGGATGACCCAGCATAATAGTGAATTCTTCTTATTGTTTTAAAATTTTGAAATCAGTGCATAGGATGACAAACTTCATGTAGGTTATCTGAACATTCTGTGAAGATTTTCTTTGGTTACTGACTCATCATGTAATCTTCATGTTTGTTAAGATTACCCAGCCTCTGACAGGTGTGTACTTATGCTTATCTCCTGTTGTCAGACTGCAGCTCTGGTGTCTGAACTCAGACAGAAGTGGCAGAACTTGTTTATAAAGAGGATCCGCTGCCCTTCCAAACCCTGGTCTCAACAGGACGAGGCAGTCATCCAGACCTTAGTGTCTGTATGTGCTCAACTTCATGGTTGCTCTGCAGTTTGCCTCTGGATGGGAATTATTCCTGTGTTTAATGCCTGCAGTTCATGCTGACTGCCTCCAGGTGCTGGGTGCTGAGGAGCAGGAAGCCGGCCTGCAGCAACCTACAGGGATTGGTCAGAGGCCCAGGCCTATGACATCAGAGGATGGGCCAAGATCATCAGGGAGGAACTCCAAGGCCAGCCCCCAGCTGCCCTCTCATAACACAAATGACAAGTAGGCCAATAACCATCATGTTGCATGGTAGTGTCTTTTGCTGCTCTCTCTTCTTTTATTTGATTTTTCTGTTTTTCTCAGTTTTCTATTCATGGTGACAAAATGACCTCATGCTTTGGGTCCTTAGGTTCTACAATTTTCTGAGTTATGATGGGCTTCATGTATATACCATGCTGAAAATCTCAACCTCCTCAGTCAGAGATCGGAAGCCTTCTTAGACCTTATGCAGAAGGCCTAAAATGGCCCAGACCTTCTTACACCTTGTACATAAGAAGGTCTGGGCCTTTTTATACAGCTGCTTAGGGTTACTTACTTTAAAAAAACATTTTAGCTCATTTTTGAAATAATAAGTTTAGCATTCTCTTGGAGTGAGTCAATGGAAGTCAACGTGATATTGATATGCCAAATGCGACTGATGCATTTAGCATTTTATTTATTTGCACTTTTTTTTTTTTTTTTTAGCAATTTTCCAGTTATTAAACTTTGGCCTGACAAATAGCAAGGAGAAGCAGAGGAGGTGTTATATAACAAACCTCTAATATGACATAAATTAGACAGCATAAAAACCAATAAATATATTACTGTATTTATTGTATTTACTGTATTTGTCATACACATCTATCACTTTTGTAAATATATTACTGTATTTACAAAAGTGATAGATGTGTATGACAAATTGCACCTCAAAGCCCATGAGATAAACCCCATACAATTTTTCAACACTCTGCTAAGATGCAGCAGTCTGATTCAGCTGGAGATCACATCATGGATTCTGCACTGTCAGATCTTTTTTACTTTTATAAAAGTCAGGGCAGATAGAAAGTGGTGTGTTCAAAGTATTTAGAATGAATCAATTTTTTAGCCCTCTTCAACAGTTGACTACTTCCTCACAGGCCTCGTCGAATGCTGTCTTCTGACCTACTGAAGACTAACTCCCACAGCAGAGACGAAGTCTCACTGGCCATCAAGAAGCTGTGGGATTATCCGTCTTCCTCCAGCAGTTCCTCCTGCTCTGTGACTCTGGATGGGCCCCCTGAGTCTCCCTCAGGAAAGGTAGGACATAGGTGCTACATGGGACATTTAAAGACCCACGGGCCACATCTGGTCCTTTAAGATGTCCTTCAGTGTCCCAGATATAAAGATTAGATATCAAGCAGGCATTAAGTATTTATTCTGTGTGGATTCCAGTGAGCAAGAGGGGAGGACGGGTTTATTGTTGCCAGAAGACAGCAGTTGTTTATGTAGCCCCAGAGATAATTATGTATCCCAACTGAAACAGAGTTTCTTATTTTCATCCATATTCCAACACAAACTTTACTCATTGTAACCTCATTCACTAATGTAAAGTGTATACTCAATAAAAGGAGTTGTTTTGCTTCTTTTGTTCCCAGCTGGTCTTAAAATCTGTGTCCCAGAAGCCGACTGTGTCTTCAGTCCGATACTTCATTATGAAGAGCAACAGCATCAGAAACATAGAGATTTCTCAGCAGAAAGGCATCTGGTCTACTACGCCGAGCAACGAAACCAAACTCACCCAAGCTTTCCTGGCAAATAGCTTCATAATTCTCATCTTCTCTGTTCAGGGATCTGGACACTTCCAGGTATCTGATTTCAGTTGACATTGTTGTTCTCCTCTGTACATGTCTTTGAACATGAGACTTCAAGCTCACTTTGAATGAGAGGTTTGTGGGAGGATCCACTTGCAGGAGACGGAGGCCGCCAGTGAGTTTGAAGATTTACTAAAGAATATGGAAAGACAAATTTACAAAAATCAAAGGAAGCCACGGCAAAAAAACAGAAAAAACAAAATCCATAGGAAAAGAATCTAACAAGAGAAACTCGAGGAAAACACAGGGCAGCATGAGGGAGTGACGGGGCGATAAAAGCATCTGGTGAGTAATAAATACTACAGAGGCTGAGCTGAACAAAAGGCCTGGGCTGATGAGCAACTGATTCTAGGTGTGAGTGGAGGGAGAGGAGAAAAACTGAGAAATAAGAAAAATAGACATAAAAAGAAACAGTAAAACGAACTGAACAGAAATAAAACAGACCCAAGGATAATCTAATAAAGGCTGAGGAACACAGAGTGCTCATAATAGAATGGCTAAAAAATGACTAGACACAAGAAATAAACCTAACTAGAAGGAACTGAAATAAAGGAGACAGAACTTAGACAGATCTAACCAAGATAATGATAAAACTAGAATCAAATCTATAAAACAACCAGAAATATGTCAGTCACATCAGACAACACATTAACACATTGCTTTTAAATCTTTCTTTATGATCTATATTAAGTAGAAGTGCAATGCTTTGGTCTGAATTCTTGGTTATTGGAACTCCTCAGATCCCTGGTTCACCTCTGAGGCGTTTTAGAGCAACTCGCTTTCTGCGGCTTTTAAAAATATGAGTGAGACATTTCAAGCCCCACCCACCTCCAGCTCACAGAGACATTTTGGTTGTTTGATAACAGGGAACATATGCTCTACCAGAAGAACATTTTTTGTACCAAAATTTATTAAAGATGTCAGGAACAAAATACTTTTCCATCCAACCTTACATGTTGGATCCAGAGCCGGAGCCAGAGCAGGAGAATGAAGACGAGCATCCTGCAGAGCCATGTGTTCAAATAAATGCATCATAAATGCTCATTGATTTGAATGATTGATTCAAATCAATCATTTGAATTTCTTTCTCACAGTGCAACCCAACTTCCTCCATTATTATTATTATCATCATTATATAGCTCACTTTCTAAATTAACCAGTAGAAAAGTTATACAAAAATCTGAAATTATATTCAAGTTAATAATAAAGAGGTAGGCTCACGAATACGCTTATAAAATATTTCTATACTCCAGCTTTTTGTTTATGTACTCATCTTCAGTCAATTTAATAGATTAACTCTCACCTTCCCAGACATTTATAGCTTTTTGTTCATGTTCGCGATGGGATTTCACACTTTAGTTCATCACACTGAACTAAAGTGTGATGAACTAACATCAACACTTTAGTTGTTGATGTTAGTTCAACACTAACATCAACAAGATGTTTCTGTGTGCTCTATACCACCACGATGTTGAGACTGGGATGATATGAAATACATTTTCCGGTTCGTCTGTAAAGATATTCTTACATTAATCAGCTGCCTGCAGTGTTCAGTCTATCCGCTTACCTGTATAAATACACCCTCAGCGCTCTTCCCCGCTGTAAACACCGGCCACCAGGCAGCAGCTCCAGGAGGACAGAAGCTGCCCTACTCCAAGCATCGCTCCCGTCATTTTAAGGATGATTATTAGTCCCCTAAAAGACGACAAAGACTCAGACATTACCATGAATCAGTAAAATCCTCCCAAGCCGAACTTGAAAATTGGACGTTATGCTGCTAACACTTAGCTTTTGTCAACAACTCAGGCAGAAGTGAGAGCACTGCGCACCGCAAGTAATAACCCGGCCGGAACACGGTGCGCTAAATAATAAAACATAAATTAATGAAGCTTTGAGGCTGATACATTTTCCTTGAGGAATTTTAATGATCGAGGTTCTTGAATCCCTCGAGGAATCGGTTCAGCCCTAGTGATATATGAAATTGGCATTGCAATAAGTTTTTTTTTTTTATAAAAAGCATTCCACTAAAGGTGTGTGGTTTGCAGGGCTACGCTCGCATGACATCTGTCGTCAGCCAGGAGAGCTGCCAGGACTGGGGCTTCATGGGGCTTGGAGGAGTTTTCAGTGTAGAGTGGATCCATAAAGAGAGTCTTCCCTTCCCCTTCACCCAGCACATCCTCAACCCATGGAATGACAACAAGAGAGTTCAAGTCAGCAGGGATGGACAGGTGAGACTGCATCATAAAGCTCAAACATACTGCAGCTGCTTGCTGCAGATACTTCGTCTCAGACGAAACATTAGGCGTGTTGGGATTTACAGTATGAGGCTGTTAACAACGCTCAGTTTCTCTTTACCAAGGCTTAGAGCAGTGGTATCAAACTCTAGTTGATACTGCAACTTTTAGACGTGTCTCTGCTTCTTCACACCAGGCTCCAATATTATTTTATTAAGTGAGGCAGTTTGTCTGCATTCAAGTGAGGCAGCTTATCCATTTAATTCAAGAGCATAGGACAAGGGACACGTGTGAATGTTCCAGGACAGCCGCCCTCAAGCACTGGAGTTTGAGACAACTTTAGCAGAGGAAGCAAACATAAAGATGCCATTAAAATGAAAACTGAGGTTGTGATTATGTGGATATTTGTGTTGTGTAGGAGCTGGAGCCTCAGGCTGGCAGCCAGTTGCTGTCTCTGTGGGAGAGGAATTCTGGGAATCAGCTTCATTAATGTTGGACTCCTCATTAACTCAGCAGGTATTCTAACTCTGTGACTGGCTACGAACCCCCAAACTTACTGACCATGAAAAGAAATATGTTTACTGGGCACTCAGGGCACCAATGTTGCACATGTGCCATGTTTTCTTTGTATTCCACCTGAAGTGCCCTGCACCAGCAGTTCAGACCTGATAACCAGAGAAACTGACTCATTCCACAGAGAAGTGTCTCCTCTGTGCTGCTCTCAGTTCAAACTGTAGTTTTCACCTCTTCATTAATTTCTCATTCTGTTAGATGTGTTTTTGAAATGAGATTTGTTGCATAAGGTCTCTGTACAATAAGTTTACAATAAAAGAATGTAGCTCTGCAGATGTAAACAGGATTCATGGTCCTCTGACAGCAACCTTATTCTTGCTGTTGTTTTTCAATGTTATGCTTTATTCTAATTGGTGTAATTGCCCTGTTTTTATCAAACTGACTTGTTTCTATTTAAAGCACATTACTTATTTTTGTGAGAATATTCAAAGTCTGCTTTATTTGTTCATTAAAGATCTGTTTAAATGCTGTATTGTAATTATGACTTATTAATGCCTCAAAGATGTAACTTTCCTGCTAGGGATGTTCTAATACTGAAAGAATGTCCTTTTATCCCCAAGAGTCAGAGTATAATACATAATTGTGCTGATGTTCAATCTCTCCCCAAATCCCATCACAAGTATAAGGAAGTAGCATCCATAGGGTTTACTGTCACTGAGTTAAGACAGATGCACCTTTATTCTCCATGGTCGGAAATGAAATCAGAGTAAGCTTCAGTTAGAATTAAGAAAATATGTCAAATTTATTCAAATATGTCTTCAGAACCAGGGCCCAGATTCTGAAAGCTTCTCAGAGTCCTCTCAGAGAGCCCAGATTTTAGCCAAAACATCCCTACCAAAGAGTCCTGGCTCAAGACTGATTCATTCCCATCAGGCCAAGAACAGCTTGTGAGCATTGAGATTGTGTTTTAGGATGTTGGTGAGGACCTTGTTGTCTTGTCACAGAGAAACACTAGCAGTGTTGCTGTGACTGTGTTTGTTGTTCCTTCTTTACAACTTCTCCAGTTCTGCTCAGATAGCTGCTCCAGTATCTGTGTCACTGCTTTTATCATGTTCTTTTTACACCATCACGCTCAAGCAAGGGAAGGAACAAACATTTTCACATGACGTAATTGTTTTCAAAAACTCAGTTTCTCAGTCATGAATTCAAACTACTACACACCTGACTTCACAGCAGCAGTTCCATCAACAGTTTAGTTCCATCCTCCTCCCGGTGGGAGGAGGCCCCTGGGAAGACCCAGGACACGCTGGAGCGACCAGGGGACTCACTTCAGACCAGGTGAGTCCCCTGGTCTGAAGAACAGGCCTCATCTGTCTTATTAATCTTCCAGACTTTAACTGTCCATTGAGGTTTTCTTGTTTTCTTACAAGTTCATCGGCTTGTAAGCAGATCACTAAGTACATATCAAAAAAATACAAAAACATGTTTATTTTGCAATGGACACTTGTAAGGGAGCGTCTAAAATGAAGGTTACACTCAGTATCTGCAGCTCTAAACTGAACATATTAAATGTGGTGCGTACTGATAGAAAAAGCTACCATTCTTACCATTTTGTAAGAATGGTAGCTTCTTACACCATTTTGTGTTTGTAAGAAGTAGAATGGACAATGTTGAAATTTTGTCGACTCTGAATATGTTAACTGGGACTTTGTCAGCGTGGTGACGTCATTCTCATTTCAACATAGAGCTAAGGTCAAAATAGCTTAGGGAATGTATTTTATGTTTGCTGAGTAGTAATGTATCAGGGAAATTTAAAGCTGTCCAATACTTTTCAGTATTAAATTGTTATGGTTCTGTCAATGCCAAAATGGGTTTTCTCCATAGGGTGGCTGGGCTTTCCCTTAGAGATAGGGTGAGAAGATCGGTTATCCAGGAGGGACTCAGAGTAGAGCCGCTGCTCCTCCGCATCGAGAGGATCCAGCTGAGGTGGCCCGGGCATCTGGTCAGGATGCTTCCTGGATGCCTCCATGGTGAGGTGTTCCGGGCACGTCCCACCGGGAGGAGTTCCCCGGGGAAGACCCAGCACACGCTGGAGGGGCGATGCTTCTCGGCTGGCCTGGGAACGCTGTGGGATTCCCCGGGAGGAGCTGGAACAAGTGGCTGGGGAGAGGGAAGTCTGGGCCTCCCTTCATAAGCTGCTACCCCCAGGACCCGACCCCGATAAGCAGAAGAAAATGAATGGATGGATGGATGGATGGTTCTGTCAATTCTGTTACTGATTCCCCACATCACAAAGGACTCTCTGGCATGCCGTCTGTTTTTACATCCCAGCTGAACGCTCTGTTGTTCAAGAACAACAGAGCGGATTAATCAACTCTTTCATTTTCTTTTCTCTATAAAAATGTTTTTTCTGTAAAATATATTGTTTTTGTTGTGTGCCCTGAAGGTGCCCTTTAATTGAAACATGTAATCATTATTAGAACTACTACAATCAGGGACTGTTGCTGTGGTTTTTGGTACGCATAGTGGCAGCCTTCCGTGTATTTTTACAAATTTGCATGTATTTATGGGTGGCGACAGGGCGAACCAGCAGCTGCCCTCCATTATTTCACGCAAATTGGGATGTATAAGGTGCGCACGGTTTTATATATCTGAATTTTTTTGTGCGCTGCACTTTTCAAAATTTTCCCTACAATTTTTAGTGTGAAAACTGCACTCTTTTATACATGGGGCCTGTGGTTGTTAACCAGTCATTCAAAGCAATAATGCAAACATAACCACAGAGGTCACGACACCCGTGCATTGGCCTTTAGTTTGACACATTTGCAGTGTGAAAAGCCCTAAAAACCTTTTTCTTTTTGATGTTTAACAAGAGGATGAACTCCGGGTTACGGCTCATGCTTCAGACATTTTCTCTGACTGAGAAAGACACCATAGAGCCAATCCCTGTTATCATTCTTTGAAATGTGTGCCCTTCAAAATATACGTAACAAACACCCGCCATGTCAGTAGTTTTCTCTTACATCTTGTCTGTAAAGGGTGGTTTTATTATAATGCAACTAAATGAGGACTCAGTGATATCAGAAAAACTTAAGAATTGTTTTCTAGATGCTTTGATTTGTTACTGTGGAAAAATGGCAAGAACCTGTTGAGTTTTGATATTTTTATTAATGTGATTTGAGAGTTGGGCATTTTGAAATAAATGAATAAATGACGTTTCTTGTTTTTGTTTTGCTTTTGTGTAGTCACAAAATATCATTCAAAAGTTAATGCTGCCTTGCAGCAAGAAAGTCCTTGGCTCAAATTGCAGAATGAAGTCTTCATGCATTGAGTTTGCATGTTCTGCCCATTTGGCTGCCTACCACAGTACAAAAACATGATTGTTAGGTCAACTGAAAACTGCACATTACCTTTACAAAGTATTGTGTGAATGAATGGTGTTGTGTTTCTGTGTTGCCCTGTGATGGACAGGACTTCTTGTCCAGTGACAGCTGAAGGTTGAGTGGGTTCTGAGTGGTGCGGCATCCTGCATGTTTAGTTCTCTCCCTGGTTCAAATTCTCATGAACTTTGGAAATATTCTTCAATTGTTCTCATTCTAGTGAGCAACGGATAAAACGGACTGATGGACAAGTGCTTCTCTAGTGATTCCTGGTGCATTTCATTGTTTCTTTGGATAACACGCAACTATGCTCAGCACCAGCAGACTGACTGAACTCCTGTTTTTAAACAGGTCACACTGCTGAAGGTCGTATTCAAGTGTATTTAACCAGCAGCTCCAGGCTCCGTTTTAAATCCAGGAGTAACAGTGTTAGTTATTCTCCTGGATGAAACCTTCTTTTCCGAGTTTAGCTAGACAATGTGGCTTTACTTGCCGACATTGTTATTGACCGTGTAAATTAAATGTGTTCTAAAAGCAGCTTTGCTTTTACGGGGCTTTAATCATCAACAAAGAAGAAAGGTTTAACAGAACTGAGCGGTCTCACTGAAACATGCTAGTGCTGCCCACCAACACGTAGACAGCGCCACGAACTTCTCCTACAGTTCCATTGGTTTCTTTTTTCTCACCAGACATCGTACAAGTCCCACCATTGGACGGTTGTTACAGCTACGGTGCTGCGTGGTTGGGACTGCCGGAGTGTGATTGGACGGCCGTCTGTGGAGTTTATGGTGCGTGAGCCGTGGTTGGACAGGAAGCCGGGTGTCAGCGCCGTGTGGACGCTCCGCGGTCCTGTCATCAGTAAATATAAAGTCAGCTCTGGCTGGCCAGCTGAGTGCTGAGCAGCAAAGCAACAGCGGAGATACTGAAACGTTTCACCTCACGACAATTGACTTCACACGCAGGTGAGGAACTATTCTTTCGACATTACAATCTCAAGTCTGTCTGTCAGAGCTTTATGCGGCCGTTTTTTCTTCTCCGTCATGTGCAGTTATTACTAGTGAACAACACGTTTTTAAAGTATGTATCACGTGATAAAAATTGTATTGTAAGTTGGAGAGTTGAGGCATGATGCTGGTCCGTCAGTTATTGCGTTCCGGCAAGCAACAAGCTTGAAAACCATGCACGGAGTCTCTCTAATGTTCTTAGTCGGTTCATTTTTGGTGATAATATATATTGCGATTCATGTCTGACACATTTATGCTAACACGTGTTTTTTCTTACATTGTGTTTGTTATTGCTCAGTCAGTGACCTTTAGTAACCGGCTTAGCTTTCAGGAAATCCTGTTGCCCTTTCACCCACTTTATTCCCGGGTGTCATCAGCTGGGCTTCAAAACCTCCAGCTCTTCTGACTGTGTAGCTTCATATAAGAACAGGTATGTCTGTGTTCAGCTGCAGTATGACGCTAACTAGCGGAGCTAATAGCTTTGTAATTAGCGCTTTATGAACTGCAGTGCAGGATACAGACTCGCTATCTTAACTGTTGTTGGTGTGAAGTAACCATTAAACCTGATTGATCTCACCAGCAGAGATAACTGAGGCTGCATCAGCAGCTAACATGCTCTGTGTTCTTCTAACCCTGCCTTTTTGCCATCAGTGTTGAAGAGCAGCTCTGCTGTTTCCCTGAAACCCAATCAGAATAGAACCGCAGGATGTAGAACTATAGGCGTGTGTGTGAGCAGTTGGTGAGCCTAAGGAGGATGTACTTTGACCTACTGAACAGTGTCGGTTTTACTCCTGTATGTGTTCATCTTCATTAACTCATTAGGCGTTGGTGGGCAAATCCCAATTAACCTCCTGCTGACATTTTCATATTGGTCTAATGTAATACTGCAGTAATGCTCATCCTAAAATCTCTCCTTCACATGCTTAGGATGCCAGGATCAGCCTCCAATACCTGCTTAGGACCCTGGCCCAAAGATGTGGGAATCATTGCCATGGAGCTGTACTTCCCATCTCAGTATGTAGACCAGGCTGAGCTGGAGGAGTTCGATGGCGTGGCAGCTGGGAAGTACACAGTGGGACTGGGACAAGCTCGGATGGGTTTCTGCTCGGACCGCGAGGACATCAACTCTCTGTGCCTCACCGTGGTCCAGAGGCTAATGGAGAGGAACAACCTGTCCTACGACTGCATCGGCCGGCTGGAAGTTGGCACGGAGACCATCATCGACAAGTCAAAATCCGTCAAGACGGTTCTCATGCAGCTGTTTGAGGATTCTGGCAATACAGATGTGGAGGGAATTGACACCACAAACGCTTGTTATGGCGGAACAGCTGCACTGTTCAATGCTGTTAACTGGGTGGAGTCCAGCTCATGGGACGGTAAGGAAAAATGTCCTCCATCCTAAACAGTATTTTTGCAGTTCTATTAAATTAGGGTCCTAGCATAAATCATCATAACTCAATTTTTAGTGTAGTGGATTTTTTTTATCTGGGACCTGGGTACACATTTTGTACCACAAACTCTCAAGGTGGTATGACAATAAAAAATCCATGAATTCTTGAATCCATGAATCCATCCTCCCTGCACCCAGTTAATGTACCATTCCATTGTTTACCTGATGTCATCTGTGGGCATGCTAACTAGCCTAAGCATTCATGGCAGGCTGTGTTGTGGTGAACCAGCTGTAGCCTAGCAGAAGAAACGGGGAGGGTGTGAGCAGCATGGCACAATATTGATAAGATCCTCCTACTGGCTCCCATTGGTTGTTCCTGACAGAGCTGTGCATTTGTTCCGATGACAGCAAATCCATGAGGAGAAGGCAGAGGAGCTTGATTTCTTTTTTCCACAAATGATCTGTCATGATATGATGACAGTTTTAACAAACAAAAAAACCTTTTTATTTATTTTTTTTAACTTGCATACTGAAGCTTTAACTGAAGAATGTACACACCTTCATACTACATTTGAATACTTGGCTGCTGTTATATGTCATGTTATTAAATGGCATAAAAGATAAACCAGCAATACGGGTAAAGTTCTACTCATCCATCACCTCTGCTCTTTTCTCCCTGCAGGACGCTATGCTTTGGTTGTTGCCGGGGACATCGCTGTTTACGCCACAGGAAGTGCTCGGCCTACAGGGGGCGCTGGTGCAGTGGCCATGCTCATTGGGCCTAATGCTGCTTTGACCTTTGAAAGAGGTCAGTTCACTGATTACTTCTTCTGGTATTGACCAAGAGTTTCTCACGCAATGCTTCTGTTCCAATTCCCTGAAGGTTGACTCATCTGATGTGTTCTGATTGTTCATCCTGTTCTAGTTTCCTGAAACCTGCATGATTACATGAGCCACAGAATCTCAGTGGGAAAACTTCCCAACAGTTGGACCTTAACTGTAGGACTGAGTCAGTGGGTAGAGTAGTCCTCTGGAAGTTTGAAAGCTTATGTTAGATTACTGCTTCCTTTTGTCACATGTTGATGTGCCTCGGGGCTAGACACTTAACCCTAAGTTGCCTACCCATTTGTGTATGAAAGTGAGTTCAACCTGGTGAATGTGGCTCTGAGTGGTCAGTAGGTTTAAATGAGGGAATTTAGGTCATCATGTTTAAATAACACTCGCTGAGTGCCTCAGGGTACTATATCAGGTCGCAAATTATTTATATTATATGTTAATGATATATGTAAAGTCATAAATATATTACAATCTTGTATTTATTCTGACAATACCATTATTTTTTGTTCTGGCAATAAACAAAATGTTTTATTACAGGATTTTACAGCTGAATTGGAAAGGTTGAACTATGGTTTGATAATAATATTCGTTTTCTGAATATTTGTAAGATGAACCTTATGTTGTTTGAGAAAAGACCAACACTACCAGAAATGCAAGTAGCTGACAACATTAAGCTGAACGCCCGTATGAAACTATGTTTTTCTGGGTGATATTAACCAACCTGTAGTTGAAAACCTCATAAATTATGTTAGGTTATGTATTGTTAGTATTGTTATGCTACGCAAAATAAGACAAGTCGTACACTAGATCAGTGGTGTCCAAAGTGGGTCCTGAAGGGCCGGCATCCAGCTTGTTTTAGTTCCCTCTCTGCTGGTAGTAACAGCCCTTTCAGCATGTCGGTGTTCTTCTTAGACCTTCTAATGAGCCATCATTGGAACCAGGTGTGTTAAACCAAGTAGAGAACTAAACCATGCAGGATGCCGGGCCTCCAGGGCCTGCTTTGGGAACCACTGCACTAGATCTTTTCTACAGCTCCCTTTTGCTACCTTACTTGTCATACTGTGTAGGGATTCTGTAACATAGCTAAAGGACTGACCTCCAACCTGTTCATATTCTGCAAAAAACCCATAAGAACAATAAACTGCTTGTGCTAAAACCACCACACTAAGGCCTTGTTTAGCCAGTGGGGAATATTCAAGTTTGCTGAGCTTGTAAAATGTAAGACTGTACAGTTATACAAAGAGCAAAAAGTAACTCCCTAAAATATTCAGAAATTGTTTGAGATATGAGCTAAGATGGAAATGGAACTTAAAACTACCACATTAAAAGTATGTCTATTTGTTTTGCTGGGATTAAGCTGTGGAATAGTTTGAAAGAAGTTCTTAAACTCGGTAATAACAACACAGTTTAAAAGGGAATTAAGACAGATGATTGAAAGCTATAAAGGCACTCAATCATTTGAAATCTGATTGAAACCTTTCTGATGGCGATTTACATTTTTAATCTTAAATTTTTTTTATGCTTTTTTTCTTGTTTGTATTTAATTGTTGATTCTCTGTATCTTTGATCATGTTTGTTACACTAAAGACTAAACATAAGACGAGTGAAAATTTGTTTACTGCTGTGAACTAAGCTGCTGTGGCAACAGATCTTTGGGGAAATGTGATTGTAAAAACTTGTTTCTCTCCTGCAGGTCTGCGGGGAACCCATATGCAGCATGCATATGACTTCTACAAGCCTGACATGGTGTCAGAGTACCCTGTGGTGGACGGCAAGCTGTCAGTCGAATGCTACCTGAGTGCCTTGGACCGCTGCTACTCTGTGTACCGCAATAAGATCCACGCACAGTGGCAAAGAGGTGAGTCCATGGGGAGAACTGATCACATCGTCTGCTTCCAAAATGGCTCTTTGATTCACTTCTACTCATAAAGACGTTGGTACTGGTGGTGCAGTGCAGTGTCAGATTAAATTTGATCAAAACCAGGATGTCTCCAAGACAGACAGATACATATTCTCTCACTTTCTGATGGAACAACTTTACTGAAATTTCCCTGATTTTAAAAAATGAAATTGTTATTATTAGTTTGTTTGGTCTTTCCTGCCTGATGACCTTTGCCATGTCTAACCCCTCTCTCATGACCTACTCTCCTGTTTAGCCACTCTCAGAGCCAAAAACCTTAAAAAAATAAAGTAAAAGAGCAACAGATTGAACTAGAGGTAGTGTTAGGTACAGATACACTGTGCTAAAAATAAAACCTCTGACATCTGCAGACCCCACAAAACTGTGCGTGGGAGTTCTGCCAGGTGAAGAGAGGTGATCTGTGTTGATTCATTAGCCTAATTGGGAATAGTTAAGTAGTTAGAGTATTGTATACTTGCCTGCTTCTGAAGCGGCTCATTGAAGGCAACGTGCGCAGTAGAGTGGATGTTGATGCAGCATGATGTCAACTGATAATCCCTCTATAAAGTCAGAGGTATGAAGCTAAGAATGAGTGGTTGTCATGACAGCATATAGACATGACACATTAGCTGTTTATCTGCAGGACATGACTGTTGATGAAAAGCTTCTTGTTGGAGAAAGTGTTTGAATCGCTGCGTTTTTCTAACAGAGGGCTCCGACAAGCACTTCAGCCTAGACGACTTTGACTTTTTAGTCTTCCACTCTCCCTACTGCAAGCTTGTCCAGAAGTCTGTGGCTCGACTGATGCTGAATGACTTTCTGAAGCACCCCAGCCCCGACACACAGGCGGGACCTTTCGCTGGACTCGATGCCTTCAGGTACTTGCAGAGGACAGCATGGCGGCCTCTGGTTCTTTCTAATAAAGCTCTTTATTAGAAAGGGGCTCTTGAACGGATAGAGTCCAGTGAAACTGTGGCTCGGTGTTGTGAAATATGAGTGTAGCATGTAAGAATGTTGAAGTAGTGGAGTTAATGTTCCTCATCTACCAGAGACAGGTGAATATCAGTGTTTTTAAAATATCTAGATACATCTAAAAGCTTGAGTGATAATTCTGTATGTTTGAATTGGAACCAAACACACTGAATCTAATGTAATCTAAACTAATCTTAATATAATCAGAAGTTGTTGGTGAAATCAGAAGGAAGTTGTGTTCCAGTGGGAATACATCAGCTACATTCAAACCTAGTATGTAGCTCTGTCTAGAATCACAGAAGCAAAGCTGTCGACATCTAGCCTCATTTTTTGACACATTTCTCAAATCTTAAATTTCAGCCAGCAGGCTTTTCCTGCTGACGAACATCTTGCTCTGTATCACACAGATCTGATGGTTTCCAGGCACTTTTCAAGATCTGTCTTTTAAACATGAAAATCTGTTATGTTACAGCCTCCATTAGGGCTGGTCTGTGAGAAAAGGTTTTAGTAACTTTATTTGGCCCTGCCAGGTTGGACTCTTCTGTTCACTTCCTGTGTAGAAATCCCACAAGTAATTTCTTCTCTTTATAGGTGTCTCCTCTAGTGTGGTGGCTTTCCTGCTGTTGTTTAGTTTTTTAAACTACTTATGCAATATTTTAATGAAAACATTCTTGCAAAAAAACATAAATTGCGAAAACAAAAAAAAATTCTTGCAGATTCATTTGGACATGGAGAGTTAATCCTGTATGTGTTCTTGGCAGAGACGTGAAGCCAGAGGAGACGTACTTTGACAAGGACGTGGAGAAGGCCTTCATGAAGGCCAGTGCCCAGCTGTTTGAGACCAAGACCAAGACGTCGCTGCTGCTGTCCAGTCAGAATGGAAACATGTACACACCCTCTGTGTATGGCTGCCTGGCTTCACTAATAGCACAGTATGTACGCCTTACTGCCTGCTTCCTGACTGACTCCAACCAACAATGCTCTGAAAAACACAGTATCTATTCTAAACAACGTGAGCGCTGCATATTAATCTGTGAATTAATGTTATGAGTTGGATATGTGAATATGCTTAAAGACATTTAGATTAATGAAGGGAACTGAAGCTTTATGGTGGAACTGACCCAGGTAATGGTTGTCATGACAGCCTCTCTTGTTTCTGTGTCACAGATACACAGCATCTCAGCTGGCAGGGCAGAGGGTGGGCTTGTTCTCCTATGGGTCAGGGTTTGCTGCAACCTTGTTTTCTCTCAGGGTCACTCAGGATCATACTCCTGGTGAGTTCAGGCTCACCTCCATGTGACCTCCACATGACCTCTATGTGTCACACAACAGCAGAAACTGATGGGTGTGTGTGTGGTAGGGTCTGCACTGGACAAGCTTGTCTCCAGCCTGAGCGACCTGGGGTTCAGACTGGACTCCAGGAGGAAAATGTCACCTGCAGATTTTTCGGAAATCATGAAGCTGAGAGAGGAGACTCACCACCTGGGTAAGTTCCTGCCTTACCTGCTGCCACTGGAATCAAACCTACAGCTGTGCCACGGAGCCACAGTCACCACATTTACTGTTTAAATTACAACGTATATATTTTAATTATCTTACCACCACAAACTGGGTTGTCTATTGTAGCTCAGCACCCAGCTGTGAAACAAACTGAGCAGGTTGTCTGTTTTTCTTTTTTTTTCCACAAATAAATAAGTGACAGTTGTTTTGTTTAGTAGAAGTACCTGTTTGCTGCAGCGCAGCAGGTCCTGTTGGATATGTCTCCAGCAGCTTTCCAACATGGAAATATCCTTTTGTCCATTCTAGTCATTTTCGTTCAGATTTAAAAGAACTCAGTGTTTTATCTGTTTTGCAGATTCCTGGAAGTTCATTGCAGATATGTGGTGCATAGAAAAATGGTTCAGTTTTGGCCAGTTAGCTTCCTGTGTGCCTGGAAGAAATCCTCGTTAGACAGAGGCAGCTTTGCAGCCTATAACACCAGGCATAACTGAATAGTGGTCTTCTCTTCTTGCTCACTTCTCCAGCTAGCTACGTGCCTCGAAGCCCAGTGGAGGATCTGTTCCCCGGGACGTGGTACCTGACCCGAGTGGATGACAAACACCGCAGGGAGTACGCCCGCAGGGCCCTGGATGACGAGCTGCCGGCTGAGCCAGAGCTGGTCCGCACCACCTCAGCCTCTGAGGTACTGTCCCAATGAGCAGAATCTGTCCAGAGCCAGGTGTCGTTACTCCCGCTTCCAGAACCAGGACCACATCTAGTCAAAGCGGGTCGAATGGGCCCTGCTGGAGGACAGACAGGACTTCTTGTATCTTCTTCTTGTACTTCCATTTAGACCCTGATCTAAATGGTCAGCAGGAGAATGCCAAACATTTCTGCCTAACGGATTGTCTGCAGACGTTTATTTCCATCATCTCTTCAGTTCATCTTCTCTGTAAACGTGTAAACTCCTGACTGGAGTTCTGTCTGTTTGATATCAATATTGAGATTTCTAAATGTCGGTGTTTGACAGTTAAACCCATTAATAAGATGAATGGATCAGAGAGAGGAAGAGCAGGTCCTGATGCTGCTGCTGGTCTGCTTTGTCTCTCCAGCACATCCCCAGTCCAGTCAAGAAAATGCCTCGCATGCCTACAGCCGTGGCTGGCCCCGGGGCCACCAGCAGCAACTGACAGCGTCTGTGTCCCCTCCTTCAGTGGCCGGGCCCAGAGAGTAGAACTGGACAAACAGACAGTAGCTGGGCCCAGCTGGACGTCCAGGAGGGCCAGGTGGTTCTGATGGGGACCATCAGGAGTCCTGCCTTCCACTTACCACCAAACCCTGCTTTTCAAAGTCATACATTTCTTTTTATTTTTTCAATATTTAGATTCTTTGGCGGCTCCTGTTTTTCAAAGTCCACTTTCGAATGTATCTTAGTTCTGCATTGGTGCAGAATTGATGGTTCCATTTGGGAGGAGAACAGACATATCATGCTGCCAACACTCAGCCAATACCATTAAATAAACCAAATTATTTATTTTACAGCTGAGTAGATAAACAAAGGGAGCGTTGTTGCCTTGGTAACACAGCAGGTGATGCAGCTTATCTTATTTCCTGTGTTCTGTGAATTCATGACCTTTCATACTGTTAAAATTGAGCCGTTTCTAATATTCTGGCCTCCATCTGGTAACGTTTGGAGCAAAACACCAGGAAGCGCTCTCTCTCTCCCTCTCTCTGTCTCTCTCTAATATGTAGTCATTCGTCAGCCCTTGGCTTTTATTTAAACTCTTGTTGGCTAAAGCAGCCATGAAACCTGAACACTTGAGAGTGATGCTGCATGACAGGGACACTGTTGGTAACGCTGACCTAGCATGGTCACCAGCTGGGACTTCTTCCAAAAACACAAGGAGGACGAATCAGATCAGTATAGGAAAGTCTTTGGCCTCAGCATCTTTATTTCTGACTTAATCATTTTTTTAATTGGATGTAAGAGCCGTCAGTTTCTGCAAAGTCTTAGCGTGAAGCTTAAAAGTGTCATTGACATTGTCTGTGAAGGTCTGCTCTGCAGTGCAGCCTCACCTGCTGCACTGCTGGCAGCAGGTGGGGCTGACAGCAGTGTTTAGTAAAGTGGCTAATTTTACTGTGATGGACCAGTAGAGCAGCGGGTCGAAGTTTAGTCTTTGTTTTATGTAAAAACTATTTGATGCTCCCCAGCTGTCACAGACCTCTGTGCCACAACAAGCTTAGACTGCTCCCTCTGCTGGACCAGAAGAAGTATCACAGCATCATATGTCAGTTTGACCACATTTTTTGCTCCTTGACCAGATGCTGAACAAGGAAACTTTAGTTGGTAATACACAAGAACAGGAGAGTCACATGAACCCAACAGGAGTAAGCAATCGATACTTTGTCTGTCTGTCTGTCAGCTGCTGCAGCTAACAAAACAAACAGATGTGGAGACAGCCTTGGACCATGATGCAGTAGGTGGTTGTTCCGAGCTTGGATACTTGATGCTAAAATGACTTTCTTTTAGAGAAGCCTTACAATAAGCACCTGGGATGTGCAAACTGTACATATTATAAAGATTTGCTTTCAATAATGTACAGATCTATTCTTTTAAACTGTAAAGTCAGTTGGTTGAGCTGTACCAGCTTCAGTAGTGTCTTGCATTATGGCATGCTCTTGCATGAGCTGCCTGGCTCAAAGGTCACATGACCCTTTCCAGTGTTGATGGTTGTAGAGAACGAATTATGATTATTTATGTCATGTAGATGTGAATGTATTAATGTTCCACCAGATTCATTAAACCAGAGACTTGTGTACACATGTAGAGTGGGAATAAATGAGGATGGAACGTGTGTCTGTATGGTTCGTTTATTTCAACAGAATGTTCACATTACGTTTTCACTGCTCTCTGCATGCATGAGTTCACTGCAGGATATTAGATTCTATTAATGAGTTTATATCAGCTTCCTGCTGTCCTGCAATAAATGTCAAAAATAATTTGCTTTGTAGCTAAATAAGTTTCAGTCATGTGTAAGAATAAAAATCTATCTACACACTGGAAGGAAGACAGTTCAACACATAATGAAGGAATGTAGCCTGTGACTGAGGTTATTCTGCTCCAGAATAACAATATCATAAATACTGTAATAGTTACAAAGTAGATTATTTTTTCCATTCATGAAGCAATGTTCTTTGCACAATCATCTTTAGAGGTTCTAGAACAGCCTCCAGAACAGATTCTTGTTGAGGTGCCATGACATTTGGATCCTCAAATAAGGCAGGACTCTTTCACAACACTGGTACCTTCTATTGGGTCAGGCTAAAGTAGAAAATCTGCTTCAGAATCCTGCAGAGCTGTTCTGCACAGGCCTTCAGGACCCTGGGGCTGACAGCATCTGAACCTGCAACTATGTTCAGTATCTGCACATTTCACAACTTCTAGAGTCTGACAGGAATAGAGACAGCACCAGCTTCTGATTGGGCTGAAGACAATGGAAATCCTACCGACATCAACAAACATCTTCATCGAACAAGAAGCAAAAAATAAGGAATTGTAGAATAAGGAAAGAGAATAAATTATGAGCATAGAGTAATTATGTAAGTACATTTTCTTAGGAAATGGTGCCTTCAGTAACTGAACTTGTTTATAAGGGAGGTACAGAAACTAAACCTGATGCATATGCACCCATGGCACTGTTTCTGAAGGAGAGAAGTTTAATAGACACAAGTTCATATTAAACATTTCCTTTAGCAATCAAATCATTTAGATTTGATTGCTAAAGTTAATCAGAGGTTCTTCATATTTACATGTAGCAGTTTGCAAATCAGTTTTGAACGGTAGAGTCTCATTAAGAAGGTTTTTAAGTCATGTAAATGAGCCATACTCGCAATAGATATGATTCCAACATTTCCTAAAGACAACATTTGAAGATGCTTTAAAACAGAAGAACTGACCATTATTATCAGGACCAAACTGGATCAAACGCTGATTTTTCTTTGGATTCTGAACAACAATAGGAGATGTTAAAGGGAAACATGTAATTGTGGAAGGAGCTGGTGTAACAGAGAGAAAAATGTTACGTTATGAATTTATTTAAGGGTTATGTTTGTGTGAATTTTGACCAGAATGATTGTGATGATGATTTTGTGTATTTTTGGGATTTTTGATTGGGACATATGTTTGGGGCCACCTAGTGGTATGATGAGTAACTGCATGCAACGGGTCCTTCAGGCTCTCACAGCTTCCCCCACTAGAATTCTGAGGAATGCAGGTGGTCTTCATTACTTGTTTTTACTTAGGGTCATATTTTTCTGGTTCGACAATTAACGAAATACTGCGTCAATATTTAACAACTACAAACACAATTTGTAAAGTTTTCTTGAGGTCGGACTGGAAAAGTATGACCCTATGAGTGGGAGCTGCGTCGGTTGGTGTTTGTGGCTGACCACTCGGTCACAACACTAACCGTATTTTTTATTTTTCAGCCTTGGACCCCTTGCACCTGGTGAAATTCTCATTCTGAGGAGTTTTTACTCATTCTATATCGTACTAGGTGACAGGCAGTCAGCGAGGGTTGCACGGAAGCAGTAAAGACCAAAGAAGGTTACACTGGCACTGAAGAGTTTACAACAGCTTACAACTTTAGATTTTAGTGAACCTCCAGCTTTGTAAAAACTTAAGTGACAAACTGAAATCACAAAGTTAACTCTAGAACGTTAGAAGTTAAATCTGATTAAGGTCAATTGTCTGAGGCACCTTGTAATATACGAGGAAGTTTAAATTCTAAGCTGGTTTTAAAAGCAAAGCTACATTTTAAGCTCTTGGTTAAGCTCAAGAGTTTCTGTTGAATTTTGGGGCTTCCTGATCTTACAGAACCAGTCCAGTCCCCATGTGGGGCCCATGTAGGCGGTGGCCATACATGTGGGGCCACCATGGAAACAGCGGACAAACCCATGTGGGACCCATATTGTCTGCCCTCCTTTTCCCCATATGGGGCCCACCTCGGTATGCTGGCTGGGTCTTAGCAAAACAAATGCATAGACTGTTTATTATTTTTTAACCGCTATTCTGTTACGATATTTCAAATGTTGTCAAAATTTGACATATCCTGGTGATAGATAACACCAAGGTTAATGGAAGCCAGGTTTATGCCATCCAGAGTACAGTGACGAACTGAGCAGTTTGTGTTTAAGTTCTGTATTTCAAAAAAGGCAACTTCTGTCTAGTTTAAAAACGACAAGTTGTTCAGGTGTCTGATGTGTTCATTAAAACACCTGAACTGCTACCCGAAAGGGATCATTTCATTGTTGTTAGGTCAGCTGTCACTTCTCTTTCTGCACAGTCAACGGAACAGGAAGCGAATAACGGGCAGCAGCATCTAAACCCTGAGCCACAAGGTTAAGTCTGGGTTGGGGGCAGGGATTCATGTCACATTGTGTGTGTTGGTCCTCGCGCTGTAAACGGTCTCGCGCCACATCTTTATCACTTCTTCTAATTAGTAAAAGATCGAATGTCGTCGGGAGAACTTCATCAGTCAATGTCCATCATTATACAGCATCAGTCAGAGTGGAGTCCTGCGTAAGGACAACCCTGCAGTTAGTCAATGCAACAACGCATCGTTCTATCAAGGGAATAGCTGCTCGTTAGTGGTTTACTAATAAGCTAACACGAGTAGAACAATCTGGCAGGAAAAACACCGCCCTCTGTACGTAGACAAGCAGGGTGGAGTTTCAGGCAGCGGCACCCCAGTTCGGAGCGGATAGGGAGGGGAGAGAAAAGTCGCTTTGGGCCTTTCCCCTGCTTTAAAACTTTATTCTGTTGGGAAACTGTTCGAAAAAAACTTTTACGGACGAGACTTCATCGCTCCAAGAGCCGTCGACGGGACAGCAGTGAGGCGCTCAGGTCAGACGGAACGTTTCTAACCTTCAAAACTTTCCAGTCTTGTTGGAAGACGTTTTTGACGTCACCAGAAAGCTGTAGCTGAAAAACTTTAGCCAACTAAAGCAGAAACACCTGCGGCGTTCTCGGACAACACGAGATATCGCGTTTTAAAATCCACAGGTTCGATTACACAATGAGGAAACGGCTCCGAATCACACCCGCCACATAGACGCGAGCCCTCTGCTCCACCATCACCAGTTCACACACATGCACACACACGCGCGAGCACCCCCACGCACGCATACACATACACGCGCGCTCTGCTAAAGGTTTTGGTCTGTATTATAGTGGAACATTGTGTTTACGTTTTCAGGCTGTTACTGTGCCATGTTGCTCAGATGTTCGTGTGTATTTCAGACTTGGCTGTTCTGAAACTGAGTCTGTGAAAGTTCCGTATTTCAAAGAAGGTCTTGCCTTTGAGACCGCCCATCCACTTCTCTCACTGCGCCTTTTATGACCTACAGCACAAGTTCAGCTCCTAACGCTCATTGTGTAGGCAGCTCAGCTCAGCTCAGCTCTGCTCTGCTCTGCTCTGCTCTCAGATTGTTGGGCGTGTTTAACCAGGCACAGCACGACAGAAATGCAGCCTCCGGCAGTGAATTCTTCTTCCACTCAGATGAAGGGAAACAAACTAACAGAATCTGAATTCAGATTTTTGCTTTCTAGTAATTAGATGTAAAGGGTCGCAAGTCTGGTGTAGAAGTTTTATGGAGTACCTTCGCCTTTTATGTTAAGTGTTTAGTCTTTTTATATATATATATATATATTGAAATGAGCTGCATTCCAGCAAGAAGTTTGCCAAATGTTTCTCTCAAATTCGTCACTCAAAATGCTATTGAAAGACTTGCTTTCACACGAAGAGTGCCACAGATTTAAAAATCTGAAAACAAACAAATCAGTCTGCATCTGGTGAAGCGTCTCTTCGTTTCTTCTGACTTTCCAAAACAGAGCCACAGATGATGTGATTTCTATACTTCATTGATCCCAGTCAGTCATACTCTATTGAAAGTTCATGTGGAGTTATCACATTTCTCTCTCTCTGTGACTCAGGTTTGTACTCACAAATAAAAATGTTTGGCCATTTAACAAGTGGGGCCCAGGTCAGAGTTATAAAACTATTGACATACCAAATGTGTTTTTAAAATATTAGGTTCAAAACTACCATTAGAGTGTCTTGTAGAATATCTGCTTTTAACAAATAGGTGTTCCAGATGACATTTAGTCTCTTGTGTTTTTGCAAAGCTTGCAATATAACAGCACTAAGAAGAGAGCCTACATCATTTTAACAGTGGCTGCTTTTGAACAGCAGAATGCTCTAACATGGTCTTCCTGGAATTCTGCTATACTGTACCTCATTTTACAGGCCATTTCCATAAGTTTTTTTTTCTCTTTTGCTTTTTTCTACTTTGGACACCACTGATCTAAAACATACAAGGCAGGGGGGCGTGAAGAACTGAATTCAGAAACACTGACCTGATCTAAATAAGTGTATAATCTTAATAAAAGTATGGAGCCAATTGTCCTCAGTTTGTGGAGCTTTTGGATTGGATTGTCGTCAGTTTGTGCAGCATTACTGTTCAGATATAGCAGCAGAAGACTGATAGTATTAAGTCGACCACACAAGTTTAACACATCCTCCTGAATCATCACACAGTCATGGACACTCAGAGACACTCAGAGGACTAGTAAACATTAAAACCTCTCCAACTCAAGACATATTTAGTGATATGTCAGAGGGCAGAGGCCCTCTAGCTTCTAAGATTATGTGGATATGTTTTTATTATGCAAATTCTGTTATGGGAAGTTAATTTCGGGTCTTCCCCAGAGAGTGGCAGTCCACCATGAGCCATTGCAGAGTTTCCCTCAGAAAACTTGCTAAGCCCAGTGTTCGGGGCGCTGGCAGCCCCCACCATGGTTTTGATGTTAAGCAGACAGGAAATGTTAAAATATTACTGGATAATTAAATGTTACGGAAAACATTGCCAGGGAAATGCTATTTAAACCCACAACTAGTCTTAAAAACAACAAATCAAAAATACAATTAAAATTAATATCAATTATTTGCACTTCTGTTTAATCCAAATTAAGTCATCCATCCAACTCCATCAGGCCTTCAGGGATCGGAAAAATAATACTAAAAATAATATAAAACCAGCATGACTACGAGGCGAGCGCGAACTCTCACCAGGCTGAACCTGCATGATGAGGTTAGCGCTGGTTGGTTGGTTAGCCACTAACGCTCCGGCCAACCGGGAACATCCAGAAACGCCATCAGCGCAGACAGAGCCGGGCGCTCAACGCACCTCTGAAAGCGACTCCACGTTATTCCTGCGGTTCACGTAGAGCTGCGCAACCAGAGCTAACGCGGTGTGGTTTAAACTCCTACCTTGATCAAAAACTCCATACAGGTCAGCCTGTGTCCAGTTTCAGTGAAAGGAGGCGCGCGCGATCCGTGCTGAGGTTAACTTAACACATCCAGCAGCTGCAGCGCGAGAGGCAACGCGCAGAAGCGCCAGCGTGTGATTGGTCCGGCTTTAAATGTATAAACTATAAACTTATCTTCTATGAACATATCTTTCAGGAATACATCTCCTCCGCCAGTGAAACGCTCAGAGCAACAGAGACGCTTACAATCTGATAAAAAAAGAGTGTTTTTTGTTGTTTTATTATTATTATTATTATTCTGAAAACATAAACAGGAAAGGCTTAGCCTGGCGGTGAGGCTAGTAAACCATGACGGCCGCCAGGTCTATGATACACTGGGGGGGGAACCCTGCATTGTATTTTTGTGCTTTAAAAATATTACAAGTTGACAAGAAATTTCAAACTATGACTTAGTTAATTATATTATTGGAATATATTATTAAAATATTAAAACTCTTTGATGCATGAGGCCCCTGGACTGTCTTTATTGTGATTAAAATGTTTTTATGTGCTGAGCTTATGGTACTGCATGAGTTGTGTCATGTATCGTCAGTGTAGAAAATTGTTTCTTTAAATTGAAAAACTTACGGACATTTGCAGAGTGAAGGAAAAAGTATTTTAGTATATTAGTTTGAAAAGTTGGTAAATGTGGTGACAGAGGAGCTACATAGAAACATGGCTGTCAGACTGTTCCTTAACAGTCTCACACCAGTTAAGGAAACCTACTTTTCATTCCAGCCTGTTACTCAGGATGGCGTGTTGGTATAACTCAGCCATATTTGGCCACAAGAAGAAATCCTGCTACTCTACAGCATAAGAAATGATTTATTTTAAGAGCAAACTGGTTCTCAGACTTCATCAAATACCTGGCTAGTTCAGTCTGACCGAGGAGACGCCTTGCTTTGTTTGGGTCACATAAAACCATCTTCAGGTGGGATTTAATACAATAATAAACAAGCCTGCTTCAGAAATTTACTCACAGTTAATAGTTTTAGGAATTCATTTAGTCATTTGAGTTCAAATTGATTTTGACATGGTTTTACAAGTTTGTGTTGAAATATAAACCTATTCCTCTGGCGTGTATGCAGAGGACACCTTAGGACAAAATTAGCAGTTCTGTTTTAGGGCTGGTGTTAAAAGGTGGTCCAAAGTGCTTAAGTAGAAGGCATATCTTCAATGTTACCTTCTACACAAGCACTAGCTTATTGTTAGGACTATCTTGTCCTGGACTCAGAATCTATAACAGTGTGGTTCTAAGTGCGTTTTCTATGAATGCACTTGCATATTATATAGTCAAAAGCAGAGCTAAGGTATCACATAATTTTAATCACAACATCTGCTTGAGACTGCCCAGTGGCGCAGCTGGTAGAGCTGTTGCCTTGCGGCAAGAAGGTTCTGGGTTCGATTCCCGGCCCCGGTCTTTCTGCATGGAGTTTGCATGTTCTCCCTGTGCATGGTGGGTTCTCTCCGGGTACTCCAGCTTCCTCCCACAGTCCAAAAACATGACTGTCAGGTTAATTGGCCTCTCTAAATTGTCCCTAGGTGTGAGTGCATGTTTGTTTGTCCTGTGTGTTTCTGTGTTGCCCTGCGACAGACTGGCGACCTGTCCAAGGTGACCCCGCCTCTCGCCCGAAACGATAGCTGGAGAGGCAACAGCACCCCTCCTGACCCCAGTAAGGGACAAGGGTGCAGGAAAATGGATGGATGGATCGATAGATTACCTGAATACTAAAATATTATTTTACAACAGCCCTAAATTGTTGCTGTGTGTGCAACTTAACCTTCTCAGTTTAACACATCTTCAGATATGGATTATAAAGCACTTGATTCATCTGGTTTTGAATTCACCTGGGATTCAAGTCTCATCCACACAGTGACACAGGGGCTTTAGTGGCTACATCAACAAATACAGGCACTTTCCAGACAGTGGTCTCGTGTAAACAAGGCCTAAAGGTGAGCAGTTCTTCGTGTGGCACATTTGTGCTCATGTTGCATCTGTTTTCCAACTCTAGAATTGATGCTCCAACAGTTCAAACTAAAAACAGTTTGTTACTGGCTTAAAACGAAAACTGACCTGATGTAGAGATGAAACCCTTTCTCAATATGTCAAATAAGCAAGGTAGATCTGATAGATTAAATTTGGGAATTTAGTCATTTGACTTGTAGTACCAAGAAGCTTCCTCCAACTTTGGTACTCTGTGAACTTTCATGTCTTGTCTTTAAGTTTATTTTTACCCCATATCTAATGGGCAAAAACATGCATCAAGATTTTTTTCTCTTTGGCTATAGTGGCCTTTATTGAACTGATCGGAAAGCAGGTTCTGAGAGAGGGAGAAGAGATGCTGCAAAGACCACTGGGCCAGGACTCGAACCCATGTCAGCCTCATCCAGGACTAAGGCCTGCATACATGGGTCATGCTTTACCCCGCGCCATCGTTGTGTCTAACATGCATTCTAAATGGTGTAGTTACACTTTAATTGCATTCTCCAACATTAAAGAGACAGTGCATTCATAGGGGAGACAGTAATACCAGAAAAAACTAAGCTTCAACTTTTCTATAGCAACTAACTCGATAAGCTCCAGGTTTCACTCTAGCTTGTTTACTTTGCAAACAGTTTGGTGATTTCTGTAAACTAGTCTTATTTAGGGATAAACTGGACTGAAACTGGGATTAAATTGGTATTCTCCATTAAATGTTATTCCAAATGTTTCAGGCTATGGAACACAATGCAAGCACCCAAATAGAAACAGACTGCCCTGCTTTGTTTTTGTAGGCGTAGCTAAGGCTAAAAACATTACAAACATGTTATCTTCTCTCTGCCTCAGGACCTCGGTCTTCATATTTTTTTGTTGCTTTTGGATTGATGACAACCCAAACCCATCTACTGGTGACATATGTATGCGTCTCTCCCTGTGCTTGTGTTTTCCTGCTGCTATTCCAGTGCATTCCTTTGTTGAATTCCTCTTCTTAGCAGCAGAATGCAGTCAAGCTGTTTTGAAGAACAGCTGTGCTCCAGCAGGCCTTCCAGTAGACACTGTTAATCCACCAGCAGTCTTCCAGAGGTTATCACCAGGAATAGCTTAAATTAAATTAATAAAAAAAATGAATGGAAGGTGGAGGCATGGTGCCACACGTGGTGTTCATGATGACCTGGTGTGTTTTCCTCTGACTGTTCCTGCAGTCTGTTCCTGCAGAACATTCCTTGTGTCCAGAATGGGGGAAAAACAAAACTGGACCACAGCATCACGGTATTGTGACATATCAACAAAAAATGTTACATTCATTTATTTAAGAAAAGACAGAACAGCAATAATTACTTTTTGTGGGTATGGTATGTTTTGCAAAATAGAAATTTATTTAATATTATTGACACATTATTATTATTGTTATTCATGTAGACGCACGTGGATAGCAAGAGAATCATGTCAGCAATTTATTGATCAGTATCTTAGCAAAAGAAATAGTATTTCATTCATATGTGGGGAAATGTATTTAAAGTTGGTGTCTAATAAAACTATAGGTTGTGTTCAAAGATTAGTTTTAAATTTTTTTTCTTAAAGATGCGCATTGTGATGCAGACCCCTGGTCTAACCATAATGTGAAGGGGGTGCTGTTCCACACAGCTCAATCAACATTCAGCGCTTGAAAACTAAAAACATAGAAACTGTAGCAGCTCTGGATTTATTAAGAGATTTTCAGTGTTTTATTTACTTTTGATGCAGATCAATCACGATCATCAGTCATCTTAGTCACCGTGGAAACTAAAACATAAACAAACATTAGAAGACAAACCAAAGACTTACAATACAAACAACAAAACAAAACATACCTCGCTGCTTTCACCAGGGAACGCTAAGCATTTGTTCCTTTGTGCAAAATACATTTTCCTGACAGTTTAAGTCTTTCATTGGAACAACTAATGCTGTCAGCTTTTATAGGGCCTGTCTTCATTGGCCATGGCAGCCCATGAGATACATACAAAATAAACAAACAGTACAAAGTACAAATACTGTTAAACTAAACAAATATACCACCAACAGTGTTAATCAAAACAAACCTATAAACAATCTGAAAATGTGGAAATTCATTTGAAATAATTTACATAATTTATTTTAAATAATTTACTATCCATTAAAAGCAGTAATTTTGATTTTTAACATGGATTTGACACAGGAGTATTACTCTGTCAACAAGGCCATCCAACTACTTTATGTTTCCTCCATTTAACTTTTTTTAAGAAATGGGGAGAACTGTCAAAAGAAAGAGAGACTTGCTGTTACTGTTCCTGGTGCTACCTGCTAACAACATCACTTTGCCATGACTTGCTGCTGCATTATGGTGCAGCAGCAAGTCATCAAGGGCTGGTGGAGCCCACAAGCCACACAAGATGTGAACCTAGAATTCATACTGAAACAGTCTTCAGTTCAACTAGTCTTAGTTTGGCTGCTTGCGGTAGCACCTTAGCCAAGGGTGAACCCAGGGGTAACGTATCTGTGACGAGCAGGAAATGTAGAAGAACAGTCATATCAGAGCTGTGGTGGGCCTCTTTAGAGAAAATAATGACTTAATCTGTTTGCTGTTTTTCTTTTGTCCAGTATTAAAAATGTAGCCACGAGCCTTCAGACTTGATAAGGAACTTGTCATGCAATTTAAGCGACACCTCAGACTAAGTTTGGAATCCTGGAGTATGGAACCTTCTGAAAGATATATTTGTGTTTCGAATTAAACAAAATTAACTTTAAATCTGTTGGAATATTTATTTACCAGACAATAGAAATTAAATGACTTTCAGTATAGTTACCAACAAGCTTGATTGTGTTTAATAAAGAAAACAAAATCATGTGCTGAGTGTAGTACAAACAAAGCTGCAGTGTTTCATGTGCATCTTTTTTGTTTAATCAGCTTTTAGTTACAAGCCACGAGTACAGAGTATCAAGGTTGATGTTCATAGAACCTGTGAGGTGAATTTTTAAAAGAGAACTCAAATAACTCCAAGCAAACAACGAGCAGTGAAAATGGCTCATTTCAAAGAATGAAAACATGTTGGAACAATGCTGCTATTTGAGCTCCGAAGACTGAAACACACGGCTCTTCCCACACTGGTATTTTATAAACTTCTAGTTTTTGCTCTTAGATGAAATCAAAGCAAATGGTTTTTATATTTCTCTAACTTTGTGGCATTTTATAATCTACCTACCAATCTTTTAAAACATTTTCACCAGGTTTGTAGAATAAAGAACCTCATATGATTTCAACATAAGAAAAAAACATTATAAAAAAAAAACAAACAAAAGAAAACATGTAATTGTATTTGGAAAAAAAACTATAATTGTATCAAAGTTCAAAATAGATTTTGTTCCGATACATAGCTATTTATTGTAACATAGTTATACATACAACATAGCTATCCATAGATACATAGGTAGCTATGTATCTATGTTACAATAAAAAGCTATGTATTGTAACAAAATGTATTTTGTTTCTATATTCAGAAGAAAAGGATTGTCTTAGAAGTCACTCTTTTGACCAAACATACAGAGAATTGTACGAGAGATTGCTGTCACATGTAGAACACAGTCAGTACTTTTAGGAAACTCCTTCAGTGTTGCTGTCAGCCTGTTGGCAGCTCTCCTTACCAGCTTCATCATTGATCATTCCATCAGTTTTAGAAAAATGTTCAGTTTTTGGAAATCTTTATTTCAGGTTTACCAGATTCAGTGTAATTGGTTGGTACGTGATGATTTTTATCAGCATCAGCAGTTTGTCAGAATGAGTTGTAAAACACAGTACATGCAAAATAAAGTCCAATGTACAATTTGAATGACTGATGCACTGTCATTTTGTTATGCAACATGTTAAGAAAGTGTAACAGTTTGTTTTTGACACCATGGATCTCCATAGTTCTTCATTTCAAAAGGGCACTTTTACTTTGTTGCTAAAAGAACCTGAAAACTTTGACCTAAAATAATTTAATATATTGTTGAGCAGGAAGATGTTTGGCATGTAGATTCTATGTATCACAAAAATGACCAGCTTTCAGTTATAATGTTGTTTGCTGTAGAAGAAAAGTTTTAAAAATAAGCATGTTTTTTTTTTTTTTTTTGTGGGCAGTTGCACTGTCACTCAACATATCATGGCCAAACCTGAAGCACAAGATAGAGACACCACAGTGTAACATTTGAGTGCCGGAAATAGAGCGGATGTTTGGTACAGGGTGACAGCTGGCTGCTGGAGCTTCACTGTGGAAGAAGTTTAGAGCTTTTTAAACTGCAAAGTCATTATTGACGGCTTGCTGCTATATATATTAACCACAAAGAGGAAACTATTCTGATGCACACTTTTGACAAACGTGTTTATTTTCTGGTTTCTTTAAATTTTCAAACATCTAATAAAAATGTGACCATATTTATTCACTTGCTGTTTTCAGAATACTCAGTTGATGCAGGCCACACTTCCTCATTCCTCAGTAACTACAGTAATTACTGTTGTGACCTTGTACTTCCTCTGGGTGGACTGGGAGATATTAACAGCGCAATTTCAAAAGTCTGCAGACTTTGTGTAATTTGGACAAATTTCCTGTTTGCCTTGCCTGATATTAATTGTACAGGAAGAGCAGTAGGTTTAGGGAACCTTGTTTAAATCTTGTATTTGAATCTAAGCGCTTCAGTCATAAATAGTCTTTTGGAATAGTGAACTGTTTTATCTTCCTTTAGTCAAACTAACTCTGTGCAGACAGGATTCCTTACTCCCAGCTGAATCATAGCTGGGAGTATACGGATGTCTGAAATGCCCTTTTATGGTGTTTTTGGGCCTCCGTAAAAACAGGAAGAGGCATTGGGTCATCTGATCTCAGAAGAAACATGTCATTTGAGAGCAGTGGAAGTTCAGGTTTGTCTCATTGCAACAGCAACAATTGCACCAATATTTAAAATGGCTGAAACCAGTAAATATCCAGAATAGACAAACAAGTAAATCGATATAACTGAGCTAGAACAATTGCATATTTTGCAACAAGCGTCAATTCTGTTTGGAAAAATACATTTCAAGATATGTAGGAGTAAAGTCTCTGGTTTCATCCGAACATGTTTTCTTTGAGTGAGGTATGCCAATATGGACGAACACAACTGACATAATTAAAAATAAGAGCAGAAACATGTATATATTTTTTTATATTTCATAATGCGCACGCATTCTGTATGAGCGTCCACACAGAACTCCACCGATTCTGCTCACTAATAGGTTATTTTAAAACTACAGTTGGTAAGGACCTGGCTGGCCTCCCAAATAAATAGCTTGACTATAATTTCCAGCAAAATCAAATGTTTCATTCCTAGTATTACTAAAGAAAGGGCAGAATGGGAGCTCACAATCAGTTGTACTTATTTGCATAAGTCTATGGATTAAACTCAAAATAACTATAAATTATTATAAATAGTTATAAAATAACTATAAGTTAGCATTATTATAACTGTCTGTCTAGAAATACTATTCTAGCAACAAGATGAACTATTTGTGCTTTTCTATGTTGATTAAGGCAAGTTATTGATCATTGTTACTGATTTTTGTTTTAAACTTTTATATTAATACTATGAAACTATAATATTTTTACTTTGTTGTTGAAATGTAATAAGGCTGTAGTACAGAGAGGCCAAGACATTCTTTTGCCAGTCACAAGTTGGTCTCAAATTACTACAGTCTTAAGTTAAGACACAAGTTTTAATGTAAAGTCTTAGCCAGGCCATTTTAGAATAAACTTTACTGACCAAGTTTGTGTGAAATTTGACTTTTGTTTGACTTGCTCACAACATGCATGTTAAATATAAATATGAAAACCAGGGTTTCCTCCAGAAATAAACTGCCCGACCACCATGCTAAACCTGGTGGCCGGACCACTGAGGAGGTCTGCAGGCGGCCCACTGTGTCTGTGCATTAAAAGATGTTAAGTTAACAAGAAATGTCATTGTATAACTGGAAGACCAGAATTTACTACAGTAAATCTATCTTCAAATGCTGTTAGTGGTGCTGATGTTCCTAGCTGGAAGAAGGACCCTTAAAGCAAATTTTGCATAAGGGATAATGCAACCTAACTTGGAGGGAGTTAAATATAAGAACAATGTGTATGCCGCCCTGTAGGTACACCCAATATTTTTTGTTTCATATTATTCAAACTTCAGATATTTGGTTTGTGATCTGACCACTCCGCCTGTAAGGTGCTCATTGTGTTCATCATAGAGACAGGCTGGATGGAGATGAGGCTCTGCAGACCTGATTGATCAGTGTAGTTTGGTCCTGTCCTGTTTTGTGAATGAGACATTAACAAAAGTGATGGACATTAACACAACAGACTAAGTCAGTGGTTCCCTAAGTGGATCCTGGAGGCCTGGTCCTGCATGTTTTAGTTCTCTCCCTAGTTTAACACACTTGGATCAGATGATGGCTCATTAAAAGGTCTAAGATTCTTCTTAGACCATTGATAAGCTGGAAAGTTTGTTCCTACCACCAGGGAGAGAACTAAAACATGCAGGATGCTGGCCCTCGAGGACCCACTTTGGGAACCAATGGACTAAGTAATGAGAGTGTAGAAGATGACCAGCAGCTGCAGTGGAAGGTTGTGCACTTCTTGAATTGCTGTAGGAAGTTTGGTCTTTGCTGGGCCTTAGTCTGAACTGTCTGTGTGTGAAGACCATCTCAGGTTGCAAGAAAGAGAAGAACCAAGTGATCTACAGTGATGTGCTTCTTTTGAAACAGTGTTGCAGTGGTTTAATGTGGTTTTATCTGTGGTGGGTCAGGTAAACTGTCAGTATTTTGGAAGTTCACCATAGAGGTGTGAACTGTTAAAGCTGTGGTGGGATGCAAGCACCAGACACAAAAATATAGAATTCCCTCTGAGAATAAAATGATCTACAGTTTTTTTAAAAAAAGGACTCCAAGTGAGAGCTACATGCCTATACTAATGAGCATAACTGTGTTTTTACCATGTCTGCATCTCTGGTTAGACCTACAAAGCATTAAGCACTGAAGCTATCTCTACTTGCATTATAGTGTACCAAGAGCAGGAGAGTTACTCCTGCTGCAACATGCAGGAAAGCAAGCTGCTGCCATCGAAATGAAACTCAGCAAGTTTAGAAAACGCTGGTATCTTGCCTGCTTTCTAAGTTTTTGCCACTGTTCTTCTGTGCACTGACTCTACAGTCGGGAATGTGTGTGTTCACCTGTGTGACAGTGCACCTGGGTCAGAGCATGTGAGCATTAGTGATGCACAGTAGAAGCATGCTTTTGTAAATGAAGGAGGGGGGGAGGGTGTCTCATGTTGGCTCCCACAAGGTGCTGCCCTGGTGGTTGCCCGTGTTGCCCATACCAGCAACTGCCACTGTAGATGTATGTAAGCAAATATATAAAACTGCATATGTTAGCAATGCAGATTTGCTACCATATTGTTATTGGTCATAAATCTGAGCAATGTGACTACTTTGAATTGAAGCTTTATGTATGTCACTTGCATTTATACCTATTCAAACTAATTCTAACATGGTTTCCATTTTTCTTTTAGGACGTGTTCAACCCCCAACTTCAACATCTGACTGGACAGCAAGCCTGTCTGTAACACACTGGTTGCCTTCAGGTATTTATTTCAGTGCTCTGAACTTTGAATATGCAAGTAACGAAAACAGAAATCAACTTGAAGAAAAATTCTGTCATTTATTTTATTGCAGACAGTATCAACATGAGATGTTCGATGTTGTTTGAACTTTTTTACCGAGTAATGTACAATTTGTTTATTTCAGATCCACAAAATAGAATATTAAAAAGATAGCACAACAGATCCTGTAACTCTTTGTCATGTTTTCATGGCTCTTCACATCACTTTACCAAGTTGTAGCATTGAGGATATCAAGAGATAAACTGTCTGTGTGGTTTATGTTTTTTCTTTTATCTCACACGTACGTACAGTGACAGGAACAAAAAAAGATTAGAATATATCAGCATCGGTCTTGACCAATGTTAGTAATTTTTTAGCATATCTGTATCGGTCCGATAAGTAAAACAGAACCAACTATGACTGATGTTTACTTCTATCTTGTTGCCATTTTTTAAAGTAACTCAGGAGGGCAGGAAGGTTGGCTCTGTGATGTTTGTTCAGTCATGTGACAGTGGTGGTGATGCAGCACAGGATTATGGGATTGCTTAACAAGATCAGAAGAGCAATTCCCTAAACACAGGAAATCTGTCTGGGTTTCCACTGGTTTGAGTTATAATGACTAACAATAATTTGAGGAGAAAAAAAAAGGGATTTAAAAGGTAAAAATATGTAGGAGGCGGGAATTAAAAGCATCCAAGGTGCTTGGGCATATCAGTATCTCAAAAGAAGCCACCGCCTTCAGCGCCATTTTAACTAAAGTCTTGCAAGTTCAGCTTGTTTTGAATTGGATTGGGCTATTCATGCTTCCTGTTCTGTTTCTCTGTTGACTCTACAATACCAGAAGTTTGTTCTGGTATTGTTTAAAACCAAAACAAAGAATGTATCTCAGCTGTAAATGAATCTGTATCTTTATTTAACATTTAATGATTAAAATTGTGTTTTACTATATTGTTAGAACAATATTGTAGATGAAAAGTAGCGATTGTTTCAGATGGATTTCTGTTTGTTGGAAATATTTTTTGTGAACTAAATAAGGAGCAGAACACCTCAGCTAGCACTCTTACTTCCTATTCTGAGGTGAATGTTGGTATTATGGGTAGTGGAATCGAGTGCTCTGGTGTTATATAAAGTATTATTTATTATTATTAATTTGGTGGCATCTTTACTTTGTGGAAATCTGTTATCCTGTGAATTAAATTTGTGTAGCAGAGAGAAACAGCAAGAAAAACCCTTTTTGAGTGTCTTAGTCAATATGTGTGCAGCAATGTATTATAAATAAGTAATACTTAATACATTTGATCTGCTGTAAGTGCAAATTATTTTTCAAGAGTACACTGAGTCACACTGTGGTACTTGCATGTAAAGATTTTTTTTTATCTATTATTTTAACCTGTAAACTCAAAGTTTTACTCGGTGTGTTGTGCTTCATGTTGACACACTGGAGTAAAACTGGGAAGAGATTAACGGTTGGGTCTGGTTAGGTCCAAATTTTGTCATGTTTAGGAAGCAACATCTCGACAAATTTATCTTCAGTTTCATTGCCAGTGTTGATGCTCTGAATAACTTTGATTAAAACTGACATTTTTGATTGCAAAATAACTTTCCTGTCTGACCTTTGTCTCTTCTACAGGTGTGGAGTGGGTGGCAGAGCAGAGGAGCAATCATGGTTGCCTTGTCATTAAAAATTGGTGTGGGGAATGTGGTGAAAACGATGCAGTTTGAACCCTCCACAATGGTCTATGATGCCTGCCGCATCATCAGGGAAAGAGTTCCTGAGGCACAGCTTGGCCAGCGTGAGTAACATTTCTCTTTCCACACACACATGCACACACACCCCACCCACCGGTGCACACAGGCGAGCTTGAGAGGTTTATCTGGGATGAACTGGATGCGTAAAGAAGGGCTTATTATTGGTCGTATATCTGAACCATTTGGAGGAATTGTCTGGATTATTTTAGTTTGACTCTGGAAAATCTGTGTTTTTCATTGTGAAATGTGAACTAAATTCAACCTTGAGAAGAATTATTCATTGCATGTAGTAATGACTGACAGGGAGAGGCAAAGAGTCTGGAGGGAGGATGATTCTAGAGGAGAGTTTATGCCCAAAGAATAGAGGAAGCCATCATCCACGATAAGCAGTGTGGGAACGGTGCATCACCTACTGAAGCTTCCTGCGTCTTTCTGCTGTGCATGTAGTCTCCTATTACACTCATCAAAAAACCCGCTATTCATCCAGAAATCCTTTCAAATTACAGACCCATCTCCAATCTGCCTTTCATGTCCAAAGTGCTACGGAAAGCAGTTGCCATCCACCTTCTAAATCACCTAAAACTCAAGAACCTCTGTTTCGGTCTGGTTTCTCTGCTGCTCCATGTCTGTAGAATGCCGACACTCTGAGGGCATCACAATCCACTGATTGTTTTAAAAATTGACCGAAGACATTTCATTGTAGCGATTCTTTAGTTCATTATATTAGATATTGGTTTTAATGTCTTTTATTTATGTGCCCATTTATTTAAATATTTCATCCATTGCAATTTCTTGTTTTGTTCCTGTTTCCTACCCTTTGAGATCTAAAGACATAAAAGGGCATTATAAATATAACCTATTATTATTATTATTATATTATTATTAATTTAGTGTCATCTTTACTTTGTGGGAAAAAATGATCCTGCGAATTAAATGTGTGTACCAGAGAGAAACAGAAAGAAAGATACTTTTCAACCTTACAATGTGGTCATGTGCTCCGGACGAGTCAAACATATTCTACACGCAACCGTGAGAAATGCTGTAGCTTTTGTTTTTTTGTAACTTAAACTTCTACTAAAGTAAAGTAAGTCCCTACTCCAGAGCAGGGTGAACAGCTGAGCCATGTTGGAAGTAGTTGAAGTTACTGTCTTTCCTCTCTAGCTAGCCTTAGGCATCTTAATATGACTCAGGTCAAATCCAAGAGTTGTTAGAGGGAATATGTGTCATGGCTTTCCAGAGAACAACTTGCTGTTTTCCTCTAGAAGAGTTAAAAGAAGAAGCTGGTGAAAGAGTGGGGGTAGTTTGGAGAACTGGGAGGACTCTGTGTTTCTATGGATCTCTCTCTCTTCTTCCTTTCGGATCCTTGATTAAGAGGGAATGAAAATGAATGTTTGTTTCTTGCTCTAGCTAGTTATAGAATTAGTGTTTTGGAGTTTTTTTTGGACCTGCTTATTTTCCTTGTGAAAGTTCAGAGTAAGATCAGTAAAATGTTTTAGAAGCACAGTTTGCCTCTACATTCAAAAGAAAACATTTTGACTGTAGGCTACATCATCTGAAGTCCATGATGTTGTGTTATGTTCTGTTACACAAGCTATTTCAACATTAGCTCCCTGCACAACTTGCTCCAGCATGTAAGCTATTTTACATTAGGCTGTGAGTGAGGTACATAAGACCCATGGGAAAAGCTTGTCTCTACTGGCCAGTAAATTATACAGTCCAATTTTGCAAATGTCTTATCCAAAGCCCTTCAAGTTGGAACTATTTATTATACATCAGCAAATGAAGAAGGAAGAGAACAATGAAAGGTTGTTTTTTTTAAACACTGTTAACAGTCTGACAAAGACAAAGCTCCATTAAACTCTGTTCCTTAAACCCTAAGCAGCAATGAACGCTGCTTCCTTTCAGGGAAATGTCATCTCTTATCATTCCAACCCTGTCAGTCACGTGTCCTTTGGTACTCCAACTTCTGAATGACTGCTGGAACTAAGTTTGGATTGACATTGTTTTGTCTGGTTGAGCACTCTGAGCTCACCTCCAGGTCATTTAAAATCTCTTTTGTCTTCCATTTGTCTTCGTTGCGCAAATGTTGACGTGTTTTTCTTCCAGTAATTGGTGTCTCTATTTTGGATTGCATGAATGCATCATTGTGGACAAGATTCTCACCACAAGCTTTGAAGATTGCTGTAATGACATGAATAAATGACTTTGTAATTGAGCAAATGATTCCTTTGTGTGGTTTCAGCTGGGATTTAGAGTTCATCACAGAACCGCAGCAGAGCACAACAGTCTCTTGTTAGATGGTGGTCTGCATGCAGTGAGCTGCGTCTAATTTTACTGCTGCAGTGAGATGATAAATGACATTATCTTATAGAGTATTGAGCAAGTCTTTGGAATTTAAAGAACATCACTTATTAAACTGTTTATTTCATGAATTTCTTAAAATTCTTTTGTGGATTAGTGGCTTAAGCATAGTACCTCACAGCTCTATGTTTTCAGCTTTACTTTAAATGTTGCTCAGCTTTTCTTATCCATGAAACTAGGGGACAGGAATCAACTTGTTAGACTGCAATCTTAACCTAAAGTCAGGACTTTCTATTTAACTTATTTTTATTTTCCACAGTTTATTCAATGCTAAAGGTTTTGTGTTCTGATATGAACACATTAAAAATCTAGAATGGCATACAGAACATTGAAAATGTTTCTCATTCTGATACTGACACCCTTGATTTTCCATGTCATTAAGTTTAGAGCAATGCTTTGGTCTGAATTCTTGGCTATTGTAGCTCCTCAGACAGGAAGAATGTTGTAGCGAATAGAAAAAAAAGAACATAAAGATGTCTACGCAGCAGCGGGAGAGACTAAATTTAAATTTTTTTCAATTGAGTAAATATTTAAGGGCTAAAAAAGTGGATTTTGCATCATGTGTCCTCTGAAAGGATGCTGAGTGAACAGTTTTGCTTTTCTTACTTCTTCATTGGCTCAAAATGTTCTCATTAAGACGTCAAAATAATAAGGGATGCATAAGGGATGTTTCAGCAAAAGTTGAAGAGATTAGAGGAAATAACCATTTCTCTTTATTTTTGAATGACAAAGCTCGATCAGTTTTTCTCATTTCTGGTCTTCAGGGACTGATACCCTGCATGTTTTAGGTGTCTCCCTTCTGCGTCACTCCTGACATGAATAAGTGGATGATTAACAGGATTAAGCAACACTTGATGACATGCAGAAGAGACCATGCAATCACTTGAGTCAGGTGTTCTGGAGCAGACACATCTAAAACATGCAGGAAAGGTGATCTGAGGACCAACATTGATAAAAACTGCTCTATTATATTTAAGCCACAATTTCTCTGTTTTGCTATTGAACTGATTTAGAATTTGTACATAGAATTTGTACATAGAAGTGGAAGGCAGAGCATTCAGTTGACACACTGCTGTAATATACTTGTAGCTTGTAGCTTTCTCAGTTTTAGCATTTCTTTCTTTCTGCAGCCAATGACTACGGGCTGTTTCTGTCTGACGAAGACCCAAAAAAAGGGATCTGGCTGGAGGCTGGAAAGGCCCTGGACTACTATATGTTAAGGAATGGGGTGAGTGGCACTGAACACTGAACAGAGGGGACAAGACATCTCTGGTGTGGCTTAAATATGGCTCAATAATTCTTTAATTTTATTGAGTTTCCTGCTAAGAGGGGCTCAGATGGAGTTTTTCTGTGTAGCTGATTTTGACCAACAATCAACCACTCCTTTCTCTGGAAGGACACCTTGGAGTACAAGAAGAAGCAGAGGCCTCTGAAAATCCGCATGTTAGATGGCACAGTAAAGACTGTCATGATAGACGACTCCAAGATCGTCAGTGACATGCTCATGACCATCTGCGCAAGAATAGGTCAGTTCCTTTCCGATTTCATGTGTATCTGAGGAATACTCATCTTGTTTACAATTATTTCTGTCTTGCCTACAGGCGTACCGACCAGAAGTTAAAAGACAAAACTGAAATTAACGCAAAGCTGTTTTTGTCTACCAGGTATAACAAATTATGATGAGTACTCACTGGTGCGAGACATTGGTGAGGAAAAGAAAGAAGAAACCACAGGAACACTGAAAAGAGACAAGACTCTCCTTAGAGATGACAAGAAGATGGAGAAGTTGAAGCAGAAACTCCACACAGACGATGAGTGTAAGATTCACAGGGGGCTCACAATCCTAGACAGAAAGGACATCTGTCAAAAGGTCCTTCAAAAAGTCTAAGGGTTAGGGTGGTGCAGGGGTTAAGGACAAGCCACATATGGAGGCCTTAGTCCTCGATGCGGCTGTCGCAGGTTCGATTCCCGGCCTGGCAGTCTTTGCTGCTTGTCTTCCTATCTTCCTAAACAATTTTTTGTGAATCTGGAGAAGCATAGAAAAAAGGAAACAGAAAATGAAAATATTTTAGATGTTTTTTTCAGAACTTTATCTCCCCTTTTTACAAAAGCCAAAATTCTAGTAAGTCTTAAATGTTTTGAATACGTTATGCAGTGAGTTGTATATATTTTTTCTTTAATTTGCAAAATTACATGAGGTGGCATTTTTTTCAATATATTTTAATCAAAATGTCAGAATTTCCATTTTGGGCTTGCTTACTAAATGCATTTCATTATTGGTTTAACCTACTGTTTTGATAAAGTTAAAACTGCACTTATGTCCAAAATGCTGTAAAAAAATTTCAGGAAAAAATATCAGAACGGTGTGGGATTTTGTAAGAAACAAGTTAAGAACCCTGTGATCTACTTCTCGATTTCTGGATATTATTTATGGTCTAACATAAATGATTGTTTTGTTAGTGAACTGGTTGGACCATGGGAGGACACTGAGGGAGCAGGGTGTGGAAGAGACAGAGATGTTGCTGTTGAGAAGAAAGTTTTTCTACTCAGACCAGAATGTGGACTCCAGAGACCCTGTCCAGCTTAACCTGCTTTATGTCCAGGTAACTGAGAAAAAACAATATTTGCTTTTATTTATTTCTTATTCAGCTTGATGGGGTTGGCACTACTTGCTCATGCAAACATGCGGTATTTAGACTAAACATGCGGTATTTAGTCTAAATACAGCATGTTTGTTTTTATTGATGATGTTTGCTGTTGCTCTCCGGATTGATGCTGAATTTCTACTCTCTGTGTGTATTTGTGTGTGTGCGTGTGGGGCTGGGGGTGTGCGTGTGTGCGGTGGAACAGGCTCGTGATGACATCCTGAATGGATCACATCCAGTTTCATTTGACAAAGCCTGTGAGTTTGCGGGCTATCAGTGCCAGATTCAGTTTGGTGATCACAATGAGTCCAAACACAAGCCTGGATTCTTAGAGTAAGCACTGGTCTCATGTTTTCACTTGTCTTTCTTTTTGTTCCATCATTTTGATGTTTTGATGGTTATTTGAAATACTAATAAAGTCATGCTGCTTGTTTGATCCTGGCTGAACTGTTTTCTTCTCAGTTTAAAGGAGTTCCTGCCTAAAGAATACATTAAAAATAAAGGGGAGAAAAAAATCTTCCAGGTAAGAGAATCTGTGGAGGTTTAGAACTGTTTTGATTAAAAAGGCTCATATGGGTTAAATAATATGTTGTCTTTCAAGATGTACCCCCTGACAACTGAAATAGAAAACATGTTGTCATTAAGCGAAATGTAACAGTCTCCTTTATGAAGAGGAGAGCTAATTAATGCACTTCTGTTCTTTCTGCATCTGCAGGCACATAAAAACTGTCAGAACATGACAGAGATTGAGGCCAAAGTCAGCTATGTGAAGCTGGCCAGGTCTTTGCAAACCTACGGCGTCTCGTTCTTCCTGGTCAAGGTAAGTGGAAAATCACTGTTTTGTTTTTCTTCTGCTCCCTATATCTACACAAAAATGATTGATTCTTCTACAGGCTATAACACTGTAGTTCTAAGTGAACTAGAGTGTTCACTGTTAATTCAGTTGTAGGCTGGATGCTTTTAGTGGCAATTTTAAAAATATCAAGCTGTTTGTAGCAGCAGGGCAGAGAAATCATTCGACTGACCTTGTGACTTGTTGATGGTCAGTTCCAAACTCTCACCTCAAATGTTAACAAATCACATCTGTGTGAGTCCTTCCTGAGTTAGTCCTTTTACAGTAAGTGTGACTTTAAACGGGTGAATATCTGTTATTATGTTTCCCTCAGAAGAGACAGAACATCCCCTTTAAATTCTATTTTGTGTTTTCAGTAAGACAAGAAAGGACTTTTTTATTTTATTTTTCCCTTCACTTTTACTGTTTCTGTTTCCATTGTTTTTACTTATTTAAGAAAACATATCTCTATTTCATTCTTATACCTCATTTTCTCTCCCCCACCTGCCTTTTTAAAAAAAAATTTTACGTTATTTCTCAGTGTGGATAATAAACCCAGGCCTGGTGTTTACCAGTTTAAGATTTTCAAGTTGGACTGTTTCAAATCTGGAAACAAGAATATATGTTATAATTTTAATAGAGCACGACAGCTTTCAATACATTCAATTATCAATATAATTAAAGGTTATTTATTCACTTCTGGAACTCAAAAGCCAATTGTGATTTTTCTGCTTTCAGTAAGAAGATTCTGCTTTTCTTGATTCGTTTGCAGGAAAAAATGAAAGGCAAAAACAAACTGGTGCCTCGTCTGCTGGGAATCACCAAGGAGAGCGTAATGAGAGTAGATGAGAAGACCAAGGAGGTCATCCAGGAGTGGAACCTGACAAACATCAAACGCTGGGCTGCGTCACCCAAGAGCTTCACTCTGGTGAGTTTTCCTGTCAACAATTTGTAATTATTGCTCAGCACATAAATAAGATGGCAGCCCAGGAGATTGTTAGAACAGCAGATTAGGATTAACAGTGTAGCTTCTGACGGGACAGAAAAACCGCTGGCATGTTCTGTGGACCTGGGATGTAGGCTGCCTAACCAAACCCCAACCCTTGAGGCTGGCCAAGTATGGAGCCGCCGTGTCAGAAGCTGTTGAGTCAATCACAACAGTTTCCTTGACCTGGTCCCCCCCCGGTGGTTGACATGAAAAACCACAATGGTGTTGCCTGACCTCCCCAGCGTATGTTTGCCCTGCAAGCATGGAAGAAAGCTCCAAAGAGCCAGAAACAGCTTGTAATTCCAGGACATTGATGTGCTGTCTGCTCTGCCACGGGGCTCAGGTCCCCTGTGCCATCGGACCCTGCTAGGTTGTGACCCAACCCTGGAGGATGCATCCGTAAACACAACCGAGCGGGACCCCAATATCCACCTCATCCTCCACTGGGACAGAGACTGAAGACACTGAAGTCTTCTGAGTCAATGAGCATTCTGTGTGGGGTTCAGATTCAAGCTATTCAACCACATCTGGAGGGGCCACAATGACAGCAGCCCCAACGCACTACGCCGGATGCTGCTATGAGCATGCCCAAAAATCTAACATACCGCAGCACTTGGACTTGAGTTCTTCACTGCATGTGCTCATCTTTTAATCCAAAGCTGTCATTTGATTTGCTGACAGGACTTTGGAGACTACCAGGATGGGTACTACTCTGTGCAAACCACTGAGGGAGAGCAGATTGCCCAGCTTATTGCTGGTTACATCGATATCATCCTCAAAAAGGTCAGTAGGAACATTCAAATGTAGTAAATGACAATACTCCAAACAAATAAAATATTTGTAAGTAAAATATTAGCTGTTTAAAATTCTGTGATCAGCTTAAAACCACATTTGTGTCTTCCTATCACTGTCTTTTAATAGAAAAAAAGTAAGGACCACTTTGGCTTTGATGGAGATGATGAATCACCCATGGAGGAGGACTCTGTGTCTCCCAAAAAGTAAGTGTGTGTTTACAGATAAATTGGGTCAAATCTTTCATTTAATCACATGTGGAATTCAATACATACATTCAAAGAGTAAACCATTGAAGATTCACTATTTTCAGAAACTGTCTATGTGTATGTACTGTATATGAAGGCTGGGGCCTTACCTTATTAATTTTAATTAATCAATTACAAATAAAAATAACACATTAAAAATAATTACCTTATTTTATCACACTGCCAGTGTAAACACACTTGAACAACAAACCCCTTAAAAAATATCTAAATATGAAAAGCCAATTTATTTTAGAAGTTGGTTATATTTTACATAACACCTTTTAAAAACAAGTTGATTTTATTTAGAACAGGGTGGCTCTTCTTTTTAAGCCTACATGCCCTCTGACTGTTTTAATAAATCATCAATGGAGAAATACAGATTGTCTAGTCTTTGAATGCTCTATCAAAATACTCATTAAATGACGTTTAATGAGCGATTTAGATCTACAGCCAATCTGAGCTGGATTTTAGTCTGAGCAGAGGAGTAGGTGTCTGTTAAAAGCTGCACAGTGAATGCGCACGCAGCTCCACCACTATGCCCCAATTAATCACACAACCCAGATGACAAATGCTAAAAATGGAAGAAGTTGCGTTGCTTACTGTAATGGGGCTCAAAAAACAAAACCAGTTAAAGCTTCATTAAAATATGTTAATATTTCTTCCCCTCCAGGCATCTAACTTCTCCATTCTCTCTGTTCTTCTTCTGTTTTTCATTTGGTTTTGTTTTGTTCAGTTTTTTTTTTTTTGAGAGGATCAGCAAATAACTTATTGTTGTATGAAATGTGACTTGGCCTCCAGGGAAGCCCAGGAGGAAAGCCCAGCAGAAATAGTGGCTGCTTTTACAAGCACTAGTACTTGATGCTGTATCTGGTTCAATACTGACAGCGGTATCAGTATTGGGACACCACTAGTAAATAATGGATGTCAGTGAATCCATTATTTATTGACACTATTTACTGACATCACTAAATGTCTGGTAGAGGAAAAACATGTCACTGTTTCTCTGTCAAAATAGTTTTAATCCAGAACGTTTCTGCTTTTACTTTATTGCATCATTCAGACTGGGGGCAAGGCATTAATAAAACCACTTTATCTGCAGAGAACAGAAAATTACATTTTCACTAGTAAATCTAGAACTGAATGCTATAAACATACCGTAAATCATGCAGAGTAGATTAAAACCAGAAGGCCTGAGTGGTCTGGAAGCTTGATACAACTTCAACAGTATTTTAGAGACTGTTCTCTGAGTGGAAGGAGTTTATAACATGGGGTTGATGTGCTTTATGTTCCTAGTTTTACTGAGAAAACAAGCATCAGCATTTGAACTAAAGATGTGTTTAGCATGGGTGAGCTTATCTACATCTCGCTGCAACATTAGTACTTTAAGTGTGGAAATGTTCTTCAGGTCATAGAAGGCTGACTTATAATTATCTTTATGTGACTCTGAAGGTTCAGGTCAGGGTCTATCACTACACTCAGACTTTGGGCCTGACCGCTAGTTTCTGGTTCTAATAACTGATGTCTATGGATCAGTTATAACTTTGTTATAATATTATAGGTCAAACATTGTAACATCAGTTTCGTTTCTATTCAGCTGAAGGAATTTGTGGCACATGCACACATCTTAGCATTTGTTATCAGCATCTATTCGGTGCTTTGGAGTCACTTGGTGATGTTGTAGGTTTGGATAGACCTGCATACATCACATCTCTTGGAGTTTCTATTTTAATCCTACTGTTTCATTTTGTTGTGGGAAAAGAAATTACTTATCTTTCATTTAATCACTCATCATTCTAATGTGGTATGATGTATATCAAAATGGAATTGCTGTAATTATTATCATTCTTTTAGATTAAGTAGAGAAAATTATGAATTTGTTCAAAAAATACTGTAACTTTTCACTCAGCAACTGATGAGGTTTTCTTCATTAGAGTTGATTAGTACCATGGTATTGTAGGAAAACAGAAATCTTTCCGCTTTACATGTGCGTTTAAAGCAGAACTTTAAGTTCACCTTCCCCTCATTATAGTACCAGCTTTCACATATTTCCTAACTTTACACCGTCTATTGCTATATTGTACTATCTAAAGTTACTGCTCACTTCATGGATGCATAAGCTGGTATAATTCTCTGCATATCCTGAACTTGTGTGACTCCAGGTCGACTGTAATGCAGCAGCAGTTCAACAGGAAGGGCAAGGCGGAGTCGGGCTGTGTGGCCATGCCAGTCATCATGCGCTCAGGAGCTGGAGGTCCAGAGAGTTTCCAGAAGGGTTCCATGCCCCAGGCCAAACAGCACATTACCAGTGGGCAGATGCACAGGGGACACATGCCTCCTCTGGTAAAAAACAAACAAAAAAAACAAGATGACCTGTTAATGATTATGTTAATAATGGTGGTAGTAGTGTTGTGGCTGGTTGCCCTGCAATGGGCGGACATGTCTAAAATCAGACATGTTGGGTACAGTACCCTCCCACTACATCCCCTGTTTCAGATTACCCTTAGCTTGACTTTAGCCAAGATCTGTACAGACTTTTCATGCATAGCTTCTGGTCTTTTCAACCCCAAAATGATATTTAGCTGAATAAAGCTGAGCATGTGAAAGGTTTGTGTGGACCCCTGAAGCCAAACAGCATGTCCTCCTTATCAGAATCATTTAGTCCACAAGAACAGAGAACTGAAGAAATATCATGGCTATGAGAACAAAATGGCTTCATTTTTGGTTCGAATATATTAGCATCTTGTTCTTGAAACATCGTCTGAGCCAAACCTTTTTTCTTGCATAGTGTGGAACAACAATTATGTAGGAGGGACTTCTGAGGACCAAGACATGTACTGGCCTGAAAGAGGCCTCCAAATGTGTTAATATTGGTTTTACTGAGGTGTATTTTCTTTCTGCAGACATCAGCACAGCAAGCCCTAACTGGAACCATCAACTCCAGCATGCAGGCCGTCCAGGCGGCCCAGGCCTCTCTGGTTGATTTTGATACGCTGCCCCCATTAGGAACAGATGCTGTGAGTTTTGCATTTTGTCTGCTGGGAAAAGTGATTCCAAGGCATAATCCAGGAGACTGCTTAGCAAACTGTGAAATGATTATTCAGATATCTGATTTTTTTCCATGGGTTTGATTTATTGAATTGAGTGAAAGATCCAGAACACACGTGTAACAATAGCCATCGTCAGATTTTTTGAACATTTATAAATCATAAATGTTCTTGGTGATTATATAAACCCTTAAATACATTAGCAATAGCAGGTTGCAGATGCAGAAAATATTAAGTTCCTAATGTAAATCACTTTTCTTTTCACTCATCAGCACTGACAAACACAAGGACCTTTCTCTATAATCCTTTAGGGGTCATTCACATATACTGCATTATGTTCCTCTTTTTAAGGCATCCCAAGCCTGGCGCAAAAACAAGATGGATGAGTCCAAGCATGAGATCCATTCCCAGGTGGACGCCATCACAGCAGGCACAGCATCCATGGTCAACCTCACAGCAGGTAGAGAGAAGAAAAGACCAGCTTGTTTTCAGAGTCGTACAACTGAATTGTATCTCTCAGAGAGGATAGAGCTGGTTAGCTGGATCGTGTTTAGAATGTAAATACCAGTTAAATACTTTAATCACAAAATGATGACAAGATCATTGAATGATAATAGGATCAATATCCTACTATCTGACAATCCCAGGTCCTACTACACTATGATAGAAGGATCATAGTGTATGTCATTGTTTGAACTGAACAGATTTTTTTGTGTATAGAGTCGTGAAATGATGACTTGAGAATTGGTGCTATATAAACAAACTCAATAGAACCGCAGTGTGGCTTGCTGACAGCCTTACTCTGTCTAAATGAAGTAAAGAAAATCTATTCAGCCAACTGATCCAGCAACATGCAGGCTAGTTTGGTGTAATCACTCTGATTGGTCAGAGTGATACGTTCAAATATTCTACTGATCATGCTTTTTGAAAATATGAGTCATAAATGTGTGTCAGCTGGGAAATTAGCAGGCAAAAGTACATTCTTGCTGCTGTGTATTTTGTGAGAAAAAAGGGTATATTTTTCTCACCTTTCACATTCTATGGAAGAACCATCACATAATTGTTAAATAGAAAAGTTTTAATGCTTGCAACAATTTAAACTAAACCCCCAAAACTGACAGTTTCTGTCCCACAACTTTTATCAGATGCTTATTTTTTTTTTATTCCAGTAGAACATATGACAAACTCATTCATACTGCACAGTAATCGATGGTGTGCACAAAGAAAAAACATTTCCTGGACCTAGTTCTATAGAAATTCTGTGAGATGTAAGGATATTTACCTGTTGTCGATTTTGCTGTTTAGGGCCTGATAAACAGCAAGTATTTAGACTCTATGTTAATTTCTCATGTGAATTTGTTTCTGATAGAAGAGAAATTATATTTACTTTGGGAATAAATGCTGTTGCTATTTGTGTTCTAAGGTGATCCAGCTGAGACGGACTATACAGCGGTTGGCTGTGCAGTCACCACAATCTCATCCAACCTGACTGAGATGTCAAAGGGTGTGAAACTACTGGCAGCCCTGATGGAGGACGAAGGTGGAAATGGGCAGCAGCTGCTGGGTGCTGCCAAGAATCTGGCCAGTGCTGTTTCTGACATGCTGAAGACGGCTCAGCCGGCAAACACAGAGGTAGACAGCAGCTTTAGGAGGAGACATGTTAAGTTTGTCTTAAGTCATTACAGTTGTTTTTCATGTCTTACTTTTCCAGCCTCGACAGAACTTGCTGCAAGCAGCAGGAAATGTCGGTCAGGCTAGTGGAGAACTCCTGTCTCACATTGGAGAGACAGACACTGATCCACAGTTCCAGGTTTGTCACTCCTTACTTTTATTGAAGTGTTCTTTGTTTTACAGTCTACAATCAGAGAAAGTTTAATATCAGCATAGCCTATCTTTGCAACTATAACTGCTTTAAGTATTCTGGGATGGTTTTCCTTATTGTTTAGGTGTGTTTTAGGTACATTTATTACAATTTCTTCAAATGTGCATTTGTGAGGTCAGACCCTGATGTTTCAGGATGACAGCCTGGGAATGTTACACAGTCATGTTGAAACATGAAAGTGGCAACCCATTGAACCCACAGATTGTTTTACAGGAGGTAAGAGTTTGTTATGTAACCAATAGGTTGCTGGTTCAAACCCTGGCTCTTTTTGACTCTGTCCCATCTATGACCAAGATACTTCACTCGCCTTTACTGCTGGTGGTTGGCATTGGGTCCAACAGGTGGCGCTGCTGCAGGGTAGCTTTGCCTCCGTCACTCTGCCCCGGAGCTGTGCCTACTATGTACCTCACCAACCTCAGTGTGGAAAAAACGACTGACTGCTTGTAGTGCACAATGTTTTGGAGTCTTCATACTTAATAAAGCACTCTACAAGTACAGACCATTTACCATTCTCCAAAATGTCTGTATGTAGTAGCCTTAATAGTTCCATTGACTAGAACAAGGAGACAAACAGTTCCTCTCACTAGAATGCCTGCTCATCACAATAGCCCCGTCGTAATCCCCTCCTATCAACCTTTACACCTGAACATGCAGCCAGACAAATACAATTCACTTAGCAACTATCAAACCCAGACTCCAATCCATTGGCCTGCCAGGCAGGAATTATGATTTATCCCTCCAGAAAACATGTCTCCAGTTTTCTAGAGCCCAGTGCTTGTGCTCTTCATTCCACTGCATTCAACACTTGGCACCATACTTGGGGATTTAAGACCTGGATGCAGCTGTTTGGCCATGGAAATCCATTCCTTGGAGCTTACCACACACTGTTCTTGAACTGATGTGTTAGCCACGTGAAGTTTGGACAAACCTCACAACAGACGTTTATCCAATATCTGAGGTTGCAGATATTGGCAACTTCAATATCTGCTGAAAATGCTCTCATGCCCAATTGCTATAATACACTGTTACAATACCACAAAGACTTGACTGTGGAATATTTTATGACTGAACATTTTGCACAGGTGGGGATGCTGTCATTGTACCGTTGTGGAATTGACTGAGCTCTTAAGAATGAACTGTTCTTTCACAATGTTTGTAGAAGCTGTTTGCATGCCTTGTTGGCTTATACCTGAGGTCCTGGGAACTATTTAAACATGTAAATTCAGTGATGTGTGAGCCAATACTTTTTGCAATATACTAAAGTAACAGTATTATTACTGCAATATATTTTGATTCAAGTAGAAGTAAGTATTCATCCAAAAAATGACTGGAGAGTTGAAAAGCAAGAGTTAAAAAGTATTTGGTAAAAAAAGCTCCTGAAGTAACTTTATCTTAACATCAGATTTATCTTGTGCAAAATTATGTAATTAGTTTTTGTTCACACAAGTCTAATTTTAGCATAAGCTGTCATGATGTTGGTTGTTGGTGTACTGGACCCAAATGCAGAGAGGAAGAGGCAACAACTGAATCTGACGGTTTAATGAAAAAAGATGAAAATACTGAGAACTTAAAAAAACACAGGAACCAGGGTAAAGACAAAAATAAATCCAGAGAACATCCAGCCAGGAGACACGAAGGGAATAAAGGAAAGCACAAGGGACTGAGGTGAGGAGACAGGGGGATCTGGCAAGTAGTGGGTGAGATTGAGGAGCTTAAATACCGGGAAGATGATAGTTGGAACAAGGAAGCTGGGATAATGAGCTAACTGATTGCAGGTGTGACTAGTTGGGGCAGGACCCAGGCTGAGGAGGGGGAAAGAGAAAGTGACACATGATTGCGCGGGAGAGAATACAGGTGAACAGAAAATAATTCTAATGCTAAAAAATAATAACTTGACCTAATGAAATGAAATCTACTGAAACCAGAGTAATAAAAATAACTACAAGAAATAAACATAACTAGAAAAACTATGGCAGTGGTGTCCAAAGTGGGTCCTTGAGGCCCGGCATCCTGCATGTTTTAGTTCTGTCCCTGCTGGTAGTAACAACCTTTTCAGCATATCAGTGTTCTTTTAAGCCTTCTAATGAGCCATTTGATCCAGGTGCATTAAGCACCTGGTGAACCAAATGAGAAAACAGAAATGAAACTGATCTAACCAAAATAATAAAGTAACAGAAACTGATGAAACTAGGATGACCAAGAAGGGCTGAACTAAAGTGAACTAGAACATAACTGATGAAACTAAAGAGCAACAAAAAAACCCACAAAAATAAACAAAACCCAACCCAAAAACCCAGAGATATAACCTGATGTAAACTGTGTGACTGTGTGTCTTTGTCTGGTGTATTGTTGGTTAAAAATGCTTTTTCTTCATTTGCTGACTACTTTACCATATTGGTAGAGTAGTCAGAGTGTTGTACTCTGTTGGGAATCTCCTGTTATTGTAAGTATTAAAAATGTGCTTACTGAGGAAACATGTTTAATACTTATTATATCAGCTGTATTATAACATATATGACTTGTTGTGTCAAATTTTACATTAATCCAATTTTGTAGTGAAACAAAAGGTCATATTTTGAGATTTTAGGATTTCTTTTTTTCAAAATCACAAATATGGGAATCTCTATGAAGAGGTTTATGTCATGAAACATCAGATTTAATACTATGTCTTTATTTCCAAAGAATAAAAATATCTTATACTTCATATTTGGAGTGTACGTCCTTAATAAAAGTCTTATGGATGTAACACACATTTCTCACCGTATAAAACTTTGTTTCGTGTTTAATGAATATATTTGGCAGCATCGGCCTAAAGGATCTTTCAGGGGTTCCGGATGGAGAACTCCCTCTAACGTTCGAGTGCTGGTAACTAACGTATCCTCCAGATAAAAGCATGACTCCTTTTGCCTAATCAAGCTTATTACTACATTTTATACTGTTTATATTACTTTATCTTTAAGATCAATCAACAAATCTTTTGCCTTTACACGGTAGTAAGAATAAAGACTAAAAGCTTCCAGTTTTTAGAAGTAGGATTGGTTAGAGGTAGCATTATTGATCACAATAACATATTTCCCCCTTGGTAAATTTACTCTGTAACACTCTGATTGTGGTGAAATGTTCCAGCATACACCTTAGCATCCTACCAGTCCATCATACAGTCATGGCCAGAGGTCTCCATGGTGACAAACTGTGGGTATAGAGTAGAAATAACCTTTATTGTGTACTGTACCTCCACCTGTACAGTATGGAAAGGAAGTTAGCTGATCATTTTGCAGAAATATACTGTCAATGTAGATTGTGTTATAATCCACATTGTCAGATTATAACACTATCTGTTATAATTACTTTCCAAGCCAATAGTTGATTTAGGATTACACATGAACTGATCACTGTGTTCAGTGGAAAGAAAACCATTGTACTTTTTTTTTTGTTAACATTTTTATTGAGGGATCAAACATAGTCATTGAAATGTCAACAATACAAATTTGTCCTCACTTTCCTTATGTGAACATAAAACATAAGAAAGACACTAGAAAAACAAAACAGAAGTTACATAAATAAACAAAAACATTCCCATGACCCGCCCACCCCCCTTTCCGTAGGACTTATATCTTATCACACCGAGGTTCAAATTAAATCCATTTCAATTAGATTTATCAATATATTGCCGAAGGGGTTGCCAAGTTCTATTGAATCGCTTTAATTTATTTGCTAAAGAGAACCGAATTCTTTCCAAATGAGAGAGCCTTTCCAGTTCTTCCAGCCACAATTTAACAGATGGAACCTCTGCCTTTTTCCAACACATCAACACTAGTTTTTTTGCTATGATAAAAGCATAAGATAATAATTGTTGTTGGCATTTATTAAATTGAGAAAACTGATCAGAAATTCCAAGTACAATCAGAAGTGGGTCCAGCCTCAGCTCTGTGTGGAACATATCTGACAAAGTCTTGAATATGCCAGACCAAAATGGGGTTAGTTTTGTACACAAGAAGTAAGAATGGAGAAGTGTGGCTTCTTCAACATGGCATTTGTCACAGAGTGGGGATGTGTTATGTAACCTTTCCTTACAGTAATGGAGCCTGTGTATGATTTTAAATTGTATAAGACAATGTCTAGAATTAGAAGAGCGCTTGTGTATATTCTCTAAAGCTGCTTTCCAGAGTTCATTACTTATCTCCATTCCCAGTTCCTGCTCCCAGCCTGTTCTGAGGCCCTGCATGGATGGTGAGGATCTGGATAACAACAGATTGTAAATCTGGGAGATTAGATGTCCTTCCCCACCACCCAACTTGAAGAGTTTGTCGAATTCATTAAGCATTATATTCTCTAAAGTGTGCATATGTTTTTTTGACATATGCCCTGACCTGTAGGTATCTAAAATGATTGTGTTTATGGAGACCAAATTTGGCCTGAAGTTGAGAGAACGAGGCAAAATTACCACCCACCAACAGGTCACCAATAGTCCTGATCCTTTTTTTTCTTTTAAACAAAAATAATTGCTGAGGCAAGTATTGAAAACATGCTTACTGAGGAAAGCATATTTTCCTCACTCACACATTTGTGGTTCTTTATAGCGCAACAAAGGTTAATTTGCAAACCTCATAGATGAAATGTAGTTGATGAAATAGGGACTAATTGGTTGCCATGGCTTGGGCTCATCAGTTGCTAATGCTTGTGTCGTATTCAGCTGAAGTTCCCAGGTGGACTAGCTGGGAACTTTCTGTCCCAGCGTGGAAGAGAAGCTAACTCTTTAGATTATTAGCTAATCAGGAATATGTGAAGGTTTTTTCAGGTAACAGTTTATTTTTCTTCTGTTTACAGTGCAGAAGTGACTGATGTTTTGGGCAGACTTTAATAAAACCAGTGCACTACATAAGAAATGGTTGATTTTGTGAATTAGGATATTTTGATTATTGGTACATAAAATGTAATAGGCTTCATGTTATGTTCCAGCTTATAACGAAGTACCTATAGATTAAAAACACCTCAAACTCAGCACTGATGTCACCTTGCATCGCTCTGGATAGAACCGTCCCCCCAAAAATCTAGATTTGCTGTTTTGAAGGCTTCAACTAAAGAACTGTTCATCACAACAAACAGCTGCTCCAGAGCAACAAGGAACTTCATATTTAAGACTTCTTTTAGATTTCACACTCTGCTGGAGAGGCAGCAGTTTTCTTTTCATCTGTCACTGAACTTGACAAGAAAAAAATCTATTTGTGCTAATTCCCACAGAAGTGTTAAATTAGCAGGTTGTAGTGTGAGAAAGACAAACTTTGATATGTAATAATATAGGATGGCACATTCTGTAGACATCAATGGGGCAGTCAATCTTAAATAAATACAACCTCATCAATCAAAGTATGTGATTCTCCTTTCTAATAATATCTATTTGCATCACTTGTTTACCTTCCTACTGATTACTTTCCAAACTATTTAGATCAACTATTGGCTCTTTGATTAAACTATTGATTGATAGGACAACCTTGATTTCACATTTAATTGTGAAAATTAAAACATATTATCTGTGCAATCTTGGAAGCATTGAACTCTCTTTGTGATTGACACTGTTGTGTCTGGTGTCTGTCCTTTCTCTACCCACAAGCATGGAGTGGAGAGTGATAATTAGGCTGTTCATTTTTCACAGGATATGTTGATGCAGCTGGCAAAAGCTGTGGCTAATGCTGCAGCAGCTCTGGTGCTCAAAGCTAAGAATGTGGCCCAGAAGACGGAGGACTCGGCCCAGCAGAACCGGGTCATTGCAGCAGCTACACAGTGCGCTCTGTCCACATCTCAGCTGGTCGCCTGCACCAGGGTGAGTACTGGGACCCTGGGATGGTGGGTTGGTCAGAAAGATCACAGCTGATACTTTGAGAACTTTGATGTTCCTGTTAAAGTGGACACCAGTTAGGCAGAACATTATGAAATGTATTGTGAAAGATATTTTCTTACATTTATAACATGGACGTGGCTGGGATTGGTTTACTTATTACAAAAATATTCATAGCCTTTGAGCAGTTTCACAATTTGCAACATTAGCACTGTACACTTAAGTCTGGACTTTGACTAGACCAATACAATACATGATTATGCTATAGTCTAGCCCAGGGGCATCGGGCTTCAGTGCTCATATTCTACAGTGTTCTGTAATGCACCTTTGTCATTGTCTGATCAGTGGGTTCCTGGTCCAACACACCTAATCAACTGGCTGATTTCCTCCTCAGCAGGTCATTACTTCCTGTAGAATCCTGCTAATAACCTAGATATTTGATTCTTTGATTGCAAACTCATTTGTTATTTGTTTTATATATTTGTACAGCATATTGGTCTGCTGCTATGTTGATTCTAATGTACTTCAGCTATAAAGGGGCAAGGTATGGTAAAGATGTGTTCTCTTTCCACAAGGTGGTGGCTCCAACCATTAGCTCCCCAGGGTGCCAGGAGCAGCTGATCGAGGCCGGCAAGCTGGTGGCCAAGTCCGTAGAAGGATGTATGGAGGCCTCCCAGATGGCCACCAATGAAGAGGGTCTTCTGAAACAGGTTGGCCAGGCAGCCACAGGGGTCACTCAGGCCCTCAATGAGCTGCTGCAGCACATCAAGCAGTACGCCAGTGGAGGCCATCCTATTGGACGGCACGGAGAGGCCACCGACTGCATCCTGGATGTGACTGAGAAGATCTTTAATGCAATGGGAAATGCTGGTGAGTGGAAGTGGCCACCTTAGTGCTGTGGATGAATGGCTGTTAATGCTGCAGGTCATCATAAATAACCAACCATTGTGCCAACTGATGGTCAATTTAAAAAAAAGAAAAGGGTCAGAATTTTTCATTGAAGTTCCAAGTTTTGACCTATCAGCTCTAATATATGACTAATTCTGATTTCTCTTTGAGAACAGCAATATAATAAAAGGTCATGAGAAAAAAATTTTTAGATTACATTTTGCTGTAAGTGGCCATTAGTTATTTATCTTACAAGCAGAGGAGACATGCTTATGTGGGCCAGTTGCAATAAAATGTGATTTTGATAATACATTAAAGCAAAGAGAGAGTTATTACAGTTATTTTAAATTGTCTTATGTTTAGTGTGGTTACTTAGGCTAATGTGGTTAAAATGCCAGTCCTTATTTCAAAAAGGCTGCAAACATTGATGAGCGCGCTCCATGACACAGAGATTGAAATGCCTATAGGATCAAATAAAGCAGCTTAGAGCACTCCATACAGCCTTCCTGTTATCTGCTGAGAGTCTTGCGTTCTCTTGCTGCCAGAATGAACTACAAGTTGTTTAGATAGGATGTCATAAAAGTAGCTTTGAGTCTCCTTCTCAGTAACAGCCGTGAGAGTGTTGTTGTCAAGCCAGTGGGTCATTCAGTTGCCTAAGTCTTGCCACCAACTGATTTCCCATTTCAGTTCTTGGAAGACAATAAACCATTAGCATCACATTTCCATTTCCTAAACCTCCGGCTCACATAGATGCAAGCAGTTATAAAATTTTATTTTTTTATTTTTATTTTTACCAACATTATGCAGGAAGAGTACAATATTCATACTTTTATAGGTTATCAGTTACGATTACTTTAATTTGAAACTACAAACTGCACTCACCTCTCTCCTAAGAGGTAATTTTGTTGTGGAACATTAAGTCTGATCTGCTCTAGTAAAAAGCAAGAGTCAGTCAGTAACAAACATTGTTTTAAATGTTGCAAAAATAAAATCACACTGCTAATAAACTAGTTGGATGATATTCCATATCAAGGAACAAAACCTTTTCTTTGAATCGCATTCTCTCTTTCTTTCTCTCTAACATACCAGGTGAGATGGTTCGCCAGGCTCGTATTCTTGCTCAGGCCACGTCTGATCTTGTCAATGCCATCAAGATGGATGCAGAGGGAGAGTCTGACCTGGAAAACTCCCGCAAGCTTCTCTCTGCAGCCAAACTCCTGGCTGATGCCACTGCTAAAATGGTGGAGGCTGCTAAGGTCAGCTTACTTCAGTTTGTCCCTAACTAAATAGAAATGCTCTAGTCTATCTGTAAGTTGACTGTGAGCTGCTGTGGTGTTTCTGCAGGGTGCAGCTGCCAATCCTGACAGTGAGGAACAGCAGCAGAAACTGCGTGAAGCTGCAGAAGGCCTGCGGATGGCCACCAACGCTGCCGCCCAGAATGCTATCAAGAAACGGCTCATCAACAATCTGGAGGTAAAATAAAATGGAACATACTCAGGTTATAACTTTTTTTTATATTCTGAATTTAGGATTAAGAAAACCAAACACCTTTCATGTGTAGTAGACCAAATCTTTAATTTTTTCTCTGGCAGAATGCTGCCAAACAAGCCGCAGCAGCTGCCACTCAGACGATAGCTGCAGCCCAGCATGCTGCCTCGTCCAACAAGAACCAGGCTGCACAGCAACAGCTCGTCCAGAGCTGCAAGGTGAGCCCTCGACCTGCTCTGATCTGTTCACCCAAACCCACACATACACACTGTGGCATAATTCAGCACAGAACCCGAAAAAGTCAAACATTCCATATCCTCCTTTTTAAACATAGGCTGAAGGGCTGAAGTGTCTGGGTGTTTTCTATCAGGGGTCAAACTATCTTCTCCAACAAATCCTGCCAAGGAGCACACATTTTGGTGAAAGCAATGTTTCTGGGAAACGTCTGAGTAACTGTTGCAAAACTGCTATTGTAAACTGTGTTAAAGTATTCATACTGCAATGATAAAGAGCGTGTGCAGATGTGATTAGCATTAGAGCTATGGCAGTTTTTGTTGCAGCATGTTATGGACAGTCACATTCAGCTGATTGTTTGAATACAGTAAAATACGAAGATTTTACTGAGGGACAAAAGAACCAAAATAATCCTTCTAACAGTGAAACCTTGTCTTAGAACCTAAATGCCCTGCATTCCCCCGAATTGCCCCCCACCTCAGGACACATACAAGATTAATTAATTTTGGAAGATTCATTCATCTTGTCAAGTCAACTGCATTTCTTCAATATGTTTTGGTATGACAGCTCTCCACATTTCAGTACCTGCCTATGTGTCACATGGAAACACTTGGTCTGGTAAAGGTTGCTTTTAAACTAAGAGCCAGGATAGCACTCAGTTGAAATTTAGTGTTTATCTAACCTCTTTGTATTGCAGAAAGTAGTCTGGGTCTGTTTAAATCCACTGCTGTCCACTGCACCAAAAACTGTTTTACTTCTACAAAACATCTCTTGTTAGTAACAATACAGAACTTCAGCACTTTTGAAACATAAATAATAAATTGACTTCCCATCTTTGTATAACATTGAAGAATAACAATGCCATAAGTATCCGTGGTTTAAATTGAGTAGGTTTTAATGAGATATTATGTCTGTGTGTGTGATCAGGTGGTGGCAGAGCAGATCCCTCAGCTGGTTCAAGGAGTCCGAGGCAGCCAGTCCCAGCCTGACAGCCCCAGTGCCCAGCTCGCCCTCATTGGTGCTAGTCAGAACTTTCTGCAGGTGGCTGATTACCTGCATGAAACTGAACACAGTTTCAGTCATGAAACTGGATTGTGTTTTAAATGTTTTATGTTTCTTTTTCAGTATTTTTAATACTAGATGCTATTTCGTCTCTGGTATGATGGATTACTACTTTAAGCTGCTGCTCTTCTCCCAAGTTAATCTTCAATCTATGCTGTCCAAACAAGACAAACATAAATGCGTTTAGTATCAGAAGCAACTTTATATGACATGTTGTGCACACAAACAAGTAGTTTGATTTTGATCCTGTATTTATTGGTGTTTTCAAACTAGAGTTACTCCGATCAGGTTTCTTGCTGTCTATATACCAGTCAGCCATGCGGGCCGATCACTGTGGATCATCAATACTAATCACATGTATTGGCTGTTAATTTTTGATTTAGGTATAAATGCTGCTGTAACTATAAAATCACCTCAGTTTAGACAAAAAACACACAAAAAACTTGCAGGCACAAAGCAGCAGTTATTCAGTCAAAAGGATAACTGAAAAACAGTTATCAGTAACACAATATTTAACAGTTTGAGAAGACTAAGGCTCTCAACACCCTAAATTATACAGAAAGCCAAATAAATCCCAATGCACTGCTTACATCAAGTAATGTCAAGACAAAGTCAAATGCAGGTTGCATTCAAATGAACAAACACAAGTTCCTAAATCAAAACTGCCTGAGAACATGGCTAATTGTTTGTGCATGTGCAGACCCTCTGCTGTAGTGTCAAGGCATGACTGACAGTGTTGAGACCCTCTTCCTGACTCTGATTGGTTATTTCTGACCAAGTAGCATAATTCTGCAGAACATAGGGAAGAGGTAGAGGAGCTTGAATTTATTTCTCCTTTTTCCTTGTTAAGACATATGTAAAAACAATTTTTTTAAGTTGCATGCTGCAGCTTTAAAGAAGCATTCGATGTGAGAGTCCACTGTCAGGTGGAGGTTGAACGGCGCTGCGTCTGTGAAATATTACATCTCAAAGGCTGATTAATTTGATGATTTTTTTGGGGTTATTTCAGTTCAGCCTGCTGACCGTCATGCTCATCTGGGCCAATGTTTGCAATTGTGCGCTGTTTTACCTGCTGTCTGACTTGTCTAGGTGTCTTTTTGTTCCTGCTTTGAGCCACCAAAACTCATTATATTCTGACTGCTTTTTTAAAATGTAACAAATTCTTTGTGTTGATGCATTGTGATGTACTAAACCTTGAGGTATTTTCCCATTGCAAGATGCAAACTTCACATCACTATCAAAATGCAAAGGATTCACATGACATTGTCTAGGAGATGCAGGTGATCATTTCTGTATGATTGGCAACAAAAGACAGTGATTGACCAACACCAATCACAGGCTTCTATACAAAGATCGGCTAAGGATCGGTGGCTGATCGGAGCACCAATATTTCAAACCATTCCAAACTGTTGCTGGCTCATCTGCTGAGATGTTGCTGTTTAACTTTTCATTGTGGTTTCTCCTACCTGCCCTGGAACTCCTGCTCAGTTTGTTCCTGGCCTGTTTATACTGAGCCATGGCCCAGTCCTGTGCACCATGATTTATTGATGTTCTATATGGAAAACTTATAGATCTGCAGGGGGTTGTTAATTAGGTCTACAATTTCTGATAAATAACTTGTTAGTTATATTTTGCTTCACTACTAATCTTCAAAATGTAATAATCGGTGTGTTAGGGTTCATGTTGGTTCTAACATCATGTTTGGTGAGCACCTCAGGTAACCTTCAGAAATCATGTTTGTCTTCCTATCTGAGTTAATTCAGTCTGTCTCTTCCTGTCGTCTTCCAGCCAGGAGCTAAGATGGTAACAGCCTGTAAAGCCACTGTTCCAACCATCAATGACCAGGCATCAGCCATGCAACTCAGCCAATGCGCTAAGAATCTGGCCAGCGCCTTAGCAGAACTCCGCACTGCCTCACAGAAGGTAAAAGGTCATGACCTCCACCTGGATCATTGTCTCCTGCCCCATGTTGATGGATAACAGGAGACATGAAAACCGACAAACATGCTAACTGGTGTATCTGTGTAATGTTTCAGGCCCAGGATGCTTGTGGTCAGCTGGAGATAGATAATGCTCTGAACATGGTGAGAGATCTGGAGAAGAACCTCCAGGATGCCAAGGCTTCTGCTCATGCAGGCAAACTCAAACCCCTGCCAGGCGAGACGGTAACGTACACACACCCATACCCACACACACATGCCCACACGCAGTTGGCAGTTGGTCTAACTGTTTGTTTTGTTGTTCAGCTTGAAAAATGTTCCCAGGATCTGGGCACCAGCACCAAGGCTGTCATGTCAGGTATCGCCCAGCTCCTGAGTGAAGCCACTCAAGGAGATGAGAACTACATAGGTGGGTAAAATGAATGCACCTCCCAGAGGAGCAAAAGGCCCTCCAAACATTCTCTGCAAAAGCTGTGCAGTTTTACAGGAAATACGTGAAAACACTCCTGTTGGTTTAAAGGTGTTTCAAAGTGGGGAAGTTTGATTTAAGCCTCCTAATTACTTGACTTAATCATGTATTTACATTCTCTTTCACCAACTGTTTAGCTTAGTGTGACCTTCCATGTTAGCACAGACTCAAGTTTCTCCCTCCTCCTGTTGCGTCTAGGCATGTCAGCCAGAGATATAGCCCAGACTCTGAAGTCCTTGGCCTCAGCAGCCAGAGGGGTCGCTGCTACCACAGATGACCCAGCAACACGCACCGCCGTGCTGGACTGTGCTGGTGATGTCATGGACAAAACAGCCAACCTGATTGAAGAAACCAAGAGGGCCATCGCTAAGCCAGGAGATACAGAGAGTCAACAGAGGCTGGCTCAGGTCAGACACAAAGCTTCAGAAAGAAAAATAATATTTCAGTACTCCTGGAAAGGCTGATCATCAGAATAATATATCCTGTGCTTTCTAACCTGTGTGTAGGTGGCCAAGGCAGTGTCCCAGGCTCTGAATAGATGCGTTAACTCTCTTCCTGGTCAGAGGGATGTGGACAATGCCATCCGCACAGTGGGCGAGGCCAGCAGATCACTTCTGGCTGATTCGGTTAGTACAGCATCACCATTATGAACATGACTCCTGATGATCATTTTTATACTAGACATTTTTCACAGTGAACATTAGCAAAATTTAACTGTTGTATTTACTCACACTTCCTGACAACAGTCATAATCATTCATGAAACCTCATTCAGCTTCATGACGGGGTTACGTCACATCATGTCAGTCTTATGCACACCCCATCAAATAAAGTCTTACTGAAGTTTTTAACAATATATTGCTCCACATTTTTAAGTCATTTGCTACACTTCCTTTTTTCTTACATTTCCTTTAGCTTTGTTCAAAACAACATCTCGGTAGTTTTTTCTGGGGTTGTGCTTAAGGGGAAGGGAGTAAAGCAATTCTAGCTATAAAATCTGAAGACGTATTTCATGACTAGAGTAAACTGTGGACAATACTTTATATTTGTCTAAATTTAAGGTAAATACCTCTTTCTAACTTGTGCATTCTCAAGAAAAAAACCCCAAGAGTTTGTGTATTTTTAATTTGCCTATCCCCCATTCAACATTGGTATTCTCTTTCTAATCTTACAGTTCCCATCCAGTGGACGAAGTTTCCAGGAAATTCAGGCTCAGCTGAATGAGGTGGCAGCTGGCCTTAACCAGTCAGCCAATGAGGTGGTCCAGGCATCCAGAGGGACCACTCAGGACCTGGCCAGGGCTACCAGCAAGTTTGGACAAGACTTCAACACCTTCCTGGATGCTGGTGTTGACATGGCTGGAACCTCCCAGGTAGGATTAGATAAGACTGCCACAGAGGTCATGTTGGTTAAGTCATAATTTTGAGACAACTGATGCATAGTAGCAGGAGTATTTGATTACTAATAAGGAGATAGCAAAGAGCTGTTAGATGGGAAAATGTCTTAAAGAAATCACAGGAAACCAAACTAGTGGAGCAAAGTGAGCAAATTTCAGCAAAGATTCTAACATGATATGGCAAGTAGTTGAACTCTGTGGCAGAGGAATGATGATACGTTATTAAATATTAAACACTGAATATACTGAATGAAGTTTTTGGTCATCATCATGAGAAATGCCCTCGGTTAAACGGAAGCTGTTGATAAAACATTCCAGCATCTGTCTGCGGGAAAAAAGACTGAAGTGTTTCATACCATCGAAAAAGAATCTCTTCTTTTCTTACTATCCAGCAGAAATGAAGAAACTGAGACTTTTCTGCTCTGCAGTACCTAGTTAGTTATGTTCTCATAAATTTGGATTGTGGTTTTTAATATTTTAGTATATAAATGTACCTTCTGCTTAGGGTTTTGAGAAGCAGGTAAGTTCACGTTTATTCATTTTGTTTTTTAAAAACACTCTGCATGTTATCATGTGGGGCTTAAGAGTTCATAAAACTGGTCAAACCTGTGATTTAAATTCTCCTGGCCTTACAAAGCTGAACATTCAGCAGCTTTATTTATTTACTGCTCTTAGTTTTGAACTGAATTCAAACTTTCAGCCTTCCTTGTCTCCTGTAGTCCAAAGAGGATCAGACACAGGTAGTGTCCAACCTGAAAACTATCTCTATGTCATCAAGCAAGCTGCTGCTTGCAGCCAAGGCTCTGTCCACCGACCCCAGCTCACCCAACCTGAAGAACCAGCTGGCAGCAGCAGCTCGGTGAGAAATCCTCTCCCCCTTGTAAGACTGTGACTTCTCCATAGCTCGTCTGTACTTAACATGTGTGAGTCTGTGTGTTTCCAGGGCAGTTACAGACAGCATCAACCAGCTCATCACCATGTGCACTCAGCAGGCTCCAGGTCAGAAGGAGTGTGACAACGCTCTCAGAGAGCTGGAGGTAACATCGTTATGCAGATTCACAAGTCCATATGACTCTCCATATAACTTGATACTATATGTGAAGCATCAGGTCTGATTTTTAGTTGACTTTTTAGATTGTAACTTTGAGTTTAGATATCAGAAGATTAGAAACAGGGATAATATTGGGCCATTGTGACTCATGTGACCCACAGCATATCTTTCTTAGGCTGTTACCTTGCCAAGTATGCTGGTTTGTCTACGACTGTTTTTGGAGCCATCATGGATCCAAACATGCAGAAATGGAGCCACTTTTACAAAACATCAAATGCATTCATGTCTATCGGGACTTCCCACTTTCTACTGTTTATGATTTGTGCCTGTTGCATGCATCCTACATTTATTGGTGTAAGAATTCAGTGTGCTGCAACATCAGCAAAGAGAGGCCCTTTTGGTTGCAGTGAGATTTATTTTTTTCATACTTACTGGTTGTTTGACCATCTCAGGGCGAACGTTGTGCTTTCAAGCCATACATTCATTAGATGTGCAGAAAAGTTATGCTAAAGTCCAGGAATGGGTTAGTTCATGCTTCTTGGGGTATAAGAACTTTCAAATACAATAAAACATTTCGTATATATGTTTTTTTATGTAATATACACAGCATATTACATAAAATAATCTCACCTCTTTGGTTTAATGTAGAGAAGCAACAATAAATCCCCTTTTCTGAAGCAGTCACTTTGAAATCTTTGATGCCAATTTCCAGTCCAGCAGAGTTAGAGTTAGTGTCATCATATGTCATAGAGTGTGACAGCAGTAATAGAGACGTAGTTTGTAATAGTTTGGTTTCTGTGTGCAGTCAGTGAAAGGGATGCTGGAGAACCCCACTGAGGCAGTGAATGAGCAGTCGTTCTTCGAGTGCATTGACAGCGTCATGGAGAATTCTAAGGTACATCACACACTCTGCTGCTTTTCTTCTCCTATTTCATTTCTTTTCTGCAAGGTTTCTGTTACAGACTTAATTGTTGAGGTTGAAAACAAGCCACAGGCTTAAAATGATGAACTGTCACTGACACACTAGTAGTAAAAACATGAAAGCTCACCATGTGGCACGGCTGATTGTCTGTTTGTCCTGGACAGGTTCTTGGTGAGTCCATGGCAGGCATTTCACACAATGCCAAGAATTCTAACCTGCCAGAGTTTGGAGATTCAGTCAGTGCTGGATCCAAAGCATTGTGTGGTCTCACTGAAGCAGCTGCACAGGTAAAATACTTTCCATGTAATACTATCTGTTTATTACAGTTGAGTGTTGTGACCAACCACATGCTGGTGTGTTTAGGGAGCTTATTTGGTGGGAGTGTCAGACCCCAACAGTGTAGCAGGTCAGAAAGGTCTTGTGGATCCCACTCAGTTCGCCCGGGCTAACCAGGCTATCCAGATGGCCTGCCAGAACCTGGTGGATCCAGCCTGCACCCAGTCTCAGGTTTGTGGTTACCACATTGCTTAAGCTGGTTTTGGTTTCTTTTAGAGTGATCCTTCATGTGGTGAACTGCTCACTTACTCTGTGCTCAGGTGCTTTCTGCAGCGACCATTGTTGCCAAACACACTTCAGCTCTGTGCAACGCCTGCCGCCTGGCCTCCTCCAAGACCCCAAACCCTGTTGCCAAGAGACAGTTTGTCCAGTCAGCCAAAGAGGTGGCCAACACCACTGCCAACCTGGTGAAATCTATAAAGGTTTGTACTTTCTCACCTTATGTCCAGTAATACGACAAAATGTCACACTTGATTTACGAACATCTTGCTTGTTTGTGTTTACTGGTCGCTGAGCTCAGTCCTGTTTGGATTTTAACTCTTGAAATTTGCAGCATGTCAAGTAGAACAATTGTTTAATAATAAGTTCCTAACTGATTGTTAGGAACTAGTTCAGAGGGACCCCTAACTAAGCAACAGTTATCTCTCAGCAAAATGCAGCTCAGAGGTCCAACTTGGCTCTAGAATTACAGTCTTTTGGAAACTTTTGCTTGATGTCTCTTTCGCAGGCTTTAGATGGAGCCTTTAATCAGGAGAACAGAGAGAAATGCAAGGCTGCTACTGGTCCTCTGATAGAAGCTGTGGACAACCTGACTGCCTTTGCCTCAAACCCAGAGTTTGCCAGCATTCCTGCTCATATCAGTCCTGAGGTTAGTCCTCTCCTAACCTTGCAACTGTTTGCTGCTTGTAATCACAGAGTGTTATATTGTGATTACATTTGATTTGGATTATGAGCTGTTGACAGTTTCCTCTGCTCTAATTTAATAACCAACAAACTTGTGCTTATTGTGTTTTCACTGTTATTAAAATGAAACTGTATTGGGTACTGAACACTTTTGAGCAACCTGTTTAGTTATGCAATCCTTGTTTTCACCTTTCAAAAATAAAACAGTCTTACATTTACATTGCTATGACTTTTGGATGCTAACAACATGTTAACAGTAATGAGGAATACATTTAAAAACTCCAGGAAAACAGATGAACATTTGGAGATGCTGTCTCTGCTGACAAAACTCTTATTTAAGTCATATTTAATAAAGCTAAGCAGCTCATTTATAAAAGGGGATACAAACCCTTAATAATTCCAGAGAGGCAAATATCCTCCATTAGTTTCAGTAAAAGAGGCAGGAGGCTGGAATAGCAAAGGAAGTAAACTTACAGCTTTCAGCTATTGATAACACATAGATCACAGTAGAACAGAAGCTGTACCAAATGTTCTGGAGTCATTTAAAATGAGTTTAATCCAAACCCTTCAGGGGCATGCAGCCATGGAGCCAATTCTAACAGCCGCAAAGACGATGCTGGAGAGCTCGACAGGCCTGATCCAGACTGCCCGGTCCCTGGCGGTCAACCCCAAAGACCCCCCTAAGTGGTCGGTGCTGGCGGCACACTCCAGGACCGTTTCTGACTCCATTAAGAAGCTCATCACTAACATGAGGTATGCTTCAGTCTGACTGCTGTTGCTTCCCATCTCTGTGTGATGAAACAGATTTTCAGCATCAATTTTTTAAATTGTACGGCAGAATAATATTAAATGAACAATATAATAAATACTGTAATATTGAAATGATAAAGAAGCATTTTAAAGAAGCATATTGTTGAATTACAATATTTAATAATTATAGAAGCTTAGGTTCATTCACATAGTGCATTTATTTATTTTATTTACATGATTTATTTATTTATTTATTGTTATTTATTCACTTTATTTATGTTACCATAACGACCATAATGTCTGTTTTCACATGTGGTAAGCTCTAAGAGAAGAACACAGCAATACTGTTATTTAGTAAATATTCCATTAATGCAGATTTAGCAGCCTGCTGGAACTACTTTTATCAGCAAACATTTGGCATGTGCCTTCTGCCCATCCATCTCTGTGTTGGGGAGAAATTTGGTCCAACTCTTGTTACAACATTGCTTCAGTTTATTTTTGTAGATTTATGACAACACATTAAACAATGGCGCTCTATATCAAGAGTTTAATGTTTGCAAATTACATTTCTGAACTAAAGCTATCGCTCCTTAGCATTTATTAGGTTGACTAGCAGCATATCGGAGTAGCTGCTCATTTTGCTCTTCTCACTCCGTCCCTCCTGCTGTGTGTGTGCAGAGAAAAGGCTCCAGGCCAGAGGGAATGTGATGACGCTATTGAGGTGTTGAATGGCTGCATCCGCGAGGTGGACCAGGCGTCTCTGGCTGCAATTAGCCAACAGCTAACCCCCCGAGACGACATCTCTATGGAGGTACAGACAGCTCTAAATGCTACTTTTCCTCCTCTGTGAGCTTTTAAAGTTGACAAGAAAAAGTTATTTCTGACTAAACAAAGATGTTACTTTGTTAACTGAGTTCTTTCATATTTTCTTTATTTCTTTTATATTTATCTTAGATTTTATTAATGATTTATTTTAGACACTGGTTTGAATGTGTTCTGTCAAGCACTATTTTAAAGATCATTCAATACGGACAGAAATACATTGACATCATCCAAAAAGGGGGGCGCTTTGATAGTTCCTCTCTTTTACTGTTGGGAATAAAATTAGTTTCTTAAGTTATTCCCTCTATAGACACTCATAATTGTGCATTGTTAAATTTATTGTGTTTACAGCATGTTTGCCACTATTATCACAATATGTCTATTTACTTCTTAAACATTTTCAAAATGCTGTCAGTTTAACATACTTTATATACTGCTGGGGTTTGGAGAACAAACCAGACACACAATAATAGTGGAAGTCAGCACACTGCTTCCCACAGAGCACCGTCTGTGGGAATGGAAAACGGTGCGCAGGACTCAGGTCATGGCAGCAGTTAATCACTGCAGTAACTTCTGCAGTGGTTTTGTCCAGGAAAGGGAGAGAGAGAGGAGAATTTTTAAAAAAATGTCTTCTTGAGGTGTGTCATGTAATATATTGTAAGTGGTATCCAGAATATATATTTCTGACAGTCACAGTTGAAGGGAAGCAGATGTTTCCATTAAATTGAATAGAAAATGAGTGGGGCTCATTGTTACCACCTTATGGGAACTCTGGGTAGTAATCCAAAAACTATGATTTTTCAAAACCTATAAAAGGTCAAACTATAAAATATATCAGAACCATTTTTTTTGACAAATATCTTTTCATTATAAAGATTAAAATGAAATGGCCTTACCAGGCAGTTTTTGATCAGCTTTTGGATCTAGAAGTTTATGATAATTGAAGTGACTCTCCCAATGTTCTGCTGCTTTGCACTGTAGACTCTTCATGAACAGATGGCTGCTTCAGTTCATGAGATCAGTAACCTGATTGATCCTGTGGCAGTGGCTGCTCGATCGGAGGCCTCCCAGCTGGGACACAAGGTGAGCACAACTACAACCACATCTGCCCTCACACACACTGTTCAACAAGGAGTTTTAGATAGCCACCTGTGACTTCTCTTACAAAATGACTTGAAGTCTCCTAATGTAAATATTAGCACTGCACTGATTGCAGTTTTCTGGCCCAGTCTGACCTGCTGATTCAGATTTTGTCCCATACCAATTTTTTTGTCTGAAATGTTAAATATAGCAAGAAAGTTGCTGAGTTGTCAACAGTGGGGTGACTATTTTTAACTGCAAATGTACAGACCTGACCTGGTGGGCTGGTCTGTCAGTCAAAGCTCTCGCTGGACAGTGGCTGATTTTTAAGCCTTGATGAGGTAGATAAGATCAGTGGATAAAATCGGCTTCACATGTACGTATCAGCCGATCAAAGATCTCCCAGCATTAAGGAAATCGGCGCCAATAAATCTGCCGACCGATAGATTGATGCAGCCCTAATAAATACTCAGCAAAAGTTTACAAAGCAATGTTTTAAATACTGTCCCTATATTGTTTTCTAAAAATCAGAAATTGGCTTCACTATTCAGATCAGTACATGCCCAAGCATTGGTGCTCATCTGAAGGTGGTGCACTGGAAGGCTGATCATGTGCCTCTTCTTCCTGGAACTGTTTCTCCCAGGTTTCTCAGATGGCCACCTACTTTGAACCCTTGATCATGGCTGCCATTGGCACAGCCTCCAAGATCCTCAGCAGCCAGCAGCAGATGGCTGTCTTAGACCAGACCAAGACCTTGACAGAGTCAGCGCTGCAGATGCTTTACACCGCCAAGGAGGCTGGAGGAAATCCCAAGGTACTGAACTAAGTTTTCTGGATCTTTAACTGTACTTGTTCACCAAATGTGATGTATTGTGTTTAAATGTTTTAACCATACAATTCAGAATCATGTACAAAATGATTGTGACAGCTTATAATTTGCTGGAGGAGTTTCCTCCTAAGAAGGCCTGACAAGATGTACTGGCAAAAACAAATGAGTTCTTTTTGCCATCTTTCTGATCAAATGTTTTTAAACTTTTAAATATTCCAAAATATGAACTGCAACGATTCCCACCTCCCTAATATAGGTAACCCTTATCAGGAGTTACCTATCTTTTTAGTAGATCATTTGATGTATTTGGTGTATTTTAAGAACTGTGCTGATCCACACTCAATCCCAACCAGGATAACTTTAGTTGAAAGCCTGGGGGGAAAAAAATGTTCTTTGGAAAACAAATATTCTAAATCTCTGTGATCCTGAGCTGTCAGCCTTACCCACTTGTCTGTTTCTTTGTTGCAGGCAGCACACATGCAGAATGCTCTGGAGGATTCAGTGCAGATGATGAAAGAAGCAGTGGACGACCTGGGGGCCACTCTGTCTGAGGCAGCCAGTGCAGCAGGTGCTGTGGGTGGCATGGTGGATTCCATCAACCATTCCATCAATAAAATGGAAGACGGGCCTGCAGATGAACCAGATGGCACCTTCGTAGATTACCAGACCACCATGGTGAAGACAGCCAAGGCCATTGCTGTTACTGTACAGGAGATGGTAAGAAATCTGTTATCTGACTAAGTATTTCTGAGAAATCTAATTAGGGTTTTCTGTTAATGATTCAGTGCCTTCATGAAACTGTTATATAAAGCAGTTTCATGACTGCTCTATATAACACTGAAACACCTCATTGCGGTGTTTCAGTGTTCACCTCACTGAACACCGCAATGAGGTGTTCAGTTTGCTGAACACCTCATTGCGACTCAATTCACAAACTGAAATATTTTCTCATCTCTCTTCAGGTGACTAAGTCCAACACCAACCCAGATGACCTAGGAGGACTGGCCAACCAGTTGACCAATAATTTTGGAAATCTAGCAAATGAGGCCAAATATGCAGCACTCACTGCAGAGAATGATGAAGTGAATAAATACTTTTGCTGACTTTTATGTTATTCATTTTTATACATTTCATGTATTTTATTTCTTCTACCGTTTTATCTTTCAGATTGGTTCTCACATTAAGAAGCAAGTGGGAGAGCTGGGCTTCACCTGCACAGGTCTGGTTACTAAAGCTGGAGCTCTGCAGTGCAGCCCCAACGACACATTTACGAAGAAAGAACTAATTGAAAGCGCCCGCAAAGTCTCAGAGAAGGTCAGACATTTTTTAACATATTGATATCTTTTTGTGTTTGTGACTTGTAGTTGTAATTTTAGGATTTTTATTTTCATGTTTCTTCCGTATTTCTATTTTAATGTAAAGCACTTTGGCTACCCGAGTGGTTTTTGAAAAAAAGTTGATAACTCTCAAATATATGTCCCTTTGTTTTTTTGTGCCAGGTCTCTCATGTGTTGGCATCCCTTCAAGCTGGTAACCGTGGTACCCAGGCCTGTATTACAGCTGCAAGTGCTGTTTCTGGAATCATTGCAGATCTTGACACAACCATTATGTTTGCCACTGCTGGTACCCTTAATAGAGAGAATGCTGAAACGTTCGCTGACCACAGGTACCTGGTTCTCATTTAGGGCCCTCTGACTTGGTGTGTGTCATGAATCCTTTTGTTAGTAGCATCTAATGATGCTTATCATATCATATTATTTCAAAGTTTTAATTCTCTTCAGAATACATTGACTATGATAAAAACTATAACAATAACTCGCCTAGAATGGCCACGTTTTTTCTAAAATTGATAGCAGATGGCCACAGTGCCAGTGAAAGCTGGAAATGGGCCTGAAAAATGTTGCTGCTCCCTGCATGAATAAAAACATTGTTAGACATCAGATTCCAACCTCTCCCAAACAAACTCTAAATATATGTGTATGTCAGGACCTGCAGCCTTATTAGATACTATGTACCTTTTTTTTAAAAATGCCAGATAAGCTGATGTTAAGTGCTGGATTACTTTTCTGTTCTGGTTTTACTTCTGTTAGTAAAAGTAGTCAGTAATAATTGTTTGCCTGTAACTGGAGCCACTTTGTAGGAACATAATTTGATAATTTGACAAAATCTTCTTTCTATTTAAGGAATTCAATTAACAATCCTTTGGAAAATTAAAATTTATCATTTTTATTTTTTTTTTGCTATTTTCAACTTTTTGGAGATTTGCGTGATATCATAAAGTTATTCTCTCATAAAAAATATACCTGGAGTGTAGGAATGTGTAATATGCCATAAAATTCATATCTTGATTATCACTTTAATTAATCACTATTGATCACCTCGCTTAAATTTGAATGTATGAAACGTAAAAATTGCGACAGACTGGCGACCCGTCTAGGGTGCACTCCACCTCTCGCCTGAAACATTAGGTCGAGAGTTCACCAGCACCCCTCCTGACCCCACAAGGTGTAAGAAAATGGACTGATGGATGTCTGGAAACATAAAAATGCACATTATTCTAAAAATGTTCAAGAACATTCTTTGTTGTTTCAAACTGAACATTTTAGTTTTCCAGGTTTTTATATTCATGACGGTCTAAAAAAAGTTATTTTGTTTCAAACATAATTAATAAATGTCAACTATAAACTGGTTGTGCTTCAACCAGTTTATAGTTGAAGCACAACCAGTGCTTCAACTATAAAGCACTAGTTTATCCTATGTAGTGACTAATTGACAATTAGTCACTGTCTTATGTAAGTTACATACTGCCTTAGTTTTATCCAAACAGTCTGTCTGCAGTCTGTCTGCAGTCTCCTCACTCATCTTTTCATTTGCGTTTGACTGCAGAGCAGCCTTTTGCGCTCAGACATAAACATAAGAGTCTATGCAGCCAGTAATGCAAGTAGGTAATCATCCGAGGGAAAGAAGCTTCTGGGTAAAAATATGCATTACTTAATATTAAGGCGTTAAACTTTTTTGATTAATTGCATACGTTAACGTTGACGGTAGTTAATCTGAACCAGGTCCACATTATTAATGTTTTTGCACTTGCCTTTTTAATCAGCTCCGCCTTTACGCAGCCCTCCCTTGCAACTCCTACGATTTCAAGGTGTTAAATTACTTAAAATTTCTTTTAAGTCAGGTTTTATATTTTATATTCGTAGCATTTTTTTTAACAACGGAAGGTAGAGTAGTTACTTGATTTCCGCTACAGAATGGCACTATATGCCTGGATAACGCATATTACTGCCCTAATAATCATATTATCATTGCCTTTTTTAACAACTATAAGAAATCTGTCTAAAAGTGGAGGTAGTTATGCTGCCATGGTGATTTAACTCATAAATTTTGATGTTGTTTTTCAGAGAATGCATTCTGAAGACAGCCAAGGCCCTAGTCGAGGACACCAAGCTGCTGGTGTCTGGTGCAGGAGCCAGTCAGGAGAAACTGGCTCAGGCTGCCCAGTCTTCAGTTTCCACCATCACCAAACTGGCTGATGTGGTCAAATTGGGAGCAGCCAGCCTGGGTTCTGAAGACCCTGAGACTCAGGTAGGCTTTGCAGAGTATTTCAAATATTTTTTGGACAGCTTGTCTTCTACAGTACTCTCTTTGGTAAATTTGCTATTAGGAGTAGATGGATTTTCATTTCATTTAGTTTCTTTTCAGAAGAGGAGCATTTCGTATTAATGATCCTTTTTGAACAACATAAATATAAATCCACCCAACTACAGCCGAGGCAGGTTTCCATTGTTTGTCCCCCTGCCAGATAGTACTATACTTATAATCTATAATTACAGTTAAGATAAACAGACAAGCAAAGAAAAAATAAAAATAAGCTATAGAATATATACAACATTTCAGGCTAGTTGTCATATTCCATATATAACTTTTTATTTATATATATTTTAATGCTAAGTAATTTTGTCATTGAGTATTGAGTAGGAGTTTGTCGCACAATCATCTGGATGCAAAGTTATTTTTACTGACCTACATTAGTAACTGTCCTACGAGGTGATCAATATCAGCAACAAAAAAAATCAAATAAAGGGGCCCTTATAGATGTTGTGTAGTGATATTTAGAAAGTTGCATCACATCTGAAAGATGTGTTCAGTCAAATCAGATTTTTTTAAGACATTTGAAACCATAACATGTGTTGGGACAAGGCTGTATAATTCTCAGGCACTTAATCCATGTTCTGCAAAGCTGGTCAATGCTTCATTAAAACTAAGAAACAATAAAAAAGAATGGAAAAAATATTTATAAATCATGCAAATAAGATGTTCATCTTCAGAAAATAACTTTCTGGGAAACTGTATGCGCCGAACATGGTGTGTGGAGACAGAGGCTGATTATATTTTGCTCTCTGATGTGTTTTGTTCTCTTCAGGTGGTCCTGATTAATGCAGTGAAGGATGTGGCCAAAGCTCTGGGTAACCTAATTAGTGCCACTAAGGCAGCTGCAGGTAAACCTCATGATGACCCCAGCATGCTCCAGCTTAAGAGTTCTGCTAAGGTAATATTCAAAGACCACCACTACATTTCACTATCAATCTGTTTTCTGTTGTAGAATTGTGATCCACACTATATTTTTCTTGTTAAATGCCACATCTATATCATGCCAACATTATAATTTTGTAGCTTTGCACCAGTGTAACTTTGCATTGAATGTTGCATCCGACTGAAGATCAACCAGAGAATAAACATGAAGGTCTACGGTAAGCCTAGAAATAGTGTTACTGCCCAGGCCAGGCAGAAGAACTATTGCTATGCAGAGCAGGAATGCAGAAGACTTGGAATATACTACCAGACCACAAATTGCGTTCAAGCAGACAAATATTCAAGCAGACAATATCTATGGTATGCATAGATATGCCAATAGTGCTTTTTGGCCAACATTGTGAAGAGCAATTGTGCCCTGCTGTGGTTCCCAATAGTGTATCACTCTACAGACTTTAAGGTAAATTTCATAAACATTTTATACAAAAAGACTTCTGATCTTTAAGCATCTTTTAAATTCAATCCCAAACACCAGATCAGGATTTAATGTCCAGCCTGAGGCTAATAAGAAACAAGATTATCATATCTATGGAAATACTTTAATGTCGATCTGAACTGTTTTTATAAATGCTAATTTAACTATGAATGGAGAAGCTTTTACTGTGGTTAATTAGTTACCTGCAGCGCAACACACTGTCAAAGTCAGAAATGCGTTTTGCTTTACCCCTTTACCCCAGTAAAAGGGGTAAAGCAATAGAGCTGCTGGAAGCCTCATCTTCACAAGTCAAGAGTAATGTGTTCTGTTTTAATGTACCTCAGCAGCTGCATCCAGTCTCTGTTGATAAAAAGCACAGCAGCAGCTCCTCTGTATTGTTTTACATTGAGATCAGCCTGATTTGTGGCCATTAAACTCGAGTTTCCTTCTGCAGGTGATGGTGACCAACGTGACATCTCTGCTGAAGACTGTCAAGGCAGTGGAGGATGAAGCCACCAAGGGAACCAGAGCTTTAGAGGCCACTATTGAACACATCAAGCAGGAGCTGACTGTAAATCTCCACATATTTGGTTCTGCCATACATAACCTTGCTAACCTTGCTGGGATGGATTAAAAATTTCTGTTGGAGTAGAATGCATGCACAACTAATTGTTGATAAGTTTTGTAGTCACTATCTAATTATGTTGTTGGCACACAGGTGTTCTGTAGTTCTGATCCCCCACCAAAAACGACCACGCCAGAGGAGTTTATTCGTATGACAAAAGGAATCACCGTGGCAACAGCAAAGGCAGTGGCTGCGGGGAACTCCTGTCGCCAGGAGGACATCATCGCCACTGCTAACCTCAGCAGACGAGCTATTGCTGACATGCTGCACTCCTGTAAGGTACAACGCATATTTATTTTCAACACCTTTCAGAAAAGTTGGTCAGTTTGTACATTATGACATCACACAATTGCTGCAAATTTCTCAGTTGCACATCCATAATGTAGATCTTCCATCCCACAATTTCCAATTTCCTCCTTCAAGATTGGAATATATTTTGTATACCTTGATTGTAAAAAGTTACTGTTCATTGGATATTTTTTTTCATTTTTGGAACATTATCTGTAAACATAAAATGATTACAAAACCTGTAAAGATCTGTCTATCTGGCACCAACAGTCATGCTGCATTTAATATCACATGCTTCTTTTTTCTTCATCATCATGTTTGTTTTCACACTCTGACCTTTGCACCATGTCTTGATGCTTATATTCACCATGTGTTGAAGGGATCTGTTAGCTGTTGAGCAGGTGTAGCCAGGGTTATTGCTAGCTGTTTGGGTGCGTTAAGCATAAATGCTTTGTGGTGATTTTTGGCCAACATTGTGAAGAGTAATTGTGCCCTGCTGTGACTCTGTATAATGGGAATGAAATGCATGTTCCTCCTTTGTTTTTCAGGAAGCTGCCTACCACCCAGAGGTCAGCAAGGATGTCCAAATGCGTGCTTTACGCTATGGTAACGAATGTGCTTCAGGATATTTGGGACTGCTAGAACATGTCCTGGTGGTAAGATGGCATTGCATTCTCTTTCTTTTAACTGTTAAGTTAAAGTTTTCAGATTGGTTTGAGTACAAGGGCTGGTGGTTCCATCTATCACCAGCAGGACAGAGCCACCAATGTGTCCAGCTACTCTATTTTGTAGGTTTTCTTTTTACATACCATTTGCTGCCATGCAGTGTGTACATCAACTGAAATATCTCAGTGAGTTATCTTCTGACTTATTTACCCCCTGAATCTACTATATGTAACTTGAGTGTAATATGTAATATATTCTTTACATTGTTAGAAGTGTTATTATGCTGTGACAGTGTCGTACAAAACAGATAACCTATGAAAAAAGTGAGCTCTTCTGACTTCTCCCCATGCTCCCACTGCATGAAAACAGAAAAGGACAGATCAGTCAGAAACAACCAATCACACCATCCGCTTTGCTTTCTGCTAAGCTGCAGGTTCTTCACCGCAACAGAGCTTGCAGGTATTCTGCAGCTAGTTATCATGGCCACTGGTGATGACAGAAACCGTTGTCCTGGAATGATAAGTTGTTCTAGTACATTAAGCAGCCCGGACACACAAGACCTTCCTCCTTGCTCTGATTAGTTGTTTTTGACCTGGATCAGTGTATTTCTGGGAGGAAGTGGAGACGCTTGATTTTTTTTTTTTCACTGATTATCTGTCTATATTACACAGTCATGACATGGTGGCAGTTTTAACCTTATTTTAATCATATTCCTATTTGGCAGTCACACAAGTTTCTCCAATGGAATCCTAAGCCAGAGAACTTAAAATAAAATATTCAATGAAGTTTTTATGCCATGATGAAATATATATATATTTATATATATATATACTTCAAGACCTTCTCCTGGGAACTCTTTGGCTTTTTGTCATGTGACCCTTAATTGTTCCCCAGAGCATAATTCTCACAGAATGTCTGATTTGATGATTTGACATTTTCATTCTCTTTTTTTTTCCCAATGGTTTGTCAATGTTTTTTAAAACTGGTATCTCACTGATGTTGAGGCTAGCCGGTGAGTAGTGAGTACACAGCATGACTGAAGTGCACATGTATTATTTGAATAGCAGTCTGAC